>JASDDO010000016.1:581242744-581842744 GCA_030015575.1 Agapanthus africanus
ATTGCCTAAGAAACGTAAGGACCCCGGTTGTCTTACAATATATATAACTATTGGGGGTAAAGGCGTCAATCGTGCTCTACTTGACCTAGGCGCTAGTGTTAACTTGCTCCCGTATTCTGTCTATGAGTAGCTAGGTATGGGAGAGTTGAAACCTGCACACTGCACCTCCAGATGGCCGATCGATCTATCACCCAACCTAGGGGTGAGCTAGAATACGTGTTAATCAAAGTCGGGGAATTTATATTCCCTGTAGACTTTATTATTTTAGATACACAGCCTGTGTCGAACATACGAAACCAAATCTCGGTGATTCTTGGTCGACCTTTTCGAGCAACTTCCAACGCTGTGATAAATTGTCGTAACGGTTCTACGAACCTATCTTCGGGAAGATGACAATTGAGCTTAATATTTACAAGCTAGGAAGTTAACCATCTGAACCTTCTGCTCATCTAATCGATATCTGTTCTGTCAATGAGATAGCTTCCGATAGCTGCGAAGTTGAGGAACTTTGCTATAATGATCTCGACGACACTAGTGCGTCCTTGTTTGACCTATAAAACGATTATACTAGTGAGGAGACCTTTGATGAGTTCACCCCCGAGTTCGAATCCTTTGACTCGTCGCAAAAGTCAGTTGAGCTTTCCGAATTAATATCATACGCTAGTTATGAACCTCTTAGGGAGTCCGAGTATAATTCCCCTGCCCTATCTTCTATCGTCTTTTCGCCGATACTAGATCTCAAGCCACTTCCTTCTCATCTTAAATACACATATTTAGGTGAGAATGGGTCTTTACCCATGATCATATCCACTTTTCTAGTTTTAGAGCAAGAGAGCACTCTTTTATCGGTCTTGAGATCAAATCGGCAAGTTTTTGGTTGGACAATAACGGACGTCAAAAGGATTAGTCCCTTGATTGTGGAATATCATATACATTTGATGGATGAAACCAAACCAGCCCGAGACCCACACAGACGGTTGAACTCCGTCATGAAGGAGGCGGTAAAGAAAGAAATCGTCAAGTGCCTAGATAGTGGCATAATTTACCTAATATCTGATAGCCAATGGGTAAGTCATAATCATGTAGTCCCTAAAAAGTCTGGCATCACGGTCATAACTAATGAGGCTAATGAGTTGATCCAAACACGCACCCAAACAGGGTGGCGGGTATGTATTGATTATAGGAAACTCAATGCCGCAACGAGGAAAGATCACTTCTCTCTACCTTTCATTGACCAGATGTTGGAACGATTAGCTGGACATGAATACCATTGTTTCTTGGACGGATACTCCGGCTATAACCAGGTCCCCATCGCTGAAAAGGATCAAGATAAAACAACATTTACTTGTTCTTTCGGTACTTTTGCTTATAGACACATGCCGTTTGGGTTATGCAATGCTCCCGCTATATTTCAGCAGTGTATGATGGGGATATTCTCAGACACGGTCAAGAATTTTCTGGAGATATTTATGGAATATTTCTCCATATTTGGGGACTCCTTTGAGGAATGTCTACGTCATATTTACGCAGTTCTTACCCGTTGTAAGGATAAGAACTTAACTTTAAATTGGGAAAAATGCCATTTCATGATCCAAGAAGGTATTGTTCTTGGACATATCATTTCACGAAAAGGCATTGAGGTAGACAGAGCTAAAATAGATGTCATCCATAACCTTCCTCCTCCCAAATATGTCAAAGATATACGATCCTTCCTTGGTCATGCAGGATTTTATAGGAGATTCATTAGGGACTTTAGCAAAATTGCTAGACCCTAACTCTTCTCTTGGCCAAGGATACAACATTTCACTTCGATTCGATTGCGAGGCCGCTTTTGAATCACTTAAAAGTTCCCTCACTACAGCCCCCGTTTTATCATCTCCGGATTGGAACCACCCGTTCGAGCTTATATGTGATGCATCAGATTTTGTTATTGTTGCAGTCTTAGGACAACACATTGATAAGATACCACATGTAATTTACTATGCAAGTAGGATCTTGAATGATGCCCAAATTAATTATACAACTACTGAGAAAGAACTCTTGGCAGTTGTATTTGCATTAGAAAAATTCAGGCCCTACTTGATTGGCTCGCCAATAGTGGTTTACACCGATCACTCCGCCCTTAGACATCTTTTATCGAAGAAGGACGCTAAAGCCAGGCTAATACGTTGGATCCTGTTGTTACAATAGTTTGATCTAGTCATACGAGACAAGAGTGGATGTGAAAACGTAGTAGCCGACCATATTTCACGTATATCTTCTTCACCAACGTTGACCTTGCCAATAAACGACTCCTTTTGTAACAACCGAGTCCAGTTATACCAATTTCTGTTAACATATGTGTTGTTTGTGGTATTTATTTCATTTACCCTGTTGGTTGCAAATGGTAGGTTGCCTTATATTCGACCCGTTTACTGAGCTTGTTGTTTCCTAGTTTCTAGATTACCCTAACATTACACTTTTTGCATATAACAATTTAAGTCCCTTAAAATAATTTATAAAATACATGTCACGGCCTGCTTGTTATCCCTAACCCTGTGGTAGCGTCCTTGCATCGTGTTCTCGTCCCGTTCAGTGGAACAGACGTGTTTGGATGGCTACGCGCACGTACGTGCGTCCGTTCTTGGGGGTATGCTTTTTCATTACAAAATCCTTCATTTTAATTTTTGGAACCTGCCAATAATTTTCATATTTCAAATTCAAAATTTTTGACCCGACCCGGGCGCTTTTATGAAATATTTTATATTCCGCTAAAATGCAATTATTTGAATTTCAAATTTAAATTCTAATTATATTTTATCTCTTCAAAATTCATTTAAAGATTTTTTTAGCCGATACAATATTTGATTAAAAGCTATTAAAATCTTTTGTATACTTTTTCCTAATCTATTCTCACCCCTCACCCAATCAGAACCCCCCATTCCTATCGTCGCTGGGCCACGACATCTCTCTCTTTCTTTCCCCGGCTTATAGAATGATTCTTTAAAAATATTAAAAATCTTTAATAAAATTTCCCAAAACAAATCTCCCCGAGCCAATCAAAACCCTCCGTTTTCCCCTGGGCCCCACAGCTCTCTCCCTCTCTCGCCTTTCTCCTTCTCTCTCTCTCTCTTCTCTCTTTTTATCCCAGCGCAAACAGCCAAATTCATCTCTCCATACCGTTCCTTTCTCCTTTTCTCACTCCTCTCGATCTTCTTCTCTCTCTCTCTCTCTCCGCGTCTCTCTCTCTCTCTTTCTCCTTCCTTTATATATCTTCTCTTCTCCTTCATTCTAAAAAAAAAAAACCGAACCCATCGCCTGCTAACCCTAGCCGCCTCTCCTCCTCGTCGCACACAGCCGACGACGAAGCTCCCGACCTCGTCATCTCCGTGCCTTCGCATCCATCTTCTCTTCTTCCTCCTTTTTCTTCTCTCCCGAGCGCTCAAGAAACCCTGCACACCCGACCTCGCCGCCACCCCATTCGGTCGCCGACCACCTCTCACCGTCGCCTCCTCATTCACATCCTTTTCTCTCTCCCTTCTCTCCTCATCTCCCTCATTCTCCAAGAACCAACTCGCGCACCCCTGCACAGTACCCGGCCAACATTAGCCGACCCCAAACCCTAGCCACCGACCCTCTTCGCAGGAGCTCCAATCACTGCTGTCAATACCATCACCCCCCTCTGCAAACGCAGAGCACAAGCACAGTGAGCCTTCTTTCTTCTTATTCTTCGCTTCTTTTTCTTTCATGCATTCTTTTATTTTGGATTGTTCACTGTTTTTGTGTGATCGCCGAAATCCGACCGTGCCGTCGACCATACCGACAACCCAGCAACGATACCTGACCCGTGTGATTCCATTGTTCGTTATTTGGACTCATTCCGTGTACCGTGTGCGCGTCGCGAATTTTCCCGCCGAAGCGTAACGTTCCGTTTAGCGTTTCTTGAATCCGTCGAGGCAAGTGAAACTTGCTACATGCTATTCATACTGTTCCTATATTTATTTATCTAATTTCATATTAAATCTATAGATAGAATCTAAAGTCTTGAATTCCAAGTTAACAGTGCGACGTCCCGTTTACATATTTTAGATTCAAAACTTGAAACCTAACTGTTGCATTTAGTTGACTATACCTAGTAACCACAGTTACATTTTAATCACATTATAACTATTGTACATAGTCTATGATACCCTTTTCTCTAGTTTTACTCAATCGGACATCCGTGTGCATCTTTAACCGGTTTTAGTTATAATTGCATCCATTGAACATATTATACATGTCATTGCATCCCTAGATTACTTAATACTTATTAACCTGATTTTAACATCCATATTTGTCATACTGTATTCATGTAATGTTGAAACTATCTCTTAAACATAAACTGATAACCGTACAGCTAAGTAGTTTAATTTGCACATATTGCTTGACCTATTACATGTGCTAATTTATTTTTCTGATGATACCCATGCTTATTATTTATAACCATGATTATGCTAGTTGATTATGAGCACCTACATGATATCTTGTACACCCTGACGTGACTTGCTACACATATTACTTGACCCAACATGGTACCGTACAACTCTTGACATAACGTGACACCTTTATATATTACCTGGCTTGACCTGATGTACCATGGTCTTACCTGTTACCTGATCTTGTGTCTAATGCCAACAAACCTGACCTGTTGTCCTTACCGACCGTTCCTGTTGTCTATCCAGACAAACCTGTACCTGCCTCATCCTGTGTTGGCATTAGCTCTAGATTATTTAATACATGACTTGACCACATATAACTTGGGGGTATGGGGAAATCAATGATGAAACTTGACTTGTAACTCGACAGTTGCTTGCTTTTACTGATCAGTTTTAGAGGCTAGGCCCGCCTCGGGATGATGCTGCCGACATCGTTCGTCTTTACCCTTTTCTTTTAGTGCCTAGCGGCACGTCTCGGTTTCAGCCCGAGAGTCTTAGACCGTGGTCCCGGGCATGCACGGGATACTATTGAGTTACATCGATGATTCATCAAATTGATTTCAAAGACTTGAGAGTACATAACCAATAGACCAGTTTAGCCTACTCACTGCACACTACATTTCATTGCTCTGATTCATATTGCTATTACACCTGCTTTACCATTTATGATTATACTTGCATTCTTGTTACCATGTTTATATTTTATTGCTTGATGACATGACGCGCTAACGTCTGGATTTAGCATGGCCCAGATTCCGTACCTTTGCTGCAGTCCGAGCAGGAGTACTTCAGCCAGCAGACTGAGCAGTGAGGATTCTTTAGTAGTTAGTTCTTTATTCTGCAGTATTATTTTATTCCTGATGTGAGCCCGTATTATGGGACATACATTCCAGTTATTCTTGTATTGGATCTCTTTGCTTCCGCATTATTTATTCTTGACTCTTTTATTTCGGCTTATGGACATGTGCTAGATGGTTTTATTTTTGTCTTGATATCTCTACAGCCGTAATGTGACTGTGGAAGGATTTTTCTTATCCATAGGTAGTATGGTTGGCTATGTCACGCGCCTATTTTAGCGTACTCTGGGAAGCGGGGCGTGACATAGTTTTTTGGTATTAGAGCCATAGGTTAATTGGGTTGATTCTTTTGTAGTTGGGTATTGGACCCAATATACGGATCAGAATACTCGCGATTAGGAAACATGTCCTGCCACCTTACCGTTTTTCCGTTCTTGAATCTAACCTCCTCCTAATTATACTTTTACGGTGTGCAAACTTCCTTTACATTTCAACTCAAAACCTGATTCCTTGTTATCTCTAGAACTTAGGCGACTTGGATGGAGTTATGTAATTGTAGCTATGATACCGCGACATGGTTACAATGCGGTACTCTATTTATGTAACTCGGAGTTCTAGCCTTGATCTACATTTGAATCTGTTATTATGCTAATCCTTGGGTGTTTTGATTTCAAGAATATGGCAGACAAGAATCTGAAGACGTACCAAAGGCGTGTTGACGAAGCCGCTATGCTTGGAGTAATACGGGGAATGTTGGAGAACCAAAAGCGGCAGACCGAGCTGATCCAGCAGCAAGCTGAATCTTTTTAGGAAGGTTTGCAGGCCGTTCAGTAGTCCGTAAACAATGTTGGGGTCAGACCAGTAGATCGTGTGGGAACCATAACAGATTTCAGAAGACTGGGTCCGTCCGTCTTTACTGGCCTGGAGGAGCCGTTGCCAGCGGAGCAGTGGCTAGTTGACACGGAGAACTTACTCATTGCAGCACAGATCCTAGATGATAAAAGGGTGGATGTAGTACGCATCCAGTTGGTGGATTACGCCCGCGAATGGTGGCTTGTGGAGGAGACCCGCTTGCCCAAGCCGATCAAGTGGGCGGACTTCTCAAAGAGTTTCTTGGAGAAGTTCTTCCCGCGGACTGCACGGGAGGAAATGGAAGAGAAGTTCATCAGTCTAAGGCAGAACAGTGCACCTGTAGATGTACATGCAGCTGAGTGGACGCGGCTCAGTAGATTCGCTGGACCGTTGGTTGCTGATGATGCTGATAGGGCAAGGAGATTCATGCGCAGTTTGGATGTGGACATCCAGAGGCAGATTATCTCCCTGGGTTTGACCACTTTCTCACAGGTACTTACGGCAGCCCGAGAACAACAGAGCTTATCTGGGAAGACTGGGAGTTCACAGCAGACAACGGTTACAGTAAGGAAGCCGACTTTTGCACCAAACCGAGCTCATGGACGCAGAGGTATTCCAATGGACCGTCGTGGTGTAACAACGATGAAGAAGCCTGCTGTCGTTGATCAGAGAAAGACCGTGATTTGTAGCTATTGCCATTTACCCGGACATTTGCAAATGGAATGTCGTAGGATGCGGGGACTCTGTTTGGTTTGTGGATCGGCGGATCATACTATTAACTCTTGTCCGTCGAAGTTTCGCACAAGGGATGATGTTCAGAAGCCACCGCAGAAACCATTTCAGGGACAGAAGCAGCTGACTCAGGGACCCAATCAAGCTCGAGCATTTACCCTGATGGCCGAGGAAGTCAAGGCTTCAGGAGAAGTTGTTTCAGGTATTCTACTTGTTCATGGTTTTCTCGCATTAGCGTTATTTGATTCTGGTGCATCCCATTGTTTTATGTCGTCCAAGTTTATAGCTACACACTCGATTACCTGCTCGACCCTGTCTAGTTTCTGGGACATACACACTGGGAATGGAAAAATCATATCTAGTAGAGAGTGTAAAGATTGTGCAGTTGTTGTTTGCGGATGAGAGCTTTTTGCTGATTTCTTGGTGATTGATACAGGCAGCTATGAAGTCGTCTTGGGAATGGATTTTCTCGGCACTTTCCATGCCCACATTGATTGTAGGGCAAAGAAAGTAATTTTCCAGATTCCCGGACATCCCGAGTTTATCTTCACTGGAGGAAGCAGTTGTGTCGGGCCAGTCGAGTTTAGGGCTAGGCCGACAACTAGTGTTCTTTCGTCAATGGAGGTTGATAAAAGTGAAGCGCCAACTGTTGTTCGAGATTTCATGGACGTGTTTGAAGACATATCAGGTTTACCGCCGAAGCGAGACGTGGAGTTCGCAATTGATCTTGTTCCGGGTGAAGCGCCAGTTTCTAAAGCATATTATCCAATGGCACCAGTGGAGTTGGAAGAAGTTAAGAAGCAGGTTACTGAGTTACTCGAGAAGGGTTGGATTCGAAGCAGTAACCCGCCTTGGGGTGCTCCAGTTCTTCTAGTTAAGAAGAAAGATGGCACAAGAAGGATGTGCATCGATTATCGGGAATTAAACCGGGTGACTATTAAGAACAAGTACCCGATCCCTCGCATTGGCGAATTATTTGAGCAGCTTAGTGGCGCGAGGGTATTCTCGAAGCTGGATTTGCGATCCGGATATCATCAGGTCCGAGTGAAAACATAAGATATTTGCAAGACGGCGTTCCAAACTCGGTATGGACATTACGAGTACTTAGTGATGCCCTTCGGAGTTACGAATGCACCAGCTATATTCATGGACTTGATGAACCGGATCTTTTCGCCATTCTTGGACCAGTTTATAGTGGTGTTCATTGATGATATTCTGGTCTATTCGAAGAGTATTGGAGAGCATGCTGAACATTTGAAGATCGCACTGCAGATGCTGAGGCAAGAAAAATTATTTGCAAAGATGAGTAAGTGCGAATTTTGGCTGGAAGAAGTAAAGTTTTTGGGGCATGTTGTGTCTGGCGATGGAATCGCCGTCGATCCCGAAAAGATTGCAGCAGTTCGAGATTGGCCGATTTCGAAGAATGTTGCGGAGATAAGAAGTTTTCTTGGACTCGCCGGGTATTATAGAATATTTGTGAAGAACTTTGCTCGTTTGGCGGAGCCGTTGACCAAGCTTACGCGTAAGGAGGTACCTTTTGTGTGGACGGATAGGTGTGCGTCAGCTTTCGAGGCGTTGAAGCAGAAATTGATAACCGCTCCTATTCTGACCATGCCAGACAGTTCCGGAGGATTGGTGATTCACAGCGACACATCTGGAAAAGGATTGGGATGTGTTTTGATGCTGCATGGGAAGGTTATAGCGTACGCATCAAGACAGTTGAAGACCCATGAGAAGAATTACCCAACTCATGACTTGGAGCTTGCGGCTGTGATCTTCTCTTTGAAGATTTGGAGACACTACCTTTTGGGCGAAAGGGTCGAGGTGATCACTGATCATAAAAGCTTAAAGTATGTGTTCACGCAGAAGGAGCTTAATATGAGGCAGCGTAGATGGTTGGAGCTGATGGCTGACTACGATCTTGATCTTAAGTACCATCCGGGGATAGTTAATATCGTGCCGGATGCGCTCAGTCGTTTACCAGCAATTCAGACGTTGATTGCTCAGAAGGAACTCATTGAAGACTTTCGGAGATTTGATTTGGAGGTTGTGCTACCGCGTTCTTCGGGACAGTTGATGCAGTTGCAAGTACATTCGTCGTTGATTGAGAACATTAAGGCAGCGCAATCGCAGGACCCTAGATTGCAAAAGTTTCGAGAACAGGTTGAAGCTGGACTTCGAACTGACTTTCTGATCCATGAAGATGGTTCGTTGAGATATGGTAGCCGTTTGTGTGTGCCAAAGGGAGATACTCATGAAGAACTTATGAAGGAGGCACACAGTTCAGCATATTTCGTACATCCAGAAGGCACGAAGATGTACCGAGATATACGACAGCATTTCTGGTGGGAAGGCATAAAACGGTTGATTCCTCGCTTTGTGGCAAAGTGCTTGGTGTGTCAGCAAGTTAAGGCTGAACATCAAAGGGTTGCTGATTTATTGCAACCACTTCCGATTCCTCAGTGGAAGTGGGAACATATAACCATGGATTTCGGGACAGCGCTACCGCGGAGTCCAAAAGGAAACAATGCAGTTTGGGTGATTGTTGATCGTTTGACCAAGGCAGCTCATTTCATTCCTTTTCGGGTTAGTCAATCAACAGAGACTTTGGCATAACGGTACATGCAGGAGATTGTAAGATTGCATGGAGTACCGGTGAGCATCGTGTCCGACCGTGACACTCGGTTCTTATCACACTTTTGGAGGAGCTTACAGGAAAGTTTGGGGATTCGATTTAAGTTTAGCACCGCTTATCATCCTCAAACAGACGGCCAGTCGGAGAGAACGATCCAAATTCTTGAAGATATGTTGAGAGCTTGCATGTTGAACTTCAAGGGTTCATGGGAAGATCATCTGCATTTGGTGGAGTTTTCTTACAACAACAGTTTCTAGGCGACAATTCAGATGGCTCCATTCGAAGCTTTATATGGTCGCAAGTGTCGTTCACCTGTTTGTTGGGACGATGTCAGTGAACGAAGATTGTTGGGACCAGACTTGGTTGTGCAGACAGTTGAGAAAGTTAATGCTATCTGAAATCATATGAAAGCAGCACAAGACCGACAGAAGAGTTGGGCCGATACGTCGAGAAGACTTCTATAGTTCGCCGTGGGTGATTCGGTATTCTTGAAGATATCACCGACTAGAGGGGCGATTCGTTTCGGAAGTCGAGGAAAGCTCAGTCCTCGATTCGTTGGACCCTTTGAAATTTTGGAGCGTGTTGGTGAGGTAGCGTACCGTTTGGCGTTACCGCAATCCTTGGCGAATGTTCATGACGTGTTTCACGTATCTCAACTCCGTAAGTATGTTCGAGATGAAACACATGTGTTGGATCATTCGGAGCTGACTGTACGAGAAGACTTGACTTTTGAGGAGCGATCGATTGCGATTGTGGATCGAAGGGAAAAGGTTCTTAAGAACAAGGTTATCCCTCTTGTACTTGTTTCTTGGGGTAGTCGCTCACATGGAGAGTCAACTTGGGAACGGGAAGATGAAATCCGGCAGAAGTTTCCCCATCTTTTCTTGTAGTTTATTGGTCGTTTATCTTTTGTGTTCTTGGAATTTTGAGGACGAAATTCTTTTTGTAGTTGGGTATAATGTAACAACAGAGTCCAGTTATACCAATTTCTGTTGACATATATGTTGTTTGTGGTATTTATTTCATTTACCCTGTTGGTTGCAAATGGTAGGTTACCTTATATTCGACCCGTTTACTGAGCTTGTTGTTTCCTAGTTTCTAGATTACCCTAACATTACACTTTTTGCATATAACAATATAAGTCCCTTAAAATAATTTATAAAATACATGTCATGGCCTGCTTGTTACCCCTAACCCTGTGGTAGCGTCCTTGCATCGTGTTCTCATCCCGTTCAGTGGAACGGACGTGTTTGGATGGCTACGCGCACGTACGTGCGTCCGTTCTTGGGGGTATGCTTTTTCATTACAAAATCCTTCATTTTAATTTTTGGAACTTGCCAATAATTTTCATATTTCAAATTCAAAATTTTGGACCCGACCCGGGCGCTTTTCTGAAATATTTTATATTCCGCTAAAATGCAATTATTTGAATTTCAAATTTAAATTCTAATTATATTTTATCTCTTCAAAATTCATTTAAAGATTTTTTTAGCCGGTACAATATTTGATTAAAAGCTATTAAAATCTCTTGTATACTTTTTCCTAATCTATTCTCACCCCTCACCCAATCAGAACCCCCCATTCCTATCGTCGCTGGGCCACGACATCTCTCTCTCTCTTTCCGCAGCTTATAGAATAATTCTTTAAAAATATTAAAAATCTTTAATAAAATTTCCCAAAACAAATCTCCCCGAGCCAATCAAAACCCTCCGTTTTCCCCTGGGCCCCACAGCTCTCTCCCTCTCTTACCTTTCTCCTTCTCTCTCTTTTTATCCCAGCGCAAACAGCCAAATTCATCTCTCCATACTGTTCCTCTCTCCCTTTCTCACTCCTCTCGATCTTCTTCTCTCTCTCTCTCTCTCCGCGTATCTCTCTCTTTCTCCTTCCTTTATATATCTTCTCTTTCTCCTTCCTTTATATATCTTCTCTTCTCCTTCATTCTAAAAAAAAAAAACGAACCCATCGCCTGCTAACCTTAGCCGCCTCTCCTCCTCGTCGCACACAGCCGACGACGAAGCTCCCGACCTCGTCATCTCCGTGCCTTCGCCTCCATCTTCTCTTCTTCCTCCTTTTTCTTCTCTCTCGAGCGCTCAAGAAACCCTGCACACCCGACCTCGCCGCCACCTCATTCCGTCACCGACCACCTCTCACCGTCGCCTCTTCATTCACCTCCTTTTCTCTCCCCTTTCTCTCCTCATCTCCCTCATTCTCCCAGAACCAACTTGCGCACCCCTGCACAGCACCCGGCTAACATCAGCCGACCCCAAACCCTAGCCACCGACCCTCTTCGCAGGAGCTCCGATCACTGCTGTCAATACCATCACCCCCCTGCAAACGCAGAGCACAAGCACAGTGAGCCTTGTTTCTTCTTATTCTTCGCTTCTTTTTCTTTCATGCATTCTTTTATTTTGGATTGTTCACTGATTTTGTGTGATCGCCGGAATCCGACCGTGCCGTCGACCATCCCGACAACCCAGCAAGGATACCTGACCCGTGTGATTCCATTGTTCGTTGTTTGGACTCATTCCGTGTACCGTGCGCGCGTCGCGAATTTTCCCGCCGACGCGTAACGTTCCGTTTAGCGTTTCTTGAATCCGTCGAGGCAAGTGAAACTTGCTACATGCTATTCATACTATTCCTATATTTATTTATCTAATTTCATATTAAATCTATAGATAGAATCTAAAGTCTTGAATTCCAAGTTAACAGTGCGACGTCCCGTTTACATATTTTAGATTCAAAACTTGAAACCTAACTGTTGCATTTAGTTGACTATACCTAGTAACCACAGTTACATTTTAATCACATTATAACTATTGTACATAGTCTATGATACCCCTTTCTCTAGTTTTACTCTATCGGACATCCGTGTGCATCTTTAACCGGTTTTAGTTATAATTGCATCCATTGAACATATTATACATGACATTGCATCCCTAGATTACTTAATACTTATTAACCTGATTTTAACATCCATATTTGTCATACTGTATTCATGTAATGTTAAAACTATCTCTTAAACATAAACTGATAACCGTACAGCTAAGCAATTTAATTTGCACATATTGCTTGACCTATTACATGTGCTAATTTATTGTTCTGATGATACCCATGCTTATTATTTATAACCATGATTATGCTAGTTGATTATGAGCACCCACATGATATCTTATACACCCTGACGTGACTTGCTACAAATATTACTTGAACCAACATGGTACCGTACAACTCTTGACATAACGTGACACCTTTATATATTACCTGGCTTGACCTGATGTACCATGGTCTTACCTGTTACCTGATCTTGTGTCTAATGCCAACAAACCTGACCTGTTGTCCTTACGGACCGTTCCTGTTGTCTATCCAGACAAACCTGTACCTGCCTGATCCTGTGTTGGCATTAGCTCTAGATTATTTAATACATGACTTGACCACATATAACTTGGGGGTATGGGGAAATCAATGATGAAACCTGACTTGTAACTCGACAGTTGCTTGCTTTTACTGATCAGTTTTAGAGGCTAGGCCCCCCCGGGATGATGCTGCCGACATCGTTCGTCTTTACCCTTTTCTTTTAGTGCCTAGCGGCACGTCTCGGTTTCAGCCCGAGAGTCTTAGACCGTGGTCCCGTGCATGCACGGGATACTATTGAGTTACATCGATGATTCATCAAATTGATTTCAAAGACTTGAGAGTACATAACCAATAGACCAGTTTAGCCTACTCACTGCACACTACACTTCACTGCTCTGATTCATATTGCTATTACACCTGCTTTACCATTTATGATTATACTTGCATGTCTTGTTACCATGTTTATATTTTATTGCTTGATGACATGACGCGCTGACGTCTGGATTTTGCATGGCCCAGATTCCGTACCTTTGCTGCAGTCCGAGCAGGAGTACTTCAGCCAGCAGGCTGAGCAGTGAGGATTCTTTAGTAGTTAGTTCTTTATTCTGCAGTATTATTTTATTCCTGATGTGAGCCCGTATTATGGGACATACATTCCAGTTATTCTTGTATTAGATCTCTTTGCTTCCGCATTATTTATTCTTGACTCTTTTATTTCGGCTTATGGACATGTGCTAGATGGTTTTATTTTTGTCTTGATATCTCTACAGCCGTAATGTGACTGTGGAAGGATTTTTCCTATCCACAGGTAGCATGGTTGGCTATGTCACGCGTCTATTTTAGCGTACTCTGGGAAGCGGGACGTGACATAGTTCTTTTGGTATCAGAGCCATAGGTTAATCGGGTTGATTCTTTTGTAGTTGGGTATTGGACCCAATACACGGATCAGAATACTCGTGATTAGGAAACATGTCCTGCCACCTTACCGTTTTTCCGTTCTTGAATCTAACCTCCTCCTAATTATACTTTTACGGTGTGCAAACTTCCTTTACATATCAACTCAAAACCTGATTCCTTGTTATCTCTAGAACTTAGGCGACTTGGATGGAGTTATGTAATTGTAGCTATGATACCGCGACATGGTTACAATGCGGTACTCTTTTTAAGTAACTCGGAGTTCTAGCCTTGATCTACATTTGAATCTGTTATCATGCTAATCCTTGGGTGTTTTGATTTCAAGAATATGGCAGACAAGAATCTGAAGACGTACCAAAGGCGTGTTGACGAAGCCGCTATGCTTGGAGTAATACGGGAAATGTTGGAGAACCAAAAGCGGCAGACCGAGCTGATCCAGCAGCAAGCTGAATCTTTTCAGGAAGGTTTGCAGGCCGTTCAGTAGTCCGTAAACAATGTTGGGGTCAGACCAGTAGATCGTGTGGGAACCATAACAGATTTCAGAAGACTGGGTCCGTCCGTCTTTACTGGCCTGGAGGAGCCGTTGCCAGCGGAGCAGTGGCTAGTTGACACAGAGAACTTACTCATTGCAGCACAGATCCTAGATGATAAAAGGGTGGATGTAGTACGCATCCAGTTGGTGGATTACGCCCGCGAATGGTGGCTTGTGGAGGAGACCCGCTTGCCCAAGCTGATCAAGTGGGCGGACTTTTCAAAGAGTTTCTTGGAGAAGTTCTTCCCGCGGACTGCACGGGAGGAAATGGAAGAGAAGTTCATCAGTCTAAGGCAGAACAGTGCACCTATAGATGTACATGCAGCTGAGTGGGCGCGGCTCAGTAGATTCGCTGGACCGTTGGTTGCTGATGATGCTGATAGGGCAAGGAGATTCATGCGCAGTTTGGATGTAGACATCCAGAGGCAGATTATCTCCCTGGGTTTGACCACTTTCTCACAGGTACTTACGGCAGCCCGAGAACAACAGAGCTTATCTGGGAAGACTGGGAGTTCACAGCAGACAACGGTTACAGTAAGGAAGCCGACTTTTGCACCAAACCGAGCTCATGGACGCAGAGGTATTCCAATGGACCGTCGTGGTGTAACACCGATGAAGAAGCCTGCTGTCGTTGATCAGAGAAAGACCGTGATTTGTACGTATTGCCATTTACCCGGACATTTGCAAAGGGAATGTCGTAGGATGCGGGGACTCTGTTTGGTTTGTGGATCGGCGGATCATACTATTAACTCTTGTCCGTCGAAGCTTCGCACAAGGGATGATGTTTAGAAGCCACCGCAGAAACCGTTTCAGGGACAGAAGCAGCTGACTCAGGGACCCAATCAAGCTCGAGCATTTACCCTGATGGCCGAGGAAGTCAAGGCTTCAGGAGAAGTTGTTTTAGGTATTCTACTTGTTCATGGTTTTCCCGCATTAGCGTTATTTGATTCTGGTGCATCCCATTGTTTTATGTCGTCCAAGTTTATAGCTACACACTCGATTACCTGCTCGACCCTGTCTAGTTTCTGGGACATACACACTGGGAATGGAAAAATCATATCTAGTAGAGAGTGTAAAGATTGTGCAGTTGTTGTTTGCGGACGAGAGCATTTTGCTGATTTCTTGGTGATTGATACAGGAAGCTATGAAGTCGTCTTGGGAATGGATTTTCTCGGCACTTTCCATGCCCACATTGATTGTAGGGCAAAGAAAGTAATTTTCCAGATTCCCGGACATCCCGAGTTTATCTTCACTGGAGGAAGCAGTTGTGTCGGGCCAGTCGAGTTTAGGGCTAGGCCGACAACTAGTGTTCTTTCGTCAATGGAGGTTGATAAAAGTGAAGCGCCAACTGTTGTTCGAGATTTCATGGACGTGTTTGAAGACATATCAGGTTTACCGCCGAAGCGAAACCTGGAGTTCGCAATTGATCTTGTTCCGGGTGCAGCGCCAGTTTCTAAAGCGTATTATCCAATGGCACCAGTGGAGTTGGAAGAAGTTAAGAAGCAGGTTACTGAGTTACTCGAGAAGGGTTGGATTCGAAGCAGTAACTCGCCTTGGGGTGCTCCAGTTCTTCTAGTTAAGAAGAAAGATGGCACAAGAAGGATGTGCATCGATTATCGGGAATTAAACCGGGTGACTATTAAGAACAAGTACCCGATCCCTCGCATTGGCGAATTATTTGAGCAGCTTAGTGGCGCGAGGGTATTCTCGAAGCTGGATTTGCGATCCGGATATCATCAGGTCCGAGTGAAAACATAAGATATTTGCAAGACGGCGTTCCAAACTCGGTATGGACATTACGAGTACTTAGTGATGCCCTTCGGAGTTACGAATGCACCAGCTATATTCATGGACTTGATGAACCGAATCTTTTCGCCATTCTTGGACCAGTTTATAGTGGTGTTCATTGATGACATTCTGGTCTATTCGAAGAGTATTGGAGAGCATGCTGAACATTTGAAGATCGCACTGCAGACGCTGAGGCAAGAAAAATTATTTGCAAAGATGAGTAAGTGCGAATTTTCGCTGGAAGAAGTAAAGTTTTTGGGGCATGTTGTGTCTGGCGATGGAATCGCCGTCGATCCCAAAAAGATTGCAGCAGTTCGAGATTGGCCGATTTCGAAGAATGTTGCGAAGATAAGAAGTTTTCTTGGACTCGCCGGGTATTACAGAATATTTGTGAAGAACTTTGCTCATTTAGCGGAGCCGTTGACCAAGCTTACGCGCAAGGAGGTACCTTTTGTGTGGACGGATAGGTGTGCGTCAGCTTTCGAGGCGTTGAAGCAGAAATTGATAACCGTTCCTATTCTGACCATGCCAGACAGTTCCGGAGGATTGGTGATTCACAGCGACACATCTGGAAAAGGATTGGGATGTGTTTTGATGCTGCATGGGAAGGTTATAGCGTACGCATCAAGACAGTTGAAGACCCATGAGAAGAATTACCCAACTCATGACTTGGAGCTTGCGGCTGTGATCTTCTCTTTGAAGATTTGGAGACACTACCTTTTGGGCGAAAGGGTCGAGGTGATCACTGATCATAAAAGCTTGAAGTATGTGTTCACGCAGAAGGAGCTTAATATGAGGCAGCGTAGATGGTTGGAGCTGATGGCTGACTACGATCTTGATCTTAAGTACCATCCGGGGAAAGTTAATATCGTGCCGGATGCGCTCAGTCGGTTACCAGCAATTCAGACGTTGATTGCTCAGAAGGAACTCATTGAAGACTTTCGGAGATTTGATTTGGAGGTTGTGCTACCGCGTTCTTCGGGACAGTTGATGCAGTTGCAAGTACATTCGTCGTTGATTGAGAACATTAAGGCAGCGCAATCGCAGGACCCTAGATTGCAAAAGTTTCGAGAACAGGTTGAAGCTGGACTTCGAACTGACTTTCTGATCCATGAAGATGGTTCGTTGAGATATGGTAGCCGTTTGTGTGTGCCAAAGGGAGATACTCGTGAAGAACTTATGAAGGAGGCACACAGTTCAGCATATTCCGTACATCCAGAAGGCACGAAGATGTACCGAGATATACGACAACATTTCTGGTGGGAAGGCATAAAACGGTTGATTCCTCGCTTTGTGGCAAAGTGCTTGGTGTGTCAGCAAGTTAAGGCTGAACATCAAAGGGTTGCTGATTTATTGCAACCACTTCTGATTCCTCAGTGGAAGTGGGAACATATAACCATGGATTTCGGGACAGCGCTACCGCGGAGTCCAAAAGGCAACAATGCAGTTTGGGTGATTGTTGATCGTTTGACCAAGGCAGCTCATTTCATTCCTTTTCGGGTTGGTCAATCAACAGAGACTTTGGCATAACGGTACATGCAGGAGATTGTAAGATTGCATGGAGTACCGGTGAGCATCGTGTCCGACCGTGACACTCGGTTCTTATCACACTTTTGGAGGAGCTTACAGGAAAGTTTGGGGACTCGATTTAAGTTTAGCACCGCTTATCATCCTCAAACAGACGGCCAGTCGGAGAGAACGATCCAAATTCTTGAAGATATGTTGAGAGCTTGCATGTTGAACTTCAAGGGTTCATGGAAAGATCATCTGCATTTGGTGGAGTTTTCTTACAACAACAGTTTCCAGGCGACAATTCAGATGGCTCCATTCGAAGCTTTATATGGTCGCAAGTGTCGTTCACCTGTTTGTTGGGACGATGTTAGTGAACGAAGATTGTTGGGACCAGACTTGGTTGTGCAGACAGTTGAGAAAGTTAATGCTATCTGAAGTCATATGAAAGCAGCACAAGACCGACAGAAGAGTTGGGCCGATACGTCGAGAAGACCTCTATAGTTCGCCGTGGGTGATTCGGTATTCTTGAAGATATCACCGACTAGAGGGGCGATTCGTTTCGAAAGTCGAGGAAAGCTCAGTCCTCGATTCGTTGGACCCTTTGAAATTTTGGAGCGTGTTGGTGAGGCAGCGTACCGTTTGGCGTTACCGCAATCCTTGGCGAATGTTCATGACGTGTTTCACGTATCTTAACTCCGTAAGTATGTTCGAGATGAAACACATGTGTTGGATCATTCGGAGCTGACTGTACGAGAAGACTTGACTTTTGAGGAGCGATCGATTGCGATTGTGGATCGAAGGGAAAAGGTTCTTAAGAACAAGGTTATCCCTCTTGTACTTGTTTCTTGGGGTAGTCGCTCACATGGAGAGTCAACTTGGGAACGGGAAGATGAAATCCGGCAGAAGTTTCCCCATCTTTTCTTGTAGTTTATTGGTCGTTTATCTTTTGTGTTCTTGGAATTTTGAGGACGAAATTCTTTTTGTAGTTGGGTATAATGTAACAACAGAGTCCAGTTATACCAATTTCTGTTGACATATATGTTGTTTGTGGTATTTATTTCATTTACCCTGTTGGTTGCAAATGGTAGGTTACCTTATATTCGACCCGTTTACTGAGCTTGTTGTTTCCTAGTTTCTAGATTACCCTAACATTACACTTTTTGCATATAACAATATAAGTCCCTTAAAATAATTTATAAAATACATGTCATGGCCTGCTTGTTACCCCTAACCCTGTGGTAGCGTCCTTGCATCGTGTTCTCGTCCCGTTCAGTGGAACGGACGTGTTTGGATGGCTACGCGCACGTACGTGCGTCCGTTCTTGGGGGTATGCTTTTTCATTACAAAATCCTTCATTTTAATTTTTGGAACTTGCCAATAATTTTCATATTTCAAATTCAAAATTTTGGACCCGACCCGGGCGCTTTTCTGAAATATTTTATATTCCGCTAAAATGCAATTATTTGAATTTCAAATTTAAATTCTAATTATATTTTATCTCTTCAAAATTCATTTAAAGATTTTTTTAGCCGGTACAATATTTGATCAAAGGCTATTAAAATCTCTTGTATACTTTTTCCTAATCTATTCTCACCCCTCACCCAATCAGAACCCCCCATTCCTATCATCGCTGGGCCACGACATCTCTCTCTTTCTTTCCCCAGCTTATAGAATGATTCTTTAAAAATATTAAAAATCTTTAATAAAATTTCCCAAAACAAATCTCCCCGAGCCAATCAAAACCCGCCGTTTTCCCCTGGGCCCCATAGCTCTCTCCCTCTCTTACCTTTCTCCTTCTCTCTCTCTCTCTCTTCTCTCTTTTTATCCCAGCGCAAACAGCCAAATTCATCTCTCCATACTGTTCCTCTCTCCCTTTCTCACTCCTCTCGATCTTCTTCTCTCTCTCTCTCTCTCTCCGCGTATCTCTCTCTTTCTCCTTCCTTTATATATCTTCTCTTCTCCTTCATTCTAAAAAAAAAATGAACCCATCGCCTGCTAACCCTAGCCGCCTCTCCTCCTCGTCGCACACAGCCGACGACGAAGCTCCCGACCTCGTCATCTCCGTGCCTTCGCCTCCATCTTCTCTTCTTCCTCCTTTTTCTTCTCTCTCGAGCGCTCAAGAAACCCTGCACACCCGACCTCGCCGCCACCTCATTCCGTCGCCGACCACCTCTCGCCGTCGCCTCTTCATTCACCTCTTTTTCTCTCCCCCTTCTCTCCTCATCTCCCTCATTCTCCCAGAACCAACTTGCGCACCCCTGCACAGCACCCGGCCAACATCAGCCGACCCCAAACCCTAGCCACCGACCCTCTTCGCAGGAGCTCCGATCACTGCTGTCAATACCATCACCCCCTGCAAATGCAGAGCACAAGCACAGTGAGCCTTGTTTCTTCTTATTCTTCGCTTCTTTTTCTTTCATGCATTCTTTTATTTTGGATTGTTCACTGATTTTGTGTGATCGCCGGAATCCGACCGTGCCGTCGACCATCCCGACAACCCAGCAAGGATACCTGACCCGTGTGATTTCATTGTTCGTTGTTTGGACTCATTCCGTGTACCGTGCGCGCGTCGCGAATTTTCCCGCCGACGCGTAACGTTCCGTTTAGCGTTTCTTGAATCCGTCGAGGCAAGTGAAACTTGCTACATGCTATTCATACTATTCCTATATTTATTTATCTAATTTCATATTAAATCTATAGATAGAATCTAAAGTCTTGAATTCCAAGTTAACAGTGCGACGTCCCGTTTACATATTTTAGATTCAAAACTTGAAACCTAACTGTTGCATTTAGTTGACTATACCTAGTAACCACAGTTACATTTTAATCACATTATAACTATTGTACATAGTCTATGATACCCCTTTCTCTAGTTTTACTCTATCGGACATCCGTGTGCATCTTTAATCGGTTTTAGTTATAATTGCATCCATTGAACATATTATACATGTCATTGCATCCCTAGATTACTTAATACTTATTAACCTGATTTTAACATCCATATTTGTCATACTGTATTCATGTAATGTTGAAACTATCTTTTAAACATAAACTGATAACCGTACAGCTAAGTAGTTTAATTTGCACATATTGCTTGACCTATTACATGTGCTAATTTATTGTTCTGATGATACCCATGCTTATTATTTATAACCATGATTATGCTAGTTGATTATTAGCACCCACATGATATCTTATACACCCTGACGTGACTTGCTACACATATTACTTGACCCAACATGGTACCGTACAACTCTTGACATAACGTGACACCTTTATATATTACCTGGCTTGACCTGATGTACCATGGTCTTACCTGTTACCTGATCTTGTGTCTAATGCCAACAAACCTGACCTGTTGTCCTTACGGACCGTTCCTGTTGTCTATCCAGACAAACCTGTACCTGCCTGATCCTGTGTTGGCATTAGCTCTAGATTATTTAATACATGACTTGACCACATATAACTTGGGGGTATGGGGAAATCAGTAATGAAACCTGACTTGTAACTCGACAGTTGCTTTCTTTTACTGATCAGTTTTAGTGGCTAGGCCCGCCTCGGGATGATACTGCAGACATCGTTCGTCTTTACCCTTTCCTTTTAGTGCCTAGCGGCACGTCTCGGTTTCAGCCCGAGAGTCTTAGACCGTGGTCCCGGGCATGCACGGGATACTATTGAGTTACATCGATGATTCATCAAATTGATTTCAAAGACTTGAGAGTAGATAACCAATAGACCAGTTTAGCCTACTCACTGCACACTACACTTCACTGCTCTGATTCATATTGCTATTACACCTGCTTTACTATTTATGATTATACTTGCATGTCTTGTTACCATGTTTATATTTTATTGCTTGATGACATGACGCGCTGACGTCTGGGTTTTGCATGGCCCAGATTCCGTACCTTTGCTGCAATCCGAGCAGGAGTATTTCAGCCAGCAGGCTGAGCAGTGAGGATTCTTTAGTAGTTAGTTCTTTATTCTGCAGTATTATTTTATTCCTGATGTGAGCCCGTATTATGGGACATACATTCCATTTATTCTTGTATTGGATCTCTTTGCTTCCGCATTATTTATTCTTGACTCTTTTATTTCGGCTTATGGACATGTGCTAGATAGTTTTATTTTTGTCTTGATATCTGTACAGCCGTAATGTGACTGTGGAAGGATTTTTCCTATCCACAGGTAGCATGGTTGGCTATGTCACGTGCCTATTTTAGCGTACTCTGGGAAGAGGGGCATGACACCTTTCCTGTTGAACAGCTCTTGACCGTATCCTGCGAACCTTGGTTCGTGGATATTGTGAATTATCTTGCGATGGGACTATTATCCAGCGATTGGTCGAAACAAGACAAAAATCGATTTCTATCCCAAGTAAAACACATTTACCGGGATGAACCTTATTTGTTTAAGCATTGTCCCGATCAAATCATTCGCCGATGTGTCCCTAATGATGAATTCAAGAGTGTATTGTCTTTCTGCCATGATCAGGCATGTGGCGGTCACTTTGATCCACGAAAAACGGCGGAGAAAGTTTTGCAATGTGGCTTTTATTGGCCAACATTATTTAAAGATGCATGTGATCATTGCAAAATTTGTTCGTGGTGTCAACACATGGGTCGGATTTCACAGAGAAATGAGATGCTGCTCCACCCTGTTTTGGTTGTGGAGTTATTTGATGTTTGGGGTATTGATTTTATGGGCCTATTTCCCAATTCTTTTGGGAATTTATACATCTTGTTAGCGGTTGATCATGTCTATAAATGGGTGGAAGCAGTACCGTGTTGCACTAATGACAACAAAGTTGTTATAAGTTTCTTAAAGAAAATATCTTTTCGCGATTCGGACACCCTCGCGCTATAATTAGCGACAACGGGACATATTTTTGTAATTGGTCTTTCGAGACTTTAATGCGGAAATATTCAATCAACCACAAGCTTTCTACGCCCTATCATCCCCAAACGAGCGGGCAAGCGGAGATCTCAAATCGACAGATCAAACAAATTTTGGAGAAAATGATTTCTAAGAACCGTAAAGATTGGTCCACCAAATTGACGGATGCTCTTTGGGCATTCCGCACCACTTATAAGACTAATCTTGGTATGTCTCCATACCGAATTGTGTTTGGGAAGGCTTGCCACTTTCCTGTCAAGATTGAACATAAAGTAATGTGGGCTATTAAAGAGCTTAATTTCAATTTTGATCAAGCTAGCAGCTATCAAAAGTTGCAATTAAATGAGCTAAGCGAACTTTGCGATGAAGCTTACGATAATGCGGTTATAGTCAAGAACCGGACTAAAGTGTTCCACGATAAAAACCTTTTTCGAAAAACTTTTACACCGGGACAACAAGTCCTTCTTTACGATTCCCGTCTCCACCTTCATCCAGGTAAGCTTAAATCTCATTGGAAAGGCCCTTTTGTGGTGCGGTATGTGTACCCGCACGGTGTAGTGGATATTGAAAATGTTTAAAACGGTTCTATTTTTAAAGTAAATGGGCATAAATTAAAACCGTATTTTTTCGCTGACCCAGCGGAGGAGCTCCTGTTTTTACAGGAGCCGCTTTATCATAACTAATTTTCTTCCGCCTCACCTCCATGTTTCGGTAACATTGTTTAATCTAAGAATGGAGGTGAGTGTACTAAGATATAACTGTATATCCGTGCGTGCCAAAGAACAAGTTTGGGGGTAGTTTAACTATTATTTTACCCCTATTATTTTCCTCCCATGTGTCCAGGTCTATACGCTCAAAGAACAATATCAGTAAGGTCACTTCTGAAAACAGGTTTGGGGGGGGGTTGTATTTACTGAAATATCTTTTGGCACTAGGCACTTTATAATTTAAAAAAATAAAAAAATAAAAATAAATTTGTAGAAAATAAAAGATTAGAAAGTGAAAAATTATATCTGAAAGATAGGAATAGTTTAAGAAAAGGAAGAAAGTTAGATGTTTTCTTAAACGAAATTAGTGTAAGCAGTTATGAGCCGTTGCCCCAAAGGTTAGTAAGATAAAAGAAATTACTAATCTGAGAATAAAAATAAGTCTGAAAATAGTCCCTATTCTTGAGTCCAAACATTTGAACGTTGATATCCTATTATACGCATTTGAACACATCTTGAAACTTGGAATTGTAGAGGATACCTTGAAGTGCTCTTGTCTAAAAGCCTTGGTATGAAAAAAAATAAAAAATTGGTGAAGAAAAATGAACACTGGTTTTGTAATTGCTTAAGGTAACATAAAAAAATATAGCGAGGGTGCTTTATCACCTAGTGCCTTAGACCAACTGATTTGGGAGTCACTGCTAAGCCTTAGGTGCTGCAAGACGAGAAATAACGTCTAAATAAGTGAGCACATTTGGTAATCGGTCGGATAGTACCTCAAGAAGTATTAACGGTCGCATGAAGGATGTGTGAGCAATTCCATCTAAAATATTCACCGACTAAAAAGTACTAAGGAAGATGGACAAGAGTATGATAGCTTGAATTGAATTCTCTAAGTGTAGAGATGTCTTTTACACACATGTAGGGGTATATGATCGATGTTTGGAACAAAGGTAGGGAGGAAGACTAAAGGCGATGTTTTATTGAAGGATGATGTGATTTCTAACATCTTTTCACGACCATTAAGATAGGGTTCATGGCAACTGAAAAGATGGTGTAGTTGGAAACTCTTATTTTCAAGTTCTTTTTTTTATAGTCCTTATCTTTATACATAACTTTCATTTTCTTTCTTTTATTATGGGATTTTGTGGGTGTTGTCACGCCCTGCTTCCTAAAATACGGAATACGGGGGGTTGACAAGGCCGGCCATGCTCCTACAGTCAAGGAAATATCCTGCCGTAGTCACACTTCGGCTTCTAGTTTTACGTGGTAATCAGTAAAGAATGCACAGGTAATGAGAAATGCAGTAACTGAAACAAAACAAATACAAAGAACTGACCTGATGGAGGTCAAAAGAGTATAGCTCTGGATAGCTGATCAAGATGTCCGCGATGTACGTCTGGTCCTGGTCCAAGCTAGATCCACATCTCACTCTGAGCATGCATACTCAGGTCGTCAGAGCGACACGATAGCAATATATACATAGGTGCGAGTGGTAACTCGTACAGTAATAATGGCTATGTAGCAGTAAATCAAGATAGTAGAGATATGAACATGAAGTAGCCAATGCGGGTGTCTAAAAGGGCAGGTGAACAGTAAAGCAGTAAAATAGTATGTCAGGTGTGTCAATACAGTAAGTAATGCATGTCAATGTCACTATCCCTATCAGTCTCTAAGTCTCACTGTACAGGTCACTAAGCCTATCGTCAGTCCAAGTGTGAGAGTCAACCACTCGGGAGTGTCCTCCACCCAAGGATAGGACCCAAGGGCAAGGGACCACGGGCCCAAACTATAACTCACGGTAATAATCATGTACCCTGTAATTCTCCATATATATAAGCCGGCGTGGGACTCCCGAGATTCTGTTGAACTCACACTCAAACTACCCCACACCCCGTGGTCTACATCAAACTCCAACCACAACCTCAAATATCGGTCGGTCCGTGACAAGTCTGCACGAGAACTGGAGACAGGATCTCCATCAAGCACGTCCCGACTGATACCCAAGATAAATGGGCAGTGTCTGGTGCCTTACCTGTGACACCCATATAAGTGCTTCCATAAGTGTCCCATACCACTTATAGTCACACCTATATGCGCCCCACAGACGTCGACAATGCAATAGAACAATAGGGTCCACTGATTGTGTACAAGTACGTGTCACTTTCACGTATCCACTCATGCACGAACACTAACGTACTTGCCACAATCACCACTAAAACCTAACACTGGGTAATGCACATGATCACTAGGTTATCAATGCAATGACATATATGATGTGGTGAGAAAGCAGTGTCTAAGGCATGTTTAAGATGTCACATGTCGGTATACTACCACTTGCATAATTTATCATAAATCATACATGCCAAATTTAGCGAAACAATAAACAGGGGATAGGTAGTATATTTGATTATCTACACAGCAAATTTAGTTTCAAGTCAAACGGGTTTCAGGATCACTAGATATGGACATTTCATTTTAAGCGTTCACTGCTGGAAATCCGGTTTCAGAATCGGAAGTCCGTTTCACAACGCATTTTAATCCTAGTTGGGATCAGATTTTAGCGACGCTACAGTTGAATGAAATCTAGGGTTTCCAGTAAGTCTTTCAACGCAATAGACAGATTCTCAATCACGTCTGTACGTCAGGAATTATACACTATTCAACATTGGGGTGCCCGTTCTGGTTCTGTTTAGGACTGCTATACGTCCCGATCTTTTAAATTACAAATTAAATAGCAAAAGACGATGAAACGGAATGAAACCACTTATGTTATTTAGATAACAGATTCACCTTTAATAAACTGTAGAGTTCCACAACATACGAGTTCAGGAAACAAGGTGGCACACATTACGGAACAGTAAACAGTAACCAGAGTCGCTCTGGACTGCAGTCCAGAGCCGTACTCCGACCCAATTATCGTCACAATTTCAGTACAGAAACCAATAGAAACTTGCATAGGATTACAATTCGTCGAGTCGTCTTCTATTTGAGCCCTAGAACGCAACATTTCAGTATGTACATAATTTATGGTGATTTTAACAATTTTCAGACGCGGGGAAAATCCCAGTTTTACGGGTGTATTTGGGGTATTCGTTTTAGTCATTAAAGGTCATATTTTCCAATGAAATTTACACACTACGTTCACTGCCTTACGGGCCAGACCATGCAGATGAGTTCCGTAAAATTAAATGAAGATTTCCATTGAGATCATGCATCGAACAGTTACGTCATATAATTTATCGGGAATAGTAAATATGGAATCTATACGATAATAGTTTGTAACAAACATAAATTAGCATGTAGCAAGTAGGAAACTTTCCTGGAAACATTTTGGGCGATGTAAGACAGCGGCAACGTCACGAGCGCGCGACGAACGGCACGGTTTGGTTTCACGGCCTCGGCTCGATTCGGGTGCTACGTCGGAGTTGCCCGGAAACGGCTTGTGCTTGCTGGAAGCGGAGGGGGTGCTCAGTGGTGATGATACAAAGTGAGAGAGATCTTTAGAGCAACAGGGAGAGATTTTTAGAGAGAGAGAGGTATGGAGAGGGGAGAGAACCAGAGAGAGAGAAACAGAGAGAGACAAAGATGGAAACAGAGAGAGAGGGGGAGAGAGGGAGGCAGAGAGAGAAAGAGAGGGATGGACTGAAAGAGAGATTTCACCTGGTGACGACGGGGTCGACGGAGGCGCCGGCGAGGGGAGCTCGCCGTGGTGCTCAGAGGGGCGTCGACAAAGTGGTGATGGTGTTGGTGGGGGTCGCCGGAGGTGGAACAGAGAAGGGTTGCTCAAGGTGCGGCAATGGAGTGGCTGGAGGAGGTGAAGCAGTGGAGGGAGACAGTTGTTGGTGTTGCGGTGGTTCTTGTGGTCGCTCCGGTGAGGTCGTCGTTGACGGTGGGGACTTGAGAGGGGTTTTCTGTGGAGAGAGAAGTGAGTTCGAGGGTGTGAGGGAGAGTTTGAGAGGGAGAGAGAAGGAGCGGATCTCGGGTGAACGTTGGGAGGGAGAGCGAGCCGTAGGGGGTGCGCGTCGCAGGGGTCAGTTGGCGAGAGACGTGGGCGCGCGCGAGAAACGGCCACGAGGGGGACGTGGGAGCAACGGGAATGAGCGGGAAAAGGCTGTGGGGAGGAAGAAGAGATGGAGCGGGCCGGGTCGGGTCAGTGGGCCAAGGAGTTTTAATAAAAAAGAGGGGGGAAATAAAATGGGCTGGGTTTAAATTTTAATGGAAAAAGGGGGCGGCTGCTGGGGGAAAAATTGGGCCGGGGAGTTCTAATGGGCAGGGCTGGAAAATGGGGTTATAAATTAAATTCGAATTTCCTTTGGGCTGAGGGGAAAATGTTAGGCCAGCGATTTCTACATAAATTTGAAGGAAAAGAGAGTGGCCCAGAGATTTAAGGTTTAGCTAAATTAATATAAATTGTCCTGAAAATTTAGGGAGTTTGGGCTGATGTTTAAAATAAAAGGATTGGGATTTGGGTGTTAAAAAGGGGTGTGGGCAGGTAGGCCGAAGGGGAGTTGGGTTTTAGTTTAAAAAGAAATTAAATTATTTTGTATGGGAAAGGAAAGGGGTTGGCCGGCTGAGAAGAATTTCGTGGTTTCAATTAATAGTAAGGGAATGAACTGGAAGTGGGCCGGCCAAAGATTTAGGGATGGAAAAATATATAAGAAATAGATAATGGGGTTTTGGGTTGGTTTAGGGAAAAAGAAAAGAGTTTAGGGTTTTAAAATAACAAATAAATAATAGTCCTAAAATAAGTAATTTAAGAGTAACAAAATACGGATGTTGATATACAAACGGACTGGGTATTACATCATACCACCCTTACAAAAATTTCGTCCTCGAAATTTAAAAGAAGCGATAAGTGATTGAATGATTTAGCGTGCTTGCGCTTTCTAAAAGATAGATCAAAAATATTTGTAACCGCAATCAAGAACGGCGTCGCTTTGCAGCTAGCCGGTGAGTACGGGTCGGTCCACAGGGATGTTGTGAATTTCCGATTCGCGCTTACGAGTTAATTCCGAAGGGTGTTCGGATTAATTATTAAATCTAAAAACCTAAATTATTCTATCTACGATTATCTAGATCTATTCTTGCTAGGGTTAGGTTTAGGGATGGTTTGGAAATGCAATTAAATCTCACGCTTACTATACCCGAATGAAGATCTATGAGGAGTTATGGTAATTATCAATAAAGTGGATTAGATCCGTTCGGGAAGGTGTTCCTTTCTCTAGGTTCTTGTCCTTCCTTTAGAGATCCTTACCCTAACCTCCATGGAAAATATCACACCCGGGCCTTGGATCTTTGGGCTTCCTTATTATTTGGTTCTTTATTAAAATAGCTTCTATGTTTCTTCCAGATCTCCAGTGAATAGTTGCGGTGGACTTTTAACCGTTCGCTTTGTAATCTTGGACCTTGCATTGCCTTGTACTTTGTGAATTTTATCTTTGATATAGGCTTGATGAAGAGTCTTCTATTTGTTGGTCAAAATCCACTTTTTCATCGTCTTTACATCGTTTTCACTGTTTTCTGTCTAAGAACCGGTAACCTGTAACATGTAGCAGACATGCGTCAAAAGCACCTGTTTATTTGTAAAAAGAATAAGAATGAGGAATATAATAATGCAATATTATGATATGAACAAATACCCCCAAACTTATCTTTTGCTCGTCCTCGAGCAAACTTATTTTTTATTCACTAAAATCCTAACCGCACTTTCGCAGGGAAACGCGATTGCACTGAGCACGTGCAACAAGCCGTTAAACCTCTAGGTGTCCCTAGTAGGAGGAGTGTTATCTTCTGAGGGTTTTCAGCGGATTACACCCACAAAATCCTATCAATTCGGCTTTTTCGACTTTTGTTTTCCAATTAGGTTTTCTAACAAGGAATTCTATTATCTTTTGACTCGCAAATTATCCACCCATATTCTTCACACTTCCTCATTATTTAACTTAAGATTATATATGTTATGTAGACCTACTTAGCTTTCGGCATCTCTTAAGTTTTCCTTCTAGGGTTTCCATCTCCACTTAGGAATTTCTATCAACTCTACTAAAGATACAAGTTCTATTCTTCATTCCTTTCTCTTATCTAAACTCCAATCATATATCCCCACGTGTGTGTATAAATTACCCCTACACTTGGAAATTCAAATCAAGCAATCATGCCCTTGTCCGTTGTCCAAAGTACTTATTAGTAGGTGAATTTTTAATTGAATTTTGCTTACACATCCTTCATGCGACCGTTAATACTTCTTGAGGTACCAACGACCGATTACAAAACGTGTTTGCACATTTAAGCGTAATTCCTAGTCTTGCAACACCCAAGGCTTTTAGCAGTGACTCCCAAACCAGTTGGTCTAAGGCACTAGGTGATAAGGCACCCTTGCTAAATATTTTTCTATTTTTTACAGCCTTAAGTAATCACAAAAACCAGTGTCCATTTTTATCTTTATTCACTTTTTTCTTCTTTTATTTTCATTGTACTAAGGACCTTAGACAAGAGCATTTCAAGGTCTCTTCTACTATTCCAAGTTTCAAGGTGCGTGATTGTGCAGATTGTAGGGTATACATTTTCAGAATCTAGACTTAAGCTAGGAATTTTGTTTCAAACTTATACTCTAAATAGAACATCAATACTCTTCCCTTGTTTCGACTTAGCCTAAGAAGTGAACCCAAAATTTGCCTATTTCTAAATAAACTACAAGGCATATACTTTCTACCTTTAAACTTTAAGGAATGTTATTTTTAGGGTTTTTAATTCACTAAGTCTAAGATCTAGTTGTTCCTAGCCAGTTAACCTTTTTGTCAAACTCAAATCAATTAGACCAAATTGAATACATTGATTTTTATAAATTTTGAAATCTTTCAATTTTTATGGGTTTTCAAATAAGTATGCAAATGCAAAAATATGTACAAATGAATGCGAAGGAAGAAGACGTACCGAGCATACCCCCAAACTTGAACTTGACAGTGTCCTCACTGTCATGCTAAACCAAGAGTGTAAAAATGCCGGCACTCCCCTGTTTATTTATTTATAATTGTTTTTTATATTTTTAATGTTTTGAATTTTTTTTAATTTTTTTATAGAAAAAGAAAACAAAAATATATATACATATATACAAAGATTCCCCCAAACTTAAGCTTGGCCTTGCATAAGCCAAAAGTTAGCACCAACCATTCAAAAATCTTATCGTGGTAATGGTATAGTTGGTGCAAGAATGGGATGTGGAGGAAAGAAATGAGAAACACGCGAGACCGTGTGGAAAGAAGAATGTAGAATATGGTCTCGGTGGGGGAGAAGAATAGCGAAAAGAAGAAGGAAGTGAAGTACGATCTTGAGGGTGTAAATTGAGTGAATAAATTAGCGCAATATGTGATGACCGATATGTTATAAGCGATTGCGCTAACCTATCTACTCGTCGAGAAATGGGATCAAATCCCTCAAGATTCGCAAGAAAACATGGGTACGCCGAACTTGGTATATGAGATGAAAGCGTAACGGTCATTTGTTCGGTCGGAACAATGGGAAAGACGAAAGGGAGTGAATTAGGGATAGTATCTTTCTCACCGTAGTAAACTGTGTCGAACTGGAAAGATTCCATCAGTGGTTCGAAACGACTGTAAGCAACCGAGTCTGAAGGATTAACTAACTCATCTGAAAATGCAAAGGACTCAAACTCGGGCGGTGAGACTTCAACATCGTCCGAAAAAGTGAAACACTCGTAAGTGCCATCGGCTGTGAGAACTGTGTCAGATTCAAAGGAAAAGTTTTCAAGCTCACAGTCGTCAAGCGTGAAATGAGGCGTGGTCGGAACGATGGAAAAAAGGGAGGGTGATTTAGGTAAAGGTTCAAGAGGATGAATTGGAAAATCCGACACATCAAAGAAAAATGGTTCAAACTCAATATGATCCTCACTACTCTCCTCAATATTATCCTCATAATTCTCCTCAATATTCAACTCATCCATGCCATTATCATCAAAATCAAGATGCATATGAGATTCGGGAGAAACATTTAATAACTCGGGATGATGATTTGAACATAAAATTTCAATTAAATCGACAGGTTCATCATCCGAAATATTCCCGGCGTCTATATCCTCAATCAAGTGAAAGTCAATTTCTTTAGACACCTCCTCAAAAGCATGGATGTTTATCAATGTAGGTTCTAGAGTGGAAGTGTAAAGGTCAAACGGATTAGGTGCTGTTTCACGCGAAGGGGGTTCCTCAAAATTTGGCAAATCAAACACTACAAAGTCGCACAACTCGTTGTTATTTTGAACTTGTGAATCATTTAGGACATTCGATGGAAAACTGGAGTTGTGGGCTTCAATTGGGTAAGGGTAGGTTTGATTTGGAAATCCTCTCACATTCTCATTCTGTCCAACCGCCTCCTCATACATTGAAAAATTTGGGGCTAGCGGGAAACTAGCTACCGGTTCAGCAGGTTGCATAAGGGCGGCCACGGACGCTTCCACATTCCTAACCATTTTGTTTGTTGCTGCGATATACGCCTCCAACGCCTCTTCCAAGCTAGACTTTGGTGGTAAAGGGGTTTCAGTAAAAGATTCAAAATTGGTTGGATATATGAAACTCCCTAATGGCTGTGAAGAAACAGTGTCTAGTGATGGTGGAAAAGTCGGGTAGGACTGATAGGAAGTGGATGGTAGGACAGGGGTAGGGTCAACATATGAATAAAAAGGTGAATAATCGTTCGGATCCCTAGAACTAGCTGAGTGGAGAGGTGTGAAAGATCGGCTGCGAGATTGAGCAATATGCTCAGCAATGGACATCGGCTTAGGAGTGACAGAAGGACTTGAAAAAGTGGTATCAACATATGTAGGTGGTAAAGATTGACTTGGTTGACACAAAGTGGGTTGAAAAGTTGAATTGTTTCTCCTAGACGCCTCTATTTGATCTTTCAAAGATATTTTAGGCATGGAAGGATCGTCTTTAAATTGATCGAACAAATTGCCGAACGACGCAAAATTAGGCTCGGGATACCAAAGTTCGGCAAGTGATTTATTATGCGGGGTACCCATGATAGAAGAAAGAGAAGATGAAGAAGGTAGGTGGTGCAAGGATTTCTCAGCGACAAAAGTTGTAAGTCTTTTTAAAAAAAAAATTCCTCTTATTATTCTTTTTTATTTGTTTTGAAATTTTTTTCGATAAAGGGCTAAGACACAAATGCAAATAACCATAAATGCACAATCAGTCCTAGATCTAGGGTCACCTAGGTCAGCCAGACAGCTTCTAACTGTTCCAAAGGGCTAGAAATAGGATCTCAAACCGTCTCTTCACCGCCAATTGCGGCCAGGTAAGTGGGAAGGAACCACAATAGTGGGCCTAATTAATAACCACTAGCCTAGACACCGCAAAGTCAGTTAGGATAAACGGCCGATACCTATACTAGTCCTTTGTCCTATTGAGCTCGAAGTCCTTAGGGCCGAGTCTAGTATTTTTTAATTAAAGATTGGTCAATGCAAATGTTTTATGTGATTTCTGGGGTCCTGGGAAGGGTGATGAAATCCCCACACAATCTGAGTTGGTCAAAAGCCCCTTAAAATCCGATTAAAGATATGCAAAACAGTAAATCACTTGCAATCAAATCTTTTTTTATGAATTTCAAGGTTTGTAAGTTTTCTAATTAAAACTTTCCTTTTTTCTCTTGCTCTTTATTTGGAAAGATATTTTAGCAAAAAGATTAAGGATATGCAAATCAGAAAAGATCACTTGCAATCAATTATTATTTTAAGCATAGCGCAACGAATCCTGCATAAGATTTGTTATTTGGAAATGAATATTTTTAAAGCGCAAAGAAATCCTGCAGGCAAATTTACAGAAGATATATCAAGATTTGCAGAGGAGGAGAGAGAAAACTCACAGAGAATTACAGTGGCCGAACCCTTTTTTTTTTGTTTACTGCGCTTCTGCCCCTCCCCCCGTGTTTTTTTTTGCTCCAGATGTCGACCAGGCCGCGACGGTTCCGCGGCCAGAAGGGATGTCCCGCGGCGGTTCCGCGGCCGGAAAGAGCAGCCGACGCTTTTTTTTTTGTGCACCAGATCACGCGGTTGACTTGTTGACTCGGTCCTCTAAATTTTTTTCTGTTCCTCTGTTGTTGCAATCTTCTGTTGATAGGATCGTTTATTTGCTGTTTCGCTTTCTGTAGATTTCCAAATCCGAATTTGTGCGTAGATCCTGCAAAATTCACACAAAGATACCCTTTCCAAAAATAACAGATGATATATTTTTATATATTTTTTTTTTTGGATTTTTCAGATTTTTATGATTTTTTAAATTTTATGATTAACCCGAAATTGCGAAAAGGAAAGTTCTACGCCATCCCCGGCAACGACGCCATTTGATTGAATGATTTAGCGTGCTTGCGCTTTCTAAAAGATAGATCAAAAATATTTGTAACCGCAATCAAGAACGGCGTCGCTTTGCAGCTAGCCGGTGAGTACGGGTCGGTCCACAGGGATGTTGTGAATTTCCGATTCGCGCTTACGAGTTAATTCCGAAGGGTGTTCGGATTAATTATTAAATCTAAAAACCTAAATTATTCTATCTACGATTATCTAGATCTATTCTTGCTAGGGTTAGGTTTAGGGATGGTTTGGAAATGCAATTAAATCTCACGCTTTCTATACCCGAATGAAGATCTATGAGGAGTTATGGTAATTATCAATAAAGTGGATTAGATCCGTTCGGGAAGGTATTCATTTCTCTAGGTTCTTGTCCTTCCTTTAGAGATCCTTACCTTAACCTCCATGGAAAACATCACACCCGGGCCTTGGATCTTTGGGCTTCCTTATTATTTGGTTCTTTATTAAAATAGCTTCTATGTTTCTTCCAGATCTCCAGTGAATAATTGCGGTGGACTTTTAACCGTTCGCTTTGTAATCTTGGACCTTGCATTGCCTTGTACTTTGTGAATTTTATCTTTGATATAGGCTTGATGAAGAGTCTTCTATTTGTTGGTCAAAGTCCACTTTTTTATCGTCTTTACATCGTTTTCACTGTTTTCTGTCTAAGAACCGGTAACCTGTAACATGTAGCAGACATGCGTCAAAAGCACCTGTTTATTTATAAAAAGAATAAGAATGAGGAATATAATAATGCAATATTATGATATGAACAATAAGCTACAAAAATAACATGCGAAAAGCTACCACATCGAACATTAGTGCATAGTGGTTTACAAAAAGGTCAGATAGAAGAATTTTGATGATCTATATATGTATAAGAATAACACAATAAAAAGGGTAGTATAATGCCGGAAAAACTATAAGGGCAACCCATATGTATAAGAGAATAAAAATAACAATAACAAACAATAATATTCGAGGCGTGCTCGACACAAAAACGAAATCCCGAATATGTGCGGATCAATCAAACAATTTTAACATAACTAAGAAAAACACATGGTAAAAATAAGAAACATATCATAAAACAATATGTGCAATATATGGTTGCGCTACCGAAAATAATGGGAAGATTGGTAGTGAAGTACTAGAAATGCATAAAACGGGGATAGTTAATAATACGCACTTTTCGATAAATACAAGATAATGAAAACTAAATTTTCGAATAACGATGTCCCTAAATATAGTTAGGGTAAAAGGAAAATAGCACAAAAAGTATAGGGCTAGCTAGGGTAGGGGCTACAATGGAGTATGACTCACTCAAAAGTTCGGGGTGTGACGGCTTTAGACTGAAGGTCAAAGAGATTGGGGTCGGGTCAGCACGGGAAGTAAGGGTGATCAGCAAAGGACCACATGGGGAAAAAGGATGTATGGAAAGGAAAACGGTCGTTACATCATGTGAATCAAAAATCCGAAGGGTCAGCTAACTCGGAAATTTCACTACCAATTTCCCCTCCCAGACGGATCTCAAACGAGGCCTATACGAAGGATGAAGGGTGGCTCATTCAAAAGATCAGGGTGCGGTACTTTTAATCTAAGTGAGGGTCGACACAGTACAAGGTGCAGGGGTGGACAGTCAGGGATCTCAGGAGGAAATAAATGTATAGGGGAAAAGTCAAAGCATCAAGTGAACCAGTAATCAAAAGATTAGCGAACTCAGAAATTTTATTTCATTCCAGAAAATTCTAAACAAAGCATTCTCAAAAAAGCGAAAGATGGCCCTAAACTAAACACAGATTTATTTGGCCAGGGGAGACAACAGCTAAAAAAAAAAATCCCGTCAGTCGCGGTTGTGGAGGTTCAGCAGGTTACGGTAGGCTCGCGCGCTCAGGAAGGGGCGTCCATTTCCATAGCGCCTTGTAGGGACCGCCATTGGGAGTCCTTCCACAGCAGGGTCTTGTTCTTCCGGTCCTTCTTCCTCGGCTGGAGCTTCTTCATCGAGATCTGCTTCCATGTGATTCTCTTCTTCTGGATCCTCTTCCATGGGATTTTCCTCCACCGGATTTTCTTCTATCGGGCCCTCCTCGGGATCTTCCTCTATCGGGTTTCCTCCTCGTCGGAATCGCCGATCATGACAACCTCTGGGGCGGCGGCTCCTTCGTCCTCAGAATCGCTGTTTCCGAAAATGACCTGGGGGCCGTTTATCTCATCGTCCGAACTCACCAGCATGCGATCTAAGGAAACGCATGACTGTGCATCCTCATCTAGATGCGGCGCTGCTCCAGGGTAAGCCATGGCCTGAAAAGAAAGAGTTATGATTAGACAGTGGAATACATTAAGATAATAGCTCAGGATACGGAGTACAGGAAAATATGCGGTAGGCAAGGACTGAAAAACAAAAATCTAGAATACTGATGCAATGAATAGTATAAGTAAAGTGAGGGGGAGGGGACGATACATACATCACAACTCAGGATTTTATTACATTCAGCCAAAAGTTTAACGGATACAAGATCTCAAACGAAAAGAGAAATATTTACAAGTGACAACATTTTATTAAAAGCAGAAAACGTGATAACTCTTCTTCGATTACTAGACCGCTGCATTATCGTCACGCGAGTTGAATCCTGCGCTGGGTCCCCCTAGCCTCGAAGCTCGAACCACGAAATAACCATCACTTGGCAGAAGTGGAGAGTGTGGACGAATCTCCTCCTTGTAGATCCTTCCTTTTTGGGCAACCGTTGATAAGATGTTCGCTGGATCCGCAAATCAGGTATTTCCCCTGGGCGCGGCGACAATCCCTCTGAAGATGTCCTGGCCTCTTACAGTACCCACAACATTGGGTCTTCTGCTGCTTCTGTCGTAGGGAAACAAATGGGCGCTTCATCTTCCCCTCTTTTCCTCGTCTAACAGGGATCCCTTTACGATTGGAGACTTCCGTTGGTGCCTGATTCACCTTCCTTCTCAGTCCTTCAGCTAACAGGTCTTTTGTTCGCTCCTGGTCTTCCTTCAGACTTTGCAGTTCAGTCAGGATCTCTATGACCTGATTCTGGGGAGTGGAGATAGAGGAAGAGTCGTTGGAAGACATGGTCCTGAAACAACAATTTTTGAGGACGATATACGACACAATCTATAAGAATCAAAACATAATATGGATTAGGCAAGGAATCGATAATTATAGGATGTGATGAAGTTTATTACAAGTGGAAATCAACTGTTGAACTCCAAGTCACTCAACCCTAGCGGATAGATCAAAATGCACAGCGATTGTCAAACACTACACGGAACTGCAATCCCAATCGAAGCAAAACCTGGCTCTGATACCAACAAAACCATGTCACGCCCCGCTTCCCAAAATACGGAATACGAGGGGTTGACAAGGCCAGCCATGCTCCTACGGTCAAGGAAATATCCTTCCGTAGTCACACTTCGGCTTCTAGCTTTATGTGGTAATCAGTAAAGAATGCACAGGTAATGAGAAATGCAGTAACTGAAACAAAACAAATACAAAGAACTGACCTGATGGAGGTCAAAAGAGTATAGCTCTGGATAGCTGATCAAGATGTTCGCGATGTACGTCTGGTCCTGGTCCAAGCTAGATCCACATCTCACTCTGAGCATGCATACTCAGGTCGTCAGAGCGACACGATAGCAATATATACATATGTGCGAGTGGTAACTCGTACAGTAATAATGGCTATGTAGCAGTAAATCAAGATAGTAGAGATATGAACATGAAGTAGCCAATGCGGGTGTCTAAAAGGGCAGGTGAACAGTAAAGCAGTAAAATAGTGTGTCAAGTGTGTCAATACAGTAAGTAATGCATGTCAATGTCACTATCCCTATCAGTCTCTAAGTCTCACTGTACAGGTCACTAAGCCTATCGTCAGTCCAAGTGTGAGAGTCAACCACTCGGGAGTGTCCTCCACCCAAGGGTAGGACCCAAGGGTAAGGGACCACGGGCCCAAACTATAACTCACGGTAATAATCATGTACCCTGTAAATCTCCATATATCTCCATATATATAAGCCAGCGTGGGAATCCCGAGATTCTGTTGAACTCACACTCAAACTACCCCACACCCCGTGGTCTACATCAAACGCCAACCACGACCTCAAATACCAGTCGGTCCGTGACAAGTTTGCGCGAGAACTGGAGACAGGATCTCCATCAAGCACGTCCCGACTGATACCCAAGATAAATGGGCAGTGTCTGGTGCCTTACCTGTGACACCCATATAAGTGATTCCATAAGTGTCCCATACCACTTATAGTCACACTTATACGCGCCCCACAGACGTCGACAATGCAATAGAACAATAGGGTCCACTGATTGTATACAAGTACGTGTCACTTTCACATATCCACTCATGCACGAACACTAACGTACTTTCCATAATCACCACTAAAACCTAACACTGGGTAATGCACATGATCACTAGGTTATCAATGCAATGACATATATGATGTGGTGAGAAAGCAGTGTCTAAGGCATGTTTAAGATGTCACATGTCGGTATACTACCACTTGCATAATTTATCATAAATCATACATGCCAAATTTAGCGAAACAATGAACAGGGGATAGGTAGTATATTTGATTATCTACACAGAAAATTTAGTTTCACGTCAAACGGGTTTCAGGATCACTAGATATGAACATTTCATTTTAAGCGTTCACTGCTGGAAATCCGGTTTCAGAATCGGAAGTCCGTTTCGCAACGCATTTTAATACCAGTTGGGATCAGATTTTAGCGACGCTACAGTTGAATGAAATCTAGGGTTTCCAGTAAGTCTTTCAACGCAATAGACGGATTCTCTATCACGCCTGTACGTCAGGAATTATACACTATTCAACATTGGGGTGCCCGTTCTGGTTCTGTTTGGGACTGCTATACGTCCCGATCTTTTAAATTACAAATTAAATAGCAAACGACGATGAAACGGAATGAAATCACTTGTTTTATTTATCTAACAGATTAAACTTTAATAAATTGCAGAGTTCCGCAACATACGAGTTCAGGAAACAAAGTGGCACACATTACGGAACAGTAAACAGTAACCAGAGTCGCTCTGGACTGCAGTCCAGAGCTGCACTCCGACCCTATTATCATCACAATTTTAGTATAGAAACCAATAGAAACTTGCATAGGATTACAGTTCGTCGAGTCGGCTTCGATTTGAGCCCTCGAACGCAACATTTCAGTATGTACATAATTTATGGTGATTTTAACAATTTTTAGACGCGGGGAAAATCCCAGTTTTACGGGTGTATTTGGGGTATTCGTTTTAGTCATTAATGGTCATATTTTCCAATGAAATTTACACACTAGGTTCACTGCCTTACAGGACAGACTATGCAGATGAGTTCCGTCAAATTAAATGAAGATTTCCATTGAGATAATGCATCGAACAGTTACGTCATATAATTTATCGGGAATAGTAAATATGGAATCTATACGATTATAGTTTGTAACAAACATAAATTAGCATGTAGCAAGTAGGGAACTTTCCTGGAAACGTTTTGGACGATGTACGACAGCGGAAACGTCACGAGCGCGCGACGAACGATGCGGTTTGGTTTCACGGCCTCGGCTCACGATTCGGGTGCTACGTCGGAGTTGCCCGGAAACGGTTTGTGCTTGCTGGAAGCGGAGGGGGTGCTCAGTGGTGCTGATACAGAGAGAGAGAGATCTTTAGAGCAACAGGGAGAGATTTTTAGAGAGAGAGAGAAAGACAGAGAGAGAGGTATGGAGAGCGGAGAGAACCAGAGAGAAAGAGAAACGGAGAGAGACAGAGAGGGAAACATAGAGAGATGGGGAGAGAGAGATGTAGAGAGAGGGAGGCAGAGAGAGAGAGAGAGAGAGAGAGAGAGAGGGAGGGACCGAAAGAGAGATTTCACCTGGTGACGACGGGGTCGACGGAGGCGCCAGCGAGGGGAGCTCGCCGTGGTGCTCAGAGGGGCGTCGACGAAGTGGTGATGGCGTTGGTGGGGGTCGCCGAAGGTGGAACAGAGAAGGGTTGCTCGAGGTGCGGCAATGGAGTGGCTGGAGGAGGTGAAGCAGTGGAGGGAGACGGTTGTTGGTGTTACGGTGGCTCCGGTGAGATCGTCGTTGACGGTGGGGCCTTGAGAGGGGTTTTCTGTGGAGAGAGAAGTGAGTTCGAGGGTGTGAGGGAGAGTTTGAGAGGGAGTGAGAAGGAGCGGATCTCGGGTGAACGTTGGGAGGGAGAGAGAGCCGTAGGGGGTGCGCGTCGCAGGGGTCAGTTGGCGAGAGACGTGGGCGCGCGCGAGAAACGGCCGCGAGGGGGACGTGGGAGCAACGGGAATGAGCGGGAAAAGGCTGTGGGGAGGAAGAAGAGATGGAGCGGGCCGGGTCGGGTCAGTGGGCCAAGGAGTTTTAATAAAAAAGAGAGGGGAAATAAAATGGGCTGGGTTTAAATTTTAATGGAAAAAGAGGGCGGCTGCTGGGGGAAAAATTGGGCCGGGGAGTTCTAATGGGCAGGGCTGGAAAATGGGGTTATAAATTAAATTCGATTTTCCTTTTGGCTGAGGGGAAAATGTTGGGCCGGCGATTTCTACATAAATTTGAAGGAAAAGAGAGTGGCCCAGAGATTTAAGGTTTAGCTAAATTAATATAAATTGGGCTGAAAATTTAGGGAGTTTGGGCTGATGTTTAAAATAAAAGGATTGGGATTTGGGTGTTAAAAAGGGGTGTGGGCAGCTAGGCCGAAGGGGAGTTGGGTTTTAGTTTAAAAAGAAATTAAATTATTTTGCATGGGAAAGGAAAGGGGTTGGCCGGCTGAGAAGAATTTCGTGGTTTCAATTAATAGTAAGGGAATGAACTGGAAGTGGGCCGGCCAAAGATTTAGGGATGGAAAAATATATAAGAAATAGATAATGGGGTTTTGGGTTGGTTTCGGGAAAAAGAATAGGGTTTAGGGTTTTAAAATAACAAATAAATAATAGTCCTAAAATAAGTAATTTAAGAGTAACAAAATACGGATGTTGATATACAAACGGACTGGGTATTATAGGTGTAATCCGCTGAAAACCCTCAGGAGACAACACTTCTCCTACTAGGGACACCTAGAGGTTTAAAAGCTTGTTGCACGTGCTCAGTGCATTCGTGATTGCCTACGAAGTGTGCTAGGTTTTTCTTTTTCTTTTTTCTCCCTCTCTTGAATAACTAGTTTGCTCGGGACGATCAAAATTAAGTTTGGGAGTATTTGTTCAGTCGAAAATATTGCACATTTGATATAACATTTTCCTTACTTTTCTTAAATATTTAAAGGTGTTTATTATAAATATAGAACATATGTGGGTTTATCTGCAAATTTACTCTTTACCATATGTTCATATATTATAATTAACATTATGAAGGAAAATATATGCATATAATATTTATAAGATATTTTGATAATTTAAATATGCATATCATATCAAATATTCTTAAAGATTTATTACTATATAAAATGATTAAGATTATATCTCTAATATAACAAATATTACTAACATTATTCATGGAGATATTGTGCAGATTTAGCTCAGGTCGGGAGATCGAGATATTCGAGATGTCACGATAAAAAATTTGCCAATAAAATCGTAAAATCAATACTGGCAGAGACGCAGAGAAGATATGAAGAATCAAGACATCCTAATAATCTCCACGTGTCAACATGAGATCACAGAAGAAATTTCAAACCCTAACTCCACCAAACCGTGGCGGTTGCGCGGCCAAATACCCCTATATGCGACGGATCCGCGGCCGTATCATGGCCGTAGGATCTAAGATTTTCTCAGTATGATCGCAATAGGAAATCACCATATTAGACAACTACGTTTCTGCTTCTGAGCTATATAAAGGACCGATGGCTAAACTTAGAGGACTATCACCTTTAACACAAAGCAAATCACCGTCAAATAACAAGAGATCCACGACAGGTCCGCGATTCGACGTGATAGAGCGACGTGAATATCGACGGAGCAAATACTTCCTACGAGGCAGAGATCGAGAGCAACTTCTTTCTCTTGTAATATAAATTCGAAGGATTTGTACTTTTAACGTTAATTAATAAAGGTAGATCATTTGCTTAATTATTTCGCATTTACTTTCCGCATTTAAATTTCTGCATTATGATTTCCTTCTCTATCCATTCTTCTTCTTCTTCTTCTCCAAATATGCATGAGTAATTCTCTGCTTGATAGGGTTTGTAGGATTATGGTAGATCAATGGATGATAAAATCCCTTAACTTCTTTTACATCTTATAAAGTTTATAAACTTTATCTAAAGAATCGTTAACATCCTAATCTGGCGCGCTATCAATTTATTGATAGTTTCGACCGCGATTTGAGATCAGATTAACAATTTTTTTGGTAGAGGCTAGACATGAATAGAGGTCAATGAAAAAATAAGGGTTAAGAGTAGGAACTCTAATCCCTCCAAAAACCCTAATCTTCATTCATCACTATCGATCTAGTTTTAAATCTATTAAAAGATAAAAAAAGCCATCTTTATTTAATCATACATTACTACTAAATTCTAACGAACCCTACAAGCCCTCTTCTTATATATTCTACATCCGTGTTCAACATAGAGCTAGAATCACTCTCCCTTATTTCTAATCAACTCGTCTTAAGCAAGATTAAAAATTCCACACATCCCTGCGGACGACCCGTACTCATCACGGCTAGCTACACGCGACACCGTTATTGATTGCGGTTAACTTTATTTACTATAAACACTTTTTTCAAACCAATCATGCACTACAACGTGACATGTAGTTGTGACCCAATTGCATACATGGTTGTGTATGTTTGGCCGGGGGTTGGAAATAAGTGCATGTAGCGGACGGACAAAGGGCACCAGGAATGGATTTAGCGTTGGAAAGCTTGCTTAAACTCACAAATCTTATTCCTATGTCCTCCTAATCCCCACTACTTCCGATTATCCCAACATCATTTCAAGAATGGTAAAAGACAAGCACAAGATTAATTCTAACTCTACTAACCAATCTTAATCCTAAAAAGTTTACTTGAACATAAAATACAAACACTTAGGATAGATTTGAACATACACATATACATTCTTTAATTGACTCGTCTAAAACAATAACAGACATACAACCATCTCCCTGCGGACGACTCGTTCTCAACCAGCTAGCTGCAAAGCGATACCGTCTTGATTGCGGTAAGTAGAACAAATAGAACAAGTAGAGCGCGAAATTCTACGACAATCAAAGAGCTCAACATGAGGCAGCGTAGATGGTTAAAGCTGATGGCTGACTATGATCTTGATCTAAAATATCATCCGGGGAAAGTTAATATAGTGCCGGATGCTCTAAGTCGGTACGGATGTTGACCGCATAAAAGGAGATTATAGCTGATCTTCAGAGGTTCAAGTTGGAGATTGTACTACCGAATTCTTCGGGACAGTTAATGCGGTTGCAAGTAAAGTCATCCTTAATCAATAACATTAAACCAGCACAGTCGCACGATCCAAGATTGTAAAAGGTTCGAGAACAAGTAGAAGCGGGACTTCGAAAAGACTTGTTAATTCTTAAAGATGGTTCGTTATGATATGGTAGTCGTTTATGTATGCCCAAAGGAGATATTCGAGAAGAAGTCATGAAGGAGGCTCCTAGTTCCGCGTATTCCATACATCCGGGAGGCACCGAGATTGCTCGCTACGTATCGAAGTGCTTGGTGTGTCAGCAAGTCAAGGCTGAACATCAAAGGGTAGCTGGTTTGTTGCAACCACTTCCGATTCCTTAATGAAAGTGGGAACATATAACCATAGATTTCGTGACAGCTTTACCACGGAGTCCAAAGGGCAATAATGCAGTTTGGGTGATTGTCGATTGATTGACCAAGGCAGCTTATTTTATACCATTTCGAGTTGGTCAGTCGATGGAGGTTTTAACAGAGCGGTACATGCAGGAGATTGTGAGATTGCATGGAGTACCCGTGAGTATCGTTTCCGATCGTGATACTCGATTTCTATCACACTTTTGGAGGAGTCTACAGGAAAGTTTATGAACTCACTTGAAGTTTAACACAGTCTATCATCCTCAGACAGATGGCCAGTCTGAAAGAACGATCTAAACTCTTGAAGATATGTTGAGAGCATGCATATTAGACTTCAAGGGTTCATAGGAGAATCATTTGCACTTGGTGGAGTTTTCATAAAATAACAGTTTTCAGGCGACTATACAGATGGCTTCATTCGAAGTATTGTATGGACGTAAGTGTCGCTCGCCTATCTGTTGGGACGATGTTAGAGAAAGAAGATTATTGTGACCAGATATTATTATGCAAACGGTGGAGAAAGTTAACGTGATCCGAAATCATATGAAGGCGGCACAAGATCGACAGAAAAGTTGGGCTGGTACTGGACGGAGATCTCTGGTGTTCGCAGTTGGTGATCTTGTATTCTTACAGATATCACCAACTAGAGGAGTGATCCGATTTGGTAGTCAAGACAAGCTTAGTCCTCGATTCGTAGGGCCTTTCGGTATTATCGAGCGTGTTGGAGAGGTAGCTTATCGATTGGATTTATCACCATCCTTAGCGGGTGTTCATGACGTGTTTCATGTATCTCAACTCCGCAAGTATGTTTGAGATGAGACGCATGTCCTAGATCACTCAGAATTGACGGTAAAGGAAGATTTAACATATGAAGAGCGACTAATGACGATTGTGGATCGACGAGAAAAAGTCCTCAAGAATAAAGTTATCCCACTAGTACTTATTTTATGGGGGAATCGTTCACACGGAGAATCTACTTGGGAACGTGAAGACGAGATCCGACAGAAGTTTCCATACCTCTTTTCTTAGATCCATGTCTTAGTGTATCTTTTCTTGTTCTGGGAATTTCGAGGACAAAATTCTTTTATAGTTGGGTATAATATAACACCCTAGCACTGTTATACTATATTTTATTTGGGGTATTTCAAATCTTGCGGTAAAATTCTTTATTATTATTGCTTTTAGGCTGTGGATAGTGCTATTAGTAGCCATGGTTATTATCCGACCCGGCCCGACCCGCATGGTTGAAACCTAATATGGTTCGAGATTGTTAGTAATGTATATGCCCTAAAGGCCATTATTGTACATATGATGTATATTATAGTGGATGCTTGGATATATATAGAGAGGACTTTCTTGCTCGATATGATAGTATGCTATCTGGTTGCTCTTTGTCTTAACACGTTGACTTGTATTGTGTTACTGTCTTGCTCTCACATGTTGATAAAGCCCTTAGGATGTGTACTTGACTACTAGGACTATGATGGAGATCATACTAGTGAGGCCAGAGTAGTTCACAAGTATATCCTATAATTGTTTCTAGTCAAGGGTGATACCCTATACTTCGGCAGTAGGCTCTATCATGTACGCGATGCTATGTACCAGACCCGATGTAGCATACTCACTAAGTATAGTGAGTAGGTATCAAGCAGATCCAGGAGAGAGTCACTGGACAGCTGTGAAGAACATTCTTAAGTACTTGAGAAGGACTAAAGAGATGTTCTTGGTGTATGGTAACGGAGAACTCCAGGTGGATTCCTTTACCGATTCGAGCTTCCAGAGTGATAAGGACGACTCTAAGTCGCACTCAGGATTTGTCTTTACCCTCAATGGAGGGGCGGTTTTTTGGAAGAGTTCCAAATAGGAAACCGTGGCAGACTCGACGATGGAGGCTAAATACATCGCTGCCAACGATGCTGCCAAAGAGGCTGTTTGGATGGAGAAGTTCATAAACAAACTTGGAGTGGTTCCGTCCATTGAGCATCCCATACCCTTGTATTGTGATAACAATGGAGCTGTGGCTTTGGCCAAGGAACCCAGGTCCCATCAGAGATCCATGCATATTCTGAGGCGGTATCACCTGATCCGGAAGATAGTTGATCGCCGAGAGATCGAGGTCAGGAGAGTTGACACGAAGGACAACATTGCGGATCCACTCACGAAGGCCATACCCCAGATACAATTTGAGAGACTCTTCGGGATGTTGGGTATGAGATACTACAACAGCTGGCCTTAGTGCAAGTGGGAGATTGTTAGTTATGTATATGTCCTAGAGGCCATTATTGTACATATGATGTATATTATAGTGGATGCTTGGATATATATAGAGAGGACTTTCTTGCTCGATATGATAGTATGCTATCTGGTTGCTCTTTATCTTAACATGTTGACTTGTATTGTGTTACTGTCTTGCTCTCACATGTTGATAAAGCCCTTAGGATGTGTACTTGAATACTAGGACTATGATGGAGATCATACTAATGGGGCCAGGGTAGTCCACAAGTATATCCTATAATTGTTCCTAGTCGAGGGTGTATCGAGACAGGGCATCGATACTCCAGAGTAGACTAGCGTATATGCTTCTTGACCCATATGATGGGCGATGGATGATCCCGCATCTATTGGTGTTTGACATCAAAGATGGTATACGGGTGCTCAGTGGAGACTGGGTATACTGAACGGACTCGCCGAGAACTCCTAGCTGGTATTATACCTATCGTCAGATTGCAGTTCTCTGGTGACACTGGTACAGGTTAGTCTGTAGACCCGAGATCGTCATAGAGTCTTGTGTGATTCCCACTTTAATTTGATTTCCACCTTACCACGTTCATGAGAACGTGCAAAACGGTGGTTTTTAGGTACAGTCCCGAATCACATGGAGGCAATGAGCGATAAGAGGGGTTTCGTCTCTCCCGGTATTGGGGTTGATGTTGCGCTGTGCTCGATTGGCTATAACAGGAAGTCCCTGTTCAGGGCTGATATGGAGATCTACTGGTAAGTGTTATCAGTAGTTTCCCGACCCGTTATGAGCCTCACATCGGCATGACTTATCGGTTACTGGGGTCTGACGTTTACGACCCCTAAACTGGATATGCGACATATCAGACGAAGAGACCGGACTGTACGGAAGTGTTACTGATTGGATTCGTAGGAGTATGTACAGGCTTACTTGTTGATCTTCTGATCGCTCAATACCCAGGTGGCCGTTACGTTTAGCTGACCGCTTGCGGCTTGTAGGTGTTTGATATGATCATCACCTACTGCCGGTGTATTGACGAGTCTTTAGAGTCCTACACAGAGGTTTCCTGGCTCAGGCGAAATGGAGTGGGAGCACATATGTGATATGTGCGGGACCGAGATTAATGCGCGTATGTGATACCGCATTCTATTCTCGCGACTTGTGACATTGGTCGGTTATATGTGATATAGCCGGATTATCGGATCAAGTGTTGATTTGATAAGTTGTTGCATTTGATATTAGTCGGTTATATGTAATATAGCCGGATTATTAATTCAAGTATTGATTTAATAATTTAATATAGAATTATATATTTGATATATTAAATTACATTAACTAATATTAGCTCACTTAAGCATTACTTTTTCTCGCTTGATGATACATTAATATATATGTGATATATGTTAATTGTATTGTTTTATTTTGTTCACAAATAATATATATGTGATATATATCATTGTGACATGCTAGGTTACACATGCAACATGGATGTATGAGACTTATACCATGCTAGGGTTAATGTTAGGGTTTATATTTATTATCAAGTAATTCAAATAAAGTGGAATTTTTCATAGTTGATCTTTTGGATGAAACTTGTAGAACATTGACTAAGTCCACTTCTTTTGTTTTACTTAAAAATATTTATTAACCCAACCATTAACCACACACCATGCTTTATTCTCTACAAGAGTTAAGGCATGACATAACTCACCATGGTTGCATTTCCAACCTCACAAGTTTTGTTCTTTCATCACTTCATCTTCTTCTTCCTCATGAAAGCTTGCTAGCTTTTTTTTTCATGTGACGAAATAAAGTGAGAAAAAGAAAACTAAAGAGAGCCCATTTCCTACTTCATCATCCTCTTCTATACTAGCCATTTAAATTAGGGTGTTAGCTTCACTAGTTACACATTAGTGAAGAGATAGCTTGAGTTCGTGCTTTCTCGAAGTAGATCATCTTGGATTTCGAAGACTACAAGCAAGCATGCATCATTCACCTTGTAGAGCTTCTCAAGAGTCCGGGAGTTCTTTGATCGTAGCGAATGGACCAATACTTGGAGCTAATGAAGTGAAGGAACGGACTGCAAAGGTTGTAATCCCTAATCACTTAGTTGTAAAGTTTTTTGCTTTATATTTCCGTATGATTCTCTAGTTAAAGATCTAGGTTAGATTTCTTTTAAGCATGACAAAATTTTAATTTGGCATGGACGATACCACCCGAAACCTTGCTGTCGTGCTTAGGAACCCAACAGAGATTACATCAAATATTTGCTAGTACAGTATATCCATGCAAATCTAGAATCTATATACATATATAATATATTTTACAATGTACATATCTTTTTATAATACAATATAAAACCAAATAATATTTTTCCTATCTAGTTTTACATGTGATAGTACCACATATCATGTGGTTGCGCCATATATCATGATTCATGTCCTAATTGTTAAACCGACAGATTATTTGATCGCTGCGTATATTTACGCAGATCCATATTTGGGGTATATGTTTTTGTTTACTGGATATCACATTATCGTTTAAACTTTTATGTATATTATCCATATTTAAAAACTAGATTTTTTAGAAGGGACACGGGTAATATTCGGACTAATCTGGTATTAGATGTAAAATCCCATATATATATAATATTTTATATACCTAATATATATAATACTGTTATCTAAATGAGAATAATGGAGGAAAGAGGCCATAGGAGGGATTTTCTTCTTATGGCGTCGAAAAAAACACATCCTCCATCGTGTTTTCCGACGATCGGAATGCATTATCTTCATCGTTATCATCTAAGATGTGGATACACCAAATTTCATGTGATTCTACAAATTTTTCACCATTGATTTAGCAATGTAAAAAGTTCTATTGTCGGTAAACCATTAATTTTGAACCCATTAATTCAACGGTGAAAAATTTGTAGAATCGCATGAAATTTGGTGTACCCACATCTTAGATGATAACGATGAAGATGATGCATTCCGATCGTCGGAAAACACGATGGATGGTTTGTTTTTTCGACGCCATAGGAGGAAATTCCCTCTTATGACATCTTTCCTCCATTATTCTCTATCTAAATATATATATATATATATATATATTATATTAATTAAATAACCAATAATATCTCTCTCTCTCTCTCGTCTATCTCTCTGTCTTTCTCTCTCTTCTTTTCGTCCCTCATTCTCTCTCTCTAATATAATATTATAAAATATATTAAAACAACTACCGTCTCTCTCTATTCTTTCTTTTTCTCACGTCCTCACCCGCGAACCCCTAACCTAACCCACGCCCTGTCGTCGCCGCCCTCTCACCGTCGCCGTCCCCATTACCTTCACCCCCTACCTCGCAGCCATCACCTCTATCTCCCCTTCCTTCGCCCAGACGACCTCGTCGCCACCATCCCCTCTGTCCTCGCCAACCCCATAACCACCAACAGCAACAGTTCTCTCCTCTCTTCTTCATTTCTTGTTCTTTTCTTTTTTGATTTCCGGCTGTCTCGCCGGAAGTTGCGCACGTCGCCGATAATCCAGATGATCCAGTCACCGTCGTCGTCCAACCCAGTCACCACGTCATGCAGCTACTCAGCCAGGTCAAGTCCTGCATGTGTAAGTTTTGCATCTTGACGCTATTTCGACGTCGGAATGTGACATCCGTATCTCGACATGAGATCCGATCAGGCAAGTTCTAAACTTGCAACATGCTTTTTTATTATATCAATATTTATTTAATTGTCACGCCCCGCTTCCAAAAAAAAAACGGTAACGACATGTGACAAGCCCGCGACGTATTTATTCCGAGAAGGTCATTTCTCGAAACAATACGCTAATCGTATATAAGCAATATAAAATGACAAGAAAATACATGATAATGAAATTCAACTTTATATATTTACATTCCCAACTTTTACATGTTTCAAACCGAATACATGATGTCTGAAAACAAAGAAACATAAAAGAAAGTGCCTAAACAAGTGACATACTGGAAGTAAAAGCTGAAAAGAAAGAATTAGTAGTCGGTCTGCTCCGCAAGCTGAAAGTAATTCTCATGATTCGGCTCGATCTCTTCAATTTCTAGATTATCTGACAAACATTCCAAGAAAACAAAGAAATGAGTGGAATGCCCGTCAGCGAACTGTATTCATGGTTTGAGTCAAGTTGGTTCAAGTGTATATATTGAGTTAAAGTATTCATGATTGAGTCGTGTCAAGATCAATTCAATTCTATCATTAATGGTTTAATCACAAGTCATATAAATAAAAATAAATAAGCAATCACAGAACATGATATAAGATAAGTATACAAGTAAAGTCCAAAAAAATATTGTAAATATGTGATATGTACGACTAGATAATCAAGTCATGTGAAATCAGAATATAAATAAAAATATAGCCTTAAGTGTTATGCACACGTGAGTTCCAGTCTCGTCAAAATACGACTACCGGTTTGGGAGATATACATGTATACGTATCGTCGCGCAAAACAGATCAGAATCTGTTCAGCACCGTCACACATTTTTAAAATCCAGTTTGAGTTAATTTATATCGGGTTTTAGGTTACAAAAATTATTAGAAAATTGTAGGTATTTCGATATAATTATCCAAAACATCAAGATTCGCACAATTTGGATTTCTGAAGCTCAAGTTATGATCGTTTTAATATCAGCGTTTAAAACCGAAATTCAGATTTCTAGACAGCAACTATATATTGTATTGCAAATCCTATATCGGGTTGTTTCATGCATTTCTAAGTAATCTAGTATATAGAAAATTATATTTCTATCAATTGTGCATCTATACATCTAAAATTTATCACAAACGGACATCAGGTGTTCGAGTTATGTCCAATTTGAAAACAATGTGCGAATCAGGACAAATTCTGTCCAGATTCGTCGCTTAATATTGTAACGCAGTTTAGTATATTTTACGTAGGTTTTCAGTAAAAACTTAAAACTAATAAAATCTATATTATTAGATTTAGATATCCAAAACACCTGAGGTTGCTCAATTTAGAAATCGTTATACCAAGTTATGTGTCCTAGAAATTGACCGATAACTGCAGTTTTCTGTTTTACGAACAGTGAATAAAAACGATGTAATTCCTAAACCGTTAAGCGATTCAATCTAAAATTTTTACAGCATGTACAAAATAATATATTCTATCATATGTAATTTTCCTGAAATTTCCAAAAGTAAAAATTAATTTCTAAAAATTATTTTAAAAGTAAAGATATTGATATGTCATATGTGAGAAATGAGAAAACCATGGTATTTATTCGTAACTTCATTTTTTTATACAAAATTTAAATAAATTAATTTAAAATACAATAAAAAATGATACAATCCTAATTGGTCACTATGAAATCTTAACATATGGATTGAGAGTAATGAAAAAGACTTTACAAACTATATATGTGTATGTTTGTGTGTGTTCATTATTTATATATGTATCCATTTAATTAATTATTTAGGGACTATGATATGATAAGAGAAGTTTTTCATGGCAATATGACAAGAGAAAGATAGAGAGATGGAGAAGGAGGGAGGGAAAGAGAGAAGGGACTTACATACACAAACCGGTATTGTCACCGGGCTTATCTGTCCACCGATGACCTCGCGTTACTAGCGAGATTTTCTTGAGAATTTCTTCATGTTCTTCTTCGATGAATGTAGATGAAGAGGGAGATGGGGAAAGATAGAAATGTATGATTAAGAAAAAAAAGAGGAGTGACATATAAAAAAGGTTTATATCCACCATAATTCTAATAAATTATACCTCATAACCATTCTAATTATTTTGAGAGTTAAAAAGAAGATGAAATGAAAGGTCTCATTTGTAGGTTATGAGAAGAATAAAAATTGATAAAAAAAATAATAATTATAAGAATAGAGATTTAAACATGTGACCTATAGAATAACATTGCAAGGATTTAACTAATGAGCTATAAGGTTGTTCATGCACATATTTAATTAGAATTAAATATATGCTATTGCTTAAAAAGAAAGTGGGCTTTTGGGTTCATAATTTTATAAAAGAAAATGAAAATGAAATTGGATTTGAGTTAGGGGCTGGGTTAGGTCTTGTGTTTAATTTGAAATAGGTTAAGATTTAGTTTAAAGAAATGAGTTTGGGAAAAATAGATAGAATAATAAAATAATATATTTAATAGAAAACAAAATATACGGAAAAATACTAAGAATAAATAAATATAATATTTTACTAAAGAAAGAAAACACGAAGGTATAGTAATATTAGGGTCGTTAGATTCTACCCTCCTTAAAAATAATTTCGTCCTCAAAATTACTTAAGAAGGATGTTGCAACAAGGTACTGGAAAGTTAAGGATGATATCGTCTTCGAGCTCCGTCGATCGATGCTCTAACCAATTGAGCTCATAGGCCAACGAGATACAAATAGAAAGGGTGAATAAGTGTTAAGGATTCAAAAGTCGAGAGATGGACTTCAAGAAAGCCGAAGGTGGAGTTCAAGATGGATTCAAGGAATGGGGTAAGATTCAACAGTAAAGTCGAATATAATAATTGGATTTCATAATTCTTGTATTATAATGCTTACGATGTTCATGCAGAACTGACCTGCATGGGCCGCCAACAAAACCTGTCACGCCCCGCTTCCCAAAAAAAGCGGTAACGGCATGTGACAGGCCCGCGGCGTATTTATTCCGAGAAAGTCATTTCTCGAAACAAATATGCTAAGCGTATATAAGCAATATAAAATGACAAGAAAAGACATGATAATGAAAATTCAACTTTATATATTTACATTCCTAACTTTCACAAGTTTCAAACCGAATACATGATGTCTGAAAACAAAGATACATAAAAAAAAAGTGCCTAAACAAGTGGCATACTGGGAGTAAAAGCTGAAAAGAAAGAATTAGTAGTCGGTCTGCTCCGCAAGATGAAAGTAATTCTCCTGATTCGACTCGATCTTTTCAATTTCTAGATCATCTGACAAACATTCCAAGAAAACAAAGAAATGAGTGGAATGCCCGTCAGCGAACTTGCGCTCAGTAAGTCCCTAAGAAAGGTGGGATGTGAAAGTATATAAATGAATATGCAAGGTGACATGTGATATAGTATGAATGGAAATAAAATATGAACAAGTATATCATGGTAGTGTTAATGACAATTATGTAAGCATGGCAATATAATATGAGCATAGAAAACAAATATAGCATGGCCGTGGAGTGTAGGTATAGTGAACATGAAGTGAATGTAAGTGTCCTAAAATATCTCTAAAATGGTAAAAATAACTAACGTGAGTTTAAGTGTGAATGTCAACCAATTTTAAGAGTATTCTCGAACCTAAGGCTATCGTCCAAGGGTAAGGAATCACGGGCCCAAACTATCGGGACTTCAATTGTTATTGAAGTATTTCAAACCCAACAGGCTATCATCCAGGAGCTTGGAAACACGGGCCCTCATTCGTGAATTCGTGATTTGTACCGTTTCAGCCCGGTATCACAGCAACATGATTTGTACCGTTTCAGCCCGGTACCGCAACAACATGATTTGTATTAATGGGACTCATGAGATTCCGTTGGATTCATACTCAAACTACCCTCAACACCCCGTGTATATTAGTCTATGATTAATGTTACGAGTCTTGATCGAATCTATAAATACAAAAGGTGATGTATGATATCAAGTTTTCAAGATTGAGTTCATGTAGTCATGTCAAGTGCAAGTCATGCCAATTGTATTCATGGTTCGAGTCAAGTTGGTTCAAGTGTATATATTAGGTTAAAGTATTCATGATTGAGCCGTGTCAAGATCAAGTTAATTCTAGCATATAATGGTTTAATCACAGGTCATATAAATAAAAATAAATAAGCAATTACAGAACATGATATAAGATAAGTATACAAGTAAAGTCCAAAACAATGTTGTAAATATGTGATAGTATGACTAGTTAATCAAGTCATTTGAAATCAGAATATAAACTAAAACATAGCCTTAAGTGTTATGCACACGTGAGTTTTAGTCTCGTCTAAATACGACTACCGGTTTGGGAGATATACATGTTTACGTATCGTCGCGCAAAACAGATCAGAATCTGTTCAGCACCGTCACACATTTTTAAAATGCAGTTTGAGTTAATTTATATCGGGTTTCAGGTTACAAAAATTATTATAAAATTGTACTTCTTTCGATGTAATTATCCAAAACAATAAGATTCGCGTGATTTGGATTTTTTAAGCTCTAGTTATGATCGTTTTATCAGCGTTTAAAACCGAAATTCAGATTTCTAGACAGCAACTATATATTGTATTGCAAATCCTATATCGGGTTGTTTCATGCATTTCTAAGTAATCTAGTATATATAAAATTATAGTTCTATCAATTGTGCATCTACACATCTAAATTTTGTCACAAACGGACATCGGATGTTCGAGTTATGTCCAATTTAAAAACAGTGTGCGAATCAGGACAGATTCTGTCCAGATTCGTCGCTTAATATTGTAATACAGTTTTGTATATTTTACGTTAGTTTTCAGTAAAAAATTAAAACTAAGAAAATCTAGATTATTTGATATAAATATCCAAAACACCTGAGTTTGCTCAATTTGGATATTATTATACCAAGTTATGTGTCCTAGAAGTTGACCGATAACTGCAGTTTTCTGTTTTACGAACAGTGAATAAAAATGATGTAATTCCTAAACCGTTAAGCGATTCGATTTGAAATTTTTACATCATATACAAAATAATATATTCTATCATATGTAAATTTCTTGAAATTTTCAGAAGTAAAAATTAAATTCTAAAAATTATTATAAAAGTAAAGGTATTGAAATGTCATATGTGAGAAATGAGAAAACCATGGTATTTATTCGTAACTTCTTTTTTTTCTTTTACAAAATTTAAATAAATTAATTTAAAATACAATAACAAACGATGCAATCCTAATTGGTCACTATGAAATCTTAACATATGGATTGAGAGTATGAAAAAGACTTTACAAACTATATGTGTGTGTATGTTTGTGTATATTCATTATTTATATATGTATCCATTTAATTAATTATTTAGGGACTATGATACAATAAGAGAAGTTTTTCATGACAATATGACAAGAGAAAGATAGAGAGAAGGAGATGGAGGGAGGGAAAGAGAGAAGGGACTTACATACACAAGCCGATATTGTTACCGGGCTTGTCTATCCACCGATAACCTCACGTTACTAGAGAGATTTTCTTGAGAATTTCTTCATGTTCTTCTTCGAGAAATCTAGATGAAGAGGGAGATGGGAAAAGATAGAAATGTGTGATGAAAAAAAAAGTGACATATAAAAAAGGTTTATAACCACCATAATTTTAATAAATTATAGCTCATAACCATTCTAATTATTTTGGGAGTTAAAAAGAAGATGAAATGAAAGGACTCATTTGTAGGTTATGAGAAGGATAAAAATTGATAAAAAAAATAATTGCAAGAATAGAGATTTAAACATGTGATCTATGGAATAACAATGCAAGGATTTAACCAATGAGCTATAAAGTTGTTCATGTACATATTTAATTAGAATTAAATATATGTTATTGCTTAAAAAGAAAGAGGGCTTTTGGACTCATAATTTTATAAAAGAAAATGAAAATGAAATTGGATTTGAGTTATTGGCTGGATTAGGTCTTGTGTTTAATTTAAAATAGGTTAAGATTTAGTTTAAAGAAATGAGTTTGGGAAAAATAGATGGAATAATAAAATAATATATTTAATAGAAAACAAAATATACGGAAAATACTAAGAATAAATAAATACAATATTTTACTAAAGAAAGAAAACACGAATGTATAGTGATATTAGGGTCATTACATTAATAAATGATAGTATATGTGTTTTACTATTCAACAGAAATTACCGATTTACAGTTTTATAGCATCCGTCTGTATCTGTACCGATAATAGTTTATCTAGTTGGATGCTGGATTGTCATAATATTATTATATTACTATATTGGTATAGTATGTTATCTAGTTTGAATCATATATGGTAATGGACGTAAAACGGTTATTACAGATAGATACATATGCATCCTGGCATTAGTTGTATTTCGATATTGATTACAGTTTTACATTGGCATCTATTTTGGTTAAAATACATTGCATGACATGTTCATGACACACTACTAAACTTGTTACTTGGATCTTTTGTTAATACCGACAATCCTAATTTATTGTCCTGACGGACGTGACTTGTTGTCTACATAGACAAGACCTGTACCTGCTTGATCCTGTGTTGGCATTAGATTTATATCATTAATACTTGACTTGAACACAAAACCTTGGGGGTAAAGGAAAATCAATAATGAAACCTGACTTGTAACTCAACAGTTTGATACTTATACCGATCAGTCTTTACGGGCTACACCAGCCCCGGAATGATGCTGCTGACATCATTCATCTGTACATGTTACCTATTTACTGCTTAGCGGCACGTCTCGGATTCAGCCGGAGAATCTTGACCGTAGTCCCTGGCACACACGGGATACTATTGAGTTATATCGACGATTCCATTAAATTGATTTCAAAGACTTGTAGAATAGATAACTTAGAAGCACAGACTTTAGGATACACATCACAAACATGTACCTCACTATTTTATACCCGTGTTTATTATTTATACCCATGTTTTATTATAGCATCCTATCCTGGTTATTACTATTATTTCGATATTATGACACGCCGACGTCTGGGTTTTGCATGACCCAGTTCCTCTACCTTTATCGCAGGCAGATCAAGAGTACTTTAGTAATCAACCCGAGCAATGAGGAGCTAGCTATTTAGTTTAGAGACTCTTAGTTTATTTATTTCAGCAGTTTTATTTCTATTGATGTGAGCCCATGCTGGGTCGTGGTTCATATACTATTGTTTATTGGATCTTGATTCGTTTCCGCTACATCTATTTCTTGATTTTATTTATTGTGCTAGATGGACATGCGTTAGCTAGATTTTGTTTATTTTACTGTTCTTGATATCCTATAGAAGTCGTAATGTGACTGTGGAGGGATGATTCCTAACCACAGGTTGCATGGTTGGCTCTGTCACGTGCCCTGTTTACGTATTTTGGGAAGCGGGGCGTGACACCGTCTGCCAAGATAATACGCGGAAGGATTGAAAAGGCTGTTATGACTCTAAGGTGTACCCTTCGAACAAACTGTTCGACAATCCCAATTCTACAAAAAGATTTGGGATATTCTCAGGACTCAGCAAAAGATTCCCAACGGGAAGATGGAGACAACTAGGCTCGGATACGTTTGGTCCAAGAAAAGGGAGCAGTTCCACAGTTTCCGCGTCGTAAACAGCTCAAGTTAAGCAGAAGACGCTCTTCTAAATAGCCATGATGTCAAATCGGAACGAGATCCCGATCTAAAAACGCTAAGTCCGTCGCTGGAAGAACAAATTGACAGATTAATAAAAGAAGCTTATCAAACGTGCCGGGACAACCACAGCCGCGAAATGACCATTTGTGAAAAGGCCAGGACGCAGCGTCTCAGTCAGCAATCTGCGAAGAAAATAGACCGTTATGCTATTCATTCCCAGCCCGCTATGTGTTCTCGCGAAAGGAGAAAATCCCGAAATGGAGGCAAAAACAGGGCAAAGAACGTAAACGATGTTCAAAAACAACAAAACAGATCCAAGAAGCCGTCCAAACGAGAAAAACTTGATTGGAGCCTGTCCTTTATAAAGAAGATGGGTCGGGAATACTCTTTCCCTTAAGACAAGACAAGCAAAATATTCAACCTTGTTATGAAGTACCAAATGATGATGCTTCCGGAGTCTCGGCACCCGAACAAATAAATGAGGTCCATCATCCGGATTATTGCTCCTATCACTGAGTAATAGGTCATTCTCTTGAAGACTGCTTCACCTTCAAAGACTGGGTAGAAGACCAGTATCGACAAGGTAGGTTTATGTTATCCGACAGCTGGAGGGTAACCCCGCCGCAAAAGCATGAACCAAAAATAACCTACAACGTCGGCTCAATATCAAGAATGAAGCGAACTCATACTTGCCATATGATAACATTCTCAAAAGAGGGAGGGCACAAGACTATGAATAACTTCTTCAGGTGCTTTGCAAATGAAGACGAGGACGAGGTGATTTCAGAGTTTCCATCAGCACCAAAAGAACTGGAAGATGGGATACACACCACGGCGGACAACCAAAGAAAAATTGACTTAGGGACGGAAAATGATCCGAGGCCAACGTTCGTCCATGAAATGCTATCTGAAAAACAGGTAGCCACATTAAAAGACATGCTCATACAGTATAAAGACTGCTTTGCGTGGAATTATTCTGAAATGCCGAGTCTAGATCTAAAAGTAGCAGTACATAAACTGGCTATATCACCGAGAATAAAGCCAATAAAAAAGGCACCGAAAAGGATGCGACTCGAACTTGAGATGAGCATCAACGCTGAGGTCAAGAAACTAATCGACTTCGGCTTCATCCAAGAAGTTTATCCCAATTGGATCGCTAACATCGTTCCAGTGATGAAGAAAAATAGGACGGTGCGCATCTGTGTAGACTTTCGGGACCTCAACAAAGCTTGCCCGAAGGATGAGTTCCCAGTACCTGTTACCGAGCTGATGATCGATAACACATCTACCCATGAGGTCTTTTCCTTCATGGATAGATCTTCAGAATACAACCAAATAAAAATGCATCCAGAAGACCAAAAGCATACTGCCTTCCGGACTCAGCTGGGCATATTCTGCTATAAAGTGATGCCCTTCGGTTTGAAGAACGCTGGCGCTACCTATCATAGGGCTATGACAAAGATCTTTGATGACCTCATCCATGAGATTGTCGAATTCTATATCGACGACCTGTGGTAAAGAGCAAATCTCACGATGAGCATTGGGAACATCTAAAAATAGTGTTCCAATATCTTCGGAAGTATAATATGAAGATGAATCCTTTAAAATGCGCGTTTGGAGTTTCCTCAGACAAATTCCTCGGATTCATCATACGTCACCGGAGTATCGAAATCGATTCTTCAAAGATCAAGGCGATTATAGAAATGCCCACGCCAAGGACCTTCAAACAACTGCGATCTCTCCAAGGAAAGCTCGCATATATCCGGCGGTTTATAACCAATCTCTCCGAAAAATGCCGTCCCTACAGTCATTTGATGAAGAAGGGGACCCCGTTCATCCGGGATCAAAAGTGTCAAAACGCACTGAACGAAATCAAGCATTACTTGCAAAATCCGCCGGTATTGACCGCTCCGGTTAAGGTAAAACCCTTTATCCTATATACAACGGCCCTTTAGGGTTCTCTAAGTGCATTGTGCGCATAAGAGAACAATCAGGTAAAAGAGAGAGCTCTGTACTATTTGAGTCGGGTTCTCTTAGGAGCAGAAAACAACTATTCCCCCATCGAAAAGCATTGCCTGGCACCGATCTTTGCAATAACGAAGCTCAGACATTACGCCTTGGCACATGAGGTCCATCTCATATCAAAGGTGGATCTTCTCAAATATCTAATGTCAAGGGCCATACTAACAGGAAGGCTTGCCAAATTGGCCTTCCTACTGATGGAGGTCTCAATAACGTATCGTCCCCTTAAAGCAGTGAAAGGGCAGGCCATTGCTGACTTTCTAGCGGAGTATCCGATACCAGCCGACTCCCCCTTAAATTGCAATTTGCCAGACGAACATGCGTTCGATGCAATTGAAGAAGAAAATGATTCCCAATGGGAACTCTACTTCGATGGAGCATCTTCCATGAACCAGCGAAAGCAGAATACCCTTATAATCAAAGCCGGGGTGTGCCTTATCTTGACTCCGTAAGGAGAGATATTGCGTTACGCCCTCTGCTTAACATAGCCAAGGACTAATAACGAAACTAAATATGAATCTTTGATAGCAAGTCTAGAGATCTCTATTGATATGGGAATTAAAGACCTTCTCATATATGGAGACTCCCAGCTAATCGTTATCCAAGTAAATGGCGACTATCAGACATGCAAGCCAGAGCTGATAAAGTATGGCGAAAGAGTGCAGCAACTGCCGACGCAAATCCCTTCCTATATCCTGGAAAGTATACCACGTGCAGAAAACAGCAAGGCAGATGCATTGTCCAAATTGGCTAAAGAATTGGCCGATGAAAATCTTAATGACATGAGGATCATTATGCAATGCCACAGGGTTCTCGCGCTAACAGAAATATCTTCGGAAGATTTGATAGAGCCATCCGAAGGAGAAAAAACGAATGAACAAGTAGCCCTTCAAATAAAAGACGAAGAAAAGGTCAAGGATTGGAGGAAAATCTTCATAGACCACTTCAAATCCCAAGAACTCCCAAAAATGCGTCGTTTAGACATCAGCTCATGAAACGAGCTCTGACTTTCGCCTTCGTCAATGATACTCTATATAAGAGATCGTTTGATTGTTTATGGTTAAGATGCCTTGGGCCGGAGGAAGCAAAAAAAGTCATCCAAGAAATACACGATGGACTCTGCGGTTCTCACCAAGCTAGACCAAAGATGAGGCTGAAAATAAAAAGAATGAGTTACTATTGGCCCACAATGATTTAGGACTGTCTCGAATATGCGAAGTAGTGTCACTCGTGCCAAATTCATGGGGACTTCATCCATCAACATCCAAATTCTCTACACCCGACAGTGGCCAGCTGGCCATTCGAGATGTGGGGAACAGATATAATTGGCCCTGTCGAACTAGTATCCTCCAAAGGACATCGGTTTATACTGGCAATGACCGACTACTTCTCTAAGTGGGCAGAAGCAGTACCATTAAAGGAAGCGAAGAAGGAGAATATCCTCTATTTCTTCAGAACCCATGTCATCTATCGGTTCGGCACCCCGCGACGGATAATCTCGGACAATGGGCCAGCTTATAGAAGTCATAAAATCAGCCGCTTCGCGCAGAAACATAAAATAGATTGGATACTCTTCAGTCTATAATCCTCGAGCCAACGGTCTAGCTGAAGCTTTCAACAAGACCTTGATAAAGATTATAAAAAAGTCGGTGTCCAGAAACAAAAAGGACTGGCACGGAAGGTTGCATGAAGCTCTCTGGGCGTACCGAACAACGTTCAAGATGGGCACAAATACAACATCATACGCATTGGTGTTCGATACGGAAGCAGTGCTGCCAGTGGAAATAGAACCCCCCTCTCTACGAATAGAGGTTCGATACGAGCTGATAGATGAAGAAAATGCTCATCTTCTTCTTGAGGAGCTCGATGCCCTCGACAAAACTCGCCTTATAGCACAGCAAAATCTGGAGGCTTATAAGGCAAGGATGACACGGTCATACGAAAAACTGACCAGGCCGAGAATGTTCCGTCAAGGCGAACTCGTGCTAGTTGTCAAAAGACCAATGATCCCCAATCGTGCAAAATGGGGGGGGGGAGGAAGTTCGAGCCGAACTATGAAGGCCCGTACATCATAGAAAAAGTCTACCAAACTGGAGCCTACCTGCTCAAGGACATTCATGGCGAAAGATCTTTACGGCCAATAAACGGCCGATTCCTCAAAAAATACTATGCTTGATGAGTCACGACTTAGGTCAATAATAGATGACGACGCTTGTGTCCTCTCGCTATCTTCCTAAGTTAGAACCCTGAAAGCAGTATTCAAAAGCGCCGTCGCCTAAAAAATGGCGATGTTGGACCGAGATGTCCCTAAACTAATAATGGACCGAAACGTCCTTAAACTAACGTTCGTCCCTAAGATGGGAATGCTAGACCGAAATGTCCTTATGTTGGGGGTTCTTAGCGCCCTGGCCGTCGATCGCGACCGTTGCGGAACGAAAAATTTAGGTGTTTAAGAACTTGGCGCTAGAAACAACTACCTAGATCGAAACCAAACATGAAACTAGCAAGCTACAAAGATGTTCTAACTACTGTGATAAAGTGTATTACCAAAGTTTTGTGTCCTTCGGTCTTCTACCCTCTTCTTTGGCTCCTTGAGGTCTCCTCGATCGAGCTTGGCCGCCGGTCTTCCTCCGTCGAAGATGATCCACCCAAGGATTTAGCTCATGGCTCTAGCTCCACACTAAGAATCTAGTGAAGCAACTAGGGACTCTAGGTTGCTAATCTAGAGTGCCTAGGGATGTAGTGAGTTGCTCTAAGTGTGTATCTATCTCTCTTCTACCCTTGATTCTGAACACATGAGATGGTAGGACAAAAGATTAAAAAGTAGGAGGATGAGCTCAAGAAAGGTAGTGAAGACAGAGGAAGCAAAATGGTGAGAGTGTTTACAAAAACCAACCATGCCAAACTCTTAAGTGAAGAAAACTAAAGTGAGTAAAAACTCAAGTGGAAGAACAAGTGAGCACAAACTAGTGAGAGAGAAACATCAAGCATGGTTTTGTAAAACATATTTTCCAAATATAATATAGCAACCATACTTGAATAGTTAGCACAAATGAATTAACAATTCATTTGTCATCACTATTCAAGCATGGTTCTCACCATTCTCTCTTCATCACCTTTATACCTCATTTCCATTTAAATAAATAAATGGATAATCCAAAATGAGGTGTCCACCTTCTAGAATGTTTTTCGTATAAATACGAATTACACTCAACTGTATATACATACCTGTATTCGTACCAAAATACGAATACCTAAAGAGATAGAATAACACAAAGAACATAATACTAGAATATACATATCGAAATACATATACGTAAATTATTAAATCAATACCTGATTTAATAATCCGGCTCAATCCTGAGCCGGCTAGTATTATCAACTATCCGATCGAAAGTCCGGGTAACTAGTACAATCATTCGATCGGAACCCTGCACGTATCAAAATACGGCTACTACATCATTTCGCCAGAACTAAGGAAACCCTCTGTATGGGACTTTAAAGACTCGTCAATACGCTGGCAGTGGGTTTAACCACAAGTACGTCAGCGACACTAGCTGTACGTAACGGCTACCCAGGTACTGAGCGAAAGGAAGGACGACGAGAAAACTCATCTGAACCCATACTAAGCCTGTCTGTGACAATCTCCATACAGTCCGGTCTGTTCGTCTAAGAGTATCGCATATCGGGTCTTGGGGGTGGATAAAGTCAGACCCCTAATAACACGATATTTCGTGTCGGTGTGAAGCCCATCACCCACTGAGAAACTACTGATCCAAATTAACAATTCTCCTCTACCTTGGCCAAGGATTTATGGTGATGGCCACCCGTGCACAGCGCGGCATCAACCCTCAATACCGAGAGAGACGAATCCCCGATGATCCGCTCACTGCCTCCATGTGGCTCGGGATTGTACCCAACTAAAATCTGTTTGCATGACTCCTTTGAGCCGTGGTAGGGTAGTAATCAAAGCCCAGTAGGAACTCACACGAGACAAATGACGATCTCAGGTCGACAGAATAACCTGTACTCATGTCACCTGAGAACTGCTATCTGACAATAGGTATAATACCATCTAGTATGTTCCTGGCGAGTCTGTCCAGTGTAACTCATAATCCAATGACCACCTGTATACTATCTTAGGTGACTAACTGACACCAATGAGTTGTGAGACCGGCCGCCGCCCCTCTTCGGGGTCTCAAAAAGTATACATTAGTCTACTCCGGAGTGTCGATGCCCAGTCTCGATACTCTCTCGACTAGGGACATTTAAGAATGTGCTTATAGACTACCCAGCCCCCACGTATATGATCACCATCATAATGCTGGTAGTCAAGAAAGAATCCTATCGGCTCTATCAACATGTAATAGTGATCTGTAATACCACAAAATGCATGTATATGAAGATAAAGACAAACCAGATAGTATACTATCATTTTGAGTAAGACTGTTCTACCCGTATAGGTCCTCCCTCAATCATCATAATCGCATGCCTGCAATTACAATAACTGACATGAGGGCACTATAGGCAACAATATCCTACCTGCACTTAAGGCTAATTATTGCAGTGTCGCATACTCACAGCCTGTGTGATACCGAACACCCAACTTCTCTACCAATCAGTCTCGCAAAGCCCGTTTGTGAAACTATTGCGTTCGAGAAATAACCTCAGTGAGTGGATCCGCTCCACTGTTTCTATCTTTATCTATCTATATCTCAACTTTGCAGGAAAAAACTATCTCCCGAAATGAGCGATACATGTCTTAGAATTTGTTTGGATGTCTGATGAGACCCAGTTCACAAATGAACTCCAAATCCAACAAACTTCTTAGACCGTATCATCCACTGAATTTAATTAGTATCATGCACCATGCCTTCCTCAGTATCTGCTTGGACCACTTGTCCAACATACTGCCCCTCAAAAAAAAGAGGGAAAAATATAACTCTGACAGTCACTCTGTCATCCAGGTCATCTTGAAAGCCTGAAATGATAACCGCCTCCTGAAGGAGGCTACCGTTACCATATACCAAGAACATCCTCTTATGTTCATAACTGCTTCCCAATGTTTCTCCAGGATTGGATTAATATATACTTATTGCAGCCAGTGCAAAAGCAATATCTGGTGTGGTACTTGGCATTTCATGATTAACTCAATTGCCTAAGCAAGTAATATGCCAATCATGCAAATCCCTCTCCTCATCAGTCTAGAAGAAATCTCTTTAGAGAGGGTGACTCCATCACCTGTGGGTACATCAATACGTCAGGATTCTTCCATTCTAAAACACTTTAGAATAGTGTCAAAGTACCCAAATTGGGACACTTCCCAAATCTAGATCTAAAACTATTGATCTAGTGATCAGAATTCCTGATATTTTATCCTGATCCTATGTGGAGAAACACCTTGTGACAAGCACAGTATAACCGATCGTAGTATAAGAATATCACTTCCTATCAAGAGCATGTCATCCAAATACCAGGACATCACTCCCTACTACCTTCTTGCCAGGTCCATCTGTTATTTTGATGAAGTCAAACTTTATGATTGTCATATCAAAAATAGATGATCTATCTCCGCTATACTTGCTTTAGTCTATAAATAGACATAAGCTACTTGCCCACCATGTTTTCGCTGCTCCCACTGACTACAACAACCCTATGGCAGATTCATATATACGTGTAATTCTAAAGCTAATTTAGAACGACGTTATACTCATCCACCTGCTAGATCATATAGTTTAGGACATCAGTAGTGGCAAGCTTGGATCATCAAAACCTCCCTGTCACCGTCCTTGAGGAGACCAAAGTATCTCTCGGGTGGCTGAGGTTACCCACCAAATCTGCGGAGTGACTAATGGAATGTCGAATCCAATTGAATTTTTAGGTCCTACTAAATTTTCAGTAATCGTCTGTGGTTCTGAAATCACTTCCAGTTTTACCATACTCCCACTAATATTTTCTAAAAAGAATTCATTTTACTAAAGAGACGGCGAGTCAAGAACAATATAATTATTGATCCTCCAAATGGTAGAATGTTAACCCTCATCAAAGCCTAGGATAACCCACAAACTGCCATTACTGAAACGTGCCATGAGTTTATCATAAATCTGGTTTTAAGCATAAGCCGGACAACTCAATATACTTTAACTTCGTTAAGATATGAATCCATTCTATATCCAATATAGAAACAAAGGCACTAATTTAATTGGAACCAGATTCAAAATACATGCAGCCGTTTCTAGTGCATATCGACTAAATGGAAGAAGGCCAAGCAACATTCTCATCAAGGAGCGTACTCACGGATTTGTAACCTGAGAGAGAAGCAAGTTCTCAAATATATTACTTACGACGGAATACCTAACATAAGTATCTACAACTTCGACCACCCCGAAGAATGCTGATACTTGCAACATATGATTCTCTATTTTATTCTTATACCTATAACTTCTCAAAATTTGGACCTTGTATTTCAACGAAATGCGTGTCTAAAACTAGAGAAGTCATAAGTAAACGGAATATAGTACGAGTACCAACCCCCTTGTCCTAATGGACATCGGACAACATACAATATTTTGTATAAGTCCTCTGAGTTTAATAACTCAAACCCTATGCGTCGTAGGTTGAAAACTGTGTCATGGTTAAGAAGAATTACACCGCTGTTGAATGCACCTTACCTAACCATCGACTGATATAGGTAAATGTCATAAACATAATTTCAAAAAGTTATATCTCACATTATAAAATAAACGTACAGATATATTAGTTTGAAATTGGTGCACAACAACGGATATTCAAAACCAAATATTTGCTTTTAGACAAAACCCAGGCGATTTCCTCAAATATCACCAATTACAAAGAATTCTGATATTGAGGATCTAATCACCCAATTCCTAATTGTAACATTTTGGAAAAATTATAAATATTAATTTATAATTTGAAATATAAAAACAATGAGTTTATAAAAGTGATATCACATACAACGTTTGGTATCGGAATTATATCCGGAAAAAAATAGTTATTTCGATGAATATGAATAAAAGTGTGTGATGTCATAAAAATGATATTTTAATTATTTTAACATGACATTGTATTTTTCATTAAGCTAATGAAATTAAGTGATAAATTTATCATTTTATATCTTTTATGTTAAATGGATTTAACTTGTGGCATAAAGGGTTTTGAGATTTGATAATTCTTTTTATGGTTGTTATATCATAACCTAAATCTAAACCCTCACATACAACACACAATTACCCTTGCTCATAACCCTCCATCTCCTCCTTCAAATTTTACACCTCCTTCTTCTCACTTTGCACCATTCCCTCACAACATTACACCTCACCCTCATGGTTGACACTTCCTACTTCTCTCATGCCACCTTCACCTCACAACTCTCCACCTCATGCTCTCTCTACACAACACAACACAACACATAGTAACTCCTTAGTATTCTTAAACTGAACTCTTATCAAACTCCAACAATAAAAAATTCTATGTGTTCCTAATATCAAAAGTGAAAGCTATGATTTACTTCATCAAATTGTGCACACCCTCATCCTAAAGGCCCCTACAACCTTAGATACTTCCACAAACACTTCATGAGCTGGTGTTTCATTGTACACAATCTCCATAGGTATAATTCATTTCCTCCTTGCAGGTTCAGTATATTTCATATCTGTTTTTAGTGTGTAGTGTTAAAAAACTAGGAAATTGTGATATTTGTGGTACCATATTTGAATATGGAGCTACAAGGTAAAACCAATAGAAAAACTAGCAATACCAGAAGCATCATGTGACAACTAGGAGACTTTACACAAAGCCCGAGCCCCTAACTCCATACCCGACCCGGCGAGAACCCACTTTTGGCCGAGGTCGCCGGACCTTTGATGGTATTTGATGTTGGATTTTGTTCTGTAGGTTTATTTTGGTATTTTATAAGTTTCTGTATTGTTTGATTGGTCCCTGTTTCCCCCAATCAGAGCAAAGCTCTGTTCAAAATTCAAATTTTGAAATGAAGTAACGCTTCAGATGCAACGCCAAGTGCGCTGCGCCCTAAGAAGCGCACCACGTGCAAAGCACGTATGCGCTAGCGCTAGGCGCGCTGCGCCCTAAGCAGCGCACCACGTGCAAAGCACGGTGCGCTAGCGCTAGGCGCGCTGCGCCCTAAGCAGCGCACCACGTGCAAAGCACGGGTGTGCTAGCGCTGGAACTAAAAGTTCCCCACCATAAGATCTAAGATCCAATAATAATGATGAATCATTAATTAACCAGAATTAAATTCTGTTAAGGAAAGATTTCTCATAATCTTTCCAAACAACAAAATTGTGCTCTGTAAATTAGAGCACCGTTGGATCAATGATCCAATGGTGATTAAAAATCACCAAAAGTACAGAATAAATTCTGTATGGAAAGATTTCCCAATCTTGTTAAAAACAAGAAGATTGCCTTCTGTAAATCAGAAGCCCTTGGATCAAAGATCCAACGATGGGAAATTCCCCGAATCAATTGAAGAAAAGATCTCCTTACCTGATTGAACAGATCAGCTCACCCTATAAAAAGGCCCCTAGACTTCGAGTCTCATATACAGAAGCATAGAGAGAAACCCCCTATAAGTTTTGAGAGATTTCACAAAGAAGAGCCAAGCTCTCAGAGAAAGAAGATTTTTCTTATAAAAAATGATGATGAACAGAGAGATGAAATCATCTCACAAGAAAAATAAAAAGAAGAGTTTACTTCTTTCTTACAGATCATAGATCTATAAGACAAATTGTCTTTCAGAGATCATCTCATTATAAAAGGGGGAATAATTTAATTCTCTTAGGATTAAACATCCATAAAGGCAAAACCTTCCACTAAAATAAGAGATTGAAACATCTCCTATAAAATAAGAACTTTGTTCTTAGAAATTTGAGACAAAGTCTCTTATAAAAAGAGAATTTAACTCTTAGGACGCAAACTGATCTAAGTTGCATAAAAGAAGAGCTATAGCGCTCTTAATTTAAAAGCGCTTCAGCGCTCCACATCTAGCGCAAAGCGCAGCAGAGCCTCAGCGCTCCAAACATAGCGCACTGCGCTCATTTTCTGGCGCTCAGCGCTAAGCGCAACACGTATCCTTCACGTAGGCGCCACTGAACAGTTAGCGCTTTGCGCTCTTGAAATAGCGCACTGCGCTCATGGGCTGGCGCTCAGCGCCAGGCGCACCATGTGTCACTCACGTGTGTGCCACTGAACTAATAGCACAATGCGCTCATAAGTTGGCGCAATGCGCTCATCATCTGGCGCTTAGCGCTAAGCGTGACACGTGTCCCTCACGTATGCGCTACTTGGCAGAAGCGCACTGCGCTTTTTGATTGGGGCAAAGCGCCAAACGCACCATGTGCTGCGCTGATAGAACATAAATTGTTCTTTAACAAAGCCCAGAGCTCTGATGAATGCTCAGCATTCAGTAAAAGACAAGCAGGGCCAAGCCCAAATAAAGGCTCAACAGCCCAAAATAAATGTTAAACATTTTAACTTTATTGGACTTAGCCTAAGATTGGCCATAAGTCCTCAAATTCAGATTAATTGAGCTCATATGCTCATAAATCTTTTAACAGATCTTAGCCTTAAATTGGACTACAGATCTTTCAACCAAAATTAGTTCAAGGGTACATCTCTGAACCCCTCTGATATATGTCGTTGTAATCCTTCAACGTCTTCAGAGAGGTGACGGGTCCCGTCAACCATACATTTCATAGACTATGACGTCTTTAAACTGGACTGTGGGGTCCTTTAAAACTCATGGACTATGATGTCCTTAACCTCGGACCGAGATGTCCTTAAACTAACATTGGACCGTAATGTTCTTAAACTAATTATAGACCGCAACGTCCCTAAACTAAACAATAGAGTCCAAATACTCTTTTGTTGGATCTAAACGATCCTGTTAAGTTGATCTTAGTCTAAAATTAGACTAACGTATCCTTAACTAACGTTTAAGTTGATCTTAGTCTCAAATGAGACTAACGTATCCTTAAACCCAACCCCAAACCCAAATATAAGAAGATACGGATTTGGACTAATCCACGCCCTACGGACGACAACATAAATTAGTCTCCGTATACAATCCACGGGCAACCAAAAACAATATAAACACCCACGACACGAAGTGATCATCCGGAGAAGGAGAAAGTGGTTACCGCGATGCGGCAGCGTAATTAACTGCAGGGGCTTGCGCCTGCAGGGAAGAGCGTCCCCACAATCAAAAACCCTTCAAATGATGGGGAATCTGACGAAGTCTGCTACATCGGCCGCATACGTTTAAACCTTCGATACATGGTGTCATAAATCAACTTGGCATCTTCGGAGAGGTGGACGGATAGCACCAATTAGCATCTGCCCTGAAATTCAGGCAAGACGGACCTACGCGGTCGCGTCCCCGTGTTTCGGAGGGGAAAAAAATTCTAATTTGTTTCCCCCAATCAGAGCAAAGCTCTGTTCAAAATTCAAATTTTGAAATGAAACAATACTTCAGATGCAGCGCCAAGTGCGCTGCATCCTAAGAAGCGCACCACGTGCAAAGCACGTCTGCGCTAGCGCAAGGTGCGCTGCGCTCTAAGTAGCGCACCATAGGTAAAGCACGGGTGCGCTAGCGCTAAACGCGCTGCGCTTTAAGCAGCGCACCACGTGCAAAGCACGGTGCGCTAGCGCTAAGCGCGCTGTGCTCTAAGTAGCGCACCACGTGCAAAGCACGGGTGCGCTAGCGCTGGAACTAAAAGCTCCCCACCGTCAGATCTAAGATCCAATAATAATGATGAATCATTAATTAACCAGAATTAAATTCTGTTAAGGAAAGATTTCTCAAAATCTTTCCAAACAACAAAATTATGCTCTGTAAATCAGAGCAACGTTGGATCAATGATCCAATGGTGATTTAAAATCACCAAAAATACAGAATAAATTCTTTATGAAAAGATTTCCCAATCTTGTTAAAAACAAGAAGATTGCCTTCTGTAAATCAGAAGCCCTTGGATCAAAGATCAACCGATGGGAAATTCTCCGAATCAATTGAAGAAAAGATCTCTTTAACTGATTGAACAGATCAGCTAATCCTATAAAAAGGCCCCTAGACTTCGAGTCTCATATACAGAAGTATAGAGAGAAACCCCCATAAGTTTTGAGAGATTTCACAAAGAAGAGCCAAGCTCTCAGAGAAAGAAGATTTTTCTTCAAGGTAAAAAATGATGATGAACAGAGAGATAAAATCATCTCACAAGAAAAATAAAAAGAAGAGTTTACTTCTTTCACACAGATCATATATCTATAAGACAAATTGTCTTTCAGAGATCATCTCATTATAAAAGAGGGGAATAATTCAATTCTCTTAGGATTAAAGATCAATAAAGGCAAAGCCTTCCACTAAAATAAGAGATTGAAACATCTTCTGTAAAATAAGAACTTTGAGACAAAGTCTCTTATAAAAAGAGGATTTCACTCTCAGGGCGCAAACTGATCTAACTTGCATAAAAGAAGAGCTATAGCGCTCTTAATTTAAAAGCGCTTCAGCGCTCCACATCTAGCGCAAAGTGCTGCAGAGCCTCAGCGCTCCAAACATAGCGCACTGCGCTCATTGTCTGGCGCTCAGCGCTAAGCGCAATACGTGTCCTTCATGTAGGCGCCATTGAACAGTTAGCACTTTGCGCTCTTGAAATAGCGCACTGCGCTCATGGGCTGGCGCTCAGCGCCAGGCGCACCACGTGTCACTCACGTGTGCGCCACTGAACTAATAGCGCAATGCGCTCATAAGTTGGCGCAATGCGCCCATCATCTGGCGCTTAGCGCCAAGCGCGACACGTGTCCCTCACGTATGCGCTACTTGGCAGAAGCGCACTGCGCTTTTTGATTGGCGCAAAGCGCCAAGCGCACCATGTGCTGCGCTGATAGAACATAAATTGTTCTTTAACAAAGCCCAGAGCTCTGATGAATGCTCAGCATTCAGTAAAAGACAAGAACACTGTCAGGGCCAAGCCCAAATAAAGGCTCAATAGCCAAAAATAAATGTTAAACATTTTAACTTTATTGGACTTAGCCCAAGATTGGCCATAAGTCCTCAAATTCAGATTAACTAAGCGTATATGCTCATAAATCTTTTAACAGATCTTAGCCCCAAATTGGACTACAGATCTTTCAACCAAAATTGGTTCAAGGGTACATCTCTGAACCCCTCTGATATATGTCGTTGTAATCCTTCAACGTCTTCAGAGAGGTGACGGGTCCCGGCAACCATACATTTCATAGACTATGACGTCTTTAAAATGGACTGTGGGGTCTTTTAAAACCCATGGACTATGATGTCCTTAACCTCGGACTGTGGGGTCCTTTAAAACCCATGGATTATGATGTCCTTAACCTCGGACTGTGCGGTCCTTAAACCCACGGACTATGATGTCCTTAACCTCAGACTGTGGGGTCTTTAAAACCCACGGACTATGATGTCCTTAACCTTGGACTGTGGGGTCCTTTATAACCCATGGACTATGATGTCCTTAACCTCGGACTGTGGGTCCTTTAAAACCCATGGACTATGATGTCCTTAACCTCAGACTGTGGGGTCCTTTAAAACCCATGGACTATGATTTCCTTAACCTCGGACCGAGATGTCCTTAAACTAACATTGGACCGTAACATCCTTAAACTAATTATGGACCGCAACGTCCCTAAACTAAACAATAGAGCCCGAATGCTCTTTTGTTGGATCTAAACGATCCTGTTAAGTTGATCTTAGTCTAAAATTAGACTAACGTATACTTAACTAACGTTTAAGTTGATCTTAGTCTCAAATGAGACTAACGTATCCTTAAACCCAACCCCAAACCCAAATTTAAGAAGATACGGATTTGGACTAATCCACGCCCTACGGGCGAAAACATAAATTAGTCTCCGTATATAATCCACGGGCAACCAAAAACAAAACAAACACCTACGATACGAAGTGACTATCTGGAGAAGGAGAAAGTGGTTACCGTGATGCGGTAGCATAATTAACTGCAGCGGCTTGCGCCTGCAAGGAAGAGCGTCCCTACAATCAAACCCCCATCAAATGAGGTGTCATAAATTTAAACCTTCGATACATGGTGTCATAAATCAACTTGGCATCTTCGGAGAGGCGGACGGATAGCACCAATTAGCATCTGCCTCGAAATTCAGGCAAGACGGACCTACGCGGTCGCGTCCCCGTGTTTCGGAGGGGAACAGTCCCAATAATTATACAGTAAAATCTGGGAACGTTTTAGTAAGGGTTTTATCAAGTTTCCGATATTCCGATACGGGTTTTTCGTATTTTGTACTGCGACTAAATCATCGAAGTTCGTACGTTGGCTTCAGTGGTATTTATTCGTTTTTGGGTTAAGTATGCTATAGGTTCAAACCTATGGGTGCCTATCTCATTGTTTTGAGTTTTAGTATGATATTTACGTCGATATGATATAACTACGATTATAGGTACGATCGCGAAGGTTTTCGATACGGAGTTGGCGGACTTAGCAGCGTGGATTTCAGCAAGCTCATCAAGTTGGTGAGTAGATTTACATTTATGGGGGAGGTCAGGTGGATGGCGTATAGCACCCCCGCAATATTATAAATATTATTACGATATATAGTAGTTTTAGTAATTAATTAAGATATGGATATTGAATTAAATTGCATCTAGTATGATACTCATTTGCATATAGTTTACGGATGGTTTGGTAAATTGGTACGAAGGATCATGCCGTACTAGAGAGGATATGAGATATAGTGATACTGTGAGACATTATACGAGGAATTATACCGTATTGGTGGTGATGAGTTTCGTATGCCGAATAGAGGCCTAGTTTCCTTTAGACTCGCAGAATAATGTTTATTTCATTTTAGAACGTAAATACTTGAGTGATGCTATACTCTTTCAAAAACTAACGATTCGTTTCCCTTTTGATGATAAAAGACAAGGATGCGATGCCAATTTCTAAAAAAAAATATCCATTTTCAATCCGAGGCATCTTCCTAATTTCAAAACCAACATTTCATTCATTTTCAAAGATAATGGTATACCTTATAGCAAGTAGTTACAATTATTAGTTATGCTTATAATTACTTTACTTGTTTATGTTATAATTATTGATGTTATACGATTCCGTAATACGAACTCTCTGATAGAACACTACACAACTACCAATGAGTACTATGCTGCACAAGCACGTACACATATGTTACACTACACCTCATTGGTACTGCCATGTCACTGTAGGATCGTTATGATATATAATGCGTATGTAGATGTCGGTATGAGTAGGCTATTACACTTTTAGAACACTTGCACAAATACTAATGATTGCCATGCTGCACGAGCACAGACGCGTATGTTACACTACACATCATTAGTAGTGCCATGACACAGTAGAATTGATATCATTGTGCCTGTATGATTTATTTACACAGTCTTACTTTATTTCCTGTTGCACATTACGAATACCAGTACTATAGATGTTGATATTTGATCCTTATGGATTTTCTGGATGTTTTACTCCTAATGATATATATCAGTGGTATGGGACGCTGTTATATATGTATATATATAATATATCATCAGAATGATCTATGCAAATATTCTCATTCTTTACTAGATATTTTTGGATATTATGAGTTGGCATCCACCATGAGCTTGATATTTTCTGATTGTTTTATTCCGAACCGAGTGGGGAAGCTATACGGTTTCGGACTTGTTACTTATCCGGACTAAGTGGGGGAGATATACAGTCGGATACATAGTGGACCCGGATCGAGACCGAGAGGCAGGATAGCCGCAGTTGAGGCGAGGAGCCTAGCGAGGATACTCGATACCGGAGATAAAGATGAGTACGACAAATATCCAGGGGATACTGACCGGGGTTCGATTTGGGCACGGCGGATATCCAGGGGATACCGACCGGGGCCGGGATATCGGGTGGTGATCATCTATTGAGATGGTGTCGACGGTATCTGCATTTGCGTGTCGGTGATGGACACGAGAGATTTGAGGATTTGCATGTCGGTGATGGACACGAATGATTTCTGATTTCGGGTGTCGATTCTGGACATCCATATATATTGATATGTTGTTAGCATGAGGTACCCAGTTATATTATAGTTATTGTAGCCGACCAGGACTGATCCGGGGGACAGTACCTGTATATCTCTTTACTGGTAATTGCATACATTAAAAAAGAATTCAAATCGAGCTATATTCTCATTATTTTGATGTGTTTGGCATGACATTGAAATCTGGTAAACTGTAAACCTCTTAACACTATTCATTAAAACAGCAGGGCGTATATCTTAAATAAGATACCTATTTTATTTCATACTATCAAGTCTGCTTTTATACCGTGACATATCTATTCCGCGGCTATTTTAAAGAAGGGGTTTATATATATATTTTTGGCTACCTTTGGGCTTATACCTAGATACAGGTCATTTGCATTTGATACGTTCTACTTGGGATTGCATGGTAGTTAGTGTTGCATTATCATATATTATATTAGTACAGATTATGATAGTACTATACTTATGACCTAGGTATCGTCGTGCATTTCGATTTCTACCTTGTGATGTATTTTTATTCACTGAGTTGGCAACTCATCCCCATTGTGCCACAGTTTCTTGCAGGTTTTACCGCTTGGATTATTAGCGGCTTGGCACACATTCCTTTCGGTGATTGCTTTGGGTAAGTGAGTTACTATTGTATCGTACTCGCACTTGGTTATTCATATATTCTTGTATCTAGCAAAAAATCCATCAACTTAGAAATGGTATAATGTGGACTTAGAAGCGAGACTTAGAATTTGTGTGTTGTGATGTCACACTCATTGGAGTCGACTTTTTATATCATTTGCTTGGTTGCTCCGCCGTTTGGACGTGAACGCTAGCTCCTATTGGGATGTTATTTTATTGTCGTAGTTGTATCTGGTTTTTATGCAAAATTTACAAAGGAGGTGCTGTCGAATTTCAAATTTTCATAGATGCTCTTTAAACATATTTAGTTAAATTTAAATGGTTATTTTAAAATGATTCCATCTGATGATTATTAAAACTTCACCTCCAATGTTTTCAAAAGAAAAAGGTTTAGATTCCGGGTTTCGGCTTACTTGGACCGCGTCGACATCTTTAGATGTCACGTGATTTAAGTGACGGTCACGTGCCACATTTGGGTCGTGACAAAGTTGGAATCAGAGCGTTTGGTTTAACCTTTGTTCGAGTCTAGGTTTGGCTATATGGGGTCTAGGCATGCACTTTTGTTACCTGGACTTACCTTATAGGACTTAGACTTGACTTTGGGAGTCTTTTACCCGAACTTTCGTTATATAGGATGACCTTGGTTGATGGAGTAGGTACCAGGTAGAGTAACGTACCGTACATATGTTCCGCGGTATATTTACGATATGATACTCCGCCTAAGTTAGCTTAGAATTTATATCTTGAGATCTTCCTTCTATTCATTCCGTTGATCTATCCTCGTCAATACATGTTGATTGTTCCGGTCACCATGTTTATGGGAGCCGAGAGGGCTGCAGTTAGAGATACGGTCAAAGCGGACTTGTCTGGGATAAGGACTGACCGGGGTGACATTCCGATGATATAGAGACATGTCGTTTATATATATTTGATCGAGTTCTAATATTGAAGCGAGTTTCTTCAGGATCCACACCAGATGGTCGAGTCATTGCTGGAGATCAGCCGGAATTAAGGCATGATATTTTCCCCTCTCCGAAGATTGTAGAGTTGCGTACTGTTCAGACAGCGATACCAAAAAAAAATTGCTGAGGTTATTGAGATGTTGCTTCCAGAGTTCAGGATGTAGACAGTTGCAAATGTCTACAAGTGTAGATGGAATGGAGGATTCGTAGCCGTTCAGATGTGGGATGGTTAGGACTTTTAATCCGTTGTGGCGCTCCGATACGAGATCGGTGAAATTAATTAGCTTCTTCCGATGGATCTTGATTAGACCGGATGCAAGTCGCTCGAGAAAGAGATCGCACAGTAAGTTTTACTCCGACGAATTGGGACGAGTTTTCGAAGATAAGCTTAGCCAGATTCTTCTACAGAGTATCAGAGATGTCGGATTCGTGTTCCTAGTTTTGTAAGACTCCAAACTTGTCCATAACCAAGTATGACTTACAATTCGCGTGGTTATCGCAATACGCTTCTTAATTGATTGATATTGGAGAGTAATGGGACAAGAGATTGGTGTGAAGTTTCAGTGGATAGTTATTCCTCACTATCGATATTGAAGATTTTATGCATATACTGAAACACATACGACTACACTTTCAGGAGCAAATCTTAAGGAAATGACAGTTGTTACTAAAGAGAAAGTGGATTCAGCAATGAGTGCTAGTTCCGGGCAGGCTGGATAGCTAAGATCAGCAGGAGACTTGAAGGGGTTATTTCTAGAAGTTGATAATAAGTAAGATTTGACCTAGGATCCGTTGTTGGCACACAAGCTGTCACGCCCCGCTTCCCAGAGTATGCTAAGATAGGCACGTGACATAGCCAACCATGCTACCTGTGGATAGGGAAAATTCTTCCACTGTCACATTACGGCTGTAGAGATATCAAGAACAGGAAAGTAAACTAAACTATCTAGTACATGTCCATAAGCCAGAATAAATGAGTCAAGAAATAATATAATGCGCGGAAGCAATAGATCCAATAAACAAACACCTGGAAAGTAAAACTGCATACCAACAGGATCCTCACCTCTCGGTCTAACAGCGGTAATACTCCTGATCAGTCTGCAACAAAGGTAGAGGATCTGGGCCATGCAAAACCCAGACGTCAGTGCGTCATAATATCAAGCGATAATATAAACAGGGGTAGCAATACATGCAAGTATGAGTATAAATGGTACAACAAGCATAACAGTAATATAAGTAAGGACAGTGGGGTAATGTATAATGAGTTATCTAAACTGGTCTATTGGGTTAATTACTCTCAAGTCTTTGAAATCAATTTGATGAATCGTCGATGTAACTCAATAGTATCCCGTGCGTGCCCAGGATCACGGTGAAGATTCTCGGGCTGAAACCGAGACATGCCGCCAGGCACTAAAGGAAAAGGGGTAATGATGAATGATGTCTCCAGCATCATCCTAAGGCTGGCCTAGCCTCTAAAAAGGTAGTGGATAACGATGGATGATGTCAGCAGCAGCATCCCAAGGCTGGCCCAGCCTCTAAAACTGATCGGTAAAGGTAACGAACCGTCGAGTTACAAGTCAGGTTTCATCATTGATTTTCCCATACCCCCAGGTTATATGTATTCAAGTTAGGTATTAAATAATCTAGAGCTAATGCCAACACAGGATCAGGCAGGTACAGGTTTGTCTGGTTAGACAACAGGAACGGTCCGTAAGGACAACAGGTCAGGTTTGTTGGCATTAGACGCAAGATTAGGTAATAGGTAAGACCATGGTACATCAGGTCAAGCCAGGTAATGTATAAAGGTGTCATGTCATGTCAAGAGTTGCACTGTACCATGTTGTGTCAAGTAGTAGGTGTAACAAGTCATGTCAGGGTGTACAAGATATCATGTGGGTGTTCATAATCAAACTAGTATAAGCATGATATACAAAAAAAGCATGGGTACTAATAGAACAATAAACTAGAACATGTAATATGAAATGCAATCAGGTACAGATTAAGGTATAAAGATGCCCGGTTATCAGTTTGGATTCAAGGGATAGTTTCAACATTACTTAAATACAGTATAACAAATATGGATGTTAAAATCATGTTAATATGTACTAAATAATCTAGAGATGCAGTTGAATATAAATTAGGCTAGCTGTATGTAAACGGTCGTTCGATAGGGTATGAACTATAAAAGAGGTACTATGGGCTATGCAAATAAGTGTTATTTGATTTAAATATGGATGTTGGTACTATGTATAGTAAACTAAAATGCAACGTGGTATGTTTCGAGCTATAAATCTAAAATGATATAATGGACACGAAATGTAAAATGGAAACTAATAGCCTTAGGTTTAGTTTACAGGTTTAATCATGAAATAAATATGTATAAAATAATAAAATAGCATGTAGCAAGTTTTACTTGCCTTGATCGGATCACGAAGCGATATACGGAACATCACGCGTCGACGGGAGAAGTCGCGATGCGCACACGGTACACGGAATGAGTCCAAACAACGCGCTAGGGAAACACAGGGGTCAGAGATGCTAGCTGGGTCGTCGTGATCGTCGTCGGCACGGTCGGATTCCGGCAACAAAAGCAACAGTGAACATACAAGAGAATTGCACAAGGAATGTGAAGAATAGAAGAAGAAGAAGAAGGTCTCACTGTGGCTAGGGTTTCTAGGACTTCAGGGGAGTCGGCAAGGGCGACGACGACGAGGGTTGCCGGCGTGTGGGTTTCCCGGCGAAGGGTAGTGGCTAAGGTGACAAGGAAGGGTGAGTTTTCTTGGGTCGGGGTTCCTGGTGTCGTAGTTGAAGGGAAGAGGGAAGGAGGTGATGAGACGGGGATAGTGACGAGGGTAGGCCGACGAGGTGGTCGGCGATGAGGGGCGACGGCGACAGAGGAGGTGGCCGCAGTGGGTTCTCGGGTGTGCAGGGTTGGCTCGGGTTGCAAAGGAGAAGGGAAGAAGAGGGAGGTGGGGTGGTCGAGGAGGAGAGGAGGCGAGGTCGAGAAGTGGTCGACGACGGTGAGGTAAGGTCGGCGACGAGGTTTGGTTCGGTTGTGGCGATCGCGACGGGAATGTGGTTCTTGTCATGGTTGGCGAGACGGGAGAGGAGGAAGAGGAGACGAGAGGAGGAGATGAGCGAGAGGAGGCTGGCAAGGTGGAGGCGGCGTTGGGCTGTGGGCGACGGTGAGGAGGCGGCGGCAGCTAGGTTTAGGTTATGTGTTCGCTGTTATAAGGAAAGGGAGAAGAGAAAATATATAGAGAGGGAGAGAGAAATTATGCGAGAGGAGAGAGAGAGATCCTGAGAGAGAGGGAGAGAGATAGAGGGATGAGAGAGAGATATCGAGATGAGAGAGAGGGGGAGAGAGATAGAGGGATGAGAGAGATCGAGAGGTGAGAGAGAGAGGTGTGTGAATAGTGCGGAGAGAGAAATTTGTTTGGATGTGGGGAGAGAGAAAGGAAGAGGAGGAGGAGAGAGACGCGTGTGGGGCCGGCACAAAGAAAAGAGAAAAAAATGATTGGCTCATGGGGGAAAAGGAAGAGAGGAAAGAAAGAGAGAGAGTTGAGGAAAATAGAGAAAGATTTGTTAAAGATTAGATTTATGAAAAATATAAAATATATTTTTACAGAGAGAGGCAGAGAGAGTTGCACTGAATAGGAAATATAGAATATATTGTTTAGTTAAAACGTAACTTTAAAAAATATAAGGAATAAAGGAATAAATATTAGTCCGTTTCAAAACTTTGGCAAATACAAACTAACTCCAAAACACGCCCGGGTTGGGTCTAAAAATCCAGATTTAAAATATGAAAAATATAAAGGACCTCCGAATTTCAAAACGAGTGCTCAGGTAATGAAAATGCATACCCCAAGAACGGATGCACGCACGTGCGCGTAGCCATCCAAACACGTCCGTTTCACTGAACAGGACGAGAACAAGATGCATGGACGCTGCCACAGGGTTAGGGGTATTAAGCAGGCTAAGAAATGAAATTTTAATTTATTTTCTGTGACTTAAAAATGTTATATGATAAAAGATGCGATACTAGATAAAATACCAGTTTGTACTAAACATGAGATGCACGTGTCCATGCAACAAATCAAGGTAATCCATAAATAAGAATCAAACAGGTTCAAGCAAGCGGGTCGGGTCGAATACAATGTAAAGTATAAAATACCATTCGCACCCAAACACGCTAAATCAAGAAAAATACCATGGATACGTAAATACGGAAACTGGAATTGGTATAAATGAACTCGGGTGTTACACAAGCAGAGGATAGAGATCTCCGTCATCAACATGTCGCGTTACGAGAGACTGGGCTACTGGCCAAGGGGATGTAGGGAGAGGTATCAGCAGTAGGACCGATTATGTCGTTGCTCCTCACCGGATGATTATATGAAGAGACCCTGACATTAGAAATCCGTAAGAAGAACCAGAATTCAGAGACAGAAAACGTTAGATCGTGGCAGACGACAAGTAGTAATCCTTGCTATGCCAGTTTCTGGTGAATAAACACCTTTCGACATTGAAGAGGATATACTTCGATGTCTTTTGAGTTTGATTTGTGTTTTTACGATCTAAATATTTCATTTTCAACATTGAAGAAAGGACAATTCAACGTCTGTTATTTTGACATGGGTATTTTTGAGGATTTGAGGGTCACATAATGTTTTGTGCACACCAGGTGCACTTGATGAGATTTCCGTGTACAGTGATTTCACTTTGATTTATGTTTTGTGCATACCAGGTGCACTTGTTTGAGATTTTCGTGCAAGGTGACTGCACTCGATTGGAGTGTTGTGTACACCGGATGCACTAAACTGATATTTTCTGTGCTCATCAGTTGCACATGATTAAGAGATTATATATATATATACTCTAGGTATATTCGGTATGATTTTGGTGCACACCAGTTGCACGTTTTGATGTTTTGTGCACTCTGATGCATTTGAGATTTGTTTCATGACTTGGATTTGATTTTTGTGCACCCCAATGCACTGATACTATTTTGTACACTTTTGTTCCATGCACAGTGGATGCAGTGGATATCATTTCGTGCACGCCTGTTGCACTTAGCGCTGTTTTGTTTTCATGCACACCGTGACGTGTGATTTGAGGTTTACACGCAAACCCATTAGGGTTGATTTTGTTTTCGTGCTTTGCATTTGATAGGATATGTTATAGAGTTGATTTCTATATTTTCGCTTGGTCGTATGCTACCGATATTGCATTACGACTATAGCATTGATTGTGTACTTGGGATACACAACGATTTTCGTATTTGACAATTTGCATCATAACTGGAGTAATTCTCATAGCAACCGCTAGAGTTACAGTTATGTGAAATTATATCTTTGGAGTTTTCACGCACACTGTTGCGTTATGTTATGTTTTAGCTCATGTGGGACTTTGGAGTTCTATTATAATGAGCGGACGATGTATTTTAAATCTTGGACCTCGACAAAACGATTTGAAAAGAGTTGGTTTATTGAGAAAAACGATTTAAATCTTGGACCCCGCTTCCCAGAGTGCCCTAAGATCGGCACGTGATAGAGCCAACCATGCTACCTGTGTCTAGGAAACATCCTTCCACAGTCACATTATGGCTATCTAGAAGATATCAAGAACATGAAAAAATAGTAAACTATCTAGTACATGTCCATATGCCAGAATAAACGAGTCAAGAAATAATATGCGGAAGCAATAAATCCAATAAACAGTAACATCTGAAAAGTACGGAAATAACTAAACTAACTGGATACTAACAGGATCCTCACTGCTCGGCCTGTCGGCGGAAATACTCCTGATCAGCCTGCGACAAAGGTAGAGGATCTGGGCCATGCAAAACCCAGACGTCAGTGCGTCATAATATCAACAATAATATAATCAGGAGATAACAAGACATGCATGCATGAGTATGAACAGTAATAAGAGTATAATAGTATCACGAATAAGGAACAGTGAAGGGTGTAAGCACCTGTGATGTGCAGTGAGTAATCTAAACTGTGCTACTTGGTTATCTATTCTAAAGTCTTCGAAATCAATTAATGTAATTCTCATCGTAACCCTTCGGTGATTATTCCGTAAAGCCCGGAAAAACGGCAAACAATAGGTATTCCGTAACGCCCGAAAAAACGGCAAACAATAGGTATTCTGTAACGCCCGGAAAAACGGCAAATAATATGATAGCCCTTTGAGTTACGTTCAGTTATATTCTTGATTTCCCCATACCCCCAAGTTATGTGTTCAAGTCAGGTATTGATAAATTTGAAGCTAATGCCAACACAGGATCAAGCAGGAACAGGTTTGTCTATACAGACAACATGATATGTCCATCGGGACAACATGTCAGGATTGTCGGCATTAGAAACAGGATCGGGTAGCATGTCAAGTAGTGATATATCAGGTTATGTCAGTTAGTGTACATGTATCAAGTCATGGCAAGTAGTGGTATATTAGGTCATGTCAGGTAGTGAACAGGTATCAAGCGGATGCTCATAATACAATTGCAGCAGGTACGGGTGCACAAATAAAGCATGGATGCACAAATATTTATCAGGGGTTACAACATGACTATGTAGGATGCACATGATCAAGTATGAGATACTAATGTAACAGTAAATAAAATAATGTGACATGGTATGCGAATAGATATAGAATTAATGGTATGGATGTTAGTGTTTATGCCCTAGAAGGCCATTACTGTATCATACTAGCTTGTATATTACTTAATGGAAGCTTGGGATATTCACATGTATATAACAGTCTTGCTTAACATGGTAGTATGCTACTTGGTTTTTCTATCTTAATATGTGAGTGTACGTATTGATAGAGCTCTTAGGATCTTGCTTGTCTACCAGCGTTGTGATGGCAGTCACACTAGTGGGGGCTGGGTAGTCTACAAGCACATCCTTTTTCAGGTCCCTGGTCGTTGGATTATCGAGACAGAGCATCGATACTCCGGAGTAGACTGGTGTGTACGCTTCTCATCCCAGTTGGGGAGATGGTCTGTCCCACAGCCGTCAGTACGTCGTACTGGAGATAGTATGCAGGTGCTCGTTAGGTTACGGGTACACCGGACAGGACTCATAGGGAACTGTTGGTTGGTTTGATACCAGTCGTCAGTGAACAGTTCCCAGGTGACATGAGTACAGCGTAGTCCGCAGACTTGACACTGCTACTTCGCCTCGAGTGTGTCCCACTGTTCTTAGATTGCTACCCTACCACGGCTCAAAGGAGTCGTGCAAACAGGTAGCAGTTGGGTGCAGTCCCGAGCACTTGGAGGCAGTGGCGGTTAGACAGGATTCGTCCCTCCCGGTATTGGGAGTAGATATCGTGCTGTGTCAGAGAGCCATTACGCAAAGTCCCTGGCCAGGGCAAGCGAGATTTGCTGGTAGGTTCCAGTAGTTTCTCAGGATGTAATGGGCTTCACTCCGACACGACTTATACCGCTATTAGGGGACTGACGCTTGCCGCCCACCTAGGCCCGATATGCGATAGTCTTGGACGAACGGACCGGACTGTATGGAGATTGTCACATCAGACTCAGTAGGAGTTCGGATGGGTTTACTCATCGGCCTTCTTATCGACAACTACCTGGGGACCGTTACGTACAGCTAGTGCCGCTTGCGGTCTATGGTTAAACCCACTGCCAGCGTAGTAGTCGAGTCTCTAGAGTTCCACACAGAGAGTTTCCTACTCCAGGCGAAACGATATAGAGGTTGCATGGTTTTGCGACAAAGGGTTCGGACGCATACGTGCGTTTACGCGCGTACGACTTTCGGACAGTTTTTACCAGTCGGCTTTGGTTTAAGCCAGTTACTGGTATCCGGTTATTGGATTTTTACAGTCTAAAGTTTTTCCGTATTTTTGCGGATTGGAGGGGCGTTCTCGTAATTGTACGAGAAGCTTCTAGAAGATGTGACTAAGGAGGTTTCTTTTGGATAAGAAAGTGAGTCATGGTGGTGATTCATTCATTTCATTAATGCACATTTATTGCTTAATGACTCATGCTAATGAATCACTACTAGATATTTTATGAAGCATGCTTATTCATTTCTTTTATACATTATTCTTAAATAAGAATGCTTCATAATATTATGATACACTCTCTCTCTTCTCTCATTATCTTATCTCATATTCTCTCTCCTCAAGCTCTCATCTTCAAGATACTAATCCTTAATCCTCATGTGTTGAGATCAAAGGTTTAGTTAGACTTAAGCATCCATAACCATCACTCTATCTCATCCTTTCATCTTTGATTAGCAATCAAAGTTGATTAGTTACCTCAAGTGAGAGGTGTAGCTTGGTGTTTTGCTCTCGGGTGGATCGTCTACTACCTAGAGAAGGTCGAGGAGAACAAAGGAGGACACAAAGACGAAGGACTAGTTTCGATCGGTATAATCCCTTAACACTATAGTTTAGTATAGCTATGTGTTTGGTTATTATTTGTTTAGCTTCGATTTAAGCGGTTAGTCGATGTTCGTTCCTTAAACTTGATCGTTTTTGTAAAATCCGCCTCCCCACAAGTACTGGGGTGTACTACATCGACTTACAGTGGTATCAGAGCCTCGCTAAACAATAAATAACTTGATTGCAAATTTGTACGAATTTCGAACGGAAAAACGAAGCCGGAAAACCCTAAAAAATGTAAGTTTCTGTCGAATTTAAAACGATGTCAGAAAATTTTTCAGGTGAGTTCAGAGAGCTTGACATGACACCAGAAGAACACCCAAGAAAAACAGTCGTCTGAATCGACCATCTCGCCGCGGAACCGCGGCCTCAGCCACTGAGTTGCCGCGCTTCCGCCGCCGAGTTGGCGAGTCAGCGGCCGAGTTTTCTTCTGTTGCTTCTCTGTGATATTTGGGGTTTTCTGGAATATTTAATTATTGCTCAGGTTACTGTTTAACAGAGCAGATTTTGGAGCAATATTGAAGTTGTTTATTCGATCGAATTGTACAGTATTTGCGTATTGGATTATATCTGTGATTGTTTAATGTGTTCGTAAACCTCCCCCAACTGCTAGTATGTCGGTTGGCAGGGGGTTGCACATTTCTGAAATGGTTATATCTGTTTGTGCATATAAACTGTATTGGACTGTTGTGGTGTATAGCCGGGGTTAGCAATGGGTTATTGTTTAATTCATTTGTTGTAAATGTAATTTGTTGTAATATTATTTTTGTGGGGCACTTCCAGGTTGCGGTCGTAGCCACCGTTGTATTATTTCATTTTACTGTTTTTTGCTCCAAGGACTGACCCAAGGTGGGGTACACAGACTACCGGGTGGGTAGTTTGCCGTACCCGTAGGGGTCGAGGGTGGGGTAAACGGCTATTCATCACAACTGTGTAATCTGTCTTTTCTTGCAGGCTCAAAAGAAATACAGATTGCTTGCAAATCCAATATTGTTTATCTGTGTTCTGGAATGAATATCATTGCGTCAGACGAATGTAAAATATCTATATTTATGATAGCTATTTAGACGCCACTTATGTTTTACACCCGCGCTAGCCCAGCCCCCGCTCTGTCGTTAGTTAAGTAACCTAACGGGTGATGACGGGACCCCGTGGCGAATGCAGATGGCATAAGAGGACGTTGTATTTTCGTTGTTTTCTGCAATGATAGGTTAATGATGGGACGCATTATCTATAATGCAAAGTAAAATAAACCAAAGTTTAAATCGTTGGAACAATTTAAAAGAAACCACTCGGTTATTTTTAAAACAGATATTTTTAAATGCGGAGTCTTAACCACTCCTTTTAAAAGCTATCAGGTTCCTTCGGTTATATCAAGTTCACTACGTTCACGGTTTCGCCAAAACCAGTCGTAGCCCTCCGTCATTTCATTTGGGTATTCAGTAGTATTCAAGCTATGCAGTTTTGGCCAACGTCATGGCATAGTGTTTGGTAGCTGCTGGATATTCATTTGTTGCATAGATAGATGAGTTGGTTTGGGACAGTCGTATTATCATTTGGCCAACGTCAGGGATATATACGGATGGGTTCAAATTAACAAGATAATGATGGGTAGAACTTGACATGTGACTTATGACATTTTGACCAACGCCAAGGTCATAAGAGCATGGGGTAAAAACTTATATCGGGAATTTCTAAAGAAACTGAAATTTGCAAAGAGATGCATACCATTTTGAGTTTGATGAATGTTGGTAGCATTCCTACAGCATTATCAGACGATGATATTTGGATCCCGATCCTACTGTGAGTATATGCTACTTATCAGGATATTCGTCGCTTAACGATCAATGCTATAAACCTAGTAGGTGTCCAGAAAAGTGTCAGCGGGGTTACGCCCCCAGAGAAAAGAGGTTATTTAATTAAGGAACTTCGCGAAAGCGTTGGAAAACCTCCCTCGAAGTATCGACACCGGCCTGGCTGAACGGTTAAGCAAGTATTGTACGGTGAGAATAGTCTTGGCTAATTCTTCTTTTATGGTTTGAGGAAGGATTCGAGAAACAGTGGGAGCCATCCAGTTTAGATAAACTAAAAACCATTCTAAACTTGCAAGAGCATCATGCTAAAGAGTTTTCTTCTCTCTCTCCTAATTGCAGCGACCCTGAAAATGACTGGACTTAAGTTACTTTTAGAGAAAAATATACTGACGGGGCCAAACTATAAAGATTGGCTGCGGAATGTCAAGATGGCTTTGACCTATGACAAACTGGGGTACGTCCTCACCGCTACAGCACCTGCTGTCCTTGGTCCCAAATCCAGCAATGCGGATAAGGAAATCCGCAAAACCTGGGATTTAGATTGCGCGAGAGCCAAGTGCATCGTGCTTGCCTCGATGAACAATGAACATCAGAGGAGGCACGAGGATATGTCCCTAGATGGCATATTTCTCCATACAAAGGAACTTTATGGAGAGCAATCTCGTATAGCAAGATACGAGACCTCTAAGAAATTATTTCGAGCGAGGTTGGCTGTCGGGTCATCAGTAGGTGAACATGTCCTACAGATGATCGGCTATATTGAAGAGCTCGCAGACCTTGGGACGACTTTGGATAATGAGCTCTATACAGACCTTGTTCTCCAGTCCCTTCCTCCCACCTACGCCCAGTTTATCCTCAACTTCAATCTTCAAGGAAAAGAAGTTGAACTTGCGGAACTCCTGAACATGTTAAGGAGTGCAGAGGGCACCTTGCAGAAGGCAAGGGAAACACCCGCTATGTTTGTTGGCGGTGCATCTTCTTCCGGGTCCAAGGCTAGGGCCAAAGGAAGGAAGAAGAAGGCCGCACCCAGACCTAGAGGAGGTGTTAGTAAGGTGGGAAAGAAGGGAAAGAAAAAGTTTACAGCACCGGTAGTTGGCCTGGATGAGTGCTTCCATTGTCACAGGAAAGGGTACTGGAAGAAGGATTGCAAGGCGTGGAACGCCAAGAACCAGGAACCGAAGCAAGCTGTGGCTTCGACTTCAGGTGTGTTTGTAATTGAGAATTGTCTGTCAATCAACTCTGCTTCCTGGGTATTGGATACCGGATCAGGATCTCATATTTGCAATTCATTGCAGGCACTGAGAAACCGTAGAGTGCTGAAGGAAGGTGATATGATCCTCAGGGTTGCTAACGGAGCTAGCGTGGGAGCTGCGTCCGTCGGGGATTATCACCTAGGATTGACGAGTGGACACATTTTGGTTTTACATAACTGTTATTTTGTACCCAGCTTAACGTGTAATATCATATCAGTTTCCTTGTTATCAAATAAAGGTTATGATTTCACGTTTGTAAGAGATGTTGTCAACATCCACCTTAATCATGGTTTGATTGGGTCCGGTACTCTAAATAACGGCATATATGTGTTAAACCAACTCCAAATTTTCAATGTCCAGAACACACTAAAAAGAAAGTCTCCAGATTTAAATAAAGCTTTCTTATGGCATTGTAGACTGGGTCACATCAATGAGAGAAGGTTGACTAAGTTGCATAGAGAAGGATATTTGGACACGTTCGAATATCAAACCTATGACACTTGTCAATCCTGTCTCAAAGGAAAGATGACAAAGACTCCATTTACTGACAAGGAGTAAGAGCGAGCGAGCTCTTAGGACTCATACACAGTGATGTATGTGGTCCAATGTCTACACATGCGAGAGGTGGTTATTCCTACTTCATTACTTTTACAGATGATTTCTCTAGGTATGGATATGTTTTCTTAATGAAGCATAAATCAGAGGCCTTTGAGAAATTCCTGGAATTCAAGAGTGAAGCGGAAAACCAAACAGGCAAAAGTATTAAGACACTAAGATCTGATCGAGGTGGAGAATACTTAAGTGCCGAGTTCCTAGGTTACCTAAAAGAGAAAGGAATTCTCTCTCAGCTTACTCCTCCATACACTCCACAGCACAACGGTGTATCGGAGAGACGAAATCGAACCCTATTGGATATGGTACGATCCATGATGAGTAATACTGAGTTACCGCGATCTTTCTGGGGATATGCGCTAGAATCAGCGGCATATATTTTGAACAGAGTTCCAACCAAAACTGTGCCTACCACACCATATCAGATGTGGAGTGGGAGGAAACCCTATCTTCAGTATATAAGGATTTGGGGATGTCCAGCTTTTGTAAAAAAGCAGCATGTGGACAAGCTCGAGGCACGATCAGTACTGTGTAAGCTTGTAGGATATCCAAAGAACTCCAAGGGATATTGCTTCTATTACGCAGAGGAACAAAAGGTTTTTGTTTCTCGTAATGCCCATTTTCTAGAACAACAAGTTTTAGAAAAGGATACAAATGGGAGCGAAATAGAACTGGAAGAAATTCCAGAACCACAAGCTGCTACTGAAAGTTTGGTAGAACCAGAGGTTCAAGAAGAACAGAGCATTCCCGCACCCCTCCGCAGGAGTAGTAGGCCGTCTCATCCGCCTGAGAGATACTACGGTTTTCTCATAGACGGGGATAGAGAGGATTGCATCATAGATGATGATGAACCTACTGACTTCCAGCAGGCCATCCAGAGCGGCGACTCGGTACGATGGCTAGATGCAATGCGGACCGAAATGGAGTCCATGTACACCAACAAAGTATGGACTTTGGACTTTGCTCCAGATGGGGTAAAACCCATAGGATGCAAATGGATCTTCAAGAAAAAGATTGGTGTAGATGGACAGGTGGAAACCTATAAGGCTAGACTTGTTGCAAAGGGTTTTCGTCAAAGACCTGGTTTGGACTATGACGAAACCTTTTCTCCAGTGGCTATGCTCAAATCCATTCGGGTCCTTCTTGCTATTGCTGCCTTCCATGATTATGAAATCTGGCAGATGGACGTAAAGACGGCTTTTCTGAATGGAAATTTAGAAGAGAGCGTCTATATGGATCAGCCAGAGGGTTTCAATCAGAGTGGGAGCAGCGGGAAAGTATGCAAGCTGCTTAAGTCTATTTATGGACTAAAGCAGGCATCGCGGAGTTGGAACATCTGTTTTGATGAGACAGTCAAAGAATATGACTTTATCAAAAATCCAGATGAACCGTGCATATATAGTAAAGTCATGGCCAGAAGTGTCGTATTCCTCGTCTTGTACGTGGATGACATTCTATTGATAGGAAATGACATTCCTATGCTACAATCTGTCAAAGGATTCTTGTCACACAGGTTCTCCATGAAAGACCTGGGTGATGCCTCTTACATTCTGGGGATCCGGATCTATCGTGATAGATCCAAGAGGATGTTGGGACTTTCGCAGTCCAGGTATATCGACACTGTACTGAAAAGATTCAGTATGGAAGATTCTAAGCACGGTAATCTACCGGCTTGTCACGGAATCACCCTCTCCAAAGAGATGTCTCCCAAGACTGATTTGGAAAGGGAACGCATGTCTATTATACCCTACGCTTCTGCGGTAGGCTCTATAATGTATGCGATGTTGTGTACCAGACCAGATGTAGCTTACGCACTGAGCGTGGTAAGCCGGTTTCAGTTAGACCCAGGGGAGAAACACTGGATAGCAGTAAAGAACATTCTCAAGTACCTAAGGAGGACTAAGGAGATGTTCTTGGTTTACGGCGGAAAAGACCTCAGGTTGGAGGCCTTTGCTGATTCCGGCTTCCAGAGTGATAAGGACGATTCCAAGTCCATGTCGGGTTATGTCTTTACCCTCAATGGAGGGGCGGTGTGCTGGAAGAGCTCCAAGCAGGACACCGTTGCTGACTCGACGATGGAAGCGGAGTATATAGCTGCTTGCGATGCCGCAAAAGAAGCAGTTTGGTTGAAGAAGTTCCTAACAGAACTTCAGGTGGTTCCTACCATAGTTGATCCAATACCTCTGTATTGCGACAACAACGGAGCTATAGCTTTAGCGAAGGAACCAAGGTCCCATCAGAAGTCCAGACACATCTTGAGGCGGTATCACCTGATCAGGGAGATCATTGATCGTCAGGAGATCGAGGTTCGGAGAGTTGCTTCAGAAGAGAACATTGCTGATCCATTCACGAAGGCCCTTCCTCAGATTCAGTTCGAGAGGCTGCTCGAGATCATTGGTCTACGATATGCCAGTACATGGCCCTAGTGCAAGTGGGAGATTGTTAGTGTTTATGCCCTAGAAGGCCATTACTGTATCATACTAGCTTGTATATTACTTAATGGAAGCTTGGGATATTCACATGTATATAACAGTCTTGCTTAACATGGTAGTATGCTACTTGGTTTTTCTATCTTAATATGTGAGTGTACGTATTGATAGAGCTCTTAGGATCTTGCTTGTCTACCAGCGTTGTGATGGCAGTCACACTAGTGGGGGCTGGGTAGTCTACAAGCACATCCTTTTTCAGGTCCCTGGTCGTTGGATTATCGAGACAGAGCATCGATACTCCGGAGTAGACTGGTGTGTACGCTTCTCATCCCAGTTGGGGAGATGGTCTGTCCCACAGCCGTCAGTACGTCGTACTGGAGATAGTATGCAGGTGCTCGTTAGGTTACGGGTACACCGGACAGGACTCACAGGGAACTGTTGGTTGGTTTGATACCAGTCGTCAGTGAACAGTTCCCAGGTGACATGAGTACAGCGTAGTCCGCAGACTTGACACTGCTACTTCGCCTCGAGTGTGTCCCACTGTTCTTAGATTGCTACCCTACCACGGCTCAAAGGAGTCGTGCAAACAGGTAGCAGTTGGGTGCAGTCCCGAGCACTTGGAGGCAGTGGCGGTTAGACAGGATTCGTCCCTCCCGGTATTGGGAGTAGATATCGTGCTGTGTCAGAGAGCCATTACGCAAAGTCCCTGGCCAGGGCAAGCGAGATTTGCTGGTAGGTTCCAGTAGTTTCTCAGGATGTAATGGGCTTCACTCCGACACGACTTATACCGCTATTAGGGGACTGACGCTTGCCGCCCCCCTAGGCCCGATATGCGATAGTCTTGGACGAACGGACCGGACTGTATGGAGATTGTCACATCAGACTCAGTAGGAGTTCGGATGGGTTTACTCATCGGCCTTCTTATCGACAACTACCTGGGGACCGTTACGTACAGCTAGTGCCGCTTGCGGTCTGTGGTTAAACCCACTGCCAGCGTAGTAGTCGAGTCTCTAGAGTCCCACACAGAGAGTTTCCTACTCCAGGCGAAACGATATAGAGGTTGCATGGTTTTGCGACAAAGGGTTCGGACGCATACGTGCGTTTACGCGCGTACGACTTTCGGACAGTTTTTACCAGTCGGCTTTGGTTTAAGCCAGTTACTGGTATCCGGTTATTGGATTTTTACAGTCTAAAGTTTTTCCGTATTTTTGCGGATTGGAGGGGCGTTCTCGTAATTGTACGAGAAGCTTCTAGAAGATGTGACTAAGGAGGTTTCTTTTGGATAAGAAAGTGAGTCATGGTGGTGATTCATTCATTTCATTAATGCACATTTATTGCTTAATGACTCATGCTAATGAATCACCACTAGATATTTTATGAAGCATGCTTATTCATTTCTTTTATACATTATTCTTAAATAAGAATGCTTCATAATATTATGATACACTCTCTCTCTTCTCTCATTATCTTATCTCATATTCTCTCTCCTCAAGCTCTCATCTTCAAGATACTAATCCTTAATCCTCATGTGTTGAGATCAAAGGTTTAGTTAGACTTAAGCATCCATAACCATCACTCTATCTCATCCTTTCATCTTTGATTAGCAATCAAAGTTGATTAGTTACCTCAAGTGAGAGGTGTAGCTTGGTGTTTTGCTCTCGGGTGGATCGTCTACTACCTAGAGAAGGTCGAGGAGAACAAAGGAGGACACAAAGACGAAGGACTAGTTTCGATCGGTATAATCCCTTAACACTATAGTTTAGTATAGCTATGTGTTTGGTTATTATTTGTTTAGCTTCGATTTAAGCGGTTAGTCGATGTTCGTTCCTTAAACTTGATCGTTTTTGTAAAATCCGCCTCCCCACAAGTACTGGGGTGTACTACATCGACTTACAATGGATGCACAAATATCGATTAGGGTTACATTTACAGTTCCAATACTATATAGGATGTACATTATCAAGCGCGGGGTGTCAATATAACAATAATATGTAATAATGTGATCTGTAGATGCATCTATATGTATATTAAATGATATGGATGCAAACGGGTATCCGAAAACGGTAAAACTTTAGTATGGATATATAATGTGATAAACGGGTAACATTTTACTCATATGGATGCATAATAATATACCTAGCATGAAACAAGATGAACTAGCATGCGACTAGATATATAAATAACGATACGGATGCACACGGATGTCCGAAGACAGTAAAATAGTAAAATGGTAATGTGGGATGTGTAATTAAACAATAAGTATGTTGGGGTAAAAATTTACACCCCGGTTGACCAAGTCAAAATCAAAGTCAACCCCAAGCCAGATGGGCCCAAGCCCAGGTCAAGCGGACCCATGCCCAAGTCAAGCCTACGGCCAGCCTCCCCATGGCAATGACAAAATCATGTAATAAATAATTATTATGTAATTTTTTAAACATGAATGCATACAAAAGGGACATAAAGCCAATATTTTGTAAGCCCATGGCTTATGTGCAAAAATGAAATGGCACATGAGCCATGGGATGGCTAAAATGCCATTTTTGTAAAGCCCAAGGGGCTATATGTAAATATGTAAGCCTATATAAGACAACATGATGATGAATAAAGTAACACTTTTCATTCCCCCAAAAACTAGGGTTCTTCGTGCCTCCTGCTCCTTCTCCAAGGTTCTAAACCTTCTCATTTCTTTTGAATTAAATCAAGAGTTTTACTCTTTCTTTTCCAAAACTAAGTAGTTTTCCACCACAAAACCCGCAAAGGGGAACTCAGATCTCCCATCAGATCTCAAAAAGGAAATATTTCGAGATCTCACATCTCTTGATCTTCAAGATCCGGCCAAACAACAGGAGGAAGAAGAAGAACCCCCTCTTCATCAGCTTCAAAACATCCTAGGAGTTTAACTCCATACATATATAAATAATAAATATTTCCTTTCTGAAGCAAAGCTTCTGTTTCTTAGGCTAAAAGCCTCCTTTTCTCGCCGGCATTCAAGCGCAGAGCGCCCGCGTGCCGACACGTGGCGCGCTTGCGCTCAAGCGCAAGCGCTCGAGCGCAAGTCGCCCCGGTGGCGACACGTGGCGCGCTTGCGCTCCAGCGCAAGCGCTCGAGCGCAAGTCGCCCCCGTGCCGACAAGTGGCGCGCTTGCGCTCAAGCGCCCAGCGCTCAAGCGCAGAGCGCCCACGTGCCGACACGTGGCACTCTAGCGCCTGAGCGCACAGCACCTAGGCGCACAGCGCCCAAGGTGCTGCCCCACGCATCCTTTGGATGTATTTTCCCCTTTTTATATATATACAGGTATATCTATACATATGTATACATATGTACATACACACATACTCCACGACACTGTCCCTGTTAGAAAAAAATTTCTAACGGGACGCTGCCCCGCACCCCGCAAGGGGGCTGCTAGCCCCCTTGACCCCCAGCCCGCTATCCGGGTAGCGGGACCCCTGTAAAAAACTCTGCGTGGCTCCCAATATATCCAAAACCCCCCTTTCAAAACACAACATACGCACACTGCACATTGAGTTCGCATGACCAGTTTAACCCGTTAATCGGAGGTTCCCTCGCCCCAAAGGCGAGGCGTAATTAACGGCAGCTTAGTCCGCGGCTGCCGGAGATTCGGATCCCCACAATCATTAAACCCCGGCCTATCTTAGGCAGGGGGAATCTGTAGTACGCCTGACAAGCGCGTGCGTATTCCCATCTCAATGGGGTGACGAAAAACACCCTACAAAGTAATGTTATTATTCACATGTGTGCAATATAATGTAGTATAGCTTGTAACAAGATTAACTTGCATGCAACTAAATATGAAATAAATTGTACGGGTATGAACGGGTATTGTAAAACTGTAAAACTATAACTTGGGATGCATGATTTAATATACATGTATTATATTTATTCAAATGGATGTGAATATAGTAACATAGTGATTGATGGATTACGTGCGTGTTCTAGTTCTAGTTTAAATACCGCAATCAAGACGGTTTCGCTTGTAGCTAGCCGGTTGAGTACGGGTCGTCCGCAGGGAGATGGGAGTCTTTTTCAATGTGCTTTAACGAGTTAAGTCCGGTTTTTCAGATTGTGTTTGTGATTATCTAAGTGTTAAGTTGATATTTAAAGAGAGCTTGTTAGGGTTAGGATTAGGTTAGTTTGAGTTAGGAGTTCTCCACATCTTTCGTTGCCCCTCTTAATATCGGTGTTACGGTAATCGGCAACAATGGGGATTAGCACGACTAGGAAGGAACTTGCGAGTATAAGCTAGGCTTTCCAACGCATAAGTCCTTCCCTTTGATGCTTGTCCGTCCGTTCTTGGCTCTTAGCCATAACCTCCGGTTAATTAAACCACAACCGGTCTCACTACGGAATCACCGCTATCATGTAGGATAGGGTGCCGTAAGGAGCGGATTGTGGTTCAATTAACGGGAGTTGAATTAAGCTGTTGGGCAAGGAAAGAGTGAGAGAGATTTCCTTCTCTCAAACTTCCCTTATCCTACCCTAACAAGTATAAAACTACTCACACTTCATGATACGGAAAAACAAAACAAAACAAAGGAGGAAGATAGAAAGAAGGAGATTAGAAGAATACGACTAACTATTTGCGACCTCACCTTGGCGAGGATCGAGCGTAAGCATCATTGTCGTATGAATGATAAAGAAAAAGAGAGAAGAAAGAAACAACAAGAAAATAACAACAACTACATAACAATTAAAATTACAATAAGTAAAGAAAGAGCAAGACAAGCATGATAATAAAATGATCTTCTTTATTTACCATTCCTCCCTCACAAAGCTCACTACAAGTTTAATGGAGAAGAGATGAGAAGAAGAAGAACATGTGAACTAAAACCTAGAAAAAGAAAATACAAGAATGGACCCTTTCCTTCACAAAGTTCTGGGCTATTTATAGGCCAAAAAATGAAAACCTAGGGCAACCACCAGAACACCTGTACAAAGACCAAAATACCTCTGAAAAGTGGTCGGCTGAAGGGACTGTACGGCCGCAGATCCGCGGTCTAGACCCCCTATTGGCCGCGGATCCACCGCGCAATGGTGGGTTCAGGGCGTCAGCTTCTGTGTACATCCCTGGTCTTCTGTCCCCTCTTGTCTGGTATATATGTTTTCTGAAAATAATTTCACATTTCTTCCAGAATTTCAGTTGAGGAAAGGTGGACTTTTGTGGATGTTTTTGTGATGATTGCCTCGAGCTCCGCGTAGATCTCTTGGATCTTGTGCTACCATTGAGCCTTGTGCATGAGAATGACATTGATTTGACTTTTTGTCTTCCTAAACTGGTATCTGGCAACATACGGATGAAGAGCGGAGATCGTGTTTTCTCAGTGGTTGGCAGGAACCCGGATTTTTTCGTGTTTTCTATGAATTTCACCGTTTTAGAACCGAGAACCTGTATCCTGCAATTGACTAGCAAACACGGCTCAAGAGTATCTACCGATATGCAATATGACAAAAATTGGGCGGTATGAAAATGCAAAAATCTGATATGAACAAATCCCCCAAACTTATCATTTGCTCGTCCCGAGCAAAGCCCATTTATTCACAAAAAATTTCCTAACCTCACTTTCGCAGGGAACGCGATTGCACTGAGCATGTGCAACAAGCCGTTAAACCTCTAGGTGTCCCCAGTAGGAGGAGTGTTGTCTCCTGAGGGTTTTCAGCGGATACTACCCACAAAATCCGGTCAAGTTTGTTTTGTAAAATAACTAAGATTCAAACCCTAAAGTTTTGTTTCAGAAAATAACAATTCTATAATCCTAAGTCTAGACTATCGAACCTTTATTTTTCACACCTCGCTTCTTATTTAACTACAGATTTTATATGTCTTTACGTGCAGTGCGTATAGTGTCGTTAAGTTCCAGAAGGATCGATTAAAGTCATCATGTCGCACAATAAAGCCCAGATAACAATTTTAAAAGGATCACATAAGTTTTATAAAGAGTTAAGCATTTTTCAAGTTTCGTTTTCCAGTAAGGTTTCAACTTTAGAATTTCTATCTTCCTTAACAGGAAACTAAGTCGTATTTTTCACTCCACCTTTTTCTTGTTTTCATTTCATACACACCTCTGTGAACGTGCAATAGTCTTTATCATAGAATAAAACCTTCATATCTCCGTTAAAATTTTTTATAAAAGCCTGTCTTTTATCAAGATTATTCCCACACAAAGAACCGTTAGGAATTTTAACTCGGAGAGAACACTTGCTTGACTTTGTTTTAACCTGGACTTTCTAGGCTTCTTAGCGAGCTTTGGGCCAATGCACCCAAACCAGTTGGTTTTAGGGCATTAGGTGTAGAAACACCCCAGCGGACTTAATTACTCAAGTTACCTAGGTCCAAAAACAAAAGACAGTTTGGCGTGAAAATCAGATGATTTAATACGAACGGAGATATAACCGGCAGTTCAATTATTTTTTTGGATAAAAGACGTGTTTAGTGGGTTTGGTGTGTAATCATTCCAATCAAGTTTCAGATGGGTTATTTTTCAGACTTAGCTCCAATTATGGCATCAATAACATTCCTTCATATTCGCTTTACTTCATAAACTATTCTTGACATTACTTATTTCAGAACAAACCTATTTGATCCTCAGAAAATCATTTATCTGTTTAAAAGTTTAAACATGAAAGACTTGTCATCTAATTCCCAAAATTCACGACACGTGTAGTGTGATGTAAAGACTTATATCAGCTATAGTTAACTTCAAAGGAGAGTTATCTTTCAGGTTTTCAAAATCTAAACATAAGATTTAGTTATTCCTATTTTTTCAAACAAAAACCGTCGAAATGTTGAATCAGAGTTCTTCCACAAGCTAACTTGACAGAAAAGTTTTTATATTTTTAGAAAATTTTCAGATTTTTATGGTTTTTATGGATTTTAATATGCAGATGCAAAATATACATATGAATGCGAAGGTAAGAAATGCGTACCGAGCGTACCCCCAAACTTAAACTGGACAGTGTCCTCACTGTCATTGCATGAAGAGATCATTTGAAGGGTCAAAATTGTCGGTTAGCGATACAAAAATTTTTTATTTGTTTTTGTTTTTAAAGAAACGAAAAAGAATATACACAAATATATACAAAATGGTTTATACATACCCCCAAACTTATTTGGAACAGTGTCCACTGTTCTTGGCTGGATAACCGAAGTTTGGAGGTAGGCAGAGGAAGATCATTCAGGGTAAACCGGCTCCTGTAAGAACAGGAGCTCCTCTGTTGGTTCGGCGCTAAGGTACGGTTTGCATCGGTGTCCATTTACCTTGAAGAGTGAACCGTCCTTTGGATTTTCCAAATCCACAGCGTCCTGTGGATACACATTCCGCACAAAATACGGCCCTTTCCAGTGAGATCTGAGCTTTCCAGGATGGAAGTGAAGTCGGGTGTCGTAAAGCAGTACCTGCTGACCAGGTACGAAGGTTTTGCGCAAAAGGTGTTTATTGTGAAACACCTTCGTTCGATTCTTAACGACTACCGCGTTATCGTAAGCCTCATCCCTAAGCTCGTTCAGTTCGTTCAACTGGAGCTTCCGATGGCTGCCCGCATCCTCGATAGACAGATTCAGCTCCTTTATCGCCCAAAATGCGCAATGCTCTATTTCGACAGGAAGGTGGCAGGCTTTTCCGTACACAAGCCGATAGGGAGACATGCCAAGGTCGGTCTTATAAGCGGTTCTAAATGCCCAAAGGGCATCAGTGAGTTTCAGAGACCAATCCTTACGGTTTTTGGAAACCGTCTTCTCCAGTATCTGCTTGATTTGCCGATTAACTTCGGCCTGCCCGCAGGTTTGGGGGTGGTAGGGCGTAGAAAGCTTATGATTAATGGAATATTTCCGCATCAAGGCCTCGAAAGTTTTATTGCAGAAATGACTTCCATTGTCGCTAATGATCGCTCGGGGGTGCCCAAACCGTGAGAAAATGTTTTCTTTAAGGAACCTAACGACAACCTTGTTGTCGTTAGTTCGGCTGGGCACAGCCTCGACCCATTTAGAGACGTAATCAACAGCTAGAAGGATGTACAAGTTCCCGAAAGAGCTGGGAAACGGCCCCATGAAGTCTATCCCCCAAACATCGAAAATCTCCACAACCAAGATCGGTTGGAGCGGCATCTCGTTCCTCCGGGATATCCGGCCCATGTGTTGGCACCGGGAGCAAGTCTTGCAATAGTCGTGAGCGTCTTTGAAAAGTTGTGGCCAGTAGAAACCACATTGCAAGATCTTCTCAGCTGTCTTTCTGGGCCCAAAATGCCCGCCACATGCTTGATCGTGGCAAAATGACAGCACACTCTTGAATTCCTCATCAGGGACACACCGACGAATAATCTGGTCGGGACAGTACTTGAACAAGTAGGGTTCGTCCCAGTAAAAGTGTTTTACTTGGGATAAGAAGCGAAGTCTGTCCTGACCAGACCATTCGGTCGGTAGTAATCCCGTGGCCAAATAGTTCACAATATCTGCGAACCAGGGTTCGCACGATACTGTCAAGAGCTGTTCATCCGGGAAAACGTCGTTGATCGGAATTGGAAGCGAAGGCGAAGAAGGAAGTCGTGAGAGATGGTCGGCAACTACGTTTTCACATCCTCGTTTGTCCTTAATGACAAGGTCAAACTCTTGAAGCAAGAGGATCCAACGTATTAACCGAGACTTGGCATCTTTCTTCGCAAAAAGATGGCGCAGAGCAGAATGGTCAGTGTAGACAATGACTGGAGAGCCGATGAGGTAGGGCCTGAACTTTTCTAAAGCAAATACAACAGCTAAGAATTCCTTCTCAGTTGTTGTATAGTTAAGTTGGGCGTCGTTCAGGGTCCGGCTTGCGTAATAGATTACGTGCGGCATCTTGTTGATGTGCTGTCCAAGGACAGCACCAATGGCAAAGTCGGATGCATCGCACATAATCTCGAATGGGTGCGTACAGTCAGGTGAAGAAAGAACGGGAGCAGAAGTGAGTGAGCGTTTCAATGATTCGAATGCAGTGACACAGCTCGAGTTGAAGTCGAATAGTGTGTCCTTGGCCAGCAAAAGAGTCAAGGGCCTAGCAATCTTGCTAAAGTCCTTGATAAACCATCTATAGAAACCGGCATGGCCAAGGAAGGCTCGGATATCTCTGACGCATCGGGGAGGAGGCAGATTAGAAATGACCTCAATCTTTGCTTTGTCAACCTCTATGCCATTTTGCGAGATGATATGTCCTAAGACAATACCTTCACGCACCATGAAGTGGCATTTCTCCCAGTTCAAAGTGAGATTCTTGTCCTTACATCGGGTAAGGACAGCGTCAAGATGCAGCAAACACTCGTTGAAGGAGTCGCCGAAGATGGAGAAGTCATCCATGAAAATCTCCAGAAATTTTTCCACCATGTCCGAAAAAATTCCCATCGTACACCGCTGGAAGGTAGCGGGCGCATTGCATAACCCAAAGGGCATGCGTCGATATGCAAACGTGCCGAAAGGACAAGTGAATGTGGTTTTGTCCTGGTCTTTTTCGGCGATGGGAATCTGATTGTAGCCGGAGTAGCCATCAAGAAAGCAGTAGTACTCGTGTCCGGCCAATCGTTTAAGCATCTGGTCAATAAAAGGTAGCGGAAAGTGGTCTTTCCGCGTTGCGGCGTTGAGTTTTCTGTAATCAATGCAAACTCGCCACCCAGTTTGGGTGCGAGTAGGGATTAACTCGTTCGCCTCGTTGGTTATGACCGTGATGCCTGACTTCTTGGGGACAACATGAATGGGGCTAACCCACTGGCTATCAGAGATAGGGTAAATGATACCACTATCTAGACATTTGACGATCTCCTTCTTCACAGCCTCCTTCATGACTGGATTAAGACGTCTTTGTGGATCCCGAGCTGGTTTGTCATCATCCATCAGATGAATGTGATGCTCAACGATAAGGGGACTAATCCCCTTGATGTCCGCCATGGACCAGCCAAAAGCTTGCATGTTGCTGTGTAAGACCGCGAGAAGGGCTTTCTCTTGCTCTGGAGCTAGAGAAGCCGAAATGATGACAGGGAGGGTCTCGTTCTCACCTAAGTAAGCATACTTAAGGTGAGACGGTAACGGCTTGAGTTCGAGCGTTGGAGGTGAAATGATGGAAGGCAAGACTGGTGCAAAGGTCTCGAACTCAAAGGACTCCAGCAAAGGTTCAAAACAAGTGTAGGCAACCGAGTCGGATGGTTCAGGTAACTCATCCGGAAAGTCGAAGGATTCAAACTCGGGTTGTGCGCGGCTAAGATCGTTCGAGAACGTGAAACACTCGTATTCGTTGTCGGGCGCAGAAACATCAGCAGGTTCGAAGAGAAACGCACTAGTGGCGTCAAGATTATCGTGATCAAACAGAAACTCCTCGAATTCACACTCTTCTGGGTTGATCTCCTGGATCGAGCAGACGTCTAGTATATGAGCATTAGGTTCGGCGGGCTGATTCCCCAATCTAAAAATGTTGAGTTCAATCGTCATATTTCCAAAAGAGAGGTTCATCGAACCATTGCGACAATTGATCACAGCATTTGAGGTTGCGAGAAATGGGCGACCGAGTATCACCGGAATTTGATTCCGGGGGTTAGCTACAGGCTGTGTATCTAATACAATGAAGTCAACGGGGAATATGAAGTCCCCGACTTTTATCAACACATCCTCTAGCTCACCCCTAGGATGGGTGATTGATCGGTCGGCCATTTGGAGAGTGCAGTGCGTGGGTTTCAGCTCTCCGATGCCTAATTACTCGTATACTGAATACGGAAGCAAGTTAACACTGGCACCAAGATCTAATAGTGCGCGGTTGATGTTCTTATCCCCAATGGTAATTGAAATCGAAGGACAGCCAGGGTCCTTCCGTTTTTGTGGTAAAGATTGGGTAAGGGCATCACTCACAGCACTAGCCAAGAAAACTTTCTTGGGTACCTGAGACTTCCTCTTTTTCGTGCACAAGTCCTTTAAGATTTTCGCGTAGGACGGGACTTGTTGGACAGCATCTAAAAGAGGAATGTTAATGTTAACCTGCTTGAATAACTCCAGAATCTTCTCCATTTGAGGATTTTGTTTATTAGACCTCAACCGGTTTGGAAATGGAACATTTTGAAAATTGGTTGAGTCTAATGCTGGAGGAGGAGATTGTGGAGTTGGAACGGATCCCAGAATAGGTGTTTTCGTGGAGTGAGAAGTGGGTCCGTTCAGAGCAGAAGAATAAGAGGGAGAGCATGGTGAAGAACGGAGAACAGGCTCAGAAGACGAAGAAGAAGAAGAAGAAGAAGCAGCGGCCGGGGTGTCATCGTTGATCCGTTTGCCAATGTTGTTTCGCAGCATCCTCCCCGATCTCAGTGTAGTCACGGCACTCACATTATGGTTTTGTTGTTCAAGAGCAACATGTGCATTATGTGGGTGACCGGGAATTGGAAGTGGCTGGGACGGGAGCTTCCCCTTCTCTCGCTCGCTTAAGGCCGCATTCAGCTGTGCAATCTGGGCCTCGATGGTCTTGATGCTTTTCCCGTGTGCGGCAGTGTGTTGCACTAAAGATTGAATGGAAGACTGGATGTTGGCGGTGGATTGAGTCGATTGTTTAACAAACGCCTCCAGACTTCGCTCGAGCGAGGAAACCTTATCGTTGTTCGACGGAACAAAGTTGTTTGGTGGAAAAGAGTTGTTGGGTGCAAAGTTGTTCGTCTGGTTTTGGAAAGGTTGGGGTTGGAAGGGCTGCTGATACTGAGTTTGTTGTTGCGCTTGTTGTTGCGCTTGTTGTTGCGGTGGAGGGGCCCTTTGGAAATTGTTGCCTTGGAATTGATTCTGATTCTGATTCCAGACGAAATTGGGGTGGTTCCTCCAACCGGGATTGTAGGTGGAAGAGTATGGATCATTCCTCGATCTTTGCTGGAAGGCAGCATTAACCTGATCCTGTCCTTGCGAGGGTGGATTGTAAGGACACTCTTCGGTCAAGTGAGAAGGATCGGAACAACAAGCGCAGATGGTACGAAGGGGGAGAACAGGGGCAGGAGCAGGAACAGAGAATTTGCTTTCTATCGCTTCAAGTTTTCTTGTTATAGCAGCCATTTCAGCTTTCATCGCAATAGAGACGTCAAGTTGGTGGATTCCTACCCTAGACTGACCGGTAGAAGTGGAGGTAGAAGAAGAAGAAGTCGGTCTGGTGCTCTCCTACTGTAGCGTTTGCTCCGCAAGGTCATCAAAGAACTGCCACGCTTCCTCGTCAGATTTCGATAGGAAGTGGCCCTGACAGATGGTTTCCAGCAACTGCTTCGTTGCTGGGTTCAGTCCCTCGTATAAGGTTTGGCAGAGCTGCCATTTCTCTATACCGTGGTGAGGACACTGAACAAGAAGGTCTTTGTATCGGTCAAAGCACTTCCAGAAGGGTTCAGAAGGAAGCTGGGAGAATTGGTTGATTTCATTTCGAATCCTTGCGGTCTTATGATTCGGATAGAATTTTTTCAGAAACGCTTTAACAAACTCGTCCCAGCTGGTGATTGAGTGGGAAGCGGTGCTATACAGCCATTTTTCAGCGAGATCGCATAAAGTGAACGGAATGACCCGTAGGCGTATAGCATCGTCCGACAGCTGGGTGGTTTTCATCATGGCACAGACGTTTTGAAATTTGTTGATGAAGATATAGGCATCTTCAGATTCAAGCCCATGAAAACGTGGAAGCATGTTGATGAAATGGGGCTTAATTTCAAAGTTGTCCCCATTGGTCGGAGGAAGAGAAAGGAAGGTGGGAAGTGCAGAACGGGTGGGGTAGAAACGATCCTGGAGCGCAATTCGCTGCGGCGCTACAACAGGCGGAGGTGGTGGGATATTGGTCTCCGTAGGAGGTGGAGCCAATCCAGCGGTGGTCAAAGAGATGTTCGGATTAAATCCCGACATCGCGGAAGAAGAGGTTGGTGAAGGTGAAGGTGAAGGTGAAGGTGAAGATGTATGAACAGAATTCCGGTCAACGTCGGAGTTGGCCGGCAAAGGAAGGGGTGAAAGAGGAGTGGACGGAGTATCGACTTCGGAGTCGATCGCGTAGTCGTTCGCGACTAACGTAACGTGGACTAGACGGGTGCTAGTGTCCCGAGTCCAAGCGGACATACACTAAACGAGTTTAGTATAGTCAAAGCGAAGAAGGTGAGGGTAAGAAAACGTCAATGGAGAAAGGCGATGGGTGGTGGGTGAAAATGGATTTGGCGACAAAAGGGCAAGTTTTTATAAAAGTTTTTTCTTTTTTTTCTTTTTTTTTGTTTGTTTTTAGAATGAGATTTACAGAAATATGTACGGAAATACGGCTTAAGCAATCACAAACAAGATATGCACAATCAAACCTAGATCTAGGGTAACCTAGGTCTACTAGACCTGCTCCTGAACTTGATTGTCGAAGATAAACAGTGTCGAGAAACAGGCTTAAAAATACACTGATCACGAGGCCAGGTAAGTGCAGAGATAAGGGGAGGTTGTCCAACGCTTTCGCGAAGTTCCTTAATTAAATAACCCTTTCTCTTTCGGCGGTTGCGCCTTTAACACTTTCCTAGACACCCCGTAAACAATATACGGTTAAGCGAGGTTCTAAACACGGTTTATCTTCTCCTAATGAGCGTGAAGTCCTTAGGGCTGAAGTCTAGTATTTTTTTAATTTACAATGGACAATGCATATGCTTTAGTGATTTTTGGGGTCCTGGGAAGGGTGATGAAATCCCCACCCAATCTGGATTGGTTTCAAGCCCCTTAAGTCCGTATTAAAGAATGCAAAACAGTAACAAATCAACTGCAAACAATTTTTTATTTGCGGCGCAAAGAATCCTGCACAAGAACAGTTTATTGGAAGGGGGAGAAGAGTTTGCGCAAAGAAGGCTGCAGAAAACACAATTCAGTGGAGTCCAGAGGGGAGGAGAGGGAGAGAGAGACTTACAGAGAGATTTTGGGGCTCTGAAGCCACCAGATGGCCACGGATCCGCGGCCTAAGCCAACATATGCCGCGGTTCCGCGGCAAAGTGAAGGAGTTGGGGCTCCGTTTTTCTGTTGTGGCCTCCTGTTGGTATCCTCTGCTTGTATGGATCTTCTGAATTTTTATTGTCTCACCGTACTTGCTCCAGATCTTGACAGTAGACCGTTTGTTCCATTTTGGTCCGTCGCGGTGTAGCCGCGAAATATGGGTCTATCTTCCTACGTCTTTGGCACTGTACTTGAACTCCGTATTTTCAACGTCCTTGGCGTCGATCTTGAACTTCGTATTTTCCTGCACACTTGCACAAAAACTAATCAAGAATAACAAGATGGTTTCTTTTACAAAGTATATTTTTTTTCTTTTTTTTTATACTTACAAATTAACCCGAAATTACACAAAGAAATAAACTACCGTCTCCCCGGCAACGGCGCCATTTGATTGATGGATTACGTGCGTGTTCTAGTTCTAGTTTAAATACCGCAATCAAGACGGTTTCGCTTGTAGCTAGCATGTTGAGTACGGGTCGTCCGCAGGGAGATGGGAGTCTTTTTCAATGTTCTTTAACGAGTTAAGTCCGGTTTTTCAGATTGTGTTTGTGATTATCTAAGTGTTAAGTTGATATTTAAAGAGAGCTTGTTAGGGTTAGGATTAGGTTAGTTTGAGTTAGGAGTTCTCCACATCTTTCGTTGCCCCTCTTAATATCGGTGTTACGGTAATCGGCAACAATGGGGATTAGCACGACTAGGAAGGAACTTGCGAGTATAAGCTAGGCTTTCCAACGCATAAGTCCTTCCCTTTGGTGCTTGTCCGTCCGTTCTTGGCTCTTAGCCATAACCTCCGGTTAATTAAACTACAACCGGTCTCACTACGGAATCACCGCTATCATGTAGGATAGGGTGCCGTAAGGAGCGGATTGTGGTTCAATTAACGGGAGTTGAATTAAGCTGTTGGGCAAGGAAAGAGTGAGAGAGATTTCCTTCTCTCAAACTTCCCTTATCCTACCCTAACAAGTATAAAACTACTCACACTTCATGATACGGAAAAACAAAACAAAACAAAGGAGGAAGATAGAAAGAAGGAGATTAGAAGAATACGACTAACTATTTGCGACCTCACCTTGGCGAGGATCGAGCGTAAGCATCATTGTCGTATGAATGATAAAGAAAAAGAGAGAAGAAAGAAACAACAAGAAAATAACAACAACTACTTAACAATTAAAATTACAACAAGTAAAGAAAGAGCAAGACAAGCATGATAATAAAATGATTTTCTTTATTTACCATTCCTCCCTCACAAAGCTCACTACAAGTTTAATGGAGAAGAGATGAGAAGAAGAAGAACATGTGAACTAAAACCTAGAAAAAGAAAATACAAGAATGGACCCTTTCCTTCACAAAGTTCTGGGCTATTTATAGGCAAAAAAATGAAAACCTAGGGCAACCACCAGAACACCTGTACAAAGACCAAAATACCCCTGAAAAGTGGTCGGCTGAAGGGACTGTACGGCCGCGGATCCGCGGCCTAGACCCCCTATTGGCCGCGGATCCGCCGCGCAATGGTGGGTTCAGGGCGTCGGCTTCTGTGTACATCCCTGGTCTTTTGTCCCCTCTTGTCTGGTATATATGTTTTCTGAAAATAATTTCACATTTCTTCCAGAATTTCAGTTGAGGAAAGGTGGACTTTTGTGGATGTTTTTGTGATGATTGCCTCGAGCTCCGCGTAGATCTCTTGGATCTTATGCTACCTTTGAGCCTTGTGCATGAGAATGACATTGATTTGACCTTTTGTCTTCCTAAACTGGTATCTGGCAACATACGGATGAAGAGCGGAGACCGTGTTTTCTCAGTGGTTGGCAGGAACCCGGATTTTTTTCGTGTTTTCCATGAATTTCACCGTTTTAGAACCGAGAACCTGTATCCTGCAATTGACTAGCAAACACGGCTCAAGAGTATCTACCGATATGCAATGTGATAAAAATTGGGCGGTATGAAAATGCAAAAATCTGATATGAACACATAGCATGCAGCAAGATAAACTTGCCAGAACGGATCACAATACGGGATGCGTACGCAGCGTCCAATGTCGGTAAAAGTCTCGATGCACGCGCACACGTATAGAACATAACCAGGAAATGCAAGAACGTGACCACGCAGGTAGGGAACGTCCACTGGGTCTCCCGGATCGACGGCGGCGAGCACGGCTCCGACGATCACCGGAAAAAATGTGAATCCAAGAAATCAAGAAAAGAAGAAGATGAAGAAAAACAAGAAGAAGAAGAAAGGAGGTGGTCTGGGGTTAGGGCTGTTTCTTAGCTCGGGGTTTGGGATAGAGGAGGTGAGGAGATGGTGACGGCGAGGTCGTGGGTTTTCCGACGAAGGGCAGTAGGCAATCCGGTGTAGGTTCTTGACGTCGGGGATCGGGGTGTGTAGGGAAAGCTTAGGGTGCAGGGAAGTAGAGAGGTGGTGGCAAGGGGATGCCAACGACGACGAGGAAAGATCGGCGAGGTGGGTGCAGGTGACGGGTAAGGTGAAGGCTGTGGGTTGCGGCTAGGGTAATGGAGGCGGTGGTGGTGAGGTAGAAGGAGAGGGGAGCAGGCGAAGGTGGTGATGAGAAAGGAGGCGACGATAGTGGTCGATGGAGAGGCAGGGGCTGATGGGTTCGGAGAAGGCGGGTCATCGGGGTTCTCGTCGGGACAAGGTGAGATTGAAGAGGAGGTGGTTGCAGAGGTGAAGGAGGAAGAGGAGGTGGAGGTGAGGGGAGAAGGGATGCCGACGAGGGTGGAGACGGCGTCGCCGAGCGAAGGCAGGCGATGGGTTAGGGTTTCTATGAGCGCGGGTTTTTTAAAAAGAACGAAGAAGAAGAAAGAAAATGGGGAGGTGACGATAGTAAAGGAAGGGAGGTGACGCGATCCTCGGGGAACAGTGTATGCGAGAAGAGTGAGAATGAGGGGGGGGGGAGGGGGGGCGGGGAGGAGAGAGAGAGAAAGAAAGAAAGAGAGAGAGAGAGAAACGTGCATGGATTTTTTTAAGATTTAAAAAAAAAGATAATATATAAAAATAGAGAGAGAGATTTGAGGTTCTGTTAAAGATTTGATTTAAAAAAAATCTATTTGAATATATATATCGTTAGGTAAACATTTAAACATAATAGGATTAAAATATTAATAAATTTTGAGTTTTTAGCTAATAAAAAATTGTTTCAAAATACGTCCGGGTCGGGTCTAAAAATCTAGTTTTAAAATACGAAAAATATACGTGTCGACCGAAACTAAAATTGGATATCCGGGTAACGAAAATGCATACCCCCAAGAACAGATGCACGTACGTACGCGTAGCCATCCAAACAAGTCCGTTTTACTGAACGGGACGAGAACAAGATGCGCGGATGCTACCACAGGGTTAGGGGTATCATGCATGCCATGCAATATATAAATTAAAATGAAAGTGCACGAGTCTACGTAACAAGTAAGGATAGATCATAAACATGAATCAAGACAGGTTTCAAGCAAGTGGGCCGGGTCGGATGCAAATACAGATGTCAAAATACTATTCGCACCCAAAATACAGTAAATCAGGAAAATACCATAAATAAAGAAATACATGAACTAGAACTGGTATAAATGAACTAGGGTGTTACACCTAGTAAACATAGGTTTAAGCGGGACCAATCTTTTGCGTCTCGGGGATCCGGAAAATTGGGTGCTTGCCTATTTAAGGTAGACAACTTAACAACGGTGTTATCAACATGGTAATTATCTTTGAAAAAGACACAAATCCTGCCGTCCATGTGCAGCTGTTACCGATAACATCAAAACAATCAGGACTTCAATTTACTTTTCTAATTGTCTGACTCAGACTGAGTCTCATTATAATAATCTGAATTGAATATGATTCAAGTACAATATTACAAAACTACAATTCAACATGAATCCATGAATACATCTATTCAATCTATATTGACCGAACCGAACCATGGATATACTTCCATTTACACGATTCTCCAGTTACATCTATGATTCTCCAGTTACATCCATTTACTGATATCATGGTTTCGGCAAGTCATCTATACAATTCAATTTACAATACAATACAATACAATACAATATCATCATTACAATCATTACTATCAATATAATAAATACACAGGGTATTTGGGTAGTTCATTCATGAATCCAACAGAATCTCAAGAGTCCCCCTAGATCATGAATCCATGTATACTAACACAAGCAAGCAATCATGAGGGCCCGTGTTTCCATGCTCCTGGATTGTGGCCTGTTGAGTTTGGAGTACTTCGACGACGGTCGAAATCCCGCTACTAACATTTGATTCGGGCCCGTGGTTCCCTACCCCTAGATTGGAGCCTGTTGGGTTTGAGAACACTCTTGAGATTGGTTGACATTCATCCTTGGACTTACGATAACAAAAGCATTAATACTAAATACAACAATATAACTATATCATACAACTTTAAAAGCTACACACTCTCTCTCTTTCTTTCTATTCTATTTTTCCCTTATCTTTGGGACTTACCAAGCGATTGTTCGCTGACGACATTCCTTCTCTTTCTTCTTTAGAATGTTGTCAGGTGGATCGGAAGCACTAGAGCACGAGACCATTCAGGAGCATTCGGAGCAGGCCCTTGAGCAGTACATCGAAGACCCCGAGCTGTAGCCACTTGTACCTATTTCGTTTCAGTACTTTCCATTTCTGTTATGCCACTGTTAGGCATTGCTTTCATTCAGATGTATTTACTTTTTCATGTATTATAAAAAGAATGTGAATAAATAAAGTTGCTGTTTTATTATATCTTGTCTCTTGTGCATTTATATTTATATTGCTTAGTTACGCTTAGCGTATTTGCTTCTGAGTAAATACGTAGCGGCCTAGTCGCGTCCCCTTCGCCGTACACTGGGAAGTAGGGCGTGACAAGTATTGCCAATCAATATCTAATGCCAACACAGGATCAAGTAGGTACATGTTTTGTCTATGCAGACAACAGTAACGTCCATCAGGACAACATGTCAGGATTGTCGGCATTAGAAACAAGATCAGGTAACATGTCAAGTAGTGGTATATCAGGTCATGTCATGTAGTGCACGTGTATCAAATGGATGCCCAACAGTAAAATGTATCAAGTATCGAATCACAGTAAAAGTATGGATGTACTGTAAAAGCATGGGTGCACAATTATCTATCAGGGGTTACATCTACAGCTCCATAACTACGTTGGATGCACATTATCAAGTATGGGGTACAAATGTAACAACAACATGAAATAATGTGACATGGCATGCAACTAGATATATAATTAATGGTATGGATACACAATAGAACACGGGTGCAAAATTATCCATCAGGGGTTGCATCTACAGCTCCATGACTATGTAGGATGCACATTATCGAGCATGGGGTGTTAATACGACAATAACATGAAATAATATGATCTGTAGATGCAGCTACATTTATAATAAATAATATGGATGCATACGGGTATCCGAAAATAGTAAAATATTAATATGGGTGTACAGTGCAATCAACATGTGATATTTTTATTCATTTGGATGCAAAATAAGATACATAGCATGTAGCAAGATGAACTTGTCTGAACGGATCTCACGAAGGGGTGCGTACGCTGCGTCCGACGTCGGGTAAACGTCGCAATGTACACACGCGCACACGGGACAGGTCCAGGCAAAGCAAGAAGGTGACCACGCTGGCTAGGAATGCCCACTGGGTCGGTCTGATCATTAGCGATGGCATGGCTCCGGCGATGACCGGACAACACGGATCAAGGAAAAGAAAAGAAGGGAAAGAAGAAGAAGAAGAAACAGAAAAGGAAGTGCTGGGGTTTGGTGTGGCTCTGGGGTTTGGGAGAAGGAGAGGATGTGGTTGCGAAGGTGTTGAGGCGACGGCAAGGGATCGCCGGCGATGGAGGCGGGGAGTGCAGGCGATCGGTGGTGACAAAGTCGGGGACAGAGGTGATGGGTTGCTGCGGGTTCGTTGGGTTTGGGGCTCGGGATCTTGGGGAGAAGGAGAGAGGAAGGTGAGGGGGTGACGTCGAAAGGAGGGTTTTCCGGCGACGTTGCAGGCGAGGTAGTGGGTTTCTTGGTCGCCGGGGATTGGGTTTGAGCGAGGGTGACGGTGGTGGTGGTGGTGTTGCGAGGAGAGAGGATGGGGGAAGCAGAGGGAGGAGGTCGAGGTCGGGGAGAAGGCGGCGACGGCGACACGCGGGCGAGAGCTAGGGTTAGGGTTTGCGAGGGGGAGGCAGCGAGAATAAAGAAGACGAAGGGAGGTGAGTTTAGCGAGAGGGGGGTGACGGGATCGTCGTAGGGGTTTAAAATAGAGGAGAGAGAGATATAGGGGGGGGGGAGAGAGAGATCTGTTACAAATTTTAGATTTTAAAAAAATCTTTTTAGTTATATAAAATTTTAAACAGTTAGAAATATTTTTAAAATATAATATTAGTAAATTTTGAGTTTTGGCAAATACAAACTTACTCCCAAATATGCCCAGGTCGGGTCTAAAATTATGGTTTGAAAATACGGTTAATATACGTGTCAACCAAAAACAAAATAGGATATCCGGGTCACGAAAAAGCATACCCCCAAGAACGGATGCACGTAACGTGCACGTAGCCATCCAAACGGGTCCGTTTCACTAAACGGGACGAGAACAAGATGCGCGGATGCTACCACTGGGTCAGGGGTATGATGCAAGCCATGCTAAATATTTTTAAAATATTTTATTTGACTTTAAATTTTATATTAAAAAAATGCAGATGCCAGATGTAATGCCAGTATGCAGTATATATAAAAAAATGAAAGTGCACGGATACTCATAAATAGCTGGGATAAATCATAAACAAGAATCAAGATGGGTTTTCAGCAATCGGGTCGGGTCGGATGCAAATACAGATACCAATACACTATTCACACTCAAAACACAATAAATCAAGAAATAGCCAAGAATAAAGAAATACCCAAAATAGAACTGGTATAAATGAACTAGGGTGTTACATTATACCCAACTACAAAAAGAATTTCATCCTCGAAATTCCCGGAACAAGAAAAGATAAATAAACATGAATCTACAAGAAGAGGTGTGGAAACTTCTATCGAATCTCGTCTTCTCGTTCCCAAGTCGATTCTCCGTGCGAGCGATTCCCCTATGAAACAAGTACGAGCGGGATAACCTTGTTCTTAAGAACCTTTTCTCTTCGATAAAAAATCGACATCGGTCGTTCCTCATAGATCAAATCCTCCCTTACAGTCAGCTCCGAATGATCTAGCACGTGTGTTTCATCTCGAACATACTTACGGAGTTGAGATACATGAAACACGTCATGAACAATCGCCAAAGATGGTGGTAAAGACAATCGATAAGCCACTTCTCCAACACGCTCAATAATCTCGAAAGGCCCCACGAATCGAGGACTAAGCTTGCCTCGACTCCCAAAACGAATTACTCCTCTAGTCGGTGATATCTTCAAGAATACTAGATCACCAACAGCGAACTCTAGAGGTCTTCTCGATGAATCGGCCCAACTCTTCTGCCGATCTTGTGCTGCCTTCATGTGATTCCGGATAGTATTAACTTTCCCCACGGTTTGAACGATCAAATCCGGTCCCAACAAACTTCTTTCTCCAACATTGTCTTAACAAACGGGTGAGCGGCATTTGCGACCATATAACGCTTCGAATGGAGCCATCTGAATAGTCGCCTGAAAGTTGTTATTATACGAGAACTCCACCAAGCGTGGTCGATCCTCCCATGAACCCTTGAAGTCTAACATGCAAGCTCTCAACATGTCTTCAAGAGTTTGGATCGTTCTTTCTGACTGGCCATCTGTCTGGGGATGATAAGCAGTGCTAAACTTCAATTGCGTCCCCAAACTTTCCTGTAAACTCCTCCAGAAGTGTGATAAGAATCGGGTATCACGATTGGAAATGATGGTTACAGTTACTCCATGCAATCTCATAATCTCCTGCATATACCGTTCTGCTAACGCTTCCATTGAATGACCAACTCGAAATGGTATGAAATGAGCTGCCTTGGTCAATCGATCAACAATCACCCAAACTGCATTATTGCCCTTTGGACTCCGCGGTAAAGCAGTCATGAAATCCATGGTTATATTTTCCTACTTCCATTGAGGAATCGGAAGTGGTTGCAATAAACCAGCTACCCTTTGATGTTCAGCCTTGACTTGCTGACACACCAAGCACTTCGCTACAAAGCGGGCGATCTCCCTTTTCATGCCTTCCCACCAGAAATGTTGTCGTAGATCACGATACATCTTCGTGCCTCCTGGATGTACGGAATATGCAGAACTGAGTGCCTCTTTCATAACTTCTTCACGAATACCTCCTTTCGGCACATACAAACGGCTACCATATCGCAACGAACCATCTTCATGAATCAACAAGTCTGTTCGAAGTCCCGCTTCAACCTGTTCTCGAAACTTCTGCAATCTTGGGTCCTGTGACTGCGCTGCTTTAATACTCTCGATCAACGACGACTGTACTTGCAGCTTCATCAACTGTCCCGAAGAATACGGTAGCATGATCTCCAACTTGAATCTCCGAAAATCTTTGATAAGCTCCTTCTGTGCTATCAACATCTGAATTGCTGGCAACCAACTAAGCGCATCCGGTACTACGTTCACTTTTCCCGGATGGTACTTGAGATCAAGATCATAGTCAGCCATCAGCTCCAACCATCTGCGCTGCCTCATGTTGAGCTCTTTCTGCGTGAACACGTACTTTAGGCTTTTGTGATCGGTGAACACTTCGACCCTTTCGCCCAATAAGTAGTGTCTCCAAATCTTCAAAAGCGAAAATAACAGCTGCTAGCTCCAAATCATGAGTTGGGTAATTCTTCTCATGGGTCTTCAACTGTCTCGATGCGTAGGCTATAACCTTCCCATGCTGCATCAAAACACATCCCAAACCTTTCCCAGATGCGTCGCTGTGAATCACCAATCGTCCGGAACCATCTGGTACGGTCAAAATAGGAGCGATTATCAATCTTTGCTTCAACGCCTCAAAAGCTGACGCACACCTATCCGTCCATATAAACGGTACCTTCTTTTCGCGTAAGCTTGGTCAAAGGCTCAGCCAATCGAGCAAAATTCTCCACGAATCTTCTGTAGTATCCTGCAAGTCCTATAAAACTTCTGATATCCGCTACATTCCTCGGAATCAGCCAATCTTGAACTGCTGCAATCTTCTCAGGATCAACGACGATTCCATCTCCGGATACGACATGCCCCCAAAACTTCACTTCTCCAAGCCAAAACTCGCACTTGCTCATCTTTGCATACAATCTTTCATGCCTCAATGTCTGCAGTGCGATCCTCAAGTGTTCGGCATGCTCTTCCTGGATTTTTGAATACTCCAGAATATCATCGATAAACACCACTATAAACTGGTCCAAGAACGGTGAAAAGATTCGGTCCATCAAGTCCATAAATATCGCCGGTGCATTCGTGACTCCGAATGGCTTCACTAAATACTCGTAATGTCCATATCGAGTTCGGAATGCAGTCTTGCAAATATCCTCCGATTTAACTCGAACTTGATGATATCCGTATCGCAAATCCAGCTTCGAGAATACCCTCGCGCCACTGAGTTGCTCGAATAATTCTCCAATGCGAGGGATCGGGTACTTTTTCTTAATATTCACCCGGTTTAATTCTCGATAATCGATGCACATCCTCCTTATGCCATCTTTCTTCTTGACTAGAAGAACTAGAGCTCCCCAAGGTGAATTACTGCTGCGAATCCAACCCATCTCTAGCAATTCAGTAACCTGCTACTTTACTTCTTCCAACTCCACTAGTGCCATCGGATAGTACGCCTTTGAGATTGGCGCTGCATCAGGAACAAGATCAATCGTGAACTCCACATCTCGCTTTGCCGGTAAAACCGAGATGTCCTCCAACACATCCATGAACTCTTGAACTACAGCCAGCGCTTTTTCCTTATCAACTTCCATCAACGAAAGAACGACGCCTGTCGGCCTATCCCTAAACTCGACTGGCCCGAAAAAACTGCTACCTCCAGCAAAAACAAACTCCGGATGTACGGAAATATGGAAAATCATTTTCTTTTCCCTACAACCAATGTGGGCGTGGAAATTGCCGAGAAATTCCATTCCCAAGACATCATAACTGCCGGTATCGATCACTAAGAAATCTGCAAATAACTCTCGTCCGCAAATAACAACTGAACAATCCTTGCACTCGCTACTAGATATGATCTTCCCATTCCCAGTGTGTATGTCCCAACAACAAGACAGGGCCGTGCAAGAAATCGAGTGTGCAGCAATAAACTTGGACGACATAAAATAATGGGATGCACCAGAATCGAATAATGCTAATGCGGGAAAATCATGAACAAGTAGGATACCTGAAACAAATTCATTTGAAGCCTTGGCCTCTTCGGCCGTCAGAGTAAAGGCTCGAGCTTGATTAGGTCCCTGAGTTATCTGCTTCTTCCCCTGAATCAGCCTCTACGGTGGCTTCTGAGCATCATCCTTCAAACGAAGCTTCGATAGACAAACAATGACAGTATGGTCAGCTGACCCACAAACCAAACAAAGTCCAAGCATCCTTCGATACTCATTCTGCACGTGTCCGGGTAGATGGCAGTATCCACAAATCGTCCTTCCCTTTTCTCGGGCATGACTGGCTTCTTCATCTGTACAATGCCACGTCTGTCCACCAGGATACCTCTGCCAAAAGGCGCTCGGTTCAGCGTAAAAGCCGGCTTCCGTACCACAACTGTCTGCTGCTGCGTACCCCCTATCTTCATTGATAAGCTTTGCTGCTCTCTGGCTGCTTTAAGAACTTGTGAGAAAGTGGTCAGTCCCAGAGATATAACGTGCCTCTGGATTTCCACGTCCAAACTCCGCATGAACCTTCGTGCCCTATCAGCCTCTTTGACAACCAAAGGTCCCGCAAATCGACTGAGCCGTGTCCACTCAGCCGCATGCGCGTCCACGGATCCGCCATTCTGCTTTAGACCGATAAATTTTTCTTCCATTTCCTCCCGTGCAGTCTGCGGAAAGAATTTCTCCAAGAAACTCTGCGAGAAAGTTGCCCAACTGTTTGGCTTGGGCAAATGGGTCTCTTCTACAAGCCATCACTCATGGGCATAATCCATCAATTGGATGCGTACAACATCCACTCTCTGGTCCTCCGGAATCTATGCTGCAACAAGCAGATTCTCCGTATCGACCAGCCACTGCTCCGCTGGCAACGGCTCCTCCAAACCAGTGAAAGTGGACGGACCAAGTCTCCTAAAATCCGCCACGGTACCCACACGCTATACTGGTTTGGCCGCAACATTGTTTACGGACTGCTGGACGGTCCACAAACCTTCCTGAAAAGCTTCGGCTTGCCGCTGGTTCAGCTCGGTTTGCCGCTTCTGGTTCTCCAGCATCCCATAAATTACTCCAAGCAATGCGGCGTCATCGACATGTTTCTGGTACGATCACAGTTCTCTATCCGCCATGATCTGAAACCAAGACACCGAAGAGGATCAGTATGATAAATAAGATTCAAAACTTGCGATAAAACATAAACTGGTAAACAATGAAACCGAGAGAAGCAAGGTAATATAATGACCATAAAACAAGGAAGCGAATCATGACTAAGACTCCAAGTTACTTAAATAGAGTACCACATTCTAACCATACTGCAGTTCATAGTTACAATCACATAAATCCGTTCAATTCGCACAAATCCTAGCATCAGAATCGAAAGACTAAGTAAAGAGAAACAATAGGGGACCAGAAGGTTTCAAGTCGAGATGCAAAGTTGTTTGCATATCATCAAGACAAGGGTCAAGAGAAAGATATGATTCAAGAATCACGATAAAAATGTGGCCGGACATGTTCCTAATTACAGGTTTTCTGATTCGTGTATTGGGTCCAATACCCAAATAAAAAATAATCAAACCCGATTAACCTAAATCCTATGGCTCTGATACCAAACAAACCCTGTCATGCCCCGCTTCCCAGAGTGCGCTAAGATTGGTACGTGACAGATCCAACCATGCTACCTGTGGCTAGGAAACATCCCTCCACAGTCACATTACGGCTGTCTATAAGATATCAAGAACAGTAAAATAAAATAAACTATCTAGTACATGTCCATATGCCGGAATAAACGAGTCACGAAATATAAATGTGCGGAAGCAATAAATCTAATAAACAATAACATCTGGAAAGTACGTCTCAAATACGGGCTCACATCAGGAAGCAAAAGTACGGAAAGAAACTAAACTAAACTGGATACTAACAGAATCCTCATTGCTCGTCCTGGCGGCGAAAATACTCCTGATCAGCCTGCGAAAGAGACAGAGGATCTGGGCCATGCAGAACCCAGACGTCAGTGCATCATAATATCAACAATAATAAATGAATAGGATACACGAGATATGCAGGCATGAATATAAACGATGACATGAATAAACCAGTAAACATGGATATGCAACAGTGAAGTGTATACGTGCAGGTGAAGTGCAGTGAGTAATCTAAACTATACTACTGGGTTATCTATTCTAAAGTCTTCAAAATCAATTAATATAATCCTCATTGTAACCCATCGGTCTATGCCCCGTTCATTTCCTATAGGACCACAGTAACAGGATTATTCCGTAACGCCCGGAAAAATGGCAAAAAATATATTCCGTAACGCCCGGAAAAACGGCAAACAATATAATAGCCCTTTGAGTTACGTTCGGTTACATTCTTGATTTCCACTTACCCCTATGGTTATGTGTTCAAGTCGGGTATTGCCAATCAATATCTAATGCCAACACAGGATCAAGCGGGTACAGGTTTTGTCTATGCAGACAACAGTAACGTCCATCAGGACAACATGTCAGGATTGTCGGTATTTGAAACAGGATCAGGTAACATGTCAAGTAGTGGTATATCAGGTCATGTCAGGTAGTGCACATGTATCAAATGGATCCCCAACAGTAAAATGTAGCAAGTATCGAATCACAGTAAAAGTACGGATGTACTGTAAAAGCATGGGTGCACAATTATCTATCAGGGGTTACATTTACAGCTCCATAACTATGTATGACGCACATTATCAAGTATGGGGTACAAATGCACGCAACATGCACGTAGCCATCCAAACGGGTCTGTTTCACTAAACGGGACGAGAACAGGATGCGCGGATGCTACCACCGGGTTAGGGGTATGATGCAAGCCATGCTAAATATTTTAAAAATATTTTATTTGACTTTAAATTTTATATTAAAAAAATGCAGATGCCAGATATAATGCCAGTTTGCAGTATATATATAAAAAATGAAAGTGCACGGATCCTCATAAATAGCCGGGATAAATCATAAATAAGAATCAAGACGGGTTTCCAGCAAGCGGGTCGGGTCGGATGCAAATACATATACCAATACACTATTCGCACTCAAAACACAATAAATCAAGAAATAGCCAAGAATAAAGAAATACCCAAAATAGAACTTGAATAAATGAACTAGGGTGTTACACATAAAGTCAAAAGTCTTAGTCGATAGGATCCTAACCCTGTCTACTAAGCCATCTTTGTTCAAACAAAGGCAAATGATGATTCGCTCCTGGCAACATTCTGTTTGTAGCGATGCTGATGCCTAAACAGGTTTCAAACTCCAAGCCCTCTCACGGAAAATGATGATTCTCTCCTGAAAACATTCTAATTATAGCGATGGTGATGCCTAAACAGGTGTCAAACTCCAAGTCGTCTCACGACAAATGATAATTCACTCTTGGCAATATTTCAGTTGTAGCGATGCTGATGCCACAATGGGTACCATGACCAAGTCTTCAACTTATGATAAAAATCAGTGAGCAAGAAATATGCATAAACAGCCGAAATGTTTGAGCAACTCGCAATAAAAGCAGCAAGTAAAAAAAATAGCCGAAATGATTGGGCACCACGATAAATAGCCGAAATGATTGGGCAATCATGACTTTCGTGATATAAAAGCTGAAAAAATAGAGCATCGCAAAAAAAATGATGATAATGAAACTTTCCTGCCCTGCAAGTATGTCCATATTGATTCTTGTATACGATGCATGGGCACAAATGAGAGACATAGAACCATTTTTTCCCATCACGCTTCGTCAAAAGGAGTTCCAAGTCTTGACGGTACATATACAACCTAGAGACTATCCCTGTGTCTTCTCCCTCCTCATTCCAGCAGGGGCAGACACAATAATCAAATAAAAGTGAAGTGACGGCAAAATCCTAGCTTCGGGTCTTAATGGAAACATCTAAAGCCTAGAGATCACCCTGACGTTCTTCTCATTCCAGCAGGATGCAGACACAACATTAAAAAAAGACCTAAGAGTTAAAGCAAAAATAGAGCCATGGCAAAATTCTAGCTCCAAGTCTTGATGGTACATATACAACCTAGAGACTATCGACGATAAAAGCTTTCGCTTTATAGGCTTCTTTGGATGGCGAGTCCCGATTTTCGAGCCAATACCCGACTCAGGAGATACCGCAGCCATCACATTCCTAAGAGCACTTACGTCCGGTCGTGGCTTAGCCGGAAAGGCTCGCGAAACTACAACCGCGTTGCTCTCTCTTAAAGAAGGACGGGCATCTACCCGTCGCTTCAGTGGAACCGCAGGATTACTGGCCGGGACAAAATCCTTATGGTCAAGAAGCATCCGCCTTTTCTTCTTGATAACGGCACCCGTTGCATGCTGATACCAGGTAATGTAAGAATTGGAGGCCTTCGGGATATGACTCGGTTCAACGATCAGAGACCTCGTATTCAGCTGCATAAAATGGTGCGCTGCATTGCGAATGCTCTCCTTTATAGCAACCGGATCAACGAGAAACGCTTTAAGGGCAACGCCTTAGTTATAACCAGATTGCTGAGCAAAGCAATGCGGGTTATATCTCATGAATAACACTGAGGCATTTTGCCTGAATACAAGGAAACCCGGACTGATGGAATAAAAATGCGCAATCTCCCGGGCCCTCAAAGTAGAAACTCCATCCTTAAAGACATCGTAGAGAAGCTGGATCACTTTGGAGGGTTCCTTACCAATGGTTAGAACCCTATCAACGAAGGTCATGCTGTCCCTAACCATGCGCGGACGTAGGAGCAATCTCCGAGCCTCTCGCTGTGTTAGGTCTGGAGAAAAAGAGTCAACTAATTGCATGACCCGAGGGAAGTTGTACCCTTCATAAAATCGAGGCCTTTTATGGACACTAAAGGCACCCAACACGTGCATCTCGATCCATGAGGTATTGTATTGCAAGAGGAGATTTATGGGCTTCAAACCCGGCTGGACGATGTCGGCCGCTATACTTAGACCATGATACAAGTAGGCCAGTCCTGCAACCCCAACAGCCGTGCGAGTTCCCGCCGCAATGCGATAAGCTGGATAGAAAACAGACGGTCTCATATAGCAATGGTGCATTAGGAGTGCAAACCAGCTCAGCCACAAACCAATAAAGCCCATGAAAAACGTCTCCTCATCAATATCCGGAGTGACAATCTTTGCAAACGGGATGATGGGGGTATCTAGAATAAAAAAACTGCTTTAAATCCGTCTCTGCAGTTGGCAATTTGTCTGAGCCAAATCCGAATGGATCATCGAGCATGGCAAACTTTGCAGCCTTCTTCGATAAAACCTCCGGACGAAGGAAACAGGTGACGAAGTCAGTAAAGCTAACCCCATGCCCCCAGACTAAAAAAGAAAGCTCAAATAAATATTCAACACTTTGATCAAACTAGGGAACTTGTGTTGGATAGTGTTTTCCGAGGTAAGGTCTATGACTACCGATACGGTGGCAAAAACATACTCGTTAGGAGGAAGTATCTCATCATAATGCTCCCCTCTGACAGGTAACCCGGAAATTTCTGCGAATTCTTCCAGCGATATCGATACCTCACGGTTCGATAAAAGAAACATGTGGGTCAGAATATTCCACTTTTCCAAGAAGGATTTTTGTCATGCCCCGCTTCCCGGTATACGGGCAGGGACGCGGCGAGGTCCGCTACGTATTTACTCAGAAGTAAACACACCAAGCGTATCTAAGCAATATAAGGTAAAGTACACAAAAGTCATGGATGTAAATGAAAAACAACTTTATTTATTAAACATTCTTTTACAGGTACAACTGAAAATGTAAATACATAGAGTGAAAGCAATGCCTAAACAATGGCATAACTGAAATGAAAATATGTACAAGTAAAGTCTAATGCTCCGGGTCTTCAATGTACTGCTCCAAATGCTCCTGGTTAGTCTCGAGCTCAAGTGCGTCTGATCCACCTGGCATCATTCCAAAGAAGAAGAGAAATATGAATTTTGTCAGCGAACAATTGTCACGCCCCGCTTCCCATTCTACGGCGAAGGGGACGCGACTGGCCCGCTACGTATTTACTCAGAAGCAAATATGCTAAGCGTAACTAAGAAATATAAAAGAAAATACACAAGAGGCAAGGTATAATAAAAACAACAACTTTAATTTATTAACATTCTTTTGTACAATGCATGAAAAGGAAATACAACTGAAATAAAAATGATGCCTAAACAATGGCATGACAGGAAATGAAAAGTACTGAATGGAAAATGTACAATGAAATTAGAGCTCTGGTTCTTCAGCAAGCTGATCCAAGTCTTCTGCAGATGGCTCGATCTCTGTCGGGTCCAAACCACCTGACGACATTCAAAGAAGAAATAAATAGAATGCTGTCAGCGAACAGATCGCTCGGTAAGCCCCAAAGATAAGGGAGAAGTAGAAAAGAAGAAAGAGAGAGAGTAGCTTTTAATGTTGTATTATATTGTTGTAATGTTGTATTAACGCTGTTGTTTGTAGCTTGGTACAGAAGAATGCCAGTGTATACGAGAGGGGTCTCAGTATGCTAGAGACCAGGACAAATGGAAGTACAAGGCTCCGTTATACAACCCGGAACAACGGCAATTGGATTCATGTTAGGTGTCTTAATCTTACCGTCTCGTGCCACCTTTAATACCTTCTGTACCAATCTACCCCTTAAACCCCGTAGTGTTTTATTTGTATTGTTTTGTACTGTAAATTGTATTGAATGTATAATTGAAAGACTGACCGAAACCATGATATCAGTAAACGGATGTAACCGTAGAATCATATAAATGGAATAACTGGAGAACCATGTAAATGGAATGTATATCCATGGTTCGGTTCAGTCAAGTTGTATAGATTGATAATTGGATTCATGGATTCATGTTGAATTGTAATATTGAAGATTGTAGATTGTACTTGAATCATATTCAAGTCAAATATAATCAGACTCAAACCCGAGTCAGGCAATTAGAAATGTAAATCGAAGTCTTGATTAATTCTTACCTATAATTTGCTAGGGTCCTTAGGCAAATTTATAAAACTTGAGGGGTTTTTATATAAAATACTTTTATATACTTTTCAAAATACACCTCAAGTATTCGTTATTCGTCTTCAGAGTTGTAATGAAGGTGGATTTTATATTGTGATATTTCTAGTGAAAATATCCTAATTTCATAAATAAAGGTATTTATTTGTAAAACTGATTTATTTGAAATTCATAGTATTTTAGTGTAAAATTGATTCTTGTGATTTTTAGAAAAAGGTGGAATATTTATATCATAATAAAATAGGTATTTTAATGATAAATATACATATATTTATACAAAAATAATTTTAATAAATATTTTATATTCTAAAAAATCTCATTTTCTTAAGATGTCATATTTTAAATCTTTCGAGACCGAATGCTCTTTGCAGAGGTCTGAATCTTGCACTACTAAGCCCGAGGATGTGCGATAAACTGCACCATCCCGAACGGGTTCCCCAAAGTGGGTTGTGGCAGCGCTTTGCAAAGATTGTAAATACTAAATCCTTTAGAAAACGGTTTTATGAAATAAATGGTATTTATGAAATAAATGGTATTTTTCGTATTGTATGTTCTAGATTCTCCTAAGTCAACTAGTCTATCTCTAACTGGTCCAGACGACAAGTTGTGAGATGCCTCAAATCGCCTCTTCACCGCCAATTGTGGCCATGTAAGTACAAGTGAGGAAATGAGGGATCCGCTCACGAATCACCGTGAGTCGGGCCTTTTAAAGTTACCTTTCTCACTTGCCTAGCCTAGACACCACAAAATCAGGTTTAGATAAATGACCAATGTCCACAACTTATCGTATTTTCATAATAAGTGGTACTTTTTTTTAAAAAGTGTATCAAAACTAAATCTTTTAGAAATGGTTTTATTAAATTATGGTATTTAAATGAAAATGTTTATTTTCTCGTATTTTAGGTTCTCGGGGGTGTTTCATATGAGTGTGTGAGGAGGTAGGTCGTTACCTCGTGATCTACTTTAAATGTATAACAAATTTGATGGGGTTAAATGAAGGATTGAAACAATGTGGTATTTAAATGAAAAATACGATAAATTGAAAAAGCTATCATTTCATGTGACGAAACTTGATCAAATTATTTGATTAGTGTTTAATAGTCAACATGAGGAAGTTTAGGTATGATTGTATTAGTGAGAAGTGGAATTTTATAGAAAACCGAATCGAAAATCGGATTTGTTCCAATTCCGTCGGGTTTTGTAATTTCGTATTTTGAGAATGGAAAAGAGAGATAGAAAAGGGACTTACGGGTTTTAAATTACACGAGAGAGTGATGGGGAACTAGAGGAATCGTCGATGTGTAGCATCGTCGCCGATAGTTCCTAAAATGATCGCCGGAAATTCCGCCGGGAATTCTTCGGAGCTTCGCCTCGAGCTTATTTTCAAAGTACACGATTCTTGGAAATTTTTGAGAGAGTGAGCTCAAGATTTTGGGGCTGAGAGGGTAGTGTGTAGGGTTGGTATTTATAGGGTTAGGCTAGGGTTAGGGTAGATGAAAAGTTTAAAATAAAAATGTGATAAAATGTAATAAAAATGTATTAAAAGTGGAGTAATTGGGGTTTTTAAAGATCTCTGGAAATGGCCTGAGGCTAAAATTTTGCAGGTGAATAGGGAATAGGAAAATACACAACTTTCATGTTGGGGTCGTCGCCGGCTGTGAATCGGCCGTGACTCGGTCTGAGGACTGAGTCAGACCGAGTCAAGGCCGATTTGGCCGATTCCCGGCCGAGTCAGGCGTCCGGGATCCCTCCCGACGGTTCATCTAACTCCTAGAAATGGTACATCTTTGGGTGTAGTGGAGTTTTTGTAAGATATGCACGTGTAAACTCTTGGTATTCCAAAGGTTTTTAAAAAAATCAATATTAAAAATAATGTGGGGTATGGGATTTGAACTCTGGTGGCTTGATTCAGCTGTGCAAGGTATTACCAATGAGCTACAAGCTCCTTCTTGTAATTATGGAGCTAATTAATTACTTAAAGTAATAACAGTAAATGTAAATACCCCTAGTATACATTAATTTTAAAGCAAATTTTTGTACACTAAAAAATGGAGTTGTTACATTCTTTTAACTTGTAATTAAAAAGCAAAATAATTACTTATAACTTGTGCTCAGGCTAAAAAAACCTTTTATGGATTTTTTTGAATTTTTTTTTGTAAAAACTTGTATTGGAAATTTGGGGTTGTTACAACAATCGCTCGGTAAGTCCCAAATAAGGAGAGAAGTAGAATAGACAGAAAAGAGAGTATTACTAATATAATATTAGATTGTTAGGTTAACGTAGTGTTTGTAGATTGGTACAGAAGATACCAGTGTATACGAGAGGAGTCCAACTTAAACCGTGGACTTTGGTAACCCGTAGTACAAGGCTCAGTCGAAAATACCACGGAATAACGGCATGGATGTAATTATGTCTTAAGTGACCACCACATGCCACCTTTAACATATTCCGTACCAGTCTACCCCTTTATAAACCCTGTAATGTTTATTGTATTGATTGTATTGTATTGTCTTTATAGGGTTAGTATAGCACCTTAGCAAGGTTTAAGAAGGCATCACACATGCCATATTGAAATTTTTGGGTGCTAAACAAACCCTAACCAAGATCTTAACTAGAGAATTAAGCAAACAAGCATATTAAACACTTTAACATCTAAGAGTTAGGGATTACAACCTTTGTAGTCCGTTCCTTCATTTCATAAGCTCCGTGTTGAGGTCCCTTCGCTGCGATCATCAAGTACCCGGACTCTAGAGAGGCTCCATGAAGAGAAAGATGCAAACTTGCTTCCGATCTTCAACATCTGAGATGATCTACCTTGAAGAAACTCAAACTCAAGATCTTGCTTCACTAATCAAGTATTAGCAAAGCAAACACCCTAATCTAAGTGGCTAGAATAGATGAGGATGATGAAGTAGGAATTTAGCTCTCTTTTATTTTCAATTTCTCACTCATTATCATCACATGTCAAAAAGCTAGAAAGCTTTTTTCAAGAGAAAGAAGAAGAACAATTTTATTTGTGATGAATAATGAAAACATGTGTGAGGTTATAATTGCAGCCATGGGTTAAGAATGAAAACTTAACCCTTGTAGAGAACTAACTATGGTAAAGGGTTTGGGTTGGGTTAAGAAATATCTACACAAAATATCATAGTCAAAGTCAAAACTTCAAGAAGCTTCATGCAAGCTTAACCCTAATCCAAACCCTAACCACATTTAAACTCCATAAAACATTTTGCATTTGTAAGCATAACATGTTACAATATTATATATCACATATACAATATTTATTGTAACAAAATAAAATAATACAATTAACACATATCATATATATATCAATGTATTATTCAAGTGAGAAAAAGAATCTTTAAGTGAGCTAATATTAGTTAATGTAATATAATATATCAAATATATAATTATACATTAAATTATCGAATCAACACTTGATCCGATAATCCGGCTATTTCACAAATGACCGACTAATATAATCTGTATCAGTTCATCGAATCAACACTTGATCCGATGACCCGGCTATATCACATATACCCGGCCGATATCACATATCGGGAGAATCTAATACGGTATCACATACACGTATTGTTCTCGGTCTCGCACATATCACATATGTGCTCATACTCCTTTTTGCCTGAGCTAGGAAACTTCTGTGCAGGACTCTAAAGAATCGTCAATACGCCGGCAGTAGGTGATGATCATATCAAACACTCACAAGCTGCAAGCGGTCAGCTAAACGTAACAGCCACCCAGGTATTGAGCGATCAGAAGATCAACAAGTAAGCCTGTACATTCTCCCGCGAGTTCAATCAGTAACACTCCCGTACAGTCCGGTCTCTTCGTCTGATATGTCGTATATCTCGCCTAGAGGTGGTAAACGTCAGACCCCAGTAGCTTGATAAGTCGTGTCGATATGAGGTCTATAACAGTTCGAGAAACTACTGATAACACTTACCAGTAAATCTCAGCAACCCTGGCCAGGGATTTCCAGTTATAGCCAATCGAACACAGCGCAACATCAACTCCCTATACCGGGAGAGGCGAATCCCCTCCTATCACTCATTGCCTCCATGTGATCTGGGACTGTACCCAAAAGCCACCGTTCTGCATGCCCCCATGGAAGTGGTGAGGTGGAAATCAAAGCACAGTGGGAATCACACAAGACTCTATGATGATTTCGGGTCTACAGATTAACCTGTACCAGTGTCACTAGAGGACTGTCATCTGACGTGAGGTATAATACTATCTAGGAGTTCTCGGAGAGTCCGTCTAGTGTACCCAGTCTCCATTGAGTACCCGTATACCTTCTCTGATGTCAAACACCAATGGATATGGGATCATCCATCGCCCATCATATGGGTCAAGAAGCGCATACGCTAGTCTACTCTGGTATATCGATGCCCTGTCTCGATACACCTACGACTAGGAACATTTGAAGGATGTACTTAGCGACTACACTATCCCTACTAGTATGATCTGCATCATAGTCCTGGTAGTCAAGTACTCATCCTAAGGGCTTTATCAACATGTAACATAGAGAAAATCAGAGTACATGTTAAGATAAAGAGCAACCAGATAGCATACTATCATGTCGAGCAAGAAAGTCCTACCTATATATGTCCAAGCATCTGCTGCAGTATACATCATATGTACAGTAATGGCCTCTAGGGAATACATATAACTAACACTCTCCCACTTGCACTAGGGCTATCTGTTGTGGTATCGCATACCCAACATACAGCTGTGGTTGAAGTATCTCATACTCAACCATCCCATAAAAGTCTCTACTAGGAAATAGGCCTTTGTGAGTGGATCCGCGCTGTTGTCCTCCGTGTCTACTCTCCTAACCTCGATCTCCCTGGAGATCAACCATCTCCATGATCAGGCGATACTGCCTAAGAATATGTCTGGATCTCTGATGGGATGGGGGTTCCTAGGCATAAGCCACAACTCTATTGTCACACAATGGTAGGAACTAAGTTCATCTCATGAACTATTATATATATCCAGACTGCCTCTTTGGTAGCATCCTTGGTAGTGATTTATCCTGCCTTTATCATCTAGTATGTCACGGTATCTAGCTTGGAACTTTTCCAACAAACCGTCCCTCCACTGAGGGTAAAGACAATGCCTGTGACTGACATTCAGTCGACCTTACCACCTTGGAACCATTCTAGTGATTCTCCCCAGGATTGATTGATACCATCTCACTACAACTAGTGAGAATCCTAACATCCAATTACATCTATCTCATAGATCCAAAACCCAGGATTTAGGAGGTATTACTTTGATCCTTATGGAGAATGCTTGTGATAAGAGGAGATTGACCGAGCGTAGCATAGGAAACTCCTTCCCTATCAAGAGTATGTCATCCACATACAATACAAGGATCACCACCATGCTCTCTACTACTTTTTTGTATATACAAGGTTCATCTACCATTTTGATGAAGTCAAACTCTTTGACTACCATATCAAAACAGACGTTCCAACTCCGCGTTGCCTGCTTTATCCCATAAAGCAACTTGCACACGTTTCCGCTTCTCCCACTGTCTACGAAGCCCTCTGGCTGTGTACTTATAGACGCTCTCTTCCAAATCATTTTTTTTAGAAAAGCAGTCATGACACCCAACCGCCAGATATTGTAGTCATGGTATGTAGCAGTGGCAAGTAGGAGCTGGATGGAATTAAGCATAGCTTTGAAAGTCTCAATTTTTCCATGTACACCAAGTAATCTTCTCAAGATATACTTGCTCCTGATGGGGATTTAACCCTTCAGATAAAGCAACCAAAGTCCATACTTCGTTGGTGTATAAGGATTCCATCTCAGATCGCATTAGCATCCAGCCATTCTTACAGAGTCCCCACTCTTGATGGCCTGCTCGAAACTAGTTAGGTCATCATCTCATGATGCAATCCTCGCTCCCACTGTCATAGAGAAGACCGAAGTATCTCTCAGGTGGGTGAGGAACCTTACTAGATCGGCGGAGAGGCTGAGGTTCGTTGGAAACTATTGAATCCTTTGGTTCTACCAAATTATCAGCTGCAGTTTGTATAGCTGGAACTCTTTCCAGTTTTACCTCATGAACACTAATTTCTTCACAAGAAATTCCCTTTCACAAAAGTGGCATGCTGAGAAACAAAACATCTTTTGTTCCTCGATGTGGTAGAAGATATCCCCTTGCGAATGCTTGGGATATCCAACAAACTTCTACAGAACTGACCTTGCCTCGAGTTTGTCCGGATTTTGTTTTTGACATAGGCCGGACAACCCCAAATCTTAACATCATTAAGAGATGGGCTCTTTCCATACCATATCACATATGGAGTGGTAAGCATCTGATTTGGTTGGAACCCTATTCAATAGGTATGCAACTTCTCAAGTGCATAACCCCAAAAGAAAACAGGCAACTCAGTAGTACTCATCATAGAGCACACCATGTCATTTAGGGTGCGATTGCTCCGCCCCGATACACCGACGTGCTGTGGTGTATACGGAGGAGTAATGCTGAGAGAGAATCTCATTCTCCTTCAGAATAGTCCAGGAATTCCGTGCTCAAGTATTCTCCTCCTTGATCTCATCAAAGGACATAATACTTATATCCGTTTTTGGTTCTCTACTTCTAACTTATATTATGTGAATATATCAAAAGTTTCGGACTTGTGTTTCAAATAGGAACATATGTCCGGATCTTGAGAGATAATCAGTGAATGTAATAAAGTACAAAGAACCGGTCCTGGAATACGTAGACAGGGGACTTTCATATATCAGCATGTATCAATCCCAAGAGTTCAGAAACTCTTTCTCTGTTTCCAATAAACGGAGCTATGGTCATCTTATCTTTGTGACATGACTGACAAGTTTCACAGGATGTAAATTCAAACTGATTTAAATATGCATCTTTATGTAACTTTAGCTAATCGGGTCGCATCGATATGACCTAGTCTACAATGCCCCAAGAAGGATTCGTTCATTTCTGAACTCTTCCTCTTGTGTGTGTTATGTACACCAAGAACTGTAATTTGATTTAGAACGTATATACTTTTAGATAACGTGCCTGAACCGATCAACTCATGATATAGGAGATGTTCAAAACATTATCCAACAATACAAAATTATATCCTTCTTTATTAAATAAAGAGACTGATATGATGTTGTATATCAGGTTCGGTATCTAATAACTGTAACAACCGAGTCCACTTCTACAAATTTCGGTTACCGTATGTGTTGTTGTGATACTTATTTCATTTACCGTGTTTTGGCAGTTATTAGTTATAGATTACCCCGACATTACATTTTGGCATATAACAGTTTAAGTCGTTTAATATAAAATTAAAAATACTTGTCATGGCCTGCTTGGCACCCCTAACCCTGTGGTAGCGTCCTTGTATCGTGTTCTCGTCCCGTTCAGTAAAACGGACGTGTTTGGACGGCTACGCGCACGTGCGTGCGTTTGTTCTTGGGGGTATGCTTTTTAATTATAAAATCCTTCATTTTAATTTTTGGAACCCGTCAATAATTTTCATTTTTCGAATTCAAATTTTGGACCCGACCCGGGCGCAATTCTGAGATATTTTGCATTTGCGCCAAATCCTATTTTCTAATATTTTTTTTAACCAACGAAATTAAATTCATAACCCCATAAAATATTTTTTCCCATTTTCTTTAAAATCTTTTTAAAGTTTTTCCCTAACTGTTCAACCCCACAAATCTCTCTTTCTTTTTTCCTTTATTGGCCACAAGCCAATCACAATTCATTTAAACCCCCCTGGGCCACACACGTCTCTCTCTATCTCTCTCCTTTCTCCCTCTCTTTCTCTCTCTTCTCTCTTCCTCTCTCCTCGCGTAACGACGGTTTTCTTTCTCCTCAAATCTTTCTCTCTCCTCTCGATCTCTCTCTCCCACTCTATCTCTCTCCTCTCGATCTCTCTCTCTACCGCGTTTCTCTCTCTCATCTCTCTATCTCTCTCAATCTTTCTCTCTCTCCTCCCCGAGTATCTCTCTCTATCTCCCTCCTTATATTTCTTTGTCCCCGTTTCCTTTCTCTAAAACCCATACGCAAACCTTAAACCAACCTTCGCCGCCCCGTCTCCACTGACCCTACCTCGTCGTCGCCACCTCCGTCTCACCCTCATGACAGCCCTCTCAACCACCTTGCTCTCCTCTCTTCCTTCCAGCGTTCCCGAGGACCCACTACACCCGACGAGGCCGTTTGCTGCCACCTCCCGCAAGCCCAACTTCGCCGGTGACTCGTCGTCATCACCCTCATCACCTCTTCGCATCCCTCTCCACGTCCCGGCCCAACAAACCATCACTACCACCCTCTGCCGAAACCCCCACGACCATAGCTGCAACCCTACAACCCACTGCCCTTCGCCGGAAAGCCACCACGCCGGCAACCTTCGTCGTCGTCACCCTGTGTCGACTTCCCTGATAACCCAGAACACCTTACCACGATACAATCTTCTTCTTCTTCTCTTTTCCATTTTTTCCTTGTGAAATCTTTCTTAACTTTTCACTGTTTTCTCGACGGCCGGAATCCGACCGTGCCGGCGACGATTCCCGACGATCCAGCGAGGAACCCTGACCCGTGTGGCTCCATTGTTCATCGTTTGGGTTCATTCCGTGAACCGTGCGCGCATCGCGAGATTTCCCCGCCGACGCGTAACGTTCCGTTTTCCGTTTCGCGACCCGTCGAGGCAAGTTAATCTTGCTACGTGCTATTTAAATCAGTTTATACATATTCTAATACCTGTAGTTTAAATATAGTACCCTATGCATCGTTTTATATCATTTCGATGTTCCGTTTACATCGGTTTATATTATTTTAGATCTAGAACGTGAAAGGTAACCATTGCATACATGATCACCTTTAAATGTTAAATCTCATGACCACAATCATATGTTTAATCACATTTTTGACATAGTCTATGATATCTTTCTATAGTTTAATCCATCGGACACTTGTGCGCATTTAAACCAGTTTTAGCTGTAACTTCATCCAGTGAACCTATTTATTGATTATTGCATCCCTAGAAATTCTTAATATTGGTTAACATAATTTAACGGCCATGAATGTCACCCTGTATTCATATAATGTTGAAACCGTCTCTGAACCACAACTATTAACTGTACTGCTAATTAATTAAATCTGCTTTATTGCTTAACTTATTACTTAGACCGTGTTGTTGATAACCATGCTTGATTATTATAACCATGATTATGCTAGCTGTTTATAAGTACTCACATGTTATCTTTTACACCCTGGCCTGATTTGCTACACACATATTGGTTGACCCGACATGGTGCCGTACACTACTTGACTGGACCTGATGTACCATGACTTGACCCGTTACCTGATCTTATGTCTAATGCCAACAAACTTGATATGTAGTCCTCACGGACCGTTCCTGTTGTCTATCCAGACAAACCTGCTCTTACCTGATCCTGTGTTGGCATTAGTTCTTGATTATTGAATACCTGACTTGAACACTTATAACTTGGGGGTATGGGGAATCAATGGTGAAACTTGACTTGTAACTCAACAGTTCGATACCTGTTCTGATCAGTCTTACGGGCTAGGCCAGCCCCCGAGTGATGATGCTGACATCACTCGTCTGTACCTGCTACCTTTTACTGCCTAGCGGCACGTCTCGGTTTCAGCCCGAGAGTCTGTAGACCGTGGTCCCGGGCATGCACGGGATACTATTGAGTTACATCGATGATTCATCAATTTGATTTCAAAGACTTTAGAGTAGATAACCCAATAGACCAGTTTAGTTTACTCACTGCACACTACCTTTCACCGCCCTGATTTATATCACTGTTACATATGCTTTATCACTCAAGATTATATTTGCATTGCTTGTTACCCTGTTGCACTTTATAACTTGATGACATGACGCGCTGACGTCTGGGTTTTGCATGGCCCAGATTCTGTACCGTTGCTGCAGTCCGAGCAGGAGTACTTCAGCCAGCAGGCTGAGCTGTGAGGTGTCGGTAGTAGTTAGTTCTTTATTTCCTGCATTTTATTCCTGATGTGAGCCCGCATTATGGGACACACATTCCAGTTACTTGTATTGGATCTTTTGCTTCCGCACTTTTATTATTCTTGACTCGTGTTATCTTGGCTTATGGACATGTTTTAGATTGTTATATTTTGTTCTTGATATCTCTACAACCGTAATGCGACTGTGGATGGATACTTCCTACCCACAGGTAGCATGGTTGGCTATGTCACGTGCCCAATTTAGCATACTCTGGGATGCGGGGCGTGACATGGTTCTTTTGGTATCAGAGCTATAGGTTAGTCGGGTTGATTCTTTTGTAGTTGGGTATTGTACCCAATACACGAATCAGAATACCCATATTTAGGAAACATGTCCTGCCACCTTACCGTTTTACCGTTCTTGAATCAAGTTCTTCCTGATTATATTTTTTACGATGTGCAAACTTCCTTTGCATATCGACTCGAAACCTGATTCCTTGTTATCTCTAGAACTTAGGCGACTTGGGTGGAGTTATGTAATTGTAGCTATGATACCGCGGCATAGTTACAATGCGGTACTATATTTAAGTAACTTGGAGTTCTAGCCTTGATCTATATTGTAAATTTATTATCATGCTAATCTTGGGTGTTTTGATTTCAGGAGTATGGCAGGCAAGAATCCGAAGACGTACCAAAGGCGTGTTGACGAAGCCGCCATGCTTGGAGTGATACGGGGAATGCTGGAGAATCAAAAGAGGCAGACCGAGCTGATCCAGCAGCAAGCTGAATCGTTTCAGGAAGGTCTGTAGACCGTTCAGCAGTCCGTGAACAATGTTGGAGCTAAACCAGTTGATCGTGTGGGGACCGTAGCAGATTTCAGGCATTTGGGTCCGTCTGTCTTTACTGGTTTGGAGGAGCCGTTGCCAGCGGAGCAGTGGCTAGTTGACACGGAGAACTTACTTATTGCGGCGCAGATCCCGGAAGATAAAAGGGTGGATGTGGTGCGTATTCAGTTAGTGGACTACGCCCATGAATGGTGGCTTGTGGAGGAGACCCGCTTGCCCAAGCCGATCAAGTGGGCGGATTTTTCGAAGAGTTTCCTGGAGAAGTTCTTCCCGCGGACTGCACGGGAGGAAATGGAAGAGAAATTCATCAGTCTGAAGCAGAATGGTGCACCCGTAGACGTACATGCAGCAAAGTGGACACGGCTCAGTAGATTCGTTGGACCTTTAGTTGCCAACGATGCAGACAGGGCAAGGAAGTTCATGCGCAGCTTGGATGTGGACATCCAGAGGCAGATTTTCTCCCTGGGTTTGACCACTTTCTCACAGGTACTTACGGCAGCCTGAGAACAGCAGAGCTTATCGGGGAAGACTGGGAGTTCACAGCAGACAGCAGTTGCCATAAGGAAGCTGACATTTGTACCAAACCGAGCTCATGGACGCAGAGGTATTCCTGTGGACCGTCGTGGCGTAACACCGATGAAGAAGCCGGTTGTCGTTGATCGAAGGAGGAGCGTGATTTGTGACTACTGCCATTTACCAGGACACGTACAAAAGGAGTGTCGAAGGAGGCAGGGACTTTGTTTAGTTTGTGGAGCGGCAGATCACACTGTCAGCACTTGTCCGTCGAAGCTTCGTACGAGGGATGATATTCAGAAGCCTCCGCAGAGACCATTTCAGGGACAGAAGCAGCTGACTCAAGGAACTAATCAGGCTCGAGCTTTTACGTTGACAACTGAGGAAGCTAAGGCGTCAGGAGAAGTTGTTTCAGGTATTCTACTCGTTCATGGTTTTCCCGCATTAGCGTTATTTTATTCTGGTGCATCCCATTGTTGTATGTCGTCCAAGTTTATAGCTACACACTCGATTACCTGCACGACCCTATCTAGTTTCTGGGGCATACACACTGGGAATGGGAAAATCATATCTAGTAGGGAATGTAAAGATTGTACAGTTGTTGTGTGCGGACGGGAGATTTTTGCAGATTTCTTGGTGATCGATATGGGCAGCTACGAAGTCGTCTTGGGAATGGATTTTCTTGGCACTTTCCACGCTCACATTGATTGTAGGGCAAAGAAAGTAATTTTCCAGATTCCCGGACATCCCGAGTTTACCTTCACTGGAGGAAGCAGTTCTGTCGGGCCAGTCGAGTTTAGGGCTAGGCCGACAACTAATATTCTTGCATCAATGGAGGTTGATAAAAGTGAAGAGCCAGCTGTTGTTCGCGATTTTATGGACGTGTTTGAAGATATATCGGGATTACCGCCGAAGCGAGACGTGGAGTTCGCAATTGATCTTATTCCTGGTGCAACGCCAGTATCTAAAGCGTATTATCCAATGGCACCGGTGGAGTTGGAAGAAGTCAAGAAACAGGTTGCTGAATTGCTTGAGAAGGGTTGGATTTGAAGCAGTAACTCGCCTTGGGGAGCTCCAGTTCTTCTAGTTAATAAGAAAGATGGCACGAGCAGGATGTGCATCGACTATCGAGAATTAAACCGGGTGACTATTAAGAACAAGTACCCGATCCCTCGCATTGCCGAACTTTTTGAGCAGCTTAGTGGCACGAGGGTATTCTCGAAACTAGATTTGCGATCCGGATATCATCAGGTCCGAGTGAAAGCAGATGATATTTGCAAGACGGCGTTCCGAACTCGGTATGGACATTACGAGTACTTAGTGATGCCCTTCGGAGTAACGAATGCACCGGCAATATTCATGGACTTGATGAATCGAATATTTTCACCATTCTTGGACCAGTTATTGTGGTGTTCATCGACGATATTCTGGTTTACTCGAAGAGTATGGAAGAGCATGCTGAACATCTGAAGATCGCACTGCAGACGCTGAGACAAGAGAAGCTATATGCGAAGATGAGCAAGTGTGAGTTTTGGCTGGAAGAAGTAAAGTTTTTGGGGCATGTTGTGTCTGGCGATGGAATCGCCGTCGATCCCGAAAAGATTGCAGCAGTTCGTGATTGGCCGATTCCAAAGAATGTTGCGGAGATAAGAAGTTTTCTTGGACTCGCCGGATATTACAGAAGATTTGTGGAGAACTTTGCTTGTCTGGCGGAGCCGTTGACCAAGCTTACGCGCAAAGAGGTACCTTTTGTGTGGACGGATAGATGTGCGTAAGCTTTTGAGACGTTGAAGCAGAAATTGATAACCGCCCCTATTCTGATCGTGCCAGACAATTCCGGAGGATTGGCGATTCACAGCGACGCATCTGGGAAAGGATTGGGATGCGTTTTGATGCAGCATGGGAAGGTTGTAGTGTACGCATCAAGACAGTTGAAGACCCATGAGAAGAATTACCCAACTCACGACTTAGAGCTTGCGGCTGTGATTTTCGCTTTGAAGATTTGGAGACACTACCTTTTGGGCGAAAGGGTCGAAGTTTTCACGGATCATAAGAGTTTGAAGTATGTGTTCACGCAGAAGGAGCTTAATATGAGGCAACGCAGATGGTTGGAGCTGATGGCTGACTATGATCTTGATCTTAAGTACCATCCGGGGAAAGTTAATGTCGTGCCGGATGCGCTCAGTCGGTTACCAGCAATTTAGATGTTGACTGCACAGAAAGATCTCATTAAAGACTTTCGAAGATTTGATTTGGAGGTTGTGCTACCGCATTCTTTGGGACAGTTGATGCAGCTGCAGGTACATTCGTCGCTGATCGAGAATATTAAAGCAGCGCAATTTTGGGACCCTAGATTGCAAAAGTTTCGAGAACAAGTTGAAGCCGGACTACGAACAGATTTATTAATCCATGAAGATGGTTCGTTGAGGTATGGTAGCCGTTTGTGTGTGCCAAAGGGAGATATTCGTGAAGAGCTTATGAAGGAGGCACACAGTTCAGCTTATTCCGTACATCCAGGAGGCATGAAGATGTACCGAGATTTACGACAGCATTTCTGGTGGGAAGGCATGAAACAGGAGATCGCTCGCTTTGTGGCAAAGTGCTTGGTGTGTCAGCAAGTTAAGGCTGAACATCAAAGGGTTGCTGGTTTATTGCAACCACTTCCGATTCCTCAGTGGAAATGGGAACGTATAACCATGGATTTCGTGACAGCTTTACCGCGGAGTCCAAAGGGCAACAATGCAGTATGGGTGATTGTCGATCGGTTGACCAAATCAGCTCATTTTATTCTTTTTCGGGTTGGTAAATCAACAGAAACTTTGGCGGAGCGGTACATGCAGGAGATTGTAAGATTGCATGTAGTACCGGTGAGCATCGTGTCCGATCGAGACACTCGGTTCTTATTGGGGACTCGATTGAAGTTTAGCACAGCTTATCATCCTCAAACTGATGGTCAGTCGGAGAGAACGATCCAAACTCTTGAAGATATGTTGAGAGCGTGCATGTTGGACTTCAAGGGTTCATGGGAGGATCATCTACATTTGGTGGAGTTTTCTTACAACAACAGTTTTCAGGCGACGATTCAGATGGATCCATTCGAAGCTTTGTATGGTCGCAAGTGTCGTTCACCTGTTTGTTGGGACGACGTCGGTGAACGAAGATTGTTGGGACCAGATTTGGTTGTGCAGACAGTTGAAAAGGTTAACGCTATTCGGAATCATATGAAGGCAGCTCAAGACCGACAAAAGAGTTGGGCAGATACGTCGAGAAGACCTCTAGAGTTCGCCGTGGGTGATTTGGTATTCTTGAAGATATCACCGACTAGAGGGGTGATTCGTTTTGGAAGTCGAGGAAAGCTCAATCCTCGATTTGTTGGACCCTTTGAGATCTTGGAGCGTGTTGGCGAAGTAGCATATCGTTTGGCGTTACCGCAGTCCTTGGCGAATGTGTACGATGTGTTTCATGTATCTCAACTCCGTAGGTATGTTCGAGATGAAACACATGTGTTGGATCATTCGGAGCTGACGGTACGAGAAGACTTGACTTTTAAGGAGCGACCGGTTGAAATCGTGGATCGAAGGGAAAAGGTTCTTAAGAACAAGGTTATCCCTCTTGTACTTGTTTCTTGGGGTAATCGCTCACATGGAGAGTCCACTTGGGAACGAGAAGATGAAATCCGGCAGAAGTTTCCTAATCTTTTTTTGTAGTTTGATTTTCGTCTATCCTTTGTATTCTTGGAATTTCGAGGACGAAATTCTTTTTGTAGTTGGGTATAATGTAACAACCGAGTCCAGTTCTATAAATTTCGGTTACCGTATGTGTTGTTGTGATACTTATTTCATTTACCGTGTTTTGGCAGTTATTAGTTATAGATTACCCCGACATTACATTTTGGCATATAACAGTTTAAGTCGTTTAAAATAAAATTAAAAATACTTGCCATGGCCTGCTTGCCACCCCTAACCCTGTGGTAGCGTCCTTGCATCGTGTTCTCGTCCCGTTCAGTAAAATGGACGTGTTTGGACGGCTCCGCGCACGCGCGTGCGTCCGTTCTTGGGGGTATATTTTTTAATTATAAAATCCTTCATTTTAATTTTTGGAACCCGCCAATAATTTTCATTTTTCGAATTCAAATTTTGGACCCGACCCGGACGCAATTCTGAGATATTTTGCATTTGCGCCAAATCCTATTTTCTAATATTTTTTTAACCAACGAAATTAAATTCATAACCCCATAAAATATTTTTTCCCATTTTCTTTAAAATCTTTTTAAAGTTTTTCCCTAACTGTTCAACACCACAAATCTTTCTCTTTTCCTTTATTGGCCACGAGCCAATCACAATTCATTTAAACCCCCTTGGGACCCACACGTCTCTCTCTATCTCTCTCCTTTCTCCCTCTCTTTCTCTCTCTTCTCTCTTCCTCTCTCCTCGCATAACGACGATTTTCTTTCTCCTTAAATCTTTCTCCCTCCTCTCGATCTCTCTCCCCCTCTCTATCTCTCTCCTCTCGATCTCTCTCTCTCTCTACCGCGTCTCTCTCTCTCTCTCTCGTCTCTCTATCTCTCTCAATCTTTATCTCTCTCCTCCCCGAGTATCTCTCTTTCCCTGCTTATATTTCTTCGTCCCCGTTTCCTTTCTCTAAAACCCATACGCAAACCTTAAACCAACCTTCGCCGCCCCGTCTCCACTGACCCTACCTCGTCGTCGCCACCTCCGTCTCACCCTCGTGACAGCCCTCTCCACCTCCTTGCTCTCCTCTTTTCCTTCCAGCGTTCCCGAGGACCCACTACACCCGATGAGGTCGTTTGCTGCCACCTCCCGCAAGCCCAACTTCGTCGGTGTCTCGTCGTCATCACCCTCGTCACCTCCTCGCATCTCTCTCCACGTCCCGGCCCTACAAACCATCACCACCACCCTCTGCCGAAACCCCCACGACCATAGCTGCAACCCTACAACCCACTTCCCTTCGCCGGAAAGCCACCACACCGGCAACCTTCGTCGTCGTCGCCCTGTGTCGACTTCCCTGAGAACCCAGAACACCTTACCACGGTACAATCTTCTTCTTCTTCTCTTTTTCCATTTTTTCCTTGTGAAATCTTTCTTAACTTTTCACGGTTTTCTCGACGGCCGGAATCCGACAGTGCTGGCGACGATTCCCGACGATCCAGCGAGGAACCCTGACCCGTGTGGCTCCACTGTTTGTCGTTTGGGTTCATTCCGTGAACCGTGCGTGCGTCGCGAGATTTCCCCGCCGACGCATAACGTTCCATTTTCCTTTTCACGACCCGTCGAGGCAAGTTAATCTTGCTACATGCTATTTAAATCAGTTTATACATATTCTAATACCTGTAGTTTAAATATAGTACCCTATGCATCGTTTTATATCATTTCGATGTTCCGTTTGCATCGGTTTATATTATTTTAGATCTAGAACGTGAAAGGTAACCATTGCATACATGATCACCTTTAAATGTTAAATCTCATGACCACAATCATATGTTTAATCACATTTTTGACATAGTCTATGATATCTTTCTATAGTTTAATCCATCGGACACTTGTGCGCATTTAAACCAGTTTTAGCTGCAACTTCATCCAGTGAACCTATTTATTGATTATTGCATCCTTAGAAATTCTTAATATTGGTTAACATAATTTAACGGCCATGAATGTCACCCTGTATTCATATAATGTTGAAACCGTCTCTGAACCACAACTATTAACTGTACTGCTAATTAATTAAATCTGCTTTATTGCTTAACTTATTACTTAGACCGTGTTGTTGATAACCATGCTTGATTATTATAACCATGATTATGCTAGCTGTTTATAAGTACCCACATGCTATCTTTTACACCCTGGCCTGATTTGCTACACACATATTGGTTGACCCGACATGGTGTCGTACACTACTTGACTGGACCTGATGTACCATGACTTGACCCGTTACCTGATCTTGTGTCTAATGCCAACAAACTTGACATGTAGTCCTCACGGACCGTTCCTGTTGTCTATTCAGACAAACCTGCTCTTACCTGATCCTGTGTTGGCATTAGTTCTTGATTACTGAATACCTGACTTGAACACTTATAACTTGGGGGTATGGGGAAATCAATGGTGAAACCTGACTTGTAACTCAACAGTTCGATACCTGTTCTGATCAGTCTTACGGGCTAGGCCAGCCCCGGAGTGATGATGCTGACATCACTCGTCTGTACCTGCTACCTTTTACTGCCTAGCGGCATGTCTCGGTTTCAGCCCGAGAGTCTGTAGAACGTGGTCCCGGGCATGAACGGGATACTATTGAGTTACATCGATGATTCATCAATTTGATTTCAAAGACTTTAGAGTAGATAACCCAATAGACCAGTTTAGTTTACTCACTGCACACTACCTTTCACCGCCCTGATTTATATCACTGTTACATATGCTTTATCACTCATGATTATATTTGCATTGCTTGTTACCCTGTTGCACTTTATTTCTTGATGACATGACGCGCTGACGTCTGGGTTTTGTATGGCCCAGATTCTGTACCGTTGCTGCAGTCCGAGCAGGAGTACTTCAGCCAGCAGGCTGAGCTGTGAGGTGTCGGTAGTAGTTAGTTCTTTATTTCCTGCATTTTATTCCTGATGTGAGCCCGCATTATGGGTCGTACATTCCAGTTACTTGTATTGGATCTTTTGCTTCCGCACTTTTATTATTCTTGACTCATGTTATCTTGGCTTATGGACATGTTTTAGATTGTTATATTTTGTTCTTGATATCTCTACAACTGTAATGCGACTGTGGATGGATACTTCCTACCCACAGGTAGCATGGTTGGCTATGTCACGTGCCCAATTTAGCGTACTCTGGGATGCGGGGCGTGACAATAACATTCGTTCAGAATCAATATATTTTGGTAATACAGGGTGATAACTGCCAACAGACTTGGCCACAACACTTGCATCATTTCCAACTCTTGAAACTTATCACCTGTTCTCAGTTCTCTACCTTTCTGTAGCTCATGTAACAAATTATATTTGCGGGATCCTGATCCGGTATCTCATACCTAGGACGTAAAGGATAATGAGAAACAGTTCTCGGTAATGAACACACCCGAAGAAGATGCATCAGCATGCACTTTCTTCGTTTGGGCGGCATGGGAATTCTGGTAATCCCCTATTTCTTGCTCGGTCTTATAACAATTATAAGTTGGAGCGGGACCAACGTTCCCTAGCACAGTATAACAAGCGGGTTCGGTCAATACATCCGTATTATTATCTTGATTAAGGCGTGATATGGTCGCTACCTGGAGATAGAGAGAGAAGAAAACACTCAGCGTATGCTCTTGCAAGATTAGATTGGTTATTAATATATCTAATTAGGACGTCTCCCACTGTTTTAGTCAAATCTTCCTTTAAACCCTAAAAGGAAAGACTAGCCAGGATTAATTACACCCTACAAGTTTGTCAATCTTTCAGCCATGCCAGTGCCGGTACTTTGAGGGAGGTACCCCGTGCTTTCGCACGGACCTAATTAAAATAAACCTCGTTTTTCCAGGGGCGTAACCCCGTTGACACCTTTCTAGACACCTACTTGATCGGCCAATTGTAATGTGTAAAACTCTCCCAGGAGTAACTCTTACTCGCAGCGGGTATTGGGATCCAACTATCTCATAGGAGGTATGCAATGCCATTGTAAATTTCAACACTTGAAATTCCCGATAATATTTTGCCCCTAGTACTTATGACCTTAACTATGGTCAACATATCATAAGCACTAGTCAAGTTCTACCCGTCATTTCATGATTAATTAGACCCACCCACATGACCCTCAACTATGGTCGACATAATCACATGACTGTCCTAATTAATCGCATTATATGCTGTGTAGGAAGACATCACATAGCTACTGTACACTACGCCTCAACTATAGTCGACATACGCAGCACGTATACTAAGTACTCTACTTCCTAAAATGACAGAGGGTAACGACAGGTTTTTAAGAAAACCTTTTGCGTAATGAACTTGATATCGTTGTAGAATCGAGTGATTTTTGAAAAGGAGTGGTTTTGAGGCTTTTCTAGTTTCGCTAAAGAGGTCACTCCCGGTGAAGAGATCTCGGCTCTTTCCTTATCGAATAAGGTGCATGGTATATCATATATACCGCTGTGCAAAGCAAGAACTATAAAAGCAATCAAAAGGCAAACCGAATTTGTAGCATCTGCTAGTTTTGCTAAAGAGGTCACTCCCAGTGAAGGGATCTCGACTCTTTCCTTATCGAATAAGGTGCTGGATATTCTACAAGGAATACCGCTATGCAAAGCAAGAACTAGAGCTACCAGTTTTCGAAACAAGTTTCTACAACATCTTTAGGTTTCTTTTATTTCATTAATCTCATTAATGAAGTCCCATTTTATTATGCTTCACAAGCATCAGTTATGAAACGAAATCAGCAATATAACATATATCTCATATATATAATATAAACATTCGTCTCAGGCAGTAATATGATCTCATCACAGAACATTGCAGCAGAAGAACATATATGAAATATTGGATGTACTAGGAGGTCCGTGTTTTAATACGAGCCTGTATAAAACACGGATTCCACGGTCGTGATGAATAGCCAAACCCATATCCCTAGACCCCTACGAGAGCGGCAAGTAAGCCTGCCAGTTCTAGAGTTAGGAGACCCGGTCTCGACTCCTCGAGATGGTCTTCCACTGGACCCTAGAACCCGGTTACTTGTGCTCCCCGCCTTGGGTCTATCCTAATGCGGAAAAGTAAATAATATACAATGGTGACATCATCCTCAGTCCAGAAGTGCCCCAATAAAAGAATATTACATACAATGAATTTTACATGAATGAAAATAAAAACCCTCATCTCACATAAAACCCCCGGCTATTCAAAACGCGACGATCCAATATAACATATCACAGCAACACATAACATCACATGTCATCAACGTAAGTAAATATGCGTATCCCAATTGTCGTTGATGTATAGCAACGAAACCGGCGATACACCACATATTACACTTACGGTCGCATACAAGAAAGTGTAAAACTACAACAGTTGGAATCCGCAACCTCCTTAGACATCTCATGCCTAATTAAATGAATTCCTTAGACATCGCATGCCTAACAATAATAGACCCCACATTTTAGTCTCAATATCGAAAACACTTTTCAATATCTAGTCGGGCAATTCAACAAGATTCTCGACATCCTGATCGAATGCTCGTCGAAAACTTTAGTAGACGGCTGCATCCCCGACGCCGTCGACGAAGTGCACTAAAGCGGAACACCGCTGCCGCGAGCACCCGAACGGATGCTTTTGGCGACGGGGTTCTCCTACAGTCGCTTGGTCGGGGCTATGGGGCGTGGCTATCTATTAAGTTTACCCGGCGAGTATCTGCGTACGCTACGTGATTGCAACGGACTTTTGATCACATCAAAATCCCGTGGCAACCGATCATCTGAGACTAAACTACTAGATTTATAACATTCAAATTAGTTATCTCATAACTACTTGTGGATTCCAAATATTGTATCATATTTCAGATAAATAGATAATGTTAAACTTTCCGATCGAATAATCTAACACCCAAGATTTCCCAAATAGCTCAACACTTGAGCGGAGTTCAAAAATCCCAGAACATGTCACAGCCCCAATGAACCAGCCGTAGAAGGGTCAAATCAACGCCTCACATGTGGCAACGCTAAACTACCACAAACCTTAGGGTTCTAGTGGCGGTTTTGACGGTCACATAATCGAGTTAAGGTTACATTCTTCTAGAGGGTCCACAGATACGCTTGCATGATTTCCCGAAAGTTTTAAACTCGTCGAAAAATCCAACACTTGAAAGTTTTTCGACAGGGAAAAAAGTGAGTTATTGATATCCGTTCGAACTTTTTAACACGTTCTAAATTACCCGAAAAACTTAAACGAAGTTAAACTTTCCGATCGAATCAACGAGTTCCCAATATTTCCCAGAAAGCTCAGCACTTGAGTAGAATTAAAAATTCCCAGAAGTATGAAAAAGTACCCAAGAATAAACCCATGAAGTATTAGCCCCTAACTCCCAAAGATGGCCGCGGAACCGCAGCCAAACGCATGGTTTGGCCGCGGTTCCGCGGTATCTTAAGGGGGTTGGGGCTTCGTACTTCACAGTAATTCTTAGAATTCCCTGCATGATTTTCTGAGTATTTTTAATATGAAAATTTTCAACTTTTGGAAAAATTTCCAGAGAAGGGGTTCGTATCGGGGTTTCGGGGTTCGATCGGACTTCAAACTTCGTCCAGACAACGCCTAATGCTCTAGCTTGGCTCTGATACCACTGTAGGGTCAGTATAGCACCTTAGAAAGGTTTAAGAAGGCATCACACATGCCATATTGAAATTTTTGGGGTGCTAAACAAACCCCAACCAAGATCTTAACTAGAAAATTAAGCAAACAATCATGTTAAAAACTTTAACATCTAAGAGTTAGGGATTACAACCTTTGTAGTCCGTTCCTTCACTTCATAAGCTCCGTGTTGAGGTCCCTTCGCTGCGATCATCAAGTATCCGGACTCTAGAGAGGCTCCATGAAGAGAAAGATGCAAACTTGCTTCCGATCTTCAACAACTAAGATGATCTACCTTGAAGAAACTCAAACTCAAGCTCTTGCTTCACTAATCAAGTATTAGCAAAGCAAAAACCCTAATCTAAGTGGCTAGAATAGATGAGGATGATGAAGTAGGAATTTAGCTCTCTTTTATTTTCAATTTCTCACTTATTATCATCACATGTCAAAAAGCTAGAAAGCTTTTTTCAAGAGGAAGAAGAAGAATAATTTTATTTGTGATGAATAATGAAAACTTGTGTGAGGTTAGAATTGCAACCATGGGTTAAGAATGAAGACTTAACCCTTGTAGAGAACTAACTATGGTAAAGGGTTTGGGTTGGGTTAAGAAATATCCACACAAAATATCATAGTCAAAGTCAAAGCTTCAAGAAGCTTCATGCAAGCTTAACCCTAATCCAAACCCTAACCACATTTAAAATCTACAAAACATGTTGCATTTGTAAGCATAACATGTTACAATATTATATATCACATATACAATATTTATTGTAACAAAATAAAATAATACAATTAACACATATCACATATATATCAATGTATTATTCAAGTGAGAGAAAGAATCTTTAAGTGAGCTAATATTAGTTAATGTAATATAATATATCAAATATATAATTATACATTAAATTATCGAATCAACACTTGATCCGATAATCTGGCTATTTCATAAATGACCGACTAATATAATCTGTATCAGTTCATCGAATCAACACTTGATCCGATGACCCGGCTATATCACATATACCCGGCCGATATCACATATCGCGATAATCTTATACGGTATCACATACACGTATTGTTCTCGGTCTCGCACATATCACATATGTCCTCCTACTCCTTTTTTCCTGAGCCAGGAAACCTCTGTGTAGGACCCTAAAGAATCGTCAATACGCCGGCAGTAGGTGATGATCATATCAAACACTCACAAGCTGCAAGCGGTCAGCTAAACGTAACAGCCACCCAGGTACTGAGCGATCAGAAGATCAACAAGCAAGCCTGTACATTCTCCTGCGAATCCAATCAGTAACACTCCCGTACAGTCCGGTCTCTTCGTCTGATATGTCGCATATCTCGCCTAGGGGTGGTAAACGTCATACTCCAGTAGCTTGATAAGTCATGTCGATATGAGGTCCATAACAGTTCGAGAAACTACTGATAACACTTACCAGTAAATCTCAGCAACCCTGGCCAGGGATTTCTAGTTATAGCCAATCGAACACAGCGCAACATCAACTCCCTATACTGGGAGAAACGAATCCCCTCCTATCGCTCATTGCCTCCATGTGATTCGGGACTGTACCCAAAAGCCACCATTCTGCATGCCCCCATGGACGTGGTGAGGTGGAAATCAAAGCACAGTGGGAATCACACAAGACTCTATGACGATCTCGGGTCTACAGACTAACCTGTACCAGTGTCACCAGAGAACTGCCATCTGACGTGAGGTATAATACCATCTAGGAGTTCTCGGTGAGTCCGTCCAGTGTACCTACTCTCCACTGAGCACCCGTATACCTTCTCTGATGTCAAACACCAATGGATATGGGATCATCCATCGCCCATCATATGGGTCAAGAAGCGCATATGCTAGTCTACTCTGGTATATCGATGCCCTGTCTTGATACACCTACGACTACGAATATTTGAAGGATGTACTTAGCGACTACACTGTCCCCACTAGTATGATCTGCATCATAGACCTGGTAGTCAAGTACTTATCCTAAGGGCTTTATCAACATGTAACATAGAGACAATTAGAGTACATGTTAAGATAAAGAGCAACCAGATAGCATACTATTATGTCGAGCAAGAAAGTCCTACCTATATATGTCCAAGCATCCACTACAGTATACATCGTATGTACAGTAATGGCTTCTAGGGCATACATATAACTAACAGTCTTGTAGTAAATAGAAGACTTGCCGAAACCATGATATCAGTAAATGGAATGGAAGTAAATGGATAGTTATGTAAACGAAATATATCCATGGTTCGGTTCAGTCAATATAGATTGATATACATTGAATAAATGGATTCATGTTGTATTGTAGTTTATACTTAAATCATATTCAAGTCAGATTGATTTCAGGTTTGCCCATGACTCGAACTGAGTCAGACTTTTAAACAGAATTGAAGTCCTGATTGTTTTGATGTTATCAGTAACTGCTGCACATGGACGGCAGGATTTGTGTCTTTTTCAAAGATAATTACCGTGTTGATAACACCGTTTGTTTGATTGTATACCTTAGATAGGCAAGCACCCATATTCTCCGGCTCCCTTAGGCTCAAGAGAACTGGTCCCGCTAAAACCTATGTTTACTAGGGTCCTTATTGTAATTTAGTATAACTTGAGGGGGTTTTATGTAAAAATAGTTTTGGTATAATTTCAAAATACACTTCAAGTATTTAATTATCATCTTTAGCGTTTTCATAGATGTATATTTTATAAAAGTGAAATTTCTAGTGAGTAGAACCTAGTTTCCCTAGTATATGGTATTTTATAGAAATATGGGTATTGTTTTGTATTTCGATGGTATTTTCATGTAATGGTGATTCCTTTGATTTGGAAAACTTGGAATATTTATATAATATAATTAAAATAGATATTTTGATAATAGTTATATATTTAATAAAAATAAATTTAATTTATTCTCTGGTAGAAATCTCATTTTCTAAAGAAAAATGCATTAAAATTCCATCGAGATCGAATGCTCCTTTCGGAGGTCTGCATCTCGCTCTATTAGACCCGAGGATGTGCGATAATCTGCACAATCTCGAACGGGTTCCCCAAAATGGGTTGTAGAGGCGTAATTGCAAGGAATTAGATAATACACTTTTTAAAGAAATGGTTTTGTAAATTGATGGTATTTATTTGTAATGTCGTGTTATCCCATGAATATATTCCCAAACCTTCATCATGCTATGTTAAGGATGTGTTTTGTGATGAGCTGGATCATTACCTCATGAGTTATCTAAAGGTGATACAAGTCTTGTGTTATTTTATGTCGGAAATGAAGTATATGGTATTTTACCGTAAAAATACAATAAAAATTGCATAAATGTTTTTTAGATGAAACTCATTTTAAAGTGTTTGTTAATGTTTGTTAAACAATATATGAGAGTATGGCATTTTATTGATTAAGAAAAATATACTTTTTAAAGAAAACTGAATCGGAAGTCGGATTAACTCCGCTTCCGTCGCGTTTTAGAAATGGAACTTTTTATTATTGGATTAGTGAGGGGGAGAGAGGACTTACTGGCTATTGAACAAGAGAAGGGAGAGGGGAGACTAAGGAAGGCTTCGGTGTGTCGTTTCGTCGCCGGAATCTCTTTGGAACGTCGCCGGAACTTCACCATTTTGCTAACTCCACTTGTACACTAAAAAGAATTGGAAATTCTTGAGAGTTTTGGCAAGAATTTCTGAGTGAGGATGTGTGAATTGGGGTGTGGTATTTATAGGAAAAACTAGGGTTTGGTGTATTGAATGGGTGAATTAAAATTTGTATTAAAAATGGATTTAAAGAGTGTTTTAATGTTCTTTGGAAATGTGCAGAGTAGACAAACAGCCTAGAGGGAGTGGGGTAGGCGAGGGGTTGCAAGGGTTAAAGTTTGGGGGCTTCGCCGACGGATATGACCGGTGGTACCGGACAAAAATGGCATTTCGCCGGGTCAATACCGGCGGAGGGGGTAGGGTTTGGGTGCCACGTGTCTTTGTCGCTTGGTTTTCTTCAGTGCACATGTTTAAATTTTCTGTGAACTTTGGTTTTACGTGTTGTGTACTTGCAAACCCTCGGGCTTCTAAAAAGATTAAAAGAAAATTAAATAAAAATAATGTGTGGCTGATGGGATTTGAACTCGGATACTATGTCTTAGCAGTGCAAGGTCTTACCAATGAGCTACAAGCTCTTTCTTGCTGTTCAAAAGCAAAACAAACTTATAACTCGTGCTCAGGCTTAGGTGTCCCTTTCTGTATTTTTGAAAATTTTCATACAGAAATTTTAGGGTTGTTACATTCTACCCTCCTTATAAAAATTTTGTCTTCGAAATTTTTAGAAGGAATGTGTAACAGATTCAAAGCAATTTAGTGATGGAACTATTGATAGTGTATGAAAAATATTTGGAAGAACGAAAGAATGCAAAAGTTTTGGAAAGAGGTGAGGGAAATACCAGGGTTACTTTGGTCAACAATCTCGGCTTCTACGGCTGCTAAAGTGAAAGCCTGGCGCCGGGGTACATTCCTCCTAGCTGGAGGTACATTTCTCTGCCCTCGGGACATGTTTCTCTGCCCTCGAGGCATGTTCCTCAGTGCCTGTTGGAATTGGCGATTAGGCTATGCAGGAGGTGTACGTGAAGGTGGAGCTGGGAGTGCAAGACAGGGTGCAGGAGCCTGGATAGCTGGCCGCTGCGGGTAAGTGTTGCGAGTTGAAACTGGGTTGCGTCTATAAGGACATGTTCCCATTCCATGATTGGATGCGCCACAAACTAAGCACAGACCTTTTGCGCGCCTACAGTCCTTCCACAAGTGTCCATCTCTTTTGTAGTAGAAGCAAAAATCTAGACTTGGCTGGTTATTGGTTTCTTCCGGTCTCCTGGGTTCAACAGTTGGCCTTGAAGAGGCTCCTCCTGCCATCTGGGTAGAAGGGCGCTTCACTCTGGCAAATTGAGGTCTGCCCTTCCTCTTCACTACTGCCTCGTATTGGCATGCAGTTTTCATAGCCAAATCATGGGTTGGGAAATCCCCTGTAGCTAATGCAGCTTGGATCTCCTGATCCAACTCTTGCTGAAATCTTCTAGCCCTGATCTCAGTTGTCGGTATCAAGTGTACCACGAACCTACTGAGCATGGTAAACTCAGCATCACACTCATCCAGGGACTTGGTCCACATCGAACCCTGTTGTAGATGAATATATTGCTGCTCCATGTCAAATCGGCCAGTCTCAGGGAAGTATTTCGCGTCGAACATATCGCGAAAAGTCCTCCATTCGATAGGTTGGTCAAGATGGCTTTCTTCCGCCTTCCACTAGACCCGTGCATTATCAGTGAGTTGCAGCTTCACAACTCAAACCCAAACGATCTCTGGAACTTGTGCCACTACCAGATCATCCTCAATGGTTTGAGCCTACTCCTTAGTTTCTAGAGGGCTCCCTTTTCCCGAGAATTGATTGGGGTGCAAAGCACGGAATTGCTTTACCCCAGGTGCTTCCGCCTCTGGACGGTTCATCAAAATAGCAGTCTGCTGCTGCTGTCCCTCCAGCGGATCGCCTCAAGCAGCACCGTCTGCTCATTGATCGGAGCAGCGACGGTAGGTGTAAGTGGTAGAGGTGGTGGAGTGTTGTTGAAATTGATACTAGTGTTGTTTGGGGAATCCATAACCTTGAAAGAAAAATTTGGGTTAGGACAGATTCAAAATATATGAAATTGGAAGATTCAAGGAATATGTAAAGAATGTTTTTAGTTGCTCATTATTGTGTTATATTGCATAGGATGTTCATGCAGAACTGACCTGTATGGGCCACCAACAAAACCTGTCACGTTCCGCTTTCCGGTGTACGGGCAGGGGACGCGGCGAGGTCCGCTACGTATTTACTCAGAAGTAAACACGCTAAGCGTATCTAAACAATATAAGGTAAAATACACAAGAGACAGGGATGTAAATGAACATCAACTTTATTTATTAAACATTCTTTTACAGGTACAACTGAAAATGTAAATACATGGAGTGAAAGCAATGCCTAAACAATGACATAACTGAAATGAAAATATGTACAAGTAAAGTCTAATGCTTCGGGTCTTCAGTGCACTGCTCCAAATGCTCCTGGTTGGTCTCGAGCTCAAGTGCGTCCGATCCACCTGACTACATTCCAAAGAAGAAGAGAAATATGAATGTCGTCAGCGAACAATCGCTCGGTAAGTCCCAAAGAAGGAGAGAAGTAGAATAGACAGAAAAGAGAGTATAACTAATATAATATTTGATTTAGGTTAACATAATGTTTTTAGCTTGGTACAGAAGATGCCAGTGTATACGAGAGGAGTCCAACTTACACCGTGGACTTTGGTTACCCGTAGTATAAGGCTCCATCGAAAATACCATGGAACAACGGCATGGATGTAATTACGTCTTAAGTGACCACCTTGTGCCACCTTTAACATATTCCGTACCAGTCTACCCCTTTATAAATCTCATAATGTTTATCGTATTGATTGTATTGTATTGTCTTGTAGTAAATGGAAGACTTGCCGAAACCATGATATCAGTAAATAGAATGGATGTAAATGAATAGTCATGTAGACAGAATATATCCATGGTTCGATTAAGTCAATATAGATTGATATACATTGAATAGACGGATTCATGGATTCATGTTGTATTGTAGTTTATACTTGAATTATATTCAAGTCAGATTGATTTCAGGTTTGACTATGACTCGAACCGAGTCAGACTTTTAAACAGAATTGAAGTCCTGGTTATTTTGATGTTATCGGTAATTGCTGCACATGGACTGCATGATTTGTGTCTTTTTCAAAGACAATTACCGTGTTGATAACACCGTTTGTTAGATTGTCTACCTTAGATAGGCAAGCACCCATATTCTCCGGCTCTCTAAGGCTCAAGAGAACTGGTCCAGCTTAAACCTATATTTACTAGGGTCCTTATTATAATTTAGTGTAACTTGAGGGGGTTTTATGTAAAAATAGTTTTGGTATAATTTCAAAATACACCTCAAGTATTTAACTATCATCTTTAGGATTTTCATAGATGTATATTTTATAAAAGTGAAATTTCTAGTGAGTAGAACTTAGTTTCCATAGTATATGGTATTTTATTGAAATATCGGTATTGTTTTGTATTTGGATGGTATTTTCATGTAATGGTGATTCCTTTGATTTGGAAAACTTGGAATATTTATATAATATAATTAAAATAGATATTTTGATAATAGTTATATATTTAATAAAAATAAATTTTATTTATTCTCTTATAGAAATCTCATTTTCTAAAGAAAAATGCATTAAAATTCTATCGAGATCGAATGCTCCTTTCGGAGGTCTGCATCTCGCTCTACTAGGCCCGAGGATGTGCGATAATCCACACCATCCTGAACGGGTTCTCCAATATGGGTTGTAGAGGCGTAATTGCAAGGAATTAGATAATACACTTTTTAAAGAAATGGTTTTGTAAGTTGATGGTATTTATTTGTAATGTCGTGTTATCCCATGAATATATTCCCAAAACTTCATCATGCTATGTCAAGAATGTGTGTTGTGATGATGTATGTCATTACCTCATGAGTTATCTGAAGCTAATACAAGTTTTGTGTTGTTTTATGTCGGAAATGAAGTATGTGGTGTTTTACCGTAAAAATACAATAAAAATTGCATAAATGATTTTTTTGAGATGAAACTTGTTTTAAAGTGTTTGTTAAATAATATATGAGAGTATGGTATTTTATTGATTAAGAAAAATATACTTTTTAAAGAAAACCGAATCGGGTGGTTGCCATTTTTTAACCGACGGATATGACCGGGGTGTTGCAAGGGTTAAAGTTTGGGCGCTTCACCGACGGATATGACCGGCGGTACCGACCAAAAATGGCATTTAGCCGGGTCAATACCGGCGGAAGGGGTAGGATTTGGGTGCCACGTGTCTCTGTTTGTTGGTTTTCTTCAGTGAACATATTTAAATTTTCTGTGACCTTTGGTTTTACGTGTTGTGCATGTGCAAACCCTTGGGCTTCTAAAAAGATTAAAAGAAAATTAAATAAAAAGAACGTGTGGCTGATGGGATTTGAACTCGGGTGCTATGTCTCAGCAGTGCAAGGTCTTACCAATGAGCTACAAGCTCCTTCTTGCTGTTCAAAAACAAAACAAACTTATAACTCGTGCTCAGGCTTAGGTGTCTCTTTCTGTATTTTTGAAAAAATTTCGTACAGAAAGTTTAGGGTTGTTACAATTTAACCCACCGCATATGAAGAGTATGGTAATAGAAGAGAGACGCGCAGACCGCTGGGTATTAACTGGTCTTCAACAGTAATGTTTTCTTGGCCGATAAAATGTAACGGGCTCACCAGAGATAACCAGCCGGATGTCGAGGGGTCACTCCTATTATATAAACCTGACCCCAAGGACGCGCTTCTCCTTGATACATGCGACGCCCTAAAATATTTAGGGCCATCGACGGCTGGACTGGTATCAACGCCATGGAAGGTTGGAGACGACCTTCCGCGGTTCAATTGACCTCTTCCACTGCATAAGCGACTTGTGGAGGGTTTGCATAATGAATTGAAGGGATCGATTCCGATGGCACCGCACAAGTGAAGCTACGCCGACCTCGGATAATATAGCTATACCACGATCCCCATAGATGAAGAGATTTCTGCTCTGGTTCGTAGTCCCAGATTAAAGCAAAGACTTCAAAATCTGTAGGCGCGTTGGCAAAAGCGCTCTCCGAACGAACATAAGGCAAAAAGGAACCGGAAGCCATAGTACCTAAAAAGAAAAATCAGTAGAGAGTTAGTGATTGGCATATTAAAATCACTACAGTCTAAAAGAAAAAAAAAACAATGGGCCCCACAAAATCAAGGTGATGGTTCATCAATGATGAGATATGCGCCCATTGTGAGAATCCAAAAGGATTCTCATTAAATGAATAATCTCATTCAGCAGTGGAGTTAAAAACTCCCAATGTTCTCAAAAAGCTAGTTCTGTTAAAAAATAGCAACAGATTCAAATCTGTAAGAAGGGTGTTAAAACCCTAAAAAGGAATAGGAAGGGGGAATAAAAGTCCCAAAAGATCCAAAATTTCTCAGAGCTAAGCTCTGTAAGACAAAATGGAATTAAATTCCTCTGATAATGGGATTGAATCCCAATGTTAGGAGACAGATGGGAAATATAATGGAATTGAATTCCAAAAACCCTCAAAGATCAAGATCAACGATAGGGTAAAACCTTAAGAAAAGAACTAATGATTCCCAGGAATTCCCATTGATTTGAGATCCACGGTTTACTCAGAAAAGGGGGAAAAGTTATTTTTAAGATCTCTGAGAGATTATTTCAAAAAAAAGGGCCAAGCTCTGTTAATCGGTTAAAAATCCAAAACAAAAAGGGAGGCTCTTTTAAGAGTTGAACTTTAGTCATAATCCTTATCAATTTTTTTAGCAAAGTTTAACTCTGAAGGAGTTCTGTGGGCAGAGATCTAAGCTCTGAGATGAGAATTAAATTCTCAAGGAAGAAGAAAATTTAAGAAAGATGATGAGACGGCAGTCATCTCATGGGCCAAAGGCCCTATTTATAGGATGTGAAGGGACGATTCAACTCCATAAAAGATCGAACAGAGGTAAAAGTGACACCGTTGCACTCACGTGTGAGCCACATGAGAACAACGGTGGGGGGCATTTGTTCCACTAAAATTTGAATGTAACTGAAGAGGTAAGCTTTGTTAAAATTTAATGAGGCGGCGCCTCACGTCCCCCCCACGAGGGCGCCAATGCCAGCGCCAACCCCTTAGGATTGAATCCTATGATGGCGCCGCACGTGAAGCTCACGTGGGCGCCAATGTGCAAACCACAAAAGCTCCTATCATAAGTAAGAATTAAATTCTTAAGTGGCGCCTACGTGGACAACACATGAGAGCCGGTGCCCAAGCAAAATCAAGTAGAATTAAATTCCACGTGGGGATATTTCCCTAATAATTGGGATATTCTCTGTTAAACAGAGCCGTTGGATGAAAAATCCAATGGTGATGATAAATTATCAAATAAAAGAATAAAATTATGTTATAGGAAAATATCTACTTATATCTTTCTAAATAATGAAAGATGTGCTTTGTATAACAGAGAGCCCTTGGATTAAAAATCCAATGGTGATTAAAAATCACCATTTTACAGAATAAAATTATGTATATAGGAAAATATTTTCCCAATCTTGTTAAAAACAACAAAACATATTCCGCAAAACAAAAATCATTGGATCAAAGATCCAACGGTGGATAAAATCCCCCGAATAATTTTGAGACCAATAAAATCAATTATCTCTCAATGAGATATTTTCTCAAAACCAACTAACAAATTTGCCTCCACTTTATGAAGGACCTGAGACTTCAAGTCTCACACGCTCGGATATAGAGGGAACCCCTCAGAAGCTTCTACAAAAAAAATACAGAAGGCTCTAAAAAACAACAGAGAATTTAATTCTCAATAGAGATGAAAATCTTTTTCCTCACAAACCCTAGGTAAAGAAACCACAGAGATCAAAACATCTCCTTTACCTATCATAGCATATCCAAGAGTTTAACCATTCTCATGAACTTAGTTCTTTCTCTAGATCTGAGATCTACAAGACAAGTCTCCCACAAGTCGAGAATTTAATTATCATTGAGAAGATCTTGTTCTTGAGAATCAAAGATTAAGAGAAGAACTAGGTTAGAAAGAAAGGAAAAATGAATAGAACCTATCCTATTGGATTTTAATTCCTCAGAAAATAGGGTTTAACCCTAAAATAAACCTAGTTCTTATAAAAGAACTTAGTTCTTAAAGAAAACCTGATCCCAGATTTTCAAAATAAAGATCTTGGTGATTATTAATGGTCAAAATGCCATTAACAGAAATTCGATCTCTGAAAAAGAAAAGAACTTAGCGCCTCACGTGTTTTTCACGCGGGCGCCCTCCCAAAAACGCCCGGTGCCTCACGTGAAAAACACGCAGGCGCCCAAAGCAGAAGGACAATGCCTCAGGTGAAATACACGTGAGCGCTGAATAAAAATGTTTAGCACTTTATATACAGCCAAAATGGCTGAGTGCTTAGCACTGATTGGGCAGCGCCTAGAGCCTCACGTACTCCTCACATGGACGCTATACAAAAGTGCTTAGCACTTCATATACAGCCAAAAACAGCTGAGTGCTTAGCATTAATTGGACAGCGCCCAGCGCCACACGTGCTCCTCATGTGGACGCCATATAAAAAAGGGCCTAGCACTATATATATATATATATATATATATATATATATTCAGTCAAAACAACATAGTGCTTAGAACTAATTGGGCAGCGCCCATAACTGAAGGCTTCACATGATACCAATGTGAGCGCCAGAGCTTCAAACCAGTGCTTAGCACTTTTGCATAAAAAAATGTGGGGGCTGAACAAATAGAGCCCAAATAAGTGCTTTGCACTTTTGAACAAAAAAAAAGATTGAGCAGAATAAGCTTAATTTGGTTAAGTCTCTGAAGTTTTTCTTACAGCTGAGCCCAAATGTTCTATTGTTGGATCTTAATAAAATTTAATGATCCTTAAAATATTGCTAGGTTGATCTTAATTCTTAGTTAAAAATAAATTGAGGCCATATGCTCATATATTTAAATTGATCTTAATCTCAAACGAGATCAACTGTCCTTAAATAAAACCAAACCTCTTTGAACTAAAAGAATATATAACCTAAGTTTAAAACTGTAACAACCCTAAATTTCCTATACAAATTTTTCAAAATATTTTTTTCAAAATCCATAAAGGGGTATTTATTGCCTGAGCACATGACTTAAGTAATTAATTAGCAATTTAATTACAAGAAGGAGCTTGTAGCTCATTGGTAATACCTTGCACTGCTGAACCAAGCCACCAGAGTTCAAATCCCCTGCCCCACATTATTTTTAATATTTATTTTGTTTTAAATTTTTAGAATCCCAACAGTCCATGCACCATAACTCCCAAAATTCCTACTGAACATGAAAATTTAAAAATACCAGAAGCCACACCTGACGACCCCCACCCCCTGGCACCCCGAGTCGGCCGGCGCCGCCGGCCGGACTCGGCTGGACGGCCGAGTCGTCAACACCAAAAAGGTGACCCTTGGCCTCCCCTACCCCCCTGTATACCTTATTTATTTAGATCGGTTTCATAGACCTTTGAAATACCCATTTACTCCAATTTTTAATGATTTTTATACATTTATATATTTTTTTTTATTTTAAACCCTTCATCTACCCTAACCCTAGCCTAACCCTATAAATACCACCCTACCCTCTACCCTCTCACTCACATTTCTGAGCCAACTCTCAAGAAAAATCTTTAAAACCCTAGTGTGCAATCGAAGTGAGCACGAGGCGAAGCTACGACGAATTCCCGGCGGAACTTCCGGCGATCATTTTAGGAACTACCGGCGACGACACTACACATCAGCGATCCCTCTAGTCCCCTCTCACTCTTTTGCGTAATCTAAAACCCGTAAGTCCCTTTTCTATCTTCCTTTCCTATTCTAAAAAAATACGAAATTACGAAACCCGACGGAATCGGAATAAGTCCGATTTCCGATTCGGTTTTCTATAAAATTCCACTTCTCACTAATACAATCATACTTAAACTTTCTCATGTTGACTATTAAACACTTATCAAACAATTTGATCAAGTTTCATCACATGAAATGATAGCTATTTCAATTTATCGTATTATTCACTTAAATACCACATTATTTCAATCCTTCATTTAACTCCATCAAACTTGCTATACATTTAAAGTGGATCACGAGGTAACGACCTACCTCCTCACACACTTACATACAACCTAACACGATACCATCGAAAACTTAGAATATGAGAAAACAACATTTTCATTTAAATACCATTGACTTAATAAAACCATTAATAAAAGATTTAGTATTGATACCCTTTTTAAATAAATACCTCTTATTATAAAAATGCGATAAGTTGTGAACATCAATCGTTTATCTAAACCTGAATTTGTGGTGTCTAGGTTAGGCAAGTGAAAAAGGTAACTTTAAAAGGCCCGTCTCACGGTGATTCGTGAGCGAATCCTTCCTTTCTTCACTTGTACTTACCTGGCCGCAATTGGCAGTGAAGAGGCGATTTGAGGCATCTCACAACTTGTCGTTTGGACCAGTTAGGAATAGTCTAGTTGACTTAGGAGACCCTAAAACATAGAATACGGAAAATTGACAACTTTACACATAAATACCATTTACTTCATAAAACCGTTTTCTAAAGGATTTAGTATTTTACAATCTTTGCAAAGCACCGTTACAACCCATTTTGGAGAACCCATTTGGGATGGTGCAGTTTATCGCACATCCTCGGGCTTAGTAGTGCGAGATTCAGACATCCGCAAGGGGCATTCGGTCTCGAAAGATTTAAAATACGACATCTTAAGAAAATGAGATTTTTAGAATATAAAATATTTATTAAAATTATTTTTGTATAAATATATATATATATATCCTTAAAATACCTATTTTATTATGATATAAATATTCCACATTTTTCTAAAAATCACAAGAATAAAGCTTACTCTAAAATACCATGAATTCCATTTAAACAATAGTTACACATAAATACCTTTATATATGGAATTAGGTTATTCTCATTAGAAACATCACAATATAAAATCCACATTCATTACAACTTTAAAGACGAATAATAAATACTTGGGGTGTATCTTGAAAACTATATAAAAGTATTTTTACATAAACCCCCTCAAGTTTTATAAATTATTCTAAGGACCCTAGCAATTATATGTTTAAGAAATAATCAAGACTTCAATTTACTCGCTAATTGTCTAACTCAGTATAATCTGACTTAAATATGAATCAAGTACAATCTACAATTTACAATCTACAATTTACAATCTATAATCTACAAGCTTCAATATTACAATTCAAAATGAATCCATGAATCCAATTATCAATCTATACAACTCGACAGAATCGAACCATGGATATACATTCCAATTACATGAACTCCAGTTTACATCCATTTACATGATTCTACGGTTACATCCGTTTACTGATATCATGGTTTCGGTCAGTCAATCAATTATACAATCAATACAGTTTACAAGACAAACAATACAATCAAAACACTACGGGGTTTAAGGGGTAGATTGGTACGGAAGGTGTTAAAAGTGGCACGAGACGGTCAGATTTAAGACACCTAACATGAATCCAATTGCCGTTGTTCCGGGCCTTCTAACGGAGCTTTGTACTCTATATTCCGGTTGCCCTGGTCTCTAGCATATAGAGACCCCTCTCGTATACACTGGCATTCTTTTGTACCAAGCTACAAACAACAGCGTTAATACAACATTACAACAATATAATACAACATTAAAAACTACTCTCTCTCTCTCCTACTTTCTGTCTATTTCTCCTTTATCTTTAGGACTTACCGAGCGACCTGTTCGCTGACGACATTCTATTTCTTTCTTCTTTGAATGTCATCGGTGAATTGAACCCGTCAGAGATCAAGCCAACTACAGAAGACTTGGATCAGTACAGCGAAGACCCTGAGCTCTAGACATTGTACATTTTCCATTCAGTACTTTTCATTTCCTGTTACGCCATTGTTTAGGCATCGCTTTTATTTCAGTTGTATTTCCTTTTCATGCATTGTACAAAAGAATGTTAATAAATAAAAGTTGCTGTTTTTATTATATCTTGTCTCTTGTGTATTTACTTTTATATTGCTTAGATACGCTTAGCGTATTTACTTCAGAGTAAATACATAGAGGACCAGTCGCGTCCCCTTCGCCGTATACCGGGAAGCGGGGCGTGACAGGTTTTGTTGGCGGCCCATGCAGATCAGAGCTGTATGGAACCCTAAGCAATATACAACACAAGAACCAGCAACTAAAACATTCTTTACAATCATGTTCCTTTAATCTTATCTTTCATCATATACTTTGAATCTGTCCTAACCCAAAATTCCCTCACCTCTTTTACAATCTTACCAAAACCTTCGCATTCTTTCATTCCTTCACATATTCTTCACATTTTATAAACCCTTGCACCACCTTGTTATTTTTCACATACTGTCAGTACACCAGCACTAAACTTTCCTTAGATTTGTTACACCTTCCTTTTACAAATTTCAAGGATGAAATTTTTATAAGGAGGGTAGAATGTAACAACCCCAAATTTTCTATCCAAATTTTTCAAAATATTTTTTCCAAAATCCATAAATGGGTATTTATTTCCTGAGCACATGACTTAAGTAATTAATTAGCAATTTAATTACAAGAAGGAGCTTGTAGCTCATTGGTAATACCTTGCACTGCTGAACCAAGCCACCAGAGTTCAAATCCCCTGCCCCACATTATTTTTAATATTTATTTTGTTTTAAATTTTTAGAATCCCAACAGTCCATGCACCATAACTCCCAAAATTCCTACTGAACTTGAAAATTTAAAAATACTAGAAGCCACACCTGACGACCCCCACCCCCTGGCACCCCGAGTCGGCCGGCGCCGCCGGCCGGACTTGGCCGGACGGCCGAGTCGTCAACACCAAAAAGGTGACCCTTGGCCTCCCCTACCCCCCTGTATACCCTATTTATTTAGATCGGTTTCATAGACCTTTGAAATACCCTATTTACTCCAATTTTTAATGATTTTTATACATTTATACATTTTTTTATTTTAAACCCTTCATCTATCCTAACCCTATAAATACCACCCTACCCTCTACCCTCTCACTCATATTTCTGAGCCAACTCTCAAGAAAAATCTTTAAAACCCTAGTGTGCAATCGAAGTGAGCACGAGACGAAGCTACGACGAATTCCCGGCGGAACTTCCGGCGATCATTTTAGGAACTACCGGCGACGACACTACACATCGGCGATCCCTCTAGTCCCCTCTCACTCTTTTGCGTAATCTAAAACCCGTAAGTCCCTTTTCTATCTCCCTTTCCTATTCTAAAAAAATACGAAATTACGAAACCCGACGGAATCGGAATAAGTCCGATTTCCGATCCGGTTTTCCATAAAATTCCACTTCTCACTAATACAATCATACTTAAACTTTCTCATGTTGACTATTAAACACTAATCAAACAATTTGATCAAGTTTCATCACATGAAATAATAGCTATTTCAATTTATCGTATTATTCACTTAAATACCACATTATTTCAATCCTTCATTTAACTCCATCAAACTTGCTATACATTTAAAGTGGATCACGAGGTAACGACCTACCTCCTCACACACTTACATACAACCTAACACGATACCATCGAAAACTTAGAATACGAGAAAACAACATTTTCATTTAAATACCATTGACTTAATAAAACCATTACTAAAAGATTTAGTATTGATACCCTTTTTAAATAAATACCTCTTATTATGAAAATATGATAAGTTGTGAACATCAGTCGTTTATCTAAACCTGACTTTGTGGTGTCTAGGCTAGGCAAGTGAGAAAGGTAACTTTAAAAGGCCCGTCTCACGGTGATTCGTGAGCGGATCCCTCCTTTCTTCACTTGTACTTACCTAGCCACAATTGGCGGTGAAGAGGAGATTTGAGGCGTCTCACAACTTGTCGTTTGGACCAGTTAGGAATAGTCTAGTTGACTTAAGAGACCCTAAAACATAGAATACGGAAAATTGACATCTTTACAAATAAATACATTTTACTTCATAAAACCGTTTTCTAAAGGATTTAGTATTTTACAATCTTTGCAAAGCACCGTTACAACCCATTTTGGAGAACCCATTTGGGATGGTGCAGTTTATCGCACATCCTTGGACTTAGTAGTGCGAGATTCAGACATCCGCAAGGGGCATTCGGTCTCGAAAGATTTAAAATACGACATCTTAAGAAAATAAGATTTTTAGAATATAAAATATTTATTAAAATTATTTATATATAAATATATGTATATCTATCCTTAAAATACCTATTTTATTATGATATAAATATTCCACCTTTTTCTAAAAATCACAAGAATAAAGTTTACACCAAAATACCATGAATTCCATTTAAACAATAGTTACACATAAATACCTTTATATATGGAATTAGGTTATTCTCATTAGAAACATCACAATATAAAATCCACATTCATTACAACTCTAAAGACAAATAATAAATACTTGGGGTGTATTTTGAAAACTATATAAAAGTATTTTTACATAAACCCCCCTCAAGTTTTATAAATTATTCTAAGGACCCTAGCAATTATATGTTTAAGAAATAATCAAGACTTCAATTTACTCGCTAATTTTCTAACTCAGTATAATCTGACTTGAATATGAATCAAGTACAATCTACAATCTACAATTTACAATCTATAATCTACAAGCTTCAATATTACAATTCAAAATGAATCCATGAATCCAATTATCAATCTATACAACTCGACTGAACCGAACCATGGATATACATTCCAATTACATGAACTCCAGTTTACATCCATTTACATGATTCTACGGTTACATCCGTTTACTGATATCATGGTTTCGGTCAGTCAATCAATTATACAATCAATACAGTTTACAAGACAAACAATACAATCAAAACACTACGGGGTTTAAGGGGTAGATTGGTACGGAAGGTGTTAAAAGTGGCACGAGACGGTCAGATTTAAGACACCTAACATGAATCCAATTGCCGTTGTTCCGGGCCTTCTAACGGAGCCTTGTACTCTATATTCCGTTTGCCCTGGTCTCTAGCATATAGAGACCCCACTCGTATACACTGGCATTCTTCTGTACCAAGCTACAAATAATAGCGTTAATACAACATTACAACAATATAATACAACATTAAAAGCTACTCTCTCCCTCTCCTACTCTCTGTCTATTTCTTCCTTAGCTTTGGGACTTACCGAGCGACCTGTTCGCTGACGACATTCTATTTCTTTCTTCTTTGAATGTCGTCAGGTGAATTGGACCCATCAGAGATCGAGCCAACTACAGAAGACTTGGATCAGTACAGCAAAGACCCTGAGCTCTAGACATTGTACATTTTCCATTCAGTACTTTTCATTTCCTGTTACGCCATTGTTTAGGCATCGCTTTTATTTCAGTTGTTTTTCCTTTTCATGCATTGTACAAAAGAATGTTAATAAATAAAAGTTGCTGTTTTTATTATATCTTGTCTCTTGTGTATTTATTTTTATGTTGCTTAGATAAGCTTAGCGTATTTACTTCAGAGTAAATACGTAGCGGACTAGTCGCATCCCCTTCACTGTATACCGGGAAGCGGGGGGTGACAAAAACCCAAATATAAAATATACGGATTTGTACTAATCCGTGCCCTACGGGCGATGACATAAAATCGTCTCCGTATACATTCCACAGGCAACCAAAACAAACGAAATAACACACGACACGAAGTGAACCATTGGAGTAGGTGAAAGTGGTTATCGCAACGCGATAACGTAATTAACTGCAGGGGTTTGCGCCTGTAGAGAACAGCGTCCCCACAATCAAAACCCCCTCATAAATGAGGAGGAATCTGATGAAGTCTGCTACAACGATCGCATCTATCTAAACCTCCGATATATGGTGCCATAAATCAACTTGTTGTCTTTGGATAGGTGGATGGAGAAGTCCAAATTGTATCTACCCCCAAATTGTAACATTTCAGAAAAATAAAATATTATTTTTGGGGATTTTTATAATTAAATAATATTATATTGAATATTTTAATAAGGTGGTATAATTAAATACTGATAAATTGGGAAAAAATTGAAAAAATTTATGGAAATTACTAAAGAGGGTGTTTTATGTGAATTATGCAAATTATAAGTTTTTACGATTAATTATACGCTATCTTAGTGCTAATCGCGATTAAAAAATCGCTAATCGGACTTTAAGCGTGTTTTGTGCACATGTCTTTTTTTAACACTTGTTACATTTTTTCTTTATTCCTACATGATTTTTGGTGTATGGTTATTTGCTTTGGGGTTTACTATTGAGGAGAGAAGAAAAGAAAAGAAAAGAAAAGGAAAACATTTAAAAATGTGCATAGTGTGAGGTATGGGCATGAGAGAGAGTGGTGAGGGGGTCAACCTTGGTCATAGCTTTCCCTCCTTCATTATTTTCTCTTCAACTTCCTCTCCTCTTCAGCCCATGGCTGAACCTCATCTCCCTCTTCATCAAACCCTCACAAACATCTAATTTCCCTCATCAAAACTCCATCTTCCCTTCACAAAATATGTGCACAAGCTCTCAAGCAACCCATTGGACCAAGAAAGCTTGCGTTTTGGCGCTGTAGGAGTTTCATGAGTGCCAAACGAAGTAATCCCTTCACACTTAGTATAGTTTTTCATCCACTTTAAACCATATATGTGTTTAGTTATGATTCGGTGCGATTTGGTGAACTTTGAAAATTCTAGTTAGGGTTTAGGGTGTGATTTGAGTAGAGATAGTGTAATTGAGGTGTGATTAAGGACTACAACCCCTGTAGTGATGTTATTATGGATTAAAACCTTAGACAAACCCCAGGTTGTGAACTTTAAATTCTGCACATACGGAAAATTGTGAGAATTGTGTAAGGAAATTGGAATCTGCTATCAACTGGAGCCTCTAAAAATTATTTTGCAAACACAGAGGAGTGTGCAGGCACCCAGGAAGATAACCCCAAGACCCCAGCCCCTGAGTCCATTCCCTAGCTGCAAATTTAATCCCTCTGGCCGCAATTTGCGGCCAGACCTGGTCCAATTGGGTTCGTGTTTCTTCCATGGCCCCATCTCCAGTAAAATAGACCCTTGGCATATGCAAAATTGACCAATTTGACCTAGGGTAGAATCTGGAGCTTGTTTCCCGAGTTGCTGTTTTGATTCGTGTTTTCGTTTCTCGTATTTTGAATTCTGGAATTGCGTATTTGTGTTTTACCTCGATTACTTGGCGTTTGTACGACGATATCGATGATTGTTTGATGGGTTTGAAAGCGTAGTCCATAGGTTCTAACTTATAGGCCTTAGCGTGTCGTTTTGGTATTCCGATGTGATTTTGATACGCATTCTGATTATGTTATTTATGTAGGCACCTTCATGTGGATTCCATACGACGAAGGAGATGAAGGCGACATCGATACCGACACGCAGGATGCAAGGTGAGTAGATTATATCTACGGGAGAAGTCGGGTGGATGGCGTATAACACCCCCGCAGTTCGATGTTTAGTATAGTATATATATACTATATATGACAGCTTATTGTGTGTCGTGGATATTTGAGTTGAGATTAAGTGTACTATGGTTGGATTAGGGCGTAGAGGTAAACTAGTATAGTTCCTAGTTGCGAACCCTAGAATAGGTTTACACCCACACGTACACACATGCTTATCTGTTATACACATACCTAGATGATGAGGATAGTGGATGATATTTGGAGATGAGTCGATGATTTTGGGTACAGTGCCATGAGATCGGTGATATGATGTGATTCGTATTTGGGGTACGACATGTGATTTTAGCGGGCCTTTAGACGTGTGTTTCACACACGCATTCATATTTACCTAGATGGTATCGATTTGTACTAGACTTAGATCAGTACCCCACATCATGAGATATGATGATAAGGATACCTGATAATTGATGAGAGGAATGTGATATTGACCCGTACCCAGCTTTTGGGATGCCGTACGATGATTTATCGTACGAGCTTCATATTGATGATAGATCCGCACTCATGACTTGAGGATGTCATATGATATTGTATCGTATGGGGTACCTTTGAGGCGGGATCACCGACTATTATATTTACATATATATATTATATCGACTCAGATTTAGGTGGTTTCCATACCCCTCCTGATTGACTTGCTAATTAGAGCTGTAGTTTTGCTAGTAGATGTTAGGCTAGACCGATGTCATACCTATTTCAAAACTAACGAATCAGGAGTATTTCAAAGATAGGCACAGGGATACTACGGATATTTTCAAAAGACGCATCTTTTCGTAAAAACACCGCAGCCCTTATTTTACTAAAAACCCCGATTCGTCTTATTTCAAATGGCAAACTGTATGACTTTTTATATTGATGCAGATGCGTTACTGTTTCATTTATTAGTCGATTTCTGCCTATTCTTGTTATTTGCATCGCATTACATGTGCAAACGGTTATTGTTATATTAAACTCATGCTATTAGGACACCGACACCATTATCGATGATACATATGTTCCACGTACACCTGCTTGCCGGCTCACACACTTCATCATCGATAATTGCCATGTCACTACACTGTAGTACCATTGCATTCAGGATATGATCCCTTGCATGTCATACTTGTGTACATACCTATTGTACACCCATACTTGCATACATACGTATTTGCACATACATAGATGATTCTCACTGGATTTGGAGATTTGGGAACCGCAAGATACTCTTTAAAACTGATTCATTTTAAAAGAGCGGTTTCCCTCAATATATGCATATTACTATTCCATATTGCATGATATACTGATATGCTTACATTTCTTTTACATGTCGCATACATCATGCTTTTGATTATACGCATTGAGATATGTTGTTTCCATGATATTTCTGGATTCGAGAACCGTGGATATTTCAAAAGAGAGTATGTAATTGTTTTAAAAACCCGGTTACCCTTGATATGATATTTCAGTGCGTCCACCATGTGTTTTCTCGGTGCTGAGAGCGACATGTGAAACCCGATTCGAGGAGGCGGATGATGCCGATTGCGGGTACATGGTGGACCCGGTATGGTATCCCGGGACAAGAAAGGGATGCTGTGTATACAGACGGTGAGCCTTGCAGAGGGACCACTACCTACCGGTGATAGTATTTGGGCTCGGCGGATATCCGGAGGATGCCGACCGGAGTCGAGATATGATGTGGGCCGATCCGGACTGACGGAGCCCGATATATGAGGATTTACGTGCCGATACTAGGCACATGTTTCATGATGTTTTCGAGTGTCAATGCTTGACACTCAGGTTCCATGATTTTGATATGTCGCGAGCGACGCATGTTGATTTACATCCTCATACTTCCATGCATATACTTTATGATATTTACATGCATGATGCTTATTGTCATTGGGTGACACGTGGACGAGATCCACATACATACAGACATTGATCACATAGTTGGATGATATCCACATATTCATAGACTTCATGATATAGTCGACATTGATCATACCTCATATTTATGATATGTTATTACCTGAGGCACTGGCACGAGCACTTGGCACTACACTCATGTATAGATGTTATATTGCTACCTTATCATGCTTCAGATTTATTCATTTGAGGTTTATATATATATCTGATCGTATTGACCTAGGATTGTGCCATGCATACGATTTCTGCTCTGTGATGTTTTCTATTCACGAGTTGGCAACTCACCTCCGTTGTGCCACAGTTTCTTGCAGGTTTTGCCGTACAGGTTTCATTGCGGCTTTTCTGGCACACTGCTTTCCTTACGGGTGACTTGCTTTGGTAGGTGGATTCTTTTGCATCAGAACCACCATTGTATATGTATTATTCAGTTGTATCTAAAAATTCCATCAACCAAACTTATATATTGTTTCAGACTTAGAAAACCAGTTATGTATTATTTCGACCTTAGAGTCGCGCGTTGTAGTATTATAGTTTTCAAGCTGATTTGAGTTTTCCTTTGAGTTTTGATCCTCGCCCTTTGGCGTTGTTTATTATACTGCTTGCGTGGTTATGACCGTCGATTGACGAAGAGCTAGCTCCCGCTTGGGGATGCCTTTTATCATTGTATATATGCTTTTATCATGTTGTACCCCGTTCGGGGCCAGCATTTACAAAGGAAACTCTGCCGAAATTTTCAGGAAAGACATTGAGGATTTTAAAAATGCATATTCGGCTTACTTATTTAAAAACCGTGTTTTTCAACATGTTTTCCTACTTCTTAAAAACCAATTTTCTTTATTTACTTTTAAAAATGGTTTTAGATTTCTGGGCTTTTGGCTTACTTGGATTAGATGGGGTCCTATGGATTTCATATGATTCAAGTGCCAGTCACGTGCTATTTCGGGTCGTGACACAAATTCAGGCCAGACATCCCAACTTCTCGGTCTCTGTCTTTTGGCGATGAACAAGGAAAAATTAAAAAAATTCATTAACACCCAAAAGAGTTTATAAATTATGCCAATTTAATTAACGAAATCAATTAACACTTAATTGATTCAAGAAAAGGTTATACTTTTGCGCAAATTCAGATTTGTGTTCCGTTCGCTGTGCTGGCGATTCCTATCCAATCAAGATGACTTTATTACAACTTGATGATCTCCTTACTTGCCTCCACACGAATCTCCAAAATCAATGAACTCTGATTAATTAACTAGCTAATTTAATTAATCATAGAGAAGTATTAATTTAAAGAAAATAAATTAAAACAATTTTAATTTATTTCCACCAAAGGGATTTCGGCCCAGTGAGCATGGGGGCCGAACCTTTTTGAGAGGAAGAGAGGAATAATGAGGGTTAGAGTTTGTATCACATAGAAGCATGTATATAGGGATCTAATTCAAACAATCTCAATTAATTAATTTATTTAATTCCTTAAACAAACTAATTAGTTACAACTCAATACATGTTGGCCCACACATATACATATGTATATAATATTTGATACACATCAAATCCACAACAATATTATTTTATAAATATTTATCTATATCAACATATATATTTATATATTTATAATTACATATATATACATATATATAATATTCATAATATAATATATATATGGGCATGTAATATTTACTCATTTAATATCATATATTATCTTGAGTAGTATGTCAAATCACATTTGACGATTTTACCTTTATTTAAGTAAATTTCAATAGTACATCAAATATACTTATTTAATTAAATTCTTTTGTATATCAAACCTATACAATATCTTCTTTATTTACACTTTTATGTTTGGCAAGTAGGAGTTCACCTACGTGTGACTCCGGAGGCTCGACATTTATTCAACAGTGGATAATTAATTCGAACAATTCGAACTAATTCTGTGAACAGTTAATCCACAAGTGTATAAGGACGATAGCTACGTATTTAGACTACATGGGTAAACTTTCAATGACTTGAATGTAATAGGAAAATGTTATCCAAGCAAATCAATATCTATCAGTGGCAACTACCGTATGGTCCAGTCTCTTCGTCTACTTATGCTCCTTATTTGGTCTAGAGCTTGGTAGTACTGTCAAACCTTAATAACTCAAATAACTATTATGTTGATATTATCACGTAACCCTGAGATCAAACTGATAACCACTTATCTTTTGATCTCTAGTATTCTGGCCAGAGATTTTAGGTCAGTGATATATCGCACACTGCAGAACACTGTTCTTCATATACCAGAGAGACAAATCCTACGTTAACTTCCCACAACCTTCACATGTATTCGATCATACCCAGTTACTACCGTTATACACAGTATCAATGGATCTGTGGTTAGGTAGTAACTAATGTAATCTCTAGCACGCACAAGGTAATATGGTGAGACTCAGGTCAGGAGACTAAGTCGTACCGGTTGTCACTATATGAATTTCCATTTGACAGTTATGTATAATTACCAACTGAAAATTCAAAATGTGTCATTCGGTATACTTATCATCTATAAGCACATGGATACGATACGCTGATGTCACCACACCAGATGACTATGAGAACAATCATTACTCTCTGATGAGTAAGTATAATATACACTAGTCTTCTATAGTATCAATGTCTTGTCTCGATCTCCTACGACTAGGAACATTTAAGAATATACTTATCGACTAGTCAGGTCTCACTATTGTGATCTACATCATAATTTTATAGTCAAGTATTATTCTACGGACTTTATTAGTAATCAATAATAAACAGAGTAGTAAAAGATATGACAATAAAGAAAAAACCAAATAGCATACTATTATTACGAACGAGAAAATTCTATACTTGTAGGTCACAATTACAACTAATTGTCTCTAAGGGCACCTACATCAAATAACACAACCCGGGGCAAATGCCTCGACCGGCCCCCTGATCAATCTCAACATTGCGGAACATTGACGTGCCGACTCTGACAGTCGATACACCATACAAGGAAGGGCTCACGTACCGTCGAGCGCATAGAGGAACAAATATTCCCTGGCTCGATGGGCACCGAACAGTCCATCACCTCGGTCCTAAGATCAACCGAGTTACTACGTCAATGCTCACCAGGCTCCCTCGCAATCCGAGGCAACGTCGGTCAGGTCGCCTAATTCCAGGGAAGACTGACGTCGCCAAGAGCACCGAGACCACGGGAATGGCACTCGTCGAGGGGCGTCACGAAGGCTTCAAAGCGAAGATCTGAGGAATGTCATAGAACGGAGAAGAAGCCATTCCATTGCCTAAGCATGAAACGAATACAGCAAAGACTCTGACCAAGGAGAATCCTCAGGCTATAAATAACGAATTGACATCCTCGAAAAGAAGATCGAGGACATGCAACTTGCCACCCGGCAACTTAGTGGATCGGTGAGGTATTCCTCGGATTCTCTCACGAAGCCCTTCATCGAGCAATTGCTGAGAACACGCATCTCTTCCCGAAACAAGCCACCAAAAGTAGCTCTGTTCGATGGCAAGTCCGACCTAAAGGACCACCTTGATGTATTCATAACATCCATGAACTATCAGGATAACTCGGACGGTGCTCAGTGCCGAGCATTCCCCACTATCCACATCCGGGCAGGATGAGACTGGTTCTACGGCCTAACTTCGGGCTCGATCTCAACCTTTGATGAATTGGCCATGCGGTTCCTTATCCACTTCGCCTACAACCGACGACAGAAGAAGTCGGTTGACTACTTGTTCACCATCAAGAGTGATGACAAAAGTCATTCAAGGGCTTTATTACCCGGTTCTACAACGCTCTTCTGGAGGTGCCTGTAACGACTCTGAAATCATGTACAGAAATTTCTTGTTATTTCACAGTAAAAGGTATTACAGCCTATGTAAGAGTTAAAAGTTATTTTTGTTAAATAAAAGTAAGAAGCAATTTATAGCTCACTGGTAAAGCCTCTACACTGCTGTGACATAGCCTGTGCGTTCGATTCCCATCGGATCCAATTATTTTAAAGATTTTTCTTTTTAATTTTTCGGAAGCCCAAGAGTTGCACATGCAATACACGGAGAAACAAAAAGTTTCAGAAAAATTAAACAGGCGCAATGAAGTGTACACACCCAACTTGGCATGTGGCACGAATCTTGAGGCAAGGCCTCAAGATCCGACTGCCCGTTTTTCCCCTTGGGCCGGCGCCGATGGTTGGGATAGCTCCAATTCCCTCCATGCTTTGCACACACACACCTCTTCAACTTCCCTGCACTATTTGATTTTCCTGCAATCAAATAGAGACCCTTCAATTCACCATTTAACACCATTTAAATTCTTTTAATCCACATTTTTAATTCCCAAACCCTAATTCTTCACTATAAATACCACCCAATGCCTTAACTCCCCTCTATTCTGAAAATTTCTATCAAAAACATCCCAAAAGTTCCTAAGTGCAAGTGGAGTTGCGACCAAACTTTTTCCATCGAAGATCGAAACCGTTTCTGGATCTTTCGCGACGCCACGGGAATCCCCCTCTCTTCTTTAAGCTCTTTCCAACACTACACAGCGAGTAATTCCCTCTTCTCTTTCCTTCTTTCATCTCAAAACCATTTTTTAAAAATATATCGGAAAAGTGGAGTTAACCCCGATATGGGTGATTTTTAACCTTTGTACTCCCCTCTTTAAAGCCAAATAAGTCAAAATAACTTTCTCGCGCTACTTGTAACTTTGTTTACAATCATTTAGTTTTGAGTTTAATCAAAACTTTCATGTGAAACTATCATAAAACGAAATTTTCTTTAAAATACCATGAACTTTAGTATAACCCCTTTTCAATAATTGTTAAAAAGATACCTTCAGGAAAACTTCACGGGGTAACGTCCTATCCCATACGCACACTATGGTTTCGTAGCAGGGTACTCTAAACATATAGCTAATTTAAAGAATAATTTTTACATTAAAATACCACACCTTTACAAAACGGGTTTCTTTTAATCGGTATTTTGAAATCCTTGGAAATTATGCCTCTATAACCTTCGTTAGGAGACCCACTAATAGATAGTACGGATTATCGCATATCATTATGATAGTAGAGCGAGATGCAGAACTCCTCACGGAGTATTCAGTCTCGAAAGGAAATAAAATATGGTTTTTAAGAAATGCGAATTTTCTAAACAAAACTAATTTTTGAAAAATTATATAAAAATTATGAATCCGTATTTTCAATAAAAACAAATTAAGAAACTATATTTTTAAAATGAAAGATTAGATTTCTTAATAAAATACCACCAAGTTTCCAAAAGTAGTAGTTTTCACAAAACTACCATAAACTTTCAAAAGGCTAGGTTTTATCACCAAAATACCATAATAATTAAAATACATGTTCATGAAAACCCTAAATATTATAAATCACCCTCAAGGTTTATTTTTAAACTATATTAAAGTATTTTTCATAAAAACCCCCTCGAGATATGCAAACAATATTTTAAGGATTTTAGAATTAATGTAGCTTTAAGCAGTATCATTTCTCTTAAGCTCCAGGGAGCCGGAGAAAGTGAGTGCTTGCCTATTCAGGTTAGACAACTTAACGGAGTTATCAATGGCAATTGTCTTGGAAAAAGACATAAATCCTGCCATCTATGTGCAGCAGTTGCCGATTTCTCCGAACATAAGATTTTTAACGGTTTAAATCAATTCCTATGAAAAAGACATGAACTCGAACCCAAACTACTTGAATCAAGATTGCAATTTTCATGACTCGCATACTACTCGACTCACTCGACTACATTCTACACATTTTGCAATCTATGGTTTCGATCAAGACATGTCAATCAATCAATTAAATCAATTAAGTATATTAACCAGTTATAATATATTATACTCGGGGTGTTCGGGATAGTTTCTTGTGTGAATCCAACGGAGCTTCAGGAATCCCGTATTAATCTTTTTTTTATTTTACTCGAATATCAGTCGGATTGACTCATCTTCAGCCTAGAGCCACGATGCTAACACATGAAATGGGCCTGTGTTTCCTTGCTCCTAGGGCCCCACTCTTAGGCTCGTGAATACTTCTACGGCTGCATTGATATTCACACTTAGAACTTAACGTTAACATAGTCACCATATAGAGACTTATAGAATTTATTTACCCATGATCATATACGCTTACTCGTCATATAAATATTATACAATTGTCATTTTCTTTACTCTTACTAATCATTGGGACTTACCGAGCGCTAGTTCGCTGACGGGCATTCAACCCACTTTTCTTCTCTTGGAATGTTCGTCAGATACGGTCGAGACATAGAAAGTGGAAGCCATAGAGGAGGACTACAACCAGATCGCTACTCAGGGCTAGCTCAGCTTCACTTTTCTTCAATTTATGTATGCCAATTGTTTAGCCATTTTCCTTTATTGTATTTACTTTCCATCATAAACACATGTATTTGTAAATATTGGAAGTTGAATTTAAATGAAGATGCTTGTTGAAAAATTTTACAGTCTCCATTTATTCTTGTATTGAGTATTATTGTTTCAATACGCTTAGTATATTTATTTAGAGAATGACATTCTCTGGATAAATATGCCGCGGTTTTTCCACGTTACAGTTTCTGTCTACTGGGAAGTTGGGCGTGATAGGTTTTATTGGTGGCCCATGCAGGTCAATTCTGCATGAAGTTGTAAAAAATATACCACAAGAATTAATGAATTCAATAAACATTTACATTCTTTGCATTTCAAATTTTTTGAATCTATCCTAACCTATCTTTATATCAAGGTGATGGAATCTCCGAACAATACCGACACACACGTCAATAGAAATACTCCACCGCCTACACCATCACCACCACCTACCGTTGCAGCTCCTATCAATGAGCAAATGGTACTGCTTGAGGCTATCAATAGCTTATTGGAGGGTCAGCGGCAGCAGACAGCTATCCTTATGCACCGCCCCGAAGCAGACAGTTATCAATGAGCAAATGGTACTGCTAGAGTCCGCTTGAAGCAGAAGAATAGGCTCAAGTGATCGAGGATCATCTGGCAGCAGCTCGAGTGCCAGATATTTCCTGGGTGAGAGTTGCTAACTTGCAACTGACCGATAACGCCAGAATTTGGTGGAAGGTTGAGGAGAGCCGTCTCGCACAACCGATAGAATGGAAAACATTCTGAGACCTCTTCGACGCCAAGTACTTTCCATAGACTGCCCGCTTTGATATAAGCAGCAATTCATCTATTTACACCAAGGCTCGATGTGGGTCAAGTCGGTGGATGAATATGATGCTGTGTTTACCATGCTCAGCAGGTAAGATATTGTCTCAAATTCAATTTTCTGATATCGCTTACTACACTGCTAACACACAGTCATAACAGGTTCTCTGCACATCTTATTCCCACGGCTGAGATCCGAGCACGACGATTCCAGCAAGGGTTGGACCCTGAAATCCAAGCTGCGCTCGCTATAGGGGATTTCCCAACCCATGAGCTTGCTTTGATGGCTGCCCGACGCTATGAGGTAGTTGTGAAGAAGAAGGGCAGGCCACATACTGCTGGTGTGAAATGCCCTGTGAACCAGATCACAGGAGGGGTCTCTTCCAGGCCAACCTTCAATAGACCATCTCGGAGGCCAGTAGGTTCATTCGCCAATAGCAGGCTAAACTTATGCATCTACAGCAAAAGTACATAACATCTTGTGAAGAACTGTTGCAGGGTAAACAACTTGTGCCTGATCTGTGGGTCTTCTACTCATGCTATTGGAGCATTCCCCCCGAACTGAGGACCCAACAACCATCTAGCTAGACCGGTGATCCAAACTCCTCCTACCCGGTTAGCTCTACCAGGTCCAACTCCTCGCACCCAGACCACTCAATCCTAATGCCGAATGTTTAACCAGGCACAGAGGAAATTGCCGCGGCGCCAAGCATTCACAATGTTAGTCGAAGAGGTCGAAGCTACGGGTCAGGTTATCACTGGTAAATCTCTTCCCTATTCTCTTTCAAAACCTTTCAATTCATAGCTATCTTATATTTTTTATACATAAACCTATCCCATATGACTTAGGTACAATCTTAGTAGCCTCCCTACCTGCACTCGCGCTCTTCGACACTGGGGCATCACATTGTTTTATGTCGCAATAGTTCGTCCGAACTTATGCGATCCTAGTTAAATCGCTCGTATCCGGCTGGAATGTTAGTTCGGGGAACGACGTTCTAAAAGAAACTTTGAGATACAATCTGTGTCCAGTGGTCGTCTGCAGTGGAGAATTTTATGCGGACTTCAAAGTGCTGGACATACCAAATTTCGACTTAGTCTTGGGAATGGACTGGCTGGGAACTTTTTTCGCTACCATCAACTGTCGCCAAAGGAGAGTAGTGTTCGAAATACCAGATCATCCGGTGTTCTACTTCAAAAGTGGAGACCGAACCTTGGAACGTAGCGTCTACCAAGCAAAACCAAAGAAGGCAGAGATTGCAGCGTTGTAAGCGGAAGAATCGAAGCCAGAGGTAGTTCGAGAGTTCGAGGATGTATTCCCAGAAGATATATCAGGTTTTCCTCTCGAGTGAGCAATTGAATTCAACATCAATTTACAACCCGGCGCACAACCAGTAATAAAAGCTTCGTACCGATTAAGTACAGAGGGAATGAAGGAGATCCGCATTCAGTTGGAAGAACTCCTGAAAAAAGGTTGGATTCGTCCTAGTACTTCGAGCTGGGGATCTCCGGTGCTACTAGTGAAGAAGAAGGAAGGTTCTTATAAGAATGTGTGTGGATTATCGAGCTCTGAACGAAGTGATAATTAAGAACAAGTATCCACTACCGCGCATCGATGACCTTTTCGATCAGTTAAGTGGATCTTGCATCTTTTCAAAGCTAGATCTTCGTTCAAGTTACCATCAGGTGAAGGTCAAGGAGTCCGATATTCCGAAGACGGCGTTTAGGACTCATTATGGCCATTATGAATATCTCGTAATGCCATTTAGAGTGACCAATACACCTGCCATCTTTATGAACTTGATGAACCAAGTTTTCCGAGAGTACTTAGACAGGTTTTTTGTTATATTCATCGACGACATCCTAGTGTATTCAAAGAATAAGAAAGAGCACACCGAGCACTTACGGATTGTCCTGGAGACATTATGACAACATCAGCTCTACGCCAAGTATAACAAGTGTGAATTTTGGCTAGATCAAGTCGGATTTCTCGGACATATCGTTTTAGACGAAGGAATCTCTGTGGATCCAGCTATGGTGTCAGCTGTCAGTGAGTGGCCGACACCAAAGACGGTGAAAAATATAAGAAGTTTGGGATTAGCATGATTCTACTGACGATTCATTGAAGGATTCTCAAAGATCACAACAACCCTGACCAAGCTCACATGTAAAGACGAAGCATTCGTATGGTCAGAAGTATGTGAGAAGGCTTTTGTAAAACTCAAGTCAAGGTTAACCTCTGCACCTATTCTTGTAATACCGGATCAATCTGCCGGATTCGATGTGCATTTCTATGCGTCCGATAAAGGATTATGATGTGATCTACATCACCATGGAAAAGTTGTGGCTTTTATCAAGGCAGTTAAAAGTTCATGAACGCAAATATCCAACACATGATCTGGAACTAGCAGTAGTGGTCTTCGCACTCAAGATTGGGTGCCACTATCTTTTGGAAGAACGAGTAGATATATACACTGACCATAAAATTCTTAAGTATGTGTTTACTTAGAAGGAACTCAACATACGGCAGAAAAGATAACTAGAACTAATGGCTGACTTCGACGTCAACCTACAGTATCATCCTGGGAAGATGAATGTAGTTCCTGATGCACTTAGTCACTAGCCATTAGCAATGAATCTCAACGCTCAATGGATGCTACAGCAAGAATTGCACGGATTGGAGATCGAAACAGTTATGCAAGGTAATGCTTCATATTTGATGAATTTACAAGTCTAGTCCACTCTTGTAAATCTGATCAAGGCAGCTCAAACAAACGATGCCAAGCTACAAAAAATCCGAGAACAAGTAGAAAGTGGACTTCAAACTGACTTCATCATCTACGAAGATGGATCCTTGCGATATGGAAGCCGTTTATACGTGCTAGTCGGCTCTGTTCGAGAAGAGTTGATGAAAAAAGCTCACAACTATCCTTATTCTGTACACTCCGGTGGCACGAAGATGTACAAGGATCTACGGCAACACTACTGGTGGCATGGAATGAGGCACGAAGTAGCAAGGAGTGTAGCCAAGTGTTTAGTGTGTCAGCAAGTGAAGGCTGAACATCACAGAACTGCTAGTCTACTTCAGCCATTACCAATCCCAGAATGGAAATGACAGCACATTAGCATAGACTTCGTGATTGCTCTCCCTCGCAGCACAAAGGGTAATGACGCAATTTGGGTTATTATGGATCGACTCACCAAGTCGGCTCACTTTATTCCATTCAGTGTTGTCTAGTCAACTGAGACGTTGGCAAGGAAGTACATGGAGATGAGTAAAAAAAATTTAAAGTAAGATTTAAACCTTCAAGATGTACCCTACTTGTCTTGATACCCATAAACTCATGTAGGAGATTGTGAGCTTACATGGAGTACCTGTTTCCATCATCTCTGATCGTGATAGAAGATTCCGATCACAGTTCTGGCAGAGTCTGCAAGCTAGCCTGGGAACGAGTCTGAATTTCAGCACTTCGTATCATCCATAAATCGATAAACAGTTCGAGCGAAAAATTCAGATATTAGAATATATGTTGAGAGCCTGTATGTTAGATATTGGAGGTTCGTGAGAAGATCACCTATATCTTATGGAGTTTTCATACAACAACAGCTATCAGGCAAGCATTGGGATGGCACTTTTCGCAACACTCTACGGACGGAAATGTCGTTCCCCGCTAAGTTGGGACGACGTTGGAGATCATGAACACCTGGGACCATAGATGATCATGGCAACTGTAGATGTGGTTCACACGATCAGGGAAAAGATGCGCATAACCCACGACTGACAGAAACATTGGGCAGATGTAAAGCGTCGACACTTAAAGTTTCAACCCGGAGACTATGTGTTCCTGAAGATCTCTCCAAACAGAGGAGTGATACGTTTTGGTAAAAGGGGTAAGCTAAGTCCAAGATATATAGGACCGTTCGACATACTCGAATGAGTTGGAGAATTGGCGTATCGTTTGGAACTACCACCCTCATTGGAAGGAGTACATAATGTATTCCACATATCCCAGCTAAGATGATATGTGAGCGACCCCAGCCATATACTTGATCGCTCAGAGCTCACGATGCAGACGTGAGCAACAACCAGTTGAGATCCTGGATCGAAAGGTGACAAGGAGGTAAACTTGATCCGAGTGATGTGGAGAAAAGATTCGCCTAGAGAATCAATTTGGGAAAGAGAAGAAGATATGCGTACACGATACCCTTACCTTTTTGAAAATTAGTCTCTATGAAATTGTAAATCTCAAGGAAGAAATTTTTATAAGGAGGGTAGAATGTAACGACTCTAAAATTCATGTACATAAGTTTTTTGTTATTTCACAGTAAAGGGTATTACAGCCTGTGTAAGAGTTAAAAGTTATTTTTGTTAAATAAAAATAAGAAGCAATTTGTAGCTCACTGGTAAAGCCTCTACACTGCTGTGACATAGCATGTGCATTCGATTCCCATCAGATCCAATTATTTTTAAGATTTTTCTTTTTAATTTTTTAGAAGCCCAAGAGTTGCACGTGCAATACATGGAGAAACGAAAAGTTTCAGAAAAATCAAACGGGCGCAATGAGGTGTACACACCCAGCTTGACACGTTGCATGAATATCGAGGCAAGGTTTCAAGATCCGACCGTCGTTTTTCCCCCTTGGGCCAGCGCCGATGGTTAGGATAACTCCAATTCCCTCCATGCTTTGCACACACACCTCTTCAACTCTCCTGCACTGTTTGATTTTTCTGCAATCAAACAAAGACCCTTCAATTCACCATTTAACACCATTTAAATTCTTTTAATCCACATTTTTAATTTCCAAACCCTAATTCTTCATTATAAATACCACCCTATGCCCTAGCTTCTCTCTATTCTGAAAATTTCTATCAAAATCATTCCAAAAGTTCCTAAGTGCAAGTGGAGTTAGTGTCCAAACTTTTTCCATCGAAGATCGAAGCCGTTTTCGGAGCTTCCGCGATGCCACATGAATCCCCCTCTCTTCTTTAATCTCTTTCCAACACTATACAGCGAGTAAGTCCCTCTTCTCTCTCTTTCTTTCATCTTAAAACCATCTTCTAAAAACATATCAGAAAAGTGGAGTTGGGGATATGAGTGATTTTTAACCTTAGTACTCCCCTCTTTAAAGCCAAATAAGTCAAAATAACTTTCTCGCACTACATGTAACTTGGTTTACAATCATTTAGCTTTGAGTTTAATCAAAACTTTCATGTGAAACTATCATAAAACGAACTTTTTATTAAAAAACTATCACAAAAGTATAACCCTTTTTCAATAATTGTTAAAAAGACACCTTTAGGAAAACTTCACGGGGTAACGACCTACCCCCCCACACACTATGGTTTCATAGTATGGTACTCTAAACATATAGCTAATTTAAAGAATAAGTTTTACATTAAAATACCACACCTTTACAAAACGGGTTTCTTTTAATCGGTGTTTTGAAATCCTTGGCAATTTCGCCTCTACAACCCTCGTTAGGGGACCCGTTAATAGATGGTGCGGATTATCGCACATCCTTGGGATCGTAGAGCGAGCCGCAGAACTCCTCACGGAGTATCCGATCTCGAAAGGAAATAAAATACGATTTTTAACAAATGCGACTTTTCTAAACAAAACTAATTTTTGAAAAATTATATTAAAATTATGAATCCGTATTTTCAATCAAAAAAAATTAAAAAACTATATTTTTAAAATGAAAGATTAGAATTCTTAATAAAATACCACTAAATTTCCAAAAGTAGTAGTTTTCACAAAAGTACCATAAACCTTCAAAAAACTAGGTTTTATCACCAAAACACCACAATAATTAAAATACATGTTCATGAAAATCCTAAATATTATAAATCACTCTCGAGATTTATTTTTAAACTATATTAAAGTATTTTTCATAAAACCCTCTCGAGATATGCAAACAATATTTTAAGGACTCTAGAATTAATATAGCTTTAAGCGGTATCATTTCTCTTGAACCCCAGCGAGCCGGAGAAAGTGATTGCTTGCCTATTCAGGTTAGACAACTTAACGGAGTTATCAATGTCAATTGTGTTGGAAAAAGACACAAATCCTGCCGTCCATGTGCAGCAGTTGCCGATTTCTCCCGAACATAAGATTTTTAAAGGTTTAAATCAATTCCTATGAAAATGACATAAACTCGAATCAAAACTCAAATATGAACTCGAACCCAAACTACTTGAACCAAGATTGCAATTGTCATAACTCACATACTACTCGACTCACTCGACTACATTCTACACATTTTGCAATTTATGGTTTCAATCAAGACATATCAATCAATCAATCAAATCAATTAAGTATATTAACCAGTTATAATAGATTATACTCGGGGTGTTCGGGATAGTTTCTTATGTGAATCCAACGGAGTTTCAGGAGTCCCGTATTAACCTATTTTTTTATTTTACTAGAATATCAGTCGGGTTGACTCAGCCATGGCCTAGATCCTCGATGCTAACACATGAAATGGGCCTGTGTTTCCTTGCTCCTGAGGCCCCACTCTTGTGCTTGTGAATACTTCTACGGCTGCATTGATATTCACACTTGGAACTTAACGTTAACACAGTGACCATATAGAGACCTATAGAATATATTTACCCATGATCATATACTCTTACTCATCATATAAATATTCCACAATTGTCATTTTTTTTACCCTTACTTATCTTTGGGACTTACCGAGCGCTAGTTCGCTAATGGGAATTCCATCCACTTATCTTCTCTTAGAATGCTCGTCAGATACGGTCGAGACAGAGAAAGTGGAATCCATAGAGGAGGACTACAACCAGATCGCTACTCAGGACTAGCTCAGCTTCACTTTTCTTCAGTTTATATATGCCACTTGTTTAGGCATTTTACTTATTGTATTTACTTTCCAGCATAAACTCATGTATTTGTAAATATTGGAAGTTGAATGTAAATGAAGATGCTTGTTGAAAATTTTTACAGTCTCCATTTATTCTTGTATTGTGTATTATTGTTTCAATACACTTAGTATATTTATTTAGGGAATGACCTTCTCTGGATAAATATGCTGCGGGCTTGCAACGTTACCGTTTCCATCTACTGAGAAGCGGGGCATGACAGTGCCTGAGCACCAGGAAGAGACGTTCATAACCGCCATATGGTCTGATCTTAGGCATAAAGAGTGGGTCCGCTCTTTTATATTGGCATAATTTAAGAACATGGCCAAGGTGAAGGTTTGGACCGAGCGTGAAATCCAACTCGAAACCATGGCCGAGGTGAAGGTTTGGACCGAGCGAGAAATCCAACTCGAGTCCAAGATCAATGCTCATCTCCACCAGGGAGACTGAAAAAAGAGGGACCAAGAAGAAAAGAAGAAGCCTGATCATCCGAAACCTTACTCTCCGAGGATCCACGATTACACGCCCTTGAACGTCTCGCAAGTCGAGCTGTTGGAAGAAGCGAAAAGCGAGAGATTCTTCAAGCTGCCACCGATGAAACAAACGCCGGGAAAACGAATCTGTGGCCCTTTTTGTGCCTAATATCGAACGCAAGGGCACCCGACCGAGGATTGCAAAAAGCTGAACGACTATATCGAGGAGTTGATCCTCAACTGTCACCCGGAGAAATACCTGCGAGACAAACGTCAGGCGGATAGGGAGCAGGCCGAGCAACAACCTGCAGGAAAGCTGACAGTTGGAAAGATCATGGTCATCTCCATTAGCTCGAATCCGAGCAATGAGGACACCCACCATATCCGGCCAATCAAGACCTTGGACGCTTCCCTCTCCAAGAAGAGCAAGAAGGTTACCCCAATCACCTTCAACGACGAGGACCTACATGGCATATCTGGCCGCATAATGATCTTCTGGCGATCATGGCCCGAGTGAACAAATACAAAGTCAGGAGAATCCTCGTCGACTCATGAAGATCGACGAAAATCCTATTCTACGCCTGCTTCCAGCGTATGAGATTAAACCCGTCCGATCTTCAACTGACCTCACACCTTCTCTCGGGATTCACCAAACACTTCGTCCAAGCTGAGGGGACAATCACTCTTCCTTTCAATATTGAAGAGGCCGGCAAACTCGAACAATGATGGTCAATTTCCTTGTCGCATGGGTTCCTTCCTCGTACAACATCCTCATGGGTCGCCCGACCTTAAATGCACTATAAGCTCATATCTCGACCTACCACCTCACGCTCAAGTTTTCTCTGGGCAAGGGTGGAATAGGCCGGGCCTAGGAGACCAGCAAATCGCCAAGGTATGTCTCACCACGGCATTTCCCAAGGAAAAAGAGGTTGATTTTACCGACAGACCGTGTGATACCCGGGAATCGCTGGATACACGAGAAGATAAGAAAGAGATATGGGGTTCCCTGGTAGAATCTCTGACCGAGGTTCCCTACAACTAGGGGAACAACAACCGGACCATCCAAATTGGGTCCCTCCTGACCGAGGAAACAAGAGACAACTCCGACATGTTCGCTTGGACTCTCGCGGACATACCGGGGATCGACCTCAAGATGATCTCCCATAAGCTCAAGATTGATCTGAAAGCCCAACCAGTCTGACAGAAGAAAAGAAGTTTCTCGCCTATCAAGAAAAGAAGAATGAGGAAGAAGTGGACAAACAGCTCGCGGCCAACTTCATCAGGGATCTGGACTAGTCGGCCTGGCTGGCCAACGTGGTCATGGTCAAAAAGACAAGATGATAGTGGTGTATATACGTCGACTTCACCGATCTGAACAAGGCTTGCCCAAAGGACAACTGCCGCTTTCTTGGATAATCAGCTGGTAGATAGCTCGTCCAGTCACGAGCTACTAACCTTTATGGATGCATTCTCCTGTTATAATCAAATCCTTATGAATCCAACCGATGAGGTGTGTTTCCCTCAATCACAGCAAAGCTCTGTTTGAAATTCAAATTTCAAAATTGAAACAACGCTTCAGATGCAGCGCCAAGTGCGCTGCGCCCTAGGCAGCACACCATGTATGCGCTAGCGCTAGGCGCGCTTCACGCCACGTGTCAAACACGGGTGCGCTAGCATAAGGCGCGCTGCGCTCTGAGCAGCGCACCATGTGTCAAACACAGGTGCGCAAGCGCAAAGTGCTGAGCTCTGAGCAGCGCACCACGTGCAAAGCATGGATGCGCTAGCGCTGGAATTAAAAAACTCCCCACCGTTAGATCAAAAGATCTAGTAATAATGATAAATCATTAACTAATCAGAATTAAATTCTGTTATGGAAAGATTTTTTCAATCTTGTTAGAAACAAGAAGATTGCCTTCTATAATACAGAAGCCCTAGGATCAAAGATCCAATGGTGGGGAAACATTCCCAAATCAATCAGAGAAAAATCTTTTTAACTGATTCAACAAATCAGCTTGCCCTAAAAAGGCCCCAAGACTTCAAGTCTGATATAGAGAACCCCCCCACCTAAACTTTGAAAAATTCAAAGGAAGATAAGCATAGCTCTCAGCAAAAGAAGATTTTTTTTTCTTCAAGGTAAAAAGAATGGTGATGAACAAAGAGATGAAATCATTTCATAATTAAAAAGAAGAATTCTTTTCTTTAAAAAAAAAGATCTTAGATCTACAAGACAAAAAGTCTTTCACAAAAGAGGTCAAAAAGATCTCATCATAAAATAAAAGAAGAACATATTTCTTCTCACAGATCGTGGATCTATAAAAGCAAACCCTTTCATCAAAATAAGAGATTGAAAATCTCTCCTGCAAAAATAAGAACTGTTGTTCTTAAATCTTGAGACAAGGTCTCTTTTAAAAGAACATAAATTTGTTCCCTGATCATAAAATTGATCAAATGCGCCTTGCGCTCTTGAACTGCGCCTTGCGCTCTTGAACAGCGCTTCTGCGCTCTCTGGACCGGCACTCAGCGCCAAAATGCGCCATGTGTCAACCACGTATGCGCCAATTAACAACTTGCGCTTTGCGCTTCTGAAATAGCTCACTGCGCTCATGGGCTGGCGCTCAGCGCCAAGCGCACCACGTGTCACTCACGTGTGCGCTAATAAACTGAAAGCGCAATGCGCTCATGGACTAGCGCTCAGCGCTCATAAACTGGCATCATGCGCTCATCATCTAGCACTTAGCGCTGAGTGTGACACGTGTCCCTTGCATGTGCGCTACATGGCAGAAGCGCACTGCGCTATTTAATTGGCGCAAAGCGCCTGGCGCGCCACGTGTTGCGCTGACATAACATAAATTGTTCTTTAATAAGCCCAGAGCTCTGGTGAATGCTCAGCATTCAATAAAAAGGAAAAAATATTGTCAGAAGGGACAAGCCCAAATAAAAGCTCAATAGCCAGAATAAAAATGTTAAACATTTATTGGACTTAGCCCAATATTGGCCATAAGTCCTCAACCTATATTTAATTGAGCCCATCGGCTCATGAATATTTAACAGATCTTAGTCCCAAATTGGACTATAGATCTTTCAACCTACTCACACTGGTTCGAGGGTACATCTCTTTACTCCTCTGATATCTGTCGTTGTAATCCTTCAACGTCTTCAGAGAGGTGAAGGGTCCCGACAACCACACATTTCACGGACTGAGGGGTCCTTAAGCCCACGGACTACGATGTCCTTAACCTCGGACTGTGGGGTCCTTAAGCCCATGGACTATGATGTCCTTAACCTTGACTGTGAGGTCTTTAAACTCACGGACTATGATGTCCATAACCTTGACCGCGATGTCTTTAAACTAACACTGAACCGAGACGTCCTTAAACTAACACTGGACCGTAATGACTTTAAACTAACGTTGGACCGTAATGTCCTTAAACTAATCGACCGCAACGTCTCTAAACTAAGCAATAGAGTACAATTTCTCTCTTGTTGGATCTAAACGATCCCGTTAAGTTGATCTTAGTCTAAAAATTAGGCTAGCATATCCTTAACATACGTTTAAGTTGATTTTATTCCCAAATGAGGTTAACGTATCCCTAAACCCAACCCCCAAACCCAAATCTAAGAAGATACGGATTTGAACTAATCCACGCCCTACGGGCGACAACATAAATTAGTCTCCGTATACAATCCACGGGCAACCACAAACAAAACAAACACCCATGACACGAAGTGACCATCTGGAGAAGTAGAAAGTTTTTACCGTGATGCGGTAGCGTAATTAACTGCAGGGGCTTGCGCCTGCAGGGAAGAGCGTCCCCACAATCAAAACCCCCTCAAACGAGGGGGAATCTGACGAAGTCTGCTACATCGGACGCATCCGTTTAAACCTTCGATACATGGTGCCATAAATCAACTTGGTATCTTCGGAGAGGTGGACGGATAGCACCAATTAGCATCTGCCCCGAAATTCAGGCGAGATGTTTACCGTGTCTTCCCGTGTGTTTCGGCGGGGAACAGATTCTGGCACGCCCGGTGGGACCTTTTCCTCTTTCCACTCCACACTTCGTGTGTCGTATTCACGAACGAATCGCGGTTTGATATGGTTGCCCTTGGGTTCGAGGTACTAAGATTTGGTGACTTGCTCGGTGCAGAAAACGAAAGATCAATGGCGTATACTTGCATGAAATGTTCCAGCTGCAACAACAACTTCCGTTCCACCTCATCTGGAGGTGTAACTTACGGGCCCCAGGTGGCCTCCCTGTTCACAGTGCCAGTAGAGCAGGTAACGCAGGCTACCACCGGGTTGTTCTTCGGGACCATGCTCCCACCAGTGAGTGTTAACATCCCGCTGCCGTAAGAAGCGCAAAAGAAGTCGGTCTTTGATCGGCTCACCACCACCACGACCACTCTCAACGGGTCATCCGATGTTAAGCCAACAGCATCAGTCTTCGATAGGCTGAGCCTGAACTCCAATGGGCCCGTCAAGAAGCCCACGATACCTGAAGCAGCCATCCCAAATCGGATATCCATTCCGACTCTCGAGGTCACTAAAGAAGTTTCTCCCATCAAAGGATCAGTCTTTACGAGGCTGGCCACTCCGGCTCCCATTCCTTCCCAAAGGTCTGTCTTTGACAGATTGGATACTGCTGCTCAACGGACGTCGGTCTTCAAGAGGCTGGTACCAGAAGCGCCTCACCAAAACAGGGGGCATGACAAAGCCATCCCCATAACTGAACAAACACCATCTGCACGATATGCTCGCCGTCGTCACTGGCGCCAAGTACGGAAGGCTGGGGGCAACTCCCCCTCTGGGCTAACTCCACCAGCCCTAACGGTGGAAGTCAATGCTGCTGTTCCAACTGGGAACAGGTTCGAGCTGCTTAACAGGGTGCGCAGGAATTCACCCACCGCCTTACTGAAAAGATCTCCTCTACCCGTGGAGAATGTTATAGAAACAAAGCCGAAGCAGCGCCCTCAGCAGCTTTCTTCCAAAATTTACAAAGTCTGGCGACAGGTTAAGGACTCAGTAATTGATCAAGATTACTCTCGCCGATAGAAAAAGGTAAAAGTTCGGAAAGAGAAGAACCATCCTGTCAAGCCACAAAAGATGACAGCTACCTGGGTGCCCGCTGCAACGGCCCCCTAGACTTCAACTGCTCAAAAGAGAAGGAAGCCAGAGAAAGCCCCTTTGAACGTGGCAAACCATAAAAGCGCTGAATCTAAATGCCCCAAGTCTGGGGGCATGATGGTACATACCGTTTATATGGCTTCCGGAAAAGAGGAAAGCTGTGCTTCTACGGGTCATCGACCGCTTACCCGGTCAATAACAAGGGCTCATGAACAACAACAACAACAGAAGCTTCAGGAGATGCTGACTGCAATGGCCGCACTCACTGGGCCAAAAGAAAATCCAGAGACCTCGGAGCAGCGTCGGGAATAAGAAACTGACACCGAGTTCCTCCGAAGAATGCTCGAGAGGAAAGAAAAAGAGGCTGCGGAACAGGCAGCCAATATAAAATGAATGGCTCTCTTGTTCCAAGACATGGCTGGGATGATGTTACAGCCGGAACCTCCAGCTGAAGACCCCCCGATCATCATTGAAGACGACAGAGGGGAGATATCGAACCCTCTTCCGACTCTTTCAGCAGCCAAAGAGGAAACTATTTCCAAGGCCGCTCTGGATGACTACATTGCTCAGCAAATACGAGGTCACCAGGTGAATGAAGCGGCTGGCCAAGTTGTTAAAACTGGGCGACCATATCCAGGCTGGTATGACCAAATAAACTACCCGCCGGGATATACGATCCCTAAATTTCATGTATACAAAGGAACGGGCAATCCCCACCAGCATGTCGTCCAGTTCAGGGCTCTATGTGGCAACACCGGGGGTGATGATAAATTGCTACTTCGCCAATTCGTCGGCAGCTTGTCGGAAATGGCATTCGAGTGGTACTCTGAACTCCCGAACGACTCTGTCAAGACATTTGCGGAGATGGAGTTGTTATTTACGCAAAGATTCGCAAGCGCTAGCATGCGCACCCCAATCACAGCATTGATTAACGCCAGGGTAAAGCCAGGCGAGACATGGGTTCAATACGCAATACGATGGCGGAACTTATGGTCAAAATTCGAATAGTGCATCGAAGAAGCGCCGGCAGTGGGCATGTTCGTGGACACATTGGACCCTCAGGCTACTATTTCCCAATTCATGATGTTTTTCAAGCCGACCACGTTCCAGGCCTTGATCGACAAACTGGCCTAAATGGACCAGATGGGTCATAGACCGTCTCCTCTAAAGCCGGAGCCTTGGAACGAGAAGGGAAAGGGGAAAGCGACCGTCGTCGCCAATGCTCAACAGCAGCCCGGTGGTCGAAGACCAGTTGATCGCCAAAATGATATAACTCGATCTCTTGGAGATAAAATGAGACGTCCTTACTCGTTCCCTCGAGACAAGACGAAGAGGTTATTCGAGCTAGCACTGCGCAACAGGCTCATCACTCTGCCGGAGCCAAGACGCCCAGCGCAACCAGGCGACATTAGTAGTCCTAACTATTGCAATTATCACCGAATGTTGGGCCATCCGATCGAAGATTGTTACATCTTCAAAAGCTGGATAGAAGATCAGTACCAACATGGCAAATTCGTATTATCCAAGAATTAGAAGTTGAACCCGCCTCAGCCGCACGCTCTCAAGAAGACGGATACACCAGGGGCATCGTGTTCTTTCGTAGAAGAAGCTCCATGGGAGGTCGCTCTTTCAGCCAAAACTAAAAGAATGCTGAAGGATCTCCACACATGTCCGGCAATTAGGAGGAAGAATCCACTGGAACCTGAGATCATCGAGGGGATGCTGAAACCGCGCCCAACTCCAAAAATTGGTAGTGATAACCAAAGCATTCACGCCCAGCCGTCAAAGTCTTCGAAGAAGAAGAAGAAGACCAAAAAACCTGTGAAGCCTGGTGACAAACGTACGGACCTGCAAAAACAGATTGATGCGTTGGAAAAGTATAACCAGAAGGCGCGGACTCCAGTCACACTCCAAGAATTTCTCGGTCACGTCCTTGAGGACGGAAACGATGGAGAAGACTCGTCGGATGAATCTGAAGATTACGTAGCAAGTTGCCATATGATCTCTTACTCATCGATAAACGATGAAGAAGCTCCTTACACAGAGAAACAGGGGGCAGGTCTTGGGCCTAAATTTCTAGGACCATCAGACGAAACGATTGATGCATTCCTGAACGAAGCTCTTTCGAAAAGCAAAACTGATCGGGAGCGTGAGATGGCTATATTTGAAAAGGACAAACGCCTGCGACTAGACGAAAGGATTAAAACACTCCTGCCAGATCGAAGTACATCCGCCGAAAATAAAAGCAGGTTCAAAACGAGGAAGATGTTCGCCAAAGCCATATCAATGGGAATGAAGTTGCCACCTTTCGAAGAAAACATTCTTGGTGAAACGGAAACACACCCTAGCTACTGCTCATATCATTGAAAGATTGCGCACCCTACCGAAGAGTGCAACGCTTTTAAAAAATGGTGGCAGGGATATGTTGCCCACCGACAACATTTCAAGCGGATGAAACGCAAGCTCTTCGGGAGCGAAGAAATACGACCGAGGAGCACAAAAGAACTGCCGGCAACTGCCACATGGTTGACTATGTGGGATCGCAAGTTCTCACCTTTGGGAGCGATTCTGATGAAGAAATAGCTCTTGGCCCTCTCTTCAAAGAATCCACCTCGGGAAAAGAGGAAGAACCGAAGAACTGCGAGAATATTCAGCTGCGTAATCGCACGCTACCCGAAAAGAATCTTGGGCCCTCGAACATTGGGTCAAATAGAAAAGATAAGGGAAAAGAAAAATTCCCTGAGGATATCATCCTTGATGACCAAGCCATCAAAGAGTTGACAGCCAAGGACCCGCCAAAGAAAAGTAAGGTGGACTACAACGTTCTGGCACACTTGAGAAAGCTACCTTCGTAGTTAAGCATTCTGGACGCCCTCCTGTTATCCAAAGAAGCAAGAGATCCTTTGATCAAGGCATTACAAGAGCCCGAGCAATTCTAAGCTTTCTCGCTGAAGAAAAGATGAAGGACGAGCTGGAAGAAGTACACACAGCCGATATCACCTTCGGCGATGAAAATCTCCTCCTTGGGACATGCGAGCACAACCGTCCCCTATATATCTCCGGATATTGTCATGACATCAAGATAAGTAAAATCCTGGTAGACAATGGGTCCTCCGTCAATCTCCTTAACATAAGGGTGTTAAAGGAAATCTGCATGAGCGTTCAACACCTCACGCGTGATAAAATCACCATTTCCGGGTTTGACTCCCAGTCATCACGGACGCTTGGGTTTGTAATATTGACACTACGCTTTAGGCTGCTTGTCACGAACATTAAGTTTTTGTCATTGATGCCAAGACCGGCTATAACGCTTTGCTCGGCCGGCCTTGGTTACATGAGTACAACATCATCCCTTCTACACAACATCAGTGTATGAAGTATTTCAAGGATGGTCTTGAGCGTACCGTAACGGGGGAGCTGAACCCATTCTCCGTGAACGAAGTCCGAAAATACGAAGATGCAAAATACTTCTTACCAGATTTTAAGGACACGGAAAGATGTCACAAACCGAAGAACAAAGCCATCACTAATATTCCGGTCTTCGGGAGTGATATCGAGGAGGAAGAAGAAATAGTTTATTAAAGTCCGCCCCTGTGCCACAAGCCGGGACCGTCCGCTCCTATGTTGATCTTTGGCAGCGACTCGGAAGATGAGGTCAGTGCTGTATTCTCTGCTCGGCCATCAATACAAACCTTCGCTGATGAAAATCAAAGTTTGCAAGTTGCCATGGTTCCACCAAAGCATCATAAAGAGCTAGATGCGCTTGATACCTACAGTGTGGAAGAACTGCAGACATTCTACGTCCCTCCCAGGAGAAAAGGTGAAGAGGCGATCATATTCTACCGATCCGGGGAAACCAAAGTGGAGAAAGAAATCTGGAATGGCACGGATTCTACACTTGACAGGCTCCAGCCCATCTGTTTGCCCAGATATTACACGAACAGACTAAAGAGACTCTTGAGACGCCAAGGTGTACCCCTTAAGCAAACCGCGCGACAAGCATGGTTCTATAACAGGATCTGGAACGTTCCCGGGACTCAACGAAAGTTTCCCAACGGGAGAATCGAAATGACCGGGCTTGGGTATGTTTAATCCAAGAAACGGGAGCTACTCTGCGACTGTTACGTCATACATGGCTTTGATGAAGAAGGAGATGCTCTGTGGGAAGAGGCTAACCCTGAACCAGAAAGAGCTTCCGCCGTGAAAATGCCCAGTCCGTCGTTCGAAGAACAAATGGACAAGCTTATAAAGGAAGCAGGTCAAAAGGTTCGAGACGACCATAATCGCGAAATGGCCATCTACGAGAAAGCCAGGACGCAACGCCTCCTTCAACAGGCTGTGAAAAATGAAAATGCTCCACCTTGTCAACCCGTTATACAAAAGGCCCGACGCAGAGGCAGAAATAAACCAAGGAATGAGAAAGGCATTCGACAGCGACAAAGCGGGTCCAAGAAGCCACGCGATTAAGAATCGAGCAGTTCGGATTCGTCTCTTATAAAAAAGATGGGTCGTGCATACTCTTTTCCCTAAAACAAGACAAGGAAGATATTCGATCTTATCATAAAACATCAGATGATGACACTCCCGGAGTCCAAGCACCCCGAGCAAGCAGGAGAAGTCTCTCACCCGGACTATTGCTCCTATCATAGGGCAATAGGACATCCTCTCGAAGACTGCTTCACATTTAAAGACTGGGTAGAAGACCAGTATCAGCAAGGTAGCTTCGCTCTATCCAGCAGCTGGAGGGTAACCCCGCCGCAGAAGCATGAACCCAAAGCCGCGAGAGTAGAACCAGATCAACATCGGTCTTGGAAGCGATCTCTTACTTGTCATATGATAACACTGTCGGAAGAGGAACCCGATGATATAGATGAACTCCCCTGGTGCCTCGAAAACGATGATGATGAAGTAATCTCAGAATTTCCACCGGCACCAAAAGAGATGGAAGATGGAATACATACTACTGCAGATAACGTCAAAAAAATTGATTTGGGGACAGCAAGTGACCCGCGGCCGACGTTCGTCAGTGAGCTGTTGTCTGAAGAAAGGGTGGATACGCTAAAGGAGGTGCTCATGCAGCATAGAGATTTCTTTGCATGGAACTATTCAGAGATGCCGGGACTCGATCCAGTGATTGTTGTTCACAGATTGGCGATTTCTTCAGACGTCAAACCGATCAAACAAGCGCCGAGAAGAATGCGGCTCGAGCTTGAAATGAGCATCAACGCCGAGGTCAAGAAACTAATCGACTCCGGCTTCATCCAAGAGGTTCAATATCCTGATTGGATCGCCAACATCGTCCCGGTGATGAAGAAAAATGAGACGGTGCGCATATGTGTGGACTTTCGGGATCTCAACAAAGCTTGCCCAATGGACGACTTTCCAGTACCAGTCACTGAGCTGATGATAGATAATACGTCCACTCACGAAGTTTTCTCCTTCATGGACGGCTCATCAGGTTACAATCAGATAAAGATGCATCCCGAGGACCAGAAGCACACCGCTTTCCGGACCCTTTGGGTATATTCTACTACAAGGTGATGCCTTTCGGTCTAAAGAATGCCGGTGCCACCTATTAGAGGGCCATGACGAAGATTTTCGATGACGTCATACATGAAATCGTCGAATGCTATATCGACGACCTCGTAGTTAAAAGAAAATCATACGAGAAACATCTAGAGCATCTGAAGATCGTGTTTCAACGTTTTAGGAAATACAACTTAAAGATGAATCCTCTCAAATGCGCATTCGAAGTTTCCTCAAGTAAGTTTCTGGGATTCATCGTCCGACACCGAGGCATAGAGATAGATCCGTCGAAGATCAAGGCGATCATGGAAATGCCTCCGCCAAGGACTCTCAAGCAACTGCGGTCTCTCTAGGGAAAGCTAGCATATATCCGGCGATTCATAGCCAATCTCTCCGGCAAGTGTCGTCCTTACAATCACTTGATGAAAAAGGTAACCCCGTTCGTCTGGGATCGCAAATGCCAAAGCGCACTGGAGGAAATCAAGCAATACCTGCAGAATCCGCCAGTGCTGGTCGCTCCCGTTAAAGGAAAACCTCTCGTCCTGTATACGACAGCCCTCGAAGGTTCTCTAGGCGCATTATGGGCATAAGAAAACGACCAAGGAAAGAGAAAGCCCTCTACTACTTGAGTCGATTTCTACTAGGGGCAGAAAGCAATTACTCTCCCATTGAAAAACACCGCCAGGCTTTGCTCTTCGCAATGACGAAGCACATACACTATGCGTTGGCACATGAGGTCCATCTTATATCAAAGGTGGATCCCCTTAAATATTTGATGTCAAAGGCCATATTAACAAGACGGCTCGCTAAATGGGCCCTGCTTTTGATGGAGTTCTCGATAACTTATCGACCCCTCAAGTCAGTGAAAGGCCAGGCCATCGCTGACTTCCTAGCTGAGCATCCGATACCTGCCGAATCTCCCTTGAACTGCAAATTTCCAGACGAACACGCATTTGACACGATTGACGAGGAAAGAAGAGAGAATGATACCCGGTGGAAACTCTATTTTGACGGAGCATCTTCCATGAAGAGGCGCAAACAAAGCACCCCTATAATCAAATCAGGGGTATGCCTCATCTTCGTAACTCCACAAGGAGGGATAATGTTCTTTGCCTTCTCCTTGACAGAGCCGAGGACGAACAATGAAGCCGAATATGAAGCTTTGATAGCAGGTCTCGAGATCGCTATCGACATGGGAATCGAAAACCTCCTCATATACGGAGACTCCCAGCTGATCGTTAGTCAAGTAAAAGACGACTATCAAACGTGCAAGCCAGAGCTGGTAAAGTACGGCGAGAGAGTGCAGCAATTACTGACTCAAATTCCCTCCTACACGCTGGAAAGCATACCACGTGCAGAAAATAGCAAAGCGGATGCATTAGCCAAGCTTGCTAAAGAACTGGCTGATGAAAACCTCGATGACGTGAGGATCGTTGTGCAAAGCCGTCGGGTTTTCTCACCGGCAGAAATATCTCTGGAGTCATCCAAAGAAAAGGGAGAGACCGAGTAAACGACTCTATAAATAAAAGACCAGGAAAAGGCTAGGGATTGGAGGGAAGTCTTTATAGACTACTTTAAATCCCGTCGAACACCTGAAGATGCGTCCTCGAAACATCAGCTTATGAAACGAGCTCTGTCTTTTGCTTTCGTCAATGATACTCTATTTAAGAGATCATTTGATTCTCTGTGGTTAAGATGCCTGGGACCAGACGAGGCCAGGAGAGTCGTCTAAGAAACTCACGACGGACTCTGCGGTTCTCTCCAAGCCGGGCCGAAGATGAAACTGAAGATCAAAAGGATGGGCTACTATTGGCCCATGATGATCCAAGACTGCCTCGAATACGCGAAGCAATGCCACTCGTGCCAGATTCACGGAGACTTTATCCATCATCATCCGAATCCGCTACATCCGACAGTGGCTAGCTGGCCATTCGAAATGTGGGGAACTGACATAATCGGCCCCATCGAACCAGTATCGGCCAGAGGACATGGATTGATTTTGGCGACAACTGATTACTTCTCCAAATAGGCAGAAGCAGTACCGCTGAGGGAAGTGAAGACGGAGAATATCCTCCATTTCTTCTAGACATAAGTCATTTATCGGTTCGATTATCTCCGATAACGGGCCAGCCTATAGAAGTCACAAGATCAGCCGCTTCGCACAACAGCATAACATTGACTGGAGATACTCTTCGGTCTATAATCCCCAAGATAACGGTCTACCTGCGGCTTTCAACAAGACCTTGATAAAGATCGTGAAAAAGACAGTGTCACGAAATAAGAAGGACTGGCATGAATGACTGCATGAAGCTCTCTGGGCGTATCGAACTACGTTCAAAATGGCCACTAACACAACGCCGTATGCATTGGTATTTGGTACGGAGGCGGTACTCCCCCTCGAGATAGAGTTACTCTCTCTACGAGTGGCCGTTCACTACGAACTAACAGACGAAGAGAATGCTCACCTTCGGCTTGAAAAGCTCGACACCCTTGATAAAACCCGGCTCATAGTGCAATAAAATCTGGAGGCTTATAAAGCAAAGATGATGCGCTCATACGAAAGATTGACTAGGCCGAGGACATTCCGCCAAGACGAACTCGTGCTGGTGGTCAAAAGACCTATGATCCCCAATCATGCCAAACAGGGGAAATTCGAGCCGAATTATGAAGGCCCGTATATCATAGACAAGGTCTACCAGGGTGGGGCCTATATACTCATGGACATGCATGGCGAAAGGCCCTTCAGGCCAATAAATGGTCGCTTCATGAAAAAGTACTACGCATGACGAGTCACGGCCTAGGTCAATGATAGACGACGACGACTATGTCCGCTCGCTATCTTCCTAAGCCAAAACTCTATAAGTAGTAGCCGGCTAACGGACCGAAACATCCTTAAACTAACAACGGACCGAAACGTCCTTAAACTAACGACGGGCCGAAACGTCCGTAAACTAACAATGGACCACTATGTCCTAAAACTAGCTGTTGACCGAGACGTCGATAAACTACTGTGGATTGCAGCATCCCAAGGCTGATACAAAAAAGAGAAGAATAAAAGAATAAAAAAAAGAAGAAGAAAAAAAGAAAACGGTATGTCCATAAGCAAAATGGGAACGGATGAAAACCCGAAAGGGCTCCGTGAGTAAAAACAGCAGGGCTACCGGCGAGTTTTGTGAAAACCCGAAAGGGCGCAATCTCGTTAAAAGACACTTGCAAGGTCCTCTCGACCTTCTGAGGAGAAACCACCTGCGTGAGATCCTTACGACTCACAAGGGAGCAACACACTTAGGAATCCCCACGATTCCTAAGGAGAAATTACACTTGCGAGATCCTCACAACTCGTAAGGAGAACTCTCTTATGAGACCCTCACGGCTCATAAGATTCAAAAGTCTTAAGCTACATGGATCTGAACCTGTTCTTAAGTAGCCACCACAAACTCCAATACTGCCCTACAAGTGGTTCAATATTGACCCTTGTATACAATCCACGGGCGCGAATAAACATTTCCCTAACAAATTCCCATCCGTGACTAGGGATATGTCTACACGGTAAACAACCCTTGTAAGTCCTCTCGACTTGGAAGGAGAAAATACTCTTGTAAGATCCTTACAACTTACGAGAAGCCATACAATTCACAATTCCTAAGGAGAAAACGCACCTACGAGATCCTCACGACTCGCAGGGAGAAATACCTTTATGAGACCCTTACGGCTCATGAAGTCAAAAGCCTTAGTCGACAGGATTTTAACCTTGTTTATTAAGTCACCTTTGTTCGACATCGACAGAGGAAAATGATGATTCGCTCCTGGCAATATTCCAGTTGTAGCGGTGCTGATGCCGAAATCGGTGTCTAACTCCAAGCTCGCAGCAAAGAAGCTAGCGAGCCACACATGCATACAAAATAGCCGAAATGATGGGGCAACTTGCAACAAAATCAGCAATTAAAAATGTATGCATGCAAAATAGCCAAAATGATTGGGCAACTCGCAATAAAAAGTAGCGAGTAACAATAAAATAAATAGCCGAAATGATTGGGCGCCATGAAAAATAGCCGAAATGATTGGGCAATCGCGACCTTCGCGATATAAAATCTGAAATGATAGAGCATCGCGGAAAGAAATAAAGATAAAATGAAACTTTTGCCCTACAGGTGATATCACATCAATCCTTGTATACAATCCAGGGGCACAAACAAAGAAGGAATCACACCTTCCCTCCCCAGGCTCCATCAAAAGAAGAAGCCAAATCTCAACGGTTCACAGAAAACCTGGAGACCACTTCGATATTCGTCTCATTACAATAGACGCAACGTCATCCAAATGACCCCGTCACGGAAATACGTCATCTACATGACCCCGTCTCGGAAATACGTCATCCGAATGACCCCGTCGCTGAAATACGTCATCTACATGATCCCGTCTCGGAAATACGTCATCCGAATGACCCCGTCGCTGAAATACGTCATCTACATGACCCCGTCTCGGAAATACGTCATCCAAATGACCCCGTCGCGGAAATACGTCATCCAAATGACCCCGTCGCGGAAATACGTCATCTACATGACCCCGTCTCGGAAATACGTCATCCAAATGACCCCGTCGCGGAAATACGTTATCTACATGACCCCGTCGCGGAAATACGTCATCCAAATGACCCCGTTGCGGAAATACGTCATCCAATGACCCTGTCTCGAAAATACGTCATCCACATGACCCCGTCGCGGAAATACGTCATCCAAATGACCCCGTCGCGGAAATATGTCATCTACATGACCTCGTCGCGGAAATACATCATCTACATGACCCCGTCGTAGAAATACATCATCTACATGACCCCGTCGCGGAAATACGTCATCTACATGACCCTGTCTCGGAAATACGTCATCTACATGACCCCGTCTCGGAAATACGTCATCCAAATGACCCCGTCGTGGAAATACGTCATCTACATGATCCCGTCCCGGAAATACGTCATCTACATGACCCCGTCTCGGAAATTCGTCATCCAAATGACCCCGTCGCGGAAATACGTCATCCAAATGACCCCGTCTCAGAAATACATCATCTACATAACCCCGTCTCGGAAATACATCATCTACATGACCCCATCTCAGAAATACGTCATCCAACGACTCCGTGGAACATGACCAAAGTTAACCTTGACCCCGTGGGAAACGCCTGGAGCAAATTCTGATGCCGTGAAATGCGGATAATGTCAATCTCATTAAACACTTACGAGTCCTCTCGACTCGTTTGGAAGAAAACTCTCTTGTAAGATCCTTACGACTTATAAGGGAAAACGCACTTAGGAATCCTCATGATTCCTAAGGAGAAAATACACCTACGAGATCCTCTCGACTCGTAGGGAGAAAAGTCTTTATGAGACCCTCACGGCTCATGAAGTTGAAAAGTCTTAGGTAGCAGATTTGAACCTTCTTCCTAAGCCATCACTACCTCTCGAAGAGTTCAAGACGGAATGCTCTCTATCATCTACAGGCTACACTTACTAAGATAACATGCCGGCAACAAAGAAAAGAGAAGAAAGCAGTGATAGAACAAAAATATATATGTATCTTTTATTCATGAAAATGGAGTACAAGTTGAATCGTATGAAAGAACAAAAATGGATACATGTTATTCAAAAATTACAAGCAAAACAGCTACTGAGAAGGAAGCGTTTTCAACAAGTCCACAAGCTGCTCTCGCACTCCTTTTAGTACCTTCTCGTGATCAGCCGCCGCGGCCAGCTCCGCTTCAATTCGAGCCCTTTGCTGTAAGCATGATGAAATCTTCTCATCGATTTCCCATTGGGCAACTTCGTGATTCTGCGCAACCCGCTCAATAGAGTCAAGCTTCCGCCTCAATACAAGCACGTCCGAGATACATTGCTGCAAGGTGTTAAAAGCAGCTCTCAGTTGCATGGCGTTCGCTTTAACTTGGGCGCGCAGCCGGGAAGATTCACCCGAAGCCTCCCCGCGTTCCTTCCCCCTCAAGGTCGCTTTTTGTTCGAAATGGCAGAGGAAGGACACACTCTGCTCGACCCATGCAGCCCGCTGTGAGTTCAAAGCCTGAATCTCAGGAGCAGGACACATATGCTCAAGCTCATGCAGGCAGGCCTCAATCTTCCTGCAGTGGTTAACCCAAGACTCAACGACGCCTTTGTTATGGAAGTTCACAAGCGTCTCCAGCATTAGATTAACTTCAGCAGCAAAATCTATAGAAAACGTAGGGGCCTCCGCGTCAAGCTCTTCGATGTAATCGCTCAACATACACAGACTGGTCACAGCACCTTTTGAGGATGGACGTCTGGAAAAAGGCCCTACCGGCATTATAACGTGAGACTCGAACGGGGCTGGAGTCGATGTGACTTCTACAAAACAAATCACAATCAGATGTTGTCTTAATAAATAAAAAATACATGAACAAAAGAGTCTATTATACCGGTTGCAACAGGGGGCAGAGCTGGGAGTTTCGGTGGCGCGGCGATACCCTTGACCCCCCCTTCAATTTGTAAGGCTACGAGCAATGCAAAGAAGAATTAGCAATAACGTGACTGCCCGTTAAAGAAAAGAAAGGACGTCGGTTAGAAAAGATACTCACCGACACCAGCGGGCGGACTAATCTCCGACGGGAAAGAAAAGTGTGGGTTCAGCACCTGATACAAATGATCAAAAAGAACTCCTGCGAGATCACGATGATACATGGTCAGTACACGAAAAATGCTGTCCCCGATTTAAATTTACCACAAACCCATACCTTCAAGCATTTGAGAAGATATAAGAGAAGACGGAGGGGCAACCACCGTCAAAGCAACAACTGGCGATGCTTCCTCGGGTGGCACGACCTCAACGCTCACCACACCTGCATTAGAAGCGAGAGAAATACTGTCAGGAGAGATTAAAGGGGGATTGCAGAATAAAGGGGAAAGCGATGACCCAAAATCTACTTGGTGAGTCGCTGGTCGAGACCGCGACAAGAGTGTCACTGGATGCAGCGAATGCTTCACCCTCCTCCATCGGAACAGTCTTGCCACCCGTAGCCTCATCCCCCGATTCCATGAGAATCGTCGTGACACTCGCAGCGCCCGGCAGTGGCAGGGAGCCGCAAGGGGAAAAAGCGACGATTGGAGCAGTGCCCGACTCTTGAGAAAGAGTGTCTCCCTCGGGCTAGGCGGCTGTAGCCATCTCACCCACCGCTACCTCAAGCTCGGCGATTTTAGCCATCTCGCTTACCGCTGCCTCGGGTTCGGCGATCGTGGCTATCTCCTCTACCGCTACCCCAGGCTCAGTGGTTGCCACCACTCCTTCGGCAAGACTCGGCCCTGTAAGATAGGATATATGAGAACCTGAAAGTTAAAAATTTGACAAAAGAGCCCAATGTCACGTTACCTTGAGTTGGTCTTCTGTTTGCTTCCCGAGTCGCACGTGCTGCCTGTCTGTGGGCGGTGGACAAAGCAGCCGGAGCATCTTCTAAAGGAGTAGGGGCAGGGGTAACAGCGCTTGAACCCGCATCCGCATCCAAGGCGGCGGTACGCTCCCTTGTCGCGCGCATCCTACGCTTCCTCTCCGCCCGGGCCGTGAGGGCAGATCTTCTAAAGGCCTCCTTCAACAGGACATCCTCGTCTGCGCCAATATTTACCTCTGGAGCCGTTATGGCATCCGTCATCGGTTGCTTAAGTGAATCTTCTTTCGACAATACCGGCGGAACTGAGATAGCCGGCCCAGGAAGCGTCTCCGCACTGCCCTGTGAAGTCGGTGCCACGCTTGGAATAACCTGAGTAGAGGTAGTCCCTGCGATAAGAAGAAAAAGAGTGGTCAGATCACCTATAAGAAACGGGAGCGGAGACACGATGAACCGAAGCATACCGATGCCTAAGGATGCTCGAGGTCTTTCCTCTTCCTCAAAAGTCTTGAGAGAAGCTGCGAGAGCTTCTTCGGTGGAAATGCCTGTTAAAGAAGGAAAAGTGTCAGTCAAAACATGATGATAGAAATATGATGCAATGACGAAAAATACCGTTAATGGTTACCTAATTGAGCGAGGATGGCCAGTCCCTCTTTGTGGCTTGCCAATTGCTCAGAAGCTGCAATGGCAGCCGCCATATCGGTATCATCTGGCGGCGTGAATAAACCCTCATTTGTCCCATACTCGCTCAGGCCCTCGCCATAAGGTGCATGAGGCTCCTGACCAAATACAACATCGGAAGAGAATAGCTACTTCTTCTTCCTCTTCTGCGAGCGAGCTCCAGTTGCCGCTAACACCAGCTTACGCTTGGTGGGCACCTTGGGACGACGAGTCCCGATGTCTGAACCCACGCCAGAATCGGGGGAAGCTACAGTCACCTTTTCTACAGGAGCCCGGGGTATCGGTAGCTCAGGCCTGTCGCGCGGGACTTCGGTCATAGCAGCTTCTCTTAAGGGAGGACGGACGATGGTCCGTCGCTTCAGAGGGATGATCGGATTACCGGCATGGGGTGCACCCTTGAGATCGAGCAACAATTTCTTTTCCTCTCTGATAACGGCACCCATGGCATGCTGATACCACGCCACGTATGCGTTTAGGGCCCTAGGAACACAACTTGGTTCACTAATGAAGAAAATGGACCCTGTGTTTAGGCGCATGAAGTGATGCAAAGCGCTACGGATTCCTTACTCAGTGCAAACTTGTTCTGCCAGGAATGCCTCGAGCGGGACGCCCTGATTATAACTTGATTGCTGGGTAAAACGGTGAGGGTTATATCCTATGAAAAGAGCCGAATCATTCTGCCTGAACACCAAATACCCTGGCCTGATGGAATATAGATGGAGAATTTCCCGAGCTTTCAGGGTAGAAGCTCCATCCTTAAAAGTGTCCCGCAACGGCTGCACCGTCTTGGCAGACTCCTTACTAGTGGTCATGAACTTATCAACAAAGGTCATGCCGTCCCCGACGGTACGTGGGCGAAGGATTACACCTCGAGCCTCTCGCTGACTTGGCTCCACAATGGAAGCATTGACCAGCCGCATGATCCGGTGAAATTGCACGTTTCATAGAAATGAGGCCACTTGTGCTTTCCAAAAGCACCGAGCACATGTAATTCAAGCCATGAAGTAAAATAATGCATCGAAAAGTTCACGGGCTGCACCCCCGGCTGAGCGGTATCGGCCGCCAAACTAAGGTCGTGATACAAATGAGCCAGCCCAGCAATACCAACGGCAACTTGTCTCCCTTCAACCATCCGATGGGCTGGGTAGAAGACTGACGGCCTCATGTAACGAGGGTGCATGGGAAGCGCAAACCAGCTTAACTACAAACTAAGGAACCCTAAAAAGAATGCTTCCTCATCAATGCCCGGAGCAGAAATTTCTGAAAAAGGGACGATCGCGACGTTTGGAAGAAAGAATCCCTTTTGGTCAGCTTCTTGTATTGGTCGGCGATCCAATCCAAAGACGAAGGGATCATCGAGTGTGGCAAACTTTTCGCCTTGTCTCGATAGAACTTCTGAACGAAGGAAACGGGCGACGAAATCTACAAAGCTAACTCCATGGCTTCCAGATTCAAGAAATAGGCCTTCGTAAATGTTTAGCACCTTGATTAAGCTAGGAAATCGGTGCTGAATGGCATTCTCTGGTTTTAAACCCGTCACCATCAGTCGGGTAGCGAAAACATATTCATCAGGGGCAAGATCTCCTCATAATGTTCCCCTCTGACAGGCAAGCCGGAGATGTCCGCAAACTCTTCCAGAGAGATGGAAACTTCCCAATCTAGCATAAGGAAAGTGTGAGTTGGAACGTTCCATTGTTCCAAGAAAGCTTTAACCCACCATGCGGGAGGTGCAGTGTACTGGAACAGGGAAGCATAAATTGCAGGATACAACCCAAGCTTCAGCAGTTCTGACTTCTTTGCCGATAGGATATATCGGGCCCACTGCAGGTACCCAGCCGAGTGACGAGGAGTCAGACTTATATTGTAAGGCTGTCCCCAAGGGCGTGACTCACCTTGGCATATACGCCGCCCTAGGATATCCAAAGCCATCGGCGGTTGTACAGGTATGGCAGCCATAGAGGGCTGAAGACAACCCTCCGAGGTCTAGTTAATCACCTTCACAGCATAGTTCACCGGGGGTGCGTCGGCATAGTGGATCGCCGAGATAGCCTCTGAAGGTATTGCGCAAGAGAAGTTGCGTCGACCCATGATGATCTGGTTATACCATGTCCCCTACAAATGAAGATTCTCGTGTTCTGGATCATGGTCTTTGATCAGCACAAGAACCTCTCGGTCTACGGGCGCCTCAGGAAATCCGCCTTCTGATCGGATGAACGGAAAAGAAGTGTCGAAAGACATGTCGTCTGCGCGAAAAGGAAAAAAGTTAACTGTCAGTGCTATAATTTAATTTAAATTCTGACACTTGGTACTTTAGAATTTATACCACACTGCAATGCAGTGGAAAGGGGACCAAAAGGGGGGACCCACAAAATCTAGATGATAATGCATCAATTAATAAAACAGCCTCATCATTTGATGAGACTGTTATATAAATGAGGAGATCCTCAAGAAAATTCTCATTAAATGAGAGATCTCTCGGGAAGAGGAGTAAATCTCCCCTCGAGAGCAATGCTCTATGACAGAGTGACACTTGTCAAACTCTGATCATGAAGGAATAAAAATTCCTCAGGAGCTTGGCTCTGTAAAGATAATGGAAAAAACCCATCAGAAAAAATTAAAATCAATTTTTATGAATTAAAAATTCTGCGATCATCAAGATCCATGAACAAAATCTTAAGAGTTCTTCATAAGAGATTAAAAAATCTACATGTTATCAAAAGAGCAAAGCTCTGTTCATGGGCTAAGAAACCCCAAAAAAAGATCTCTTTAGATCTATGGGTTCAGGAGAGCAAAGCTCTGTTAATGAAACCCTAAAAGGGTTTTCTTTAGATCAAAGATCTATGAAGAGCAAGGCTCTGTTAATGGGTAAAACCCTAGATTATTTTAAAAAAAATTATCTAAAAATTTTGGCAGAGTTTTGACTCTTGAAAATTCTTAAGATAGAGAGCTATGCTCTGTGAGAGAATAAAATTCTCAGAAAATTAACTAAGAAGATGAACGGAAATCATCTAAAGGACCACTATTTATAGGCATTGAAATGCCTCTTCAACTTCTGAGTTGATTCAAGGGCGCAGATGCTGCCACCGCTGCACTCACATGTGGGCCACGTGAGCGCAACGGTGGGAGGGCATTTGTTTCCCCCAATCAGAGCAAAGCTCTGTTTGAAATTCAAATTTCAAAATTGAAGCAACGCTTCAGATGTAGCGCCAAGTGCGCTGCGCCCTAGGCAGCGCACCATGTGTGCGCTAGCGCTAGGCGCGCTTCACGCCACGTGTCAAACACGGGTGCGTTAGCGCAGGGCGCACTGTGCTCTGAGCAGTGCACCACGTGTCAAACACAGGTGCGCTGCGCTCTGAGCAGCGCACCACGTGCAAAGCACTGGTGCGCTAGCGCTGGAATTAAACCCACCGTTAGATCAAAAGATCTAGTAATAATGATAAATCATTAACTAATCAGAATTAAATTCTGTTATGGAAAGATTTTTTCAATCTTGTTAAAAACAATAAGATTGCCTTCTGTAAAACAGAAACCCTAGGATCAAAGATCCAATGGTGGGGAAACTTCCCCAAATCAATCAGAGAAAAATCTTTTTAACTGATTCAACAAATCAGCTTGCCCTATAAAAAGGCTCCAACACTTCAAGTCTGATATAGAGAAACCCCCCCCCCATAAATTTTGAAAAATTCAAAGGAAGAGAAGCATAGCTCTCAGCAAAAGAAGATTTTTTTTTCTTCAAGGTAAAAAGAATGGTGATGAACAAAGAGATGAAATCATCATATAATTAAAAAGAAGAATTCTTTTCTTTAAAAAAAAGATCTTAGATCTACAAGACAAAAGGTCTTCCACAAAAGAGATCGAAAAGATCTCATCATAAAATAAAAGAAGAACATATTTCTTCTCACAGATCATGGATCTATAAAAGCAAAGTCTTTCATCAAAATAAGAGATTGAAAATATCTCCTGCAAAAATAAGAACTGTTGTTCTTAAATCTTGAGACAAGGTCTCTTTTAAAAGAACCTAAATTTGTTCCCTGATCATAAAATTGATCAAATACGCCTTGTGCTCTTGAAATGCGCCTTGCACTCTTGAGCTGCGCTTATGCGTTCTCTGGATCGGCGCTTAGCGCCAAAATGCGCCACGTGTCAACCACGTATGCACCAATTAACAACTTGCGCTTTGCGCTTCTGAAATAGCGCACTGTGCTGATGAACTGGCGCTCATGGGCTGATGCTCAGCGCCAAGCGCACCACGTGTCACTCACGTGTGCGCCACTAAACTGAAAGTGCAATGCGCTCATGGACTAGCGCTCAGCGCTCATAAACTGGCATCATGCACTCTTCATCTATCACTTAGCACTGAGTGCGACACGTGTCCCTTGCATGTGCGCCACATGGCAGAAGCGCACTGCGCTCTTTAATTGGCGCAAAGCGCCTGGCACGCCACGTGTTGCGTTGACAGAACATAAATCGTTCTTTAATAAGCCCAGAGCTCTGGTGAATGCTCAGCATTCAATAAAAAGACAAAAATATTGTCAGAAGGGACATGCCCAAATAAAGGCTCATTAGCTAGAATAAAAATGTTAAACATTTATTGGACTTAGCCCAATATTGGCCATAAGTCCTCAACTTATATTTAATTGAGCCCATCTGCTCATGAATATTTAACAGATCTTAGTCCCAAATTGGACTACAGATCTTTCAACCTACTCACACCGGTTCGAGAGTACATCTCTTTACTCCTCTGATATCTGTCGTTGTAATCCTTCAATGTCTTCAGAGAGGTGACGGGTCCCGAAAACCACACATTTCATAGACTGTGGGGTCCTTAAGCCCACGGACTACGATGTCCTTAACCTCGGACTGTGGGGTCCTTAAGCCCATGGACTATGATGTTCTTAACCTTGACTGTGAGGCCTTTAAACTCACGGACTATGATGTCCTTAACCTTGACCACGATGTCTTTAAACTAACACTGGACCGAGACGTCCTTAAACTAACACTGGACCGTAATGTCCTTAAACTAACGTTGGACCGTAATGTCCTTAAACTAATCGACCGAAACGTCCCTAAACTAAGCAATAGAGCCCAATTGCTCTCTTGTTGGATCTAAATGATCCCGTTAAGTTGATCTTAGTCTAAAAATTAGGTTAACATATCCTTAACATACGTTTAAGTTGATCTTAGTCCCTAATGAGGCTAACGTATCCTTAAACCCAACCCCCAAACCCAAATCTAAGAAGATACGGATTTGGACTAATCCACGCCCTACGGGCGACAACATAAATTAGTTTCTGTATACAATCCACGGGCAACCATAAACAAAAAAAACCCACGACACGAAGTGACCATCTGGAGAAGGAGAAAGTTGTTACCGCGATGCGGTAGCATAATTAACTGCAGGGGCTTGCGCCTGCAGGGAAGAGCATCCCCACAATCAAAAAACCCTCAAACGAGAGGGAATCTGATGAAGTCTGCTACATCGGACGCATCCGTTTAAACCTTCGATACATGGTGCCATAAATCAACTTGGTATCTTCGGAGAGGTGGACGGATAGCACCAATTAGCATCTGCCCCGAAATTCTGGCGAGACGTTTACCGCGTCTTCCCGCGTGTTTCGGCAGGGAACAAGGTGCTCACCAATTTCACCACTGATCGGGGAGTCTACTGCTACAAGGTAACACCCTTCGGCCTTAAAACACAAGGGCTACTTATTAACGGCTAGTGAACAATCTGTTCAAGCCACAGATCGGGCGGAACATAGAGGTCTACGTCGACGACATGCTCGTGAAGTCCTTTGAGGTACCGCGGAGGTACAAAATGAAGCTAGATCCAGCTACATGTGCTATCAGTGTCACGGGCGGTAAGTTCGTCGGGTTCATAGTTACTTGGATTATTACTAATACCGACAATTCTGACTTGTTGTCCTGATAAACATGACTTGTTGTCTAAATAGACAAGATCTGTACCTGTCTGTTCCTGTGTTAACATTAGGTAGATAGCATTAATACATGACTTGAACATGAAACCTAGGGGGGAAAAGGAAATCAATAATGAAACCCGACTTGTAACTCAGCAGTTCACTGCTTTCCAGAGACTTATTGGTCGACACGGACTTCGGGCCCCGGAATGATGATGCTGACATCATTCGTCTGTACATGATATCATTTTTTTACTGCTTAGCAGCACGACTCGGATTCAGACTCGAGGGTTTTGACCGTGGTTCCGGGCACGCACGGGATACTATTGAGTTGTATCGACGATTCCATTAATTGATTTCAAATACCGTTAGGATAGATAACCTTGAAACACAGAGTTTAGGATACACGTGACATACCTATAGCTACTGTTATAACGCTTGTGATTATTATTTATACTCATATCTTCTTTATGGAATCCTATTCTGATTATTACTATTGTTATTCATATTTATGACGCACTGACGTCTGGGTTTTGCATGGCCCAGTTCCTTTGACCTTGTCGTAGGAAGATCAAGAGTATTTTGACAAGCAAGCAGAGCAGTGACGAACTTGATGATTAGTTTTAGAGATGCTTAGTTTATTTTATTTCCGTAATTTAAGATAAGTGTTGTGATCCCATAAGGGACATGATTATGATGCTGTTTCTTTATTGGATCTTTATTCATTTCCGCTATATATATTTCTTGATTATTATCTATTGTGGCAGATGGACATGTGTTACTTAGATTTTATTTACTGTTCTTGATATCTGATTGAAAGACGCAATATGACTATGGAAGGATCTTTCCTCGCCATAGGTATCATTGTTGGTTTTGTCACGTACCGTATTTACATATTTTAGGAAGCGGGGCGTGACAAGGTTTCGTTGGTATCAGAGCATAGGTTTTAGGTCAGCTGGGTTTGGTTCAATTTGTAGTTGGGTATGATACCCAATACATTGTCTTTAAGACCTAGAATTTTTTGAACATGTCCTGCCACATTATTGTTTCATTATTCAAATTCTTGAATCTTATCTTTCCCTTAACTCTTTTATCTCGATGATATGGAAATGACATTGCATCTCAACTTGGAATCCTCCTTATTCCTTATTGTTTCTCCCCCTTATTCTTTCGATTCTAATACTAGGATTTGGGCGACTTGGATGGAGTTATGTGATTGTGACTATGTACCGCAATATGTTTACAATGCAATACTCTATTTAGGTAACTTGGGAGTCCTATTTTGATTCTTTTTCCTCGACTTATGTTCATTGTACTACTCTGTCTTTCTCTTAGTTTCATTGCTTACGGATTTATGCCTTATCACAAACTTGAATCCAACAACCACGTTATATCTTTCCCCTTGTCCCGTAGTGACTAATCCATCTGCATTTCGAAGAACAAGGAGAAACATAGGAGACCATACGATGATTGCAATAGTTCGAGATTGACCCCAGCAGGAAATGGTACAGACCACTTCAAGGTTGATCAAGTGTAAGATGTTTTATTGAAAAATTTCTGACAAATCCACCTCAATTTATTAGAGTAGCGCAGTGGAAGTGTGGTGGGCTGATAACCCACGAGTCTTAGAACAAACTTATAAATTCATGATAAGGGAAATTGTGTGTGTACTCAAAGGTGAAATTTGTAAATAAGTTGCAGATAAAGCGCTGATAGTAGTTTAGGATTTCATGGAAGTGTTCAAGAACATCTTGAGTTTACCGTCAAAACGAGATGTGGAGTTCACGATTAATCTTTTTCCTGTAGCAGCGCCAGTTCGAAGGATTTTATCCGATGTCACCGGTGGGACTGGAAGAGGTAAAGAGACAAGTTTCTTAGATATTAGAGAAGAGTTGGATTCACGGCAGTGGTTCACCCTGGAGAGCTCCAGTTCTTCTAGTCAAGAAGAAAGATGGCACGCGGAGGATGTGCATCGACTATCGAGAGTTAAATCGGGTGACAATTAAGAATAAGTACCCAATTCCTTGCATAGGCGAATTATTTGATCACCTCAGTGGCACGAGAGTATTCTCGAAGCTGGATTTGCGATCAGGGTATCACCATGTTCCGGTGAAAGCATAAGACATTTGCAAGACAGTGTTCAGAACTCGATATGGGCATTATGAGTATTTAGTGATGCCACTTTGAGTTACTAATGCACCGGCAATATTTATGGACTTGATGAACCGGATCTTTTCATTGATGATATTCTGGTCTATTCAAGGAGCAAAGAAGAACATGAAGAACACTTGAGGATCGCACCGCAAACGTTGAGACAAGAAAAACTATATGCTAAGATGAGCAAGTGCGAGTTTTGGCTCGAAGAAGTGAAGTTCTTGGATCATGTTGTATCCGGAGATGGGATTGCAGTTGACCTCGAAAAGATTGCAGTTGTTTATGATTGGCCAATTCCAAAGAATGTGGGGGAGATCAGAAGTTTCCTTAGACTTGTTGGATACTATAGAAGATTTGTGGAGAACTTCGCTTGAATAGCAGAACCATTGACCAAGCTAACATGAAAAGAGGTACTGTTCGTATGGAATGAGAAGTGTGTGTCAGCTTTTAAAGCGCTGAAATAGAGCTTGACCACCGCTCCTATTCTGACAGTGCCAGATGGTTCTGGAGGACTAGTTATTCACAGTGACGCATCTGAGAAAGGCTTGAGATGTGTTCTGATGCAGCATGGGAAGGTTATAGCTTACGCGTCAAGACAATTGAAGACTCATGAGAAGAACTGTTCAACTCATGACTTGGAGCTAGCTGCAATGATTTTTGTGCTGAAGATTTGGAGAAACTATTTATTGGGCGAAAGGGTAGAAGTGTTTACTGATCACAAGAGCCTAAGGTACGTGTTCATACTGAAAGAGCTCAACACGAGGCAACGTAGATGGTTAGAGCTAATGGCTGACTATGATCTTGATCTAAAATACCATCCGGGGAAAATTAATGTAGTACCGGATGTTTTAAGTCGGTTGCCATCAATACGGATGTTGCCTGCACAGAAGAAAATTATAACTGATCTTCAGAGATTCGAGTTGGAGATCATACTACCAGATTCTTCGGCACAGTTGATGCAGTTGCAAGTACAGTCATCCTTAATCGATAGCATTAAGGTAGCACAGTCGCATGATTATAGATTGCAGAAATTTTGAGGACAAGTGGAAGCAGGACTTCGAACGGATTTATTGATTCATAAAGATGGTTGTTTAAGATATGGAAGTCGTTTGTGTGTACCTAAAGGAGATGTTAGTGAAGAATCATGAAGGAGGCTCATAATTCCACGTATTCAGTACATCCGGAGGGCACGAAGATGTATAGAGTTTTTTGACAACATTTTCGGTGGGAATGCATGAAAAGAGAGATTGCTCACTACGTATCGATGTGCTTGGTGTGTCAGCAAGTCAAGGCTGAATATCAAAGGGTAACTGGTTTGTTGCAACCACTTACGATTCCTCAATGAAAATAGGAACATATAACCATGGATTTCATGACAGCCTTACTACGGAGTCCAAAAGGCAATAACGCAGTTTGGGTGATTATCGATCGATTGACTAAGGCAGCTCATTTCATACCATTTCGAGTTGGTCGGTTGATAGAGGCTTTGGCAGAGTGGTACATGCAGCAGATTGTGAGATTGTATGGAGTACCATTGAGTATCGTTTCTGATCATGATACTCGGTTCCTATCACACTTTTGGAGGATTCTATAGGAAAGTTTGGGAACTCGTTTGAAATTTAGTACGTCCTACCATCCTCAGACTGATGGACAGTCTGGAGAATGATCCAAACTCTTGAAAATATGTTGAGAGCATACATGTTAGACTTTAAGGGTTCGTGGGAGGATCATTTGCATTTAGTGGAGTTTTCATACAATAACAGTTTTCAGGCAGCTATACAGATGGCTCCATTCGAAGCATTGTACGGATGTAAGTGTCGCTCGCCTGTTTGTTGGGACGATATTGGACAAAGAATATTGTTGGGACCGAAACTCATTGTGCAAACTGTGGAGAATGTTAACTTGATCCGTAATCATATGAAGGTAGCACAAGATAGACAGAAAAGGTGGGCTTATATTGGAAGAAGACCTTTGGAGTTTGCTATTGTTGATCTTGTGTTCTTGAAGATATCACCAACTAGAGGAGTAATCCGATTTGGTAGTCGAGGCAAGTTTAGTCCTCGATTCGTGAAGCCTTTTGATATCATTGAGCGTGTTGGAGAGGTAGCTTAGCGATTGGTTTTACCACCATCCTTAACGGGTGTTCATGTACCTCAACTCCGCAAGTATGTTCGAGACGATACGCACGTCCTTGATCACTCGGACTGACAGTGAGAGAAGATTTAACTTATAATAAGCAACCAATGGCTATTGTGGATTGACGAGAAAAGGTTCTCAAGAATAAAGTAATCCCTTTAGTACTTGTTTCGTGGGGGAATTGTTCGCATGAAGAATTTACTTGGGAATGTGAAGATGAGATTCGATAAAAGTTTCCATATCTTTTTCCTTAGATTCGTATCTTCTTGTCTTCTCCTATTCGGTGAATTTCAAGGACGAAATTCTTTTGTAGTTAGATATAATGTAACACCCTAGTATGTTTATACAAGAATAATTGGTATTTTAAGACTCGTTTTATATTTTCCTACTAAATTCTTTTAGGCTGCAAGTGATTCGAATAGTAGTAGTTGTTATCCGACCCGACCCGCATGTTTAGAACTTAATATGGTGGCAGAGTACATCTGATATTTACTGGTAAAGTGTATCTACATGATTCTAGTATAATATATACATCACAAATATTTAAATCTTTATATATCTATTTATAGCCACAAGTATGAATAAATTATATTTTTGCTAACTGACATTGCATGGCTTAGCACCCCATATATTATTTCGCTTTTATCTATTATGTTCAAATCCCACATATCAGATAACCAAATATTTATTAAGTCATTATATATTTATTTAAATTCCTTTTTATATCTTTTAGGGGGTATGTGTATTTAAAATTATATTGTTGCATTATGGCTTAAATTTTACGTATATGTATTATTCTCTAAAAATATATTTTGACGAGATTCCGGTGAAGTTTGGTGTAATTTGATATTATCTGTAAAACCATAAAACTATAATATATATATATATATATATATATATATATATTAATATACTATATATAATATATAAAACATTTTTATATTATATATTTCCTATAACTCTCTCTTTCCCCCGGTCTCTCTTTCTCTGTCTTTCTCTCTCTCTCTATTCTTTTTCTTTCTCTCTGTTCTCTCTACCCAACTCCTTCATCCCTCGTCCCTGAGCCTTAACCCACGCCGACACCACCACCTTCGACCTCGCCTTCTCCTCGCCGTCATTGCCAGCCTTCTTCCTCATCTCATCGCCCTCGTCATCATCTCATCTTCATCGCCACCATCTCCTTCAACGCCGAACCCATAATCTCCTTTTCTCGACCCCGACTCAACCAAGCACCACCATCGCCATCATTGACGTCGTCTTCTTCATCAAGACCCAAGAACACATCTCACCTCAACCCCTTCAACCACCTTCTCATTCACCGGCGCCACCGCTTCATTCTTGTCGTCCTGGTCTCCTTCTTCTTCTTTGAAGCCACAACCTTCATCATCGTCAACTCTCTCACCTCCTAAACCAGCGCCACCCCACCGCCAGCACCACAACAGATCCCTTCGACCTATTTCACCACACTCACTCGTAGCCACCTCCTTCCTCCTAACGCATCTCGCCAAGCTTTCTTCATCAACCACTGAACATAGCAGCACCCTCCTCCGACCATCGTAGACCTTACTTCTTCTTTGTAGAGGCTCTATTTCATACAAGCCAAGGCCACCACCTTCGTTTCCTCCAAACACCCATACCCAGACTATGCTCAGACCATGCTACCACCCTGTCATCGTCGTTACATCCCTGTGCTCAGATCGTGCCATGCCCCGTGCCCTGCTCCCGTGTCATGCTATGCCCGCTTCGTGCCTAGCTCTTGCCCACTTGTGTGCCACCTTTGCATCAGCCCTGTGTCACCGCAATGCCCATCACCGTATTGCGCCGCTTCATGCACCGTGTCGTGTCGTGTCGCGCCGAACTACTGCACACCTTCATCATTGTTTACGTCATTTTCTCTTTGATTCTCTATATAGCAACAGTGGATCAACCTATTGACATCGTCATCTGCACATCAACCGTTGTTCCCGAGGCAAGTTTCTAAACTTGCAACATACTACTTTACTTTTACCAATATTTATATAATTATTTATAGTATATGCATTTTAATATTTAGCAAGTATTATCATTTTACAAGATTATAGAATTAATCTGTATTTTATATCAATAACAAGTTTATTTCGTTGCATGCTATAATTCCACTGTAATTCATGATCTTTTACCTAGACGACAGTATATTTAGTAGTAAACGTAAAACGTTATTACAAATAGGTTTATGTATATATAAATGAATAAATTATATCTTACAATTTAAATAATATACATTAGTTATTTCTACAGTGTTTAAATGAACTGGTTACTGTTTTCCATCAATTATTTATCGTGTTAACACACTGCCTGACTTGTTCACGACATATTACTAGACCCGTTACTTGGATTATTACTAATGCCGACAATCCTGACTTGTTGTCCTGATGGACGTGATTTGTTGTCTAGATAGACAAGACCTATACCTGCCTATTCCTGTGTTAGCATTAGATAGATAGCGTTAATACCTGACTTAAACACGAAACCTGGAGGAAAAAGGGAAATCAATAACGAAACCCGACTTGTAACTCAGCAGTTCATTGCTTTCCAGAGACTGATCAGTCGATACGGGCTGACGCCTGGGTTTTGCATGGCCCAATTCCTTTGACCTTGTCGCATGAAAATCAAGAGTATTTTGACAAGTAAGCTGAGCAGTGAGGAGCTTGATGATTAGTTTTAGAGATGCTTAGTTTATTTTATTTTTTTAGTTTAAGTTTAGCGTTGTGATCCCATAAGGGACCTGATTAGGATGTTGTTTCTTTATTGGATCTTTATTCGTTTTCGCTATATAAATTTTTTGATTATTATCTATTATGACAGATGGACATGTGTTAGTTAGATTTTATTTACTGTTCTTGATATCTGATTGACAGCCGTAATATGACTATAGAAAGATCTTTCCTCGCCACAGGTAGCATGATTGGTTTTGTCACGTACCATGTTTACATATTTTGGGAAGCGGGGCATGAAAGTCACCTACCAAGGAATCGAAACAAACCTAGAGAAGATCCAAGCAACCAACGATATGAGGTCGCCCACGAACAATGTGGAGATCATGCGGCTCAAGGACATGGTGGCTGCCCTAAGTCGCTTCATGTCCAGATCCGGGGAAAAATGCCTCCCGTTCTTCAAAGCTTTGAGAAAGATCCCGTAGTTCGAGTGGACCGAGGAGTGCCATGTTGCCTTTCCGCAGCTCAATGAACATTTTTCAACACCTCTTATGCTCACTTGACCAGCCGAAGAGGACGAATCGTTGTATTTGGCCATTTCCGACCAAGCAGCCAGCTCGGTACTTATCAAAAAGTCTAAAGGAATACAGAAGACGGTCTACTACATTAGCCATGTTTACAAGGATGCAGAGACGACGTACCTAGCCATCGAAAAGATAATCCTGGCGCTTGTCGCCACCTCCAAGAAACTTTGACATTATTTCAAGGCCCATACGATCATTTTCCTCACCGATAGACCTTTGGGGAGAATCCTGGGTTCCCCCGAGTCATCGGGCTGCTTGAAGAAGTGGAGATGGGAGTTGTCGCGGTTTGACATCCGGTACTGACCAAGGCATGCCATCAAAGCATAGGCCCTAGCCGACTTTATGGTCGAATGCACCATCCCCAACAAAGATGAAACACCAGAGCAGGGCCCAGGTATAAAACCTCGGTAGAAGAAAAGCTCGATCCGCTTTTGGACTGGATTCTTTATGCGGATGGTTCCTACGCCGAATAGGGAAGCGGAGTAGGGCTCGTCATCCGCAGTCCTAATGATGCCGAGATGGTGTACTCTCGGCGGATCGACTTCAAAGTCTCGAACAATGCCGTGGAGTATGAAGGCCTACGGGTCGGCCTACGAATTATCTCAAAGGGGCTAAAGAAAATTAGAGTCTGCTGCGATTCCGCATTGGTCATCGGCCAAGTGACCGGAAATTTGGAAGCCCAAAAACCCCTCATGATGAAGTATCTTGCCGAAGTAAAAAGGCTATGGAAAAACTTCAACGAAGTTCAAGTGGAGTAGATTCCTCGAATCCTGAACGTCGAAGCCGACGCACTAAGCAAACTTCCCTCCTCATACTCGGCCAATCACAAGAGGAACATCCTCTTCAAAGTCTTATCGCGACCCAGCGTCGAGGATACGGAGGCGGTCAATAGAGTCTACAGGACTCAAGTAGATACCCCGGAATAGAGAAAGCCCTTTGTGGAATACCTCAGAGATGGGACAATTCCCGAAGACTAAGCAGAGACCCGAAAGCTCCGCATTAAAGCTCGTCACTTCGTGTGGAGAAAGGAAAACTTGTACAAAATGTCTTACACCCATCCCCTGCTCAGATGCGTCGATTTACACAAAACTAGGTACATACTTCAGGAGATACACGAAGAAGTTTGTGGTGCTCACCATGAAGCCCGCAATCTGATCCAGAAGACACTGCTCCAAGGCTATTATTGGCCGACCATCCACGCTGATGTGGAGAAACTAGCGAGACAATGCAAGGCGTGCCAACTCTTTGGCACCGTTCCTCGGCTACCAGCAATCGAGCTAGCGCCGCTAAGCTTTCTTTGGCCATTTGCACAGTAGGGAATGGACATGATCGGCAAACTTCTAACAGGGACCGGAGGAAACAAATACATCCTCGTCGCTGTCGACTGCTTCACAAAGTGGGTTGAAGCTCTGCCAATTAGAAAGCCAAACGTGACTTCCACGATAAAATTCCTGGAGAACAATATCATTGCTCGGTTCGGAATCCCAAGACGTGTAATCACCGATCACGGAACCAACTTCAAAAACGATAAGGTTAAGAAGTTGTAAGGACTCTGAATTCCTGTACAAAATTATTTATTTAAATGTATAGAAAAGGGTATTTCAGCATTTGTAGGAGTTATAAGTTATTTTTGTTTAATAAAAAACAAGAAGCAACTTGTAGCACACTGGTAAATCCTCTACATTGCCGTGACGTAGCCAGTGTGTTCGAATCCCATCAATCCCAAATTTTTAAAAAAATTCTTTTTAATTTTTCGGAAGCCTAAGAGTTGCACGTGCAATTTACGGAGAATCGAAAGGTTTCAGAAAAATTAAACAGACGCAAAGAGGAGTAAACAAAAATCTAAACACGTGGCACAGATCTCGAGGCAAACCCTTAAGATCCGATCGCCCGTTTCTTGCTTTTTCCCGCCGCTGGCGGTCCTGATGGCCTCAATCACCTCCATGCTTTGCACACACGCCTCTTCAGCTTCCCTCTACTCCCCTGCACTGTTTGATTTCTCTGCAATTAAATAGAGACTATTCAATTCACCATTTAACATCAATTTTAATTCTTTTAATCCAAATTTTAATTCCCAAATCCTAAATTCTTCACTATAAATAGCACCCCATCCCCTAGCTCTTCCCATTCTAAAATTTCTATACAAAATTCTCTCAAACTCTCTAAGCAACCAAGTGGAATTAAGCACCCAAGTGGACTAGCAAACCAAGCTCGACGACCGAAGCCTTTCCGACAAAACCACAACCCCCGACGGCTTCCCTCACTCTCTTGTTAATAATCTAAACCGGTAAGTCCTTTCATCTCTCTCTCTTTTCACTTCAATATAATCTTTAAAATATATCGACAAAATCGGAGTTAGCATCTAACCTTTGTCTTTAAACAAATTTTTATCATTTTGCCATGTTTAAAAGTTCATACCAATTCCCTAATATCACTTCAAAGTAATATTCACATCAAATGCCTTCTTACGTAACCAAAATTTCATATCCAATAATCATATACTGAACTTTTTCATAAAAATACCATGAACTTTAATGTAACCGTATTTTCGATAACTAGATTATATACCATTAGATCTTTCATGGGGTAATGACCTACCCCACACTGACACTATGATTTCATAGCACAGTATTCTAAGTATATGGTTAAATCAAAGAATAAGCTTTTCATTAAAATACCATAGTTTTTGACAAAAAGGGTTTTATTTTAAATCGACATTCTTAAATCCTTGGCAATTGTGTCTCTACAACCCTCGTTAGGAGACCCGCTAATGGATGGTTTAGATTATCACACATCCTTAGGATAGTAGAGCGAGATGTAGAACTCCTCACGGAGTATTCGGTCTCGAAAGAAATTAAAAATGCGTTTTTTAAAAAAATACGACTTTTATAAACAAAACAAACTTTGGAAAATTTATATAAAACTACAAATTTGTATTTTCAATAAAAACAACTTGTGAATATATATATATATATATATATATATATATATATATATATATTTAAATGAAGATTAGAATTTTTATAAGATACCAACAAGTTTCCAAAAGTAGTGGTTTTCAAAAAAATACCATAAAATTTTAAAAAGCTAGGTTTTATCACTAAAATACCACTAAAACTAAAATCCCGGTCTCCACATCAACCATTTACTGTCGTCTAAGGAGGGCAGTATTCGAGATTCCAGAGCATCCGGTCTTCTATTTTAAAAGTGGAGACCGCACCCTGGAGCCAAGTACTTACAAGGCGAAACCAAAAAAGGCAGTGATTGCGGAAATTCAAGCGGAGGAAGGATCAAATCCAGAAGTAATTCGAGAGTTCGACGATATGTTTCCTGAAGACATATCAGGTTTTCCTTCTGATCGAGCTCTTGAATTTAGCATTGATTTAGTACCTGGAGCACAACCGGTGATCAAGACACCTTATCGCCTAAGTCCGGAAGGTTAAAAGAGATCCGAACTCAGTTGGATGAATTATTGAAGAAAGGATGGATTCGTCCCAGCACTTCAAGTTGGGGATCTCCAGTTTTACTCATGAAGAAGAAGGAAGGTTCATACAGAATGTGCATTGATTATATAGCCTTGAACGAAGTAACAATAAAGAACAAGTATCCATTACCGCACATCGACGATCTGTTCGATCAGCTAAGTGGATCTTGTGTTTCCTCTAAGTTAGATCTTCGTTCGGGTTATCATCAAGTGAAGGTCAAGGAAGTTGATATTCATAAAACAACATTCAGAACTCGCTATGGTCATTACGAATTTCTTGTGATGCCATTTAGAGTGACCAACACACCGGCTATATTCATGAACTTAATGAATCAAGTTTTCTGAGAGTACTTAGACATGTTTATTGTCATGTTCATCGACGACATCCCAGTGTATTCTAAAAGTCGGAAAGAACATGCCGAGCACCTACGAATTGTTCTGGAAACACTACGACAACATCAACTCTATGCCAAATACAGCAAGTGTAAGAATTGGCTAGATCAAGTCGATTTCCTCGGATATATTGTATCAGGCGAAGGAATCTCTGTAGATCCAGCAAAAGTTTCAGCAGTAAGCGAATGGCCGACACCAAAGTCAGTGAAGGACAATCGAAGTTTTTTGGGTCTAGCAGGATATTACAGAAGATTCATTGAAGGATTTTCGAAGATAGAAACACCCCTGACCAAGCTCACACGTAAAGATGAAGAATTCGTGTGGTCAGAAGCATGCGAACAAGATTTCGTAGAACTCAAGTCAAGATTGACATCAGCACATATCCTTGTCATACCGGAACGATCTGGAGGTTTTGAAGTGTATTGCGATGCCTCCGGTAAAGGATTAGGATGTGTTCTACATCAGCACGGTAAGGTTGTGGCTTATGCTTCAAGACAGCTAAAGATTCATGAGCGCAATTATCCGACGCATGATTTGGAATTGGCAGCCGTTATCTTTGCTCTTCAGATTTGGCGCCATTATCTTCTTGGTGAACGAGTGGACATATACACAGATCACAAGAGTCTGAAATATGTGTTTACTCAGAAGGAGTTGAATATGCGGCAGAGAAGATGGTTAGAACTCATGGCGGACTTTGACATCAACCTGTAATATCATCCAAGGAAAGTGAATGTAGTACCCGATGCCCTTAGTCGTCAACCATTAGCAATGAATCTCACCGCACAGTGGAAGCTTCAACAGGACTTGCATCAAATGGAGATTGAAGTGATCATGCCAGATAATGCTTCAAGTTTGGTGAACTTACAAGTTCAATCTAATATTGTCTATCGAATCAAAGCAGCTCAAGCAAATGATGTGTAGAGAGCAAGTGGAAAGTGGACTTCGAACACACTTCATCATCCATGAAGATAGATCTTTGAGATACGGCAGCAGACTGTGTGTACCAAAAAGTTTTGTTCGGTACGAGTTGATGAAAGAAGCTCACTGCTCTCTCTACTCAGTACACCCTAGAGGTACAAAGATGTACAAAGATCTGCATCAAAATTACTGGTGGCATGGAATGAAGCGTAAAGTAGCCAGAAGCGTCGCAAAATGCTTGGTGTGTCAGCAAGTAAAGGCTGAACATCACAGGACTGCTGGATTACTTCAACCATTACCTATCCCAAAATGGAAGTGGCAACACATCACAATGGATTTTATGACTGCACTTCTTCTCAGCAAAAAGGGTAACGATGCGGTATGGGTTATTGTGGATCGACTCACAAAGTCGGCTCACTTTATTCCCTTTCGAGTTGGCCAATCTACCGAGACATTAGCAAAGAAGTACATGGAGGTAAGAATCTAAGTAAGATTTAAACTCTTCAATATGTAATATCTCTGATACCCATGAACTCATAAAGGAAATCGTGAGACTTCATGGAGTACCGGTCTGCATTGTCTCCGATCGTGACACTTGATTCTGATCGCAATTTTGGCAAAGTCTGCAAGCGAGCTTGGGAAAAAGTCTGAACATCAGCACAGCTTATCATCCACAAACAGATGGTCAGTCTGAGAGAACTATTCAGATCTTGGAAGGTATGCTCAGAGCGTGTATGCTATACTTCGGAGGATCATGGGAAGATCGCCTACATCTTGTGGAGTTTTATACAACAACAGCTACCAAGCAAGTATAAGAATGGCACCTTTTGCATCGCTTTATGGAAGGAAGTGTCGATCGCCATTAAGTTGGGACGACATCGGAGATAGAGAGCTCCTTGGACCTGAGATGATAGCAGCAACTGTTGACGTAGTTCGTACTATCAGGGAAAGAATGCGTATAGCCCAAGATCGACAAAAGCACCGGGCTGATGCAAAGCGCCGTCACTTGGAGTTTCAACCGGGATAACATGTATTTCTTAAGATATCTCCGAACCGTAGAGTGATCCGTTTTGGAAGACGGGGTAAGCTAAGTCCAAGGTACATTGAACCGTTCGACATACTCGAACGAGTCGATGAAGTGGCATATCGCTTGGCACTTCCACCTTCATTGGAAGGAGTGCACAATGTGTTCCACATATCCCAACTCAGAAGGTATGTAAGTGACCCCAAGCATATTCTTGACCATTCCGAGCTCACTGTACAGCCGGACTTATCTTTTGAGCAGCAACATGTTGAGATCCTGGATAGAAACGAGAAGTCACTTTGAAATAAGGAAGTCAACTTGGTTCGAATGATGTGAAGAAAAGACACACCAGGATGTTGGGGTCGAAAATTGCACCCCGGTTGACCAAGTCAAAGTCAAGGTCAACCCCAAGCCAGGTGGGCCCAAGCCCAGGTGAAGTGGGCCCATGCCCGAGTCGAGCCGGAACATGAAACGGCCGGCCTCCCCATGCAAATCATGTAAAAATAATAATTTTGATGTAATTTTTATGGGCATAAAGCCAAATTTTTGTAAGCCCATGGCTTATGTGCAAAAAGAAATGGCACATAAGCCATGGGATGGGCAAAATGTCATTTTGTAAAGCCTAAGGGGCTATATGTAAATATGTAAGCCTATATAAGGAAACATGATGAAAATATCTAATAGACTATTTTCCATTCCCCTAAAAATCTAGGGTTTGTGCCTCTTTCCCCTTTCTAAAGGTTCTAAACCTTCTTCTTTCTTTTGAATTAAATCAAGAGTTTTTACTCTCCTTTTTAAAAAACAAAATAGTTTTTCACCACAAAACCCATAAAGGGGAACTCAGATCTTCCATCAGATCTCAGAAAGGAGAGATTTTTATAATCTCATATTTCTTGATCTTCAAGATCCGGCCAACAAAGGAAGAAGAAGGAGGCCCATCTCCAGAAACCCCACTTTAGGGAAGAACTAGGGCTCAAGGGGAGAAGCCCTTCATCAGCTTCAAAACATCCTAGGAGCTTAACTCCTCATACACACACACAAACACACACACACACACACACACACACACACATATACACAGAGAATAATAAGTGCTCCTTCCTGGGAGTACAACACCCATTGCAGGGACCAAGCCCCTTTTGCCGCTCGAGCGCCCACGTGCTGACACGTGGGGCGCTAGCGCTCAAAGTACTAGCGCTCAGAACGCTAGCGCACAAAGCGCTAGCGCCCGAACGCCCACGTGCTGACACGTGGTGCGCTAGCGCTCTTACGCTCAGAGCGCTAACGTCCAAAGCGCTAGCGCCCGAGCGCCTACGTGCTGACACGTGGTGCGCTAGCGCTCAAAGCGCTAGTGCTCTTGCGCTCAGAGCGCTAGCGCCCAAAGCTCTAGCGCTCGAGCGCCGACGTGCTGACACGTGGGGCGCTAGCGCCCAAAAACGCTAGCGCTCGAGCACCCACGTGCTGACACGTGGTGCGCTAGCGCTCTTGCGCTCAAAGCGCGAGCACCCAAAGCGCTGGCGCTTTTCCCACGCATCCTTTGGATGCCCTTTACTTTTTTTTCATTATATATATATATATATATATGTATATTTACACACCCACACATATACTCTACAACACTATCCCTCTCAAAAAAAATTTGGGCCGGAGCGCTGCCCCGCACCCCGCAAGGGGGCTGCTGACCCCCAGCCCGCTATCCGGGTAGCGGGACCCCCGTAAAAACTCTACGTTGCTCCCGATATATCCAAACCCCCCTTTCAAAACACGACACACATACACTGCACATTGAGTTCGCATGACCTGTTTGACCCGTTAATCGGAGGTTCCCTCGCTCCAAAGGCGAGGGGTAATTAACGGCAACTTAGTCCGCGGCTGCCGGAGATTTGGATACCCGCAATAAATAAACCCCAGCCTACCCTAGGCAGAGGGAATCTGTAATGCGCCAGACAAGCGCGCGTGCATTCCCATCTCAATGGGGTGACGAGAAACACCCTACAGATTCTGGCACGCCCGGTGGGACTTATCTCTCCTCCCATATTTTGGGTTAAACGTTCATGCGAACTCAATCAATATACATATCTATATTTATACTAAAATAATGCTCTTTCATGCAGGTTTTCAAGAAATCACTTCTCAACAATGTCTCCAAAGATGAACTCCGCTCCCATCTCCTATACGATGACGATGGACTCTCGGACGGTCCTCCCGGCCAGTCTCGGGCGACAATGGGAAGAGCTGTTGCTACCATTCGGCTCTATCATGTTCGTGTCAGCTAACGCCATCCCAGCTCCTCAAGCCCCGGTGACAGACAAACCGGTCTCGAAAGGCAAGAGGCCAAATGTAGTGGTCTCAAAGGCGCCTCAACTCAAACGCAATGAACGGCTCTCCTTGGCCCCAGCTGGGGGCAAGGCCATCAACACCAACAAAGAAACAGGGCGTCTCGAGCAAGCTCCGACGATGCTCCTGACAACTGCTCAATTGGGTATCTTCTTTAAGCTCCCCATCACTCAGCCTATGGCGGCTTCCCGAAGAGCAGAAGCCTGCCAAGCGCTCAAGGCAGAGAAGCTGAGGCAGAAGCGGATCAGATACAGAGCCAACAAAAAGGCTAGGGCTTTGGCCATGTTAAAATTTATGAATTTCCAAAGCCCGGACCGCTCCGCGAAATCAGCCACCAAAGATAAAGAGATGGCTGGGTACGTGGTCCGCACTATCTATATGGTCGGACATGAAGAAACGAACCCTCCCATGCTTCACAGCCATGGTGATGATATGGCGGACGCTACCCAACGTCCACTCGGTCTAAATAATGAAGAGCCCGCTCAGGCCGATGAGCCAAAAGAGCTCGGAGTTCCTGCGGAATTGTGCTCAGGCAATAAGGATGACCCGGTTGTCATAACCGGAACTACAGAACAAGCGTTATTCCAATGGCTTCAGAGGCAACTTCAGGACTGAGATGAGAAATTAGCCAAGGTACAATCTAAGGTCGACGAATTAGCAAACGTCGCGGCAGATCTCGCGACCCAAGTCGCCCGATTGCAGTTACAGCAGAATCAAATTTTGGTTCATGAGCCAGGGATTGATACCCGGAGGCAGCCAACCGATACCCCCTTCAACCTAAGAGCGGAGCGCCTTCGTGAAAAACGGCTGCGATCAGCCTCCAGTCCCTCCGATACATACACCGAAGGGGAATAACCTCTGGAAGAGAAACTGGATAAGGTCTATTCTTTCAAAAGGGAAAAAGTCCACAAGATATTCAGGGACGCCCTAAGAAACGGTCTACAACTGCCAGAATCAAAGAGACCGCAAGAAGCGAATATGACCGAAGACCCAAAATATTGCCCCTATCACAGGGTGATAGGTCATGCCATTGAGGACTGCTTCGTCTTCAAAGATTGGTTCGAAAGGCAATACAAGACGGGAGAGATAGAACTGTTTAAAGGCGTGTTAGCAAACAGTCAAGCTACGACCGCCGATTTCATACAAATGGAGACCGAAGCCTTTCGGGGACCTAATCCTCCCAGTCATGTGCCATTATCTGGAAAGGGAGAACCAAAGACTGATCGGCCTCAAGGACCAGCATCAGTGAGGGCACCTACTCTAATGGAGAGAAAGAAGAAGGTGTACTCCTTCAGGAGGGATGAGGTCCGCAATATATTCGAGGAAGCCTTGAACAACGGTCTGCGATTGACTATTCCGAAGAGGCCACATGAAATGAATATGACCGGCAATCCCGTATACTGCTCATACCATAGAGTGGTGAGTCATACCATTGAAGACTGCTGTGTTTTCAAAGATTGGGCAGAGGACCAATACAAGCTTGGAAAAACCTCACAATCCTCGGATGTATCGGCAAGCCACAGAGCTACGGTCATCAACACAGCTCCGCCAAGATCAAAATTCAAGGAGCTGGGATAAGCAAAGAGGACCACCACGTCGTTAAACTGAGAACACAAGTCGACCACCACGTCATTAAACTGGGAACAATCGACCACCACGTCATTAAACTGAGAATAATCGACCTCTAAGTCGTTAAATTGGGAATGTAAAAAAAATGTGTAAAAAAAAAGTGTAAATAAAAAGAAAAGCCGAAATGATGGGGCAACTAGCAATAAAAATCAGCGAGTAAAATAAAGCCAAAATGATAGGGTAACCACGAATAAATAGCCGAAATGATAGGGCAATCGCGACCTTCGCGATAAGAAAAGCTGAAATGATAGAGAAATCGCGATAAAACAAAAAATATATATACAAAAACAAAAAAAAACAAAAACAAAACAACGACGAATGATGAGTCGCTCCTGGTACCATATTCTAGTGCAGCGATGCAGACGCCGACCAAAATCCAATTTCTCGAAATTCCTCCGGCCCTACGGCCAGTCCCCAAATTGACTACCGTATACAATCCACGGGCTCAAATAATTCTAATCATACCCATGCCCCACCGTAATCACCAGTTAAGCGGCTGGTCTCCGCCTTTGGAATTATGCTCCATTGAGAAGATTCACTCATGTGTCCTCACGATACATGAGGAGAACAAACCTTTGTGAGATCTTTACGACTCATAAAGGAAAAACACACTTAGGATTCCTCATGACTCCTAAGGAGAAAATACACCTACGGGATCCTTACGACTCGTAAGGAGAAAATGCTTTTATGGGACCCTCACGGCCCATAAAATTGAAAAGCCTTAGGTGATAGGGATCTAAACCTGTCTCCTAAGCCATCGCTCCTCAATCCCCAAGTGGTGAATGATGAGTCGCTCCTGGTACCATATTCCGGTGCAGCGATGCAGACGCCAACCAAATTCCAAATCCCATACCCTAAGTGGCGAATGGTGAGTCGCTCCTGGTACCATATTCCAGTGCAGCGATACAGACGCCAACCAAATTCCAAATCCCAACCCTAATGGCGAATGATGAGTCGCTCCTGGTACCATATTCCAGTGCAGCGATGCAGACGCCAAAAAAGTCCCGAAATTTTTTCGGCCCTACGATCTGGATCATACATCCTGCAAAACCGTATACAATCCACGGGCGTAAAACGATCCCGATCTCTCCCAAGTCCTACCGGTGAGACCACATTCAAAGTCCGACAAAAAATAATAAAATAAAAATAAAAATAAAATAATAAAAAAGGTATGTCCACAAGCAAAATGGGCACGGATGAAAACCCGAAAGGGCTCCGTGAGTAAAAACAGCAGGACTGCCGGCGAGTTTGTGAAAACCCGAAAGGGCGCAAACTCGTGAAAAAGAGATGAAATACACTCGCAAAGTCCTCTTGACTTTGTAAGGAGAAATTCCCGCATGAGATCCTTACGACTCACAAAGGAGCAATACACTTCGGAGTCCCCACGACTCCTAAGGAGAAAATACACTTATGGGATCCTTACGACCCGTAGGGAGAAAATGCTTTGTGAGACCTTTACGGCTCATAAAATTGAAAAGTATTAGGTGATGGGGACCTAAAACCTGTCTCCTAAGCCATCGCTTCCTGATAAGCAGGCGCAAATGATGATTCGCTCCTGGTACCATATTCCAGTGTAGCGATACTCATGCCAAGAAAAAACCAATTCCTAAATCCTCTCGGGGCAAATGATGAGTTGCTCCTGGCATTATTCCAGTGCAGCAATACAGATGCCAAAAAAAAAACCAAAATCCCAAAATCCTCTCAAAGACAGATGATGATTCGCTCCTGGTACCATATCCCAGTATAGCGATGCTGATGTCAACCCAAATCACAATCAACAAGTCAACTTCAACTCCGACACCACAGAAAGCGGAACAAGTAAGAATCCAATCTCGACACCGCAAGAAGCGGAGCAAGTCAAGTCCACCCCTGACACTGCAAGAAGCAGAGCAAGTCAAATCAAGCACCGACCGTCCATGTCGCAAAAAGGGCAGTGCAGGCTACCCACAAATCGGGAACCAGATCGCTCCGGATCAGAGCGTCGACCGTCCATGTCGCAAAAATGGCAGTGCAGGCTTCCTACAAAGCAGGGAACCAAATCGCTCCGGATCAGAGAGTCGACCGTCCATGTCGCAAAAAGGGCAGTGCAGGCTTCCCACAAATCGGGAACCAAATCGCTCCGGATCAGAGCGCCGACCGTCCATGTCGCAAAAATGGCAGCGCAGGCTTCCTACAAAGCAGGAACCAGATCACTCTGGGCCAGAGAAAAGTCTACCACGGACACTCCGTCTCGGAGACGCGTCAAGCGTTGACCGTCCATGTCGCAAAAATGGCAGTGCAGGCTTCCTCAAAGCAGGGAACCAAATCGCTCCGGATCAGAGCGTCGACTGTCCATATCACAAAAAGGGCAGTGCAGGCTTCCCACAAATCGGGAACCAAATCGCTCCGGATCAGAGCGTCGAACGTCTATGTCGCAAAAACGGCAGTGCAGGCTTCCTACAAAGCAGGAAACCAAATCGCTCCGGATCAGAGCGTCGACCGTCCATGTCGCAAAAAGGGCAGTGCAGGCTTCCCACAAATCGGGAACCAAATCGCTCCGGATCAGAGCATCGACCGTCCATGTCGCAAAAATGGCAGTGCAGGCTTCCTACAAAGCAGGAACCAGATCACTCCGGGCCAGAGAAAATTCTACCACGGACACTCCGTCTCGGAGACGCGTCAAGCGTCGACCGTCCATGTCGCAAAAAGGGCAGTGCGGGCTTCCCACAAATCGAGAACCAAATCGCTCCGGATCAGAGCATCGACCGTCCATGTCACAAAAATGGCAGTGCAGGCTTCCTACAAAGCATGGAACCAAATCGCTCCGGATCAGAGCGTCGACCGTGCATATCGCAAAAAGGGCAATGCAGGCTTCCTACAAAGCAGGGAACCAAATCGCTCCGGATCAGAGCGTCGACCGTCCATGTTGCAAAAAGGGCAGTGCAGGCTTCCCACAAATCGGGAACTAAATCGCTCTGGATCAGAGCGTCGACCGTCCATGACGCAAAAATGGCAGTGCGAGCTTCCTACAAAGCAGGAATCAGATCACTCCGGGCCAGGGAAAAGTCTACTATGGACACTCCGTCTCGGAGACGCGTTAAGCGTCGACCGTCCATGTCGGAAAAAAGGGCAGTGCAGGCTTCCCACAAATCGGGAACCAAATCGCTCCGGATCAGAGCATCGACCGTCCATGTCGCAAAAAGGGCAGTGAAGGCTTCCCACAAATCAGGAACCAAATCGCTCCGGATCAGAGCGTCGACCGTCCATGTCGCAAAAAAGGCAGTGCAGGCTTCCTATAATGCAGGAACCAGATCACTCCGGGCCAGAGAAAAGTCTACCACGGACACTCCGTCTCGGAGACGCGTCAAGCGTCGACCGTCCATGTCGCAAAAAGGGCAGTGTGGGCTTCCCACAAATCGGGAACCAAATCGCTCCGGATTAGAGCGTCGACCGTCCATGTTGCAAAAAGGGCAGTGCAGGCTTCCCACAAATCGGGAACCAAATCGCTCTGGATCAGAGCGTCGACCGTCTATGTCGTAAAAAGGGCAGTGCAGGCTTCCTACAAAGCAGGAACCAGATCACTCCAGGCCAGGAAAACGTCTACCACGGACACTCCTCCTTGGAGACGCGTCAAGCGTCGACCGTCCATGTCGTAAAAAGGGCAGTGCATCCCAAAAAGGGGGAACCAAAGCAAGTCGCCTCCATACGAAAGAAGATCCATCAATTTCATGCACACGACCCAAATATGTGGTATGCATTTATTGATAGGGGGCACTTTGTACGGGTCGAAAATTGCACCCCGGTTGACCAAGTCAAACTCAAGGTCAACCATAAGCCAGGTGGGCCCAAGCCCAGGTCAAGTGGGCCCATGCCCGAGTCGAGCCGGAACATGAAGCGGCCGGCCTCCTCAGGCAAATCATGTAAAAAAATAATTTTGATGTAATTTTTATGGGCATAAAGTCGAATTTTTGTAATCTCATGGCTTATGTGCCACATGAGCCATGGGATGAGCAAAATGCCATTTTGTAAAGCCCAATGGGCTATATGCAAATATGTAAGCCTATATAAGGCAACATGATAAAAATATCTAATAGACTTTTTTCATTCCCCTCAAAAATCTAGGGTTTGGGCCTCTTTCCCCTTTCTGAAGGTTCTAAACCTTCTTCTTTCTTTTGAATTAAATCAAGAGTTTTTACTCTCCGTTTTAAAAAACAAAATAGTTTTTCACCACAAAACCCATAAAGGGGAACTCAGATCTTCCATCAGATCTCAGAAAGGAGAGATTTTTAAAATCTCATACTTCTTGATCTTCAAGATCCGGCCAACAAAGGAAGAAGAAGGAGACCCATCTCCAGAAACCCCACTTTGGGGAAGAACTAGGGCTCAAGGGGAGAAGCCCTTCATCAGCTTTAAAACATCCTAGGAGTTTAACTCCTCATATATATAAATATATAAATACAGAGAATAATAAGTGCTCCTTCCTGGGAGTACAACTCCCATTGCAAGGACCAAGTCCCTTTTCCCGCTCGAGCGCCCACATGCTGACACGTGGGGCGCTAGCGCTCAAAGCGCCAGCGCTCTTGCGCTCAGAGCGCTAGCGCTCATAGCGCTAGCGCCCGAGCGCCCACGTGCTGACACGTGGTGCGCTACCGCTCAAAGCGCTAGCGCTCTTGCGCTCCGAGCGCTAGCGCCCAAAGAGCTAGCGCTCGAGCACCCACGTGCTGACACGTGGTGCGCTAGCGCGCAAAGCGCTAGCGCCCGAGCGACCACGTACTGACACGTGGGGCGCTAGCGCTCAAAGATCTAGCGCCCTTGCGCTCAATGCGCGTGGTGCGCTAGCGCTAAAAGCGCTAGCGCTCTTGCGCTCAAAGCGCTGGCGCTTTTCCCACGCATCCTTTGGACGCCCTTTTTTTTTTATTATATATATATATATATATATATATGTATATGTATATGTATATTTACACACCCACACACATACTCTACAACACTATCCTTTTCAAAGAAATTTTAGGCCGGGGTGCTGCCCCGCATCCCGCAAGGGGTCTGCTGACCCCCAGCCCACTATCCGGATAGCGGGACCCCCGTAAAAACTCTGCGTGGCTCCCGATATCCAAACCCACTTTCAAAACACGACACGCATACACTGCACATTGAGTTCGCATGACCTGTTTGACCCGTTAATCGGAGGTTCCCTCGCTCCAAAGGCGAGGGGTAATTAACGGCAGCTTAGTCCGCGGCTGCCGGAGAGTTGGATACCCGCAATCAATAAATCCCAGCCTACCCTAGGTAGGGGAATCTGTAAATCGCCTGACAACCGCGCACGCATTCCCATCTCAATGCGGTGACGAAAAACACCCTACAAAGGAGAATCAACATGGGAAAATAAAGATGAGATGTGTGCAAGATATCCTCATCTATTTGTAAACTAGTTCTTCAAATAAATTGTAAATTTCGAGGACAAAATTTTTGTAACGAGGGTAGACCGTAACAACTCCAATTTCAATGTACAGAAAATTCATTTAAAGTTAATATACACTTGGGGTATTTGCAATCCTGTGAATGCTATAAGTATTTGTTTTTCTTTGGAACAGCAAGAAGGAGCTTGTAGCTCAATTGTAAGACCTTTCATTGCTGAAACATAGCACCCGAGTTCAAATCCCATCAGCCACATTATCTTTTGTTTTATTTTCTTTTAATCTTTTTAGAAGCCCAAAGGTCTACACATGCACAACACGTAAACTGAAGAGTTACAAATTATTTAAACATGTGCACTGAAGAAGCCAAAGTGACACGACACGTGGCACCAAGACTTAGCCCCATCCGACGGTACAAAACCGGCGAGATGCTCATTCTTACCGGAACCGCCGGTCGAACCATGAGTAAAGCCCCTAAACTTTAACGCTTGCAACCCCTCGCCTACCCTACTAACCCTATATTGCTTGTTTACTCTGAATTTATCCAGAGTGCAATAAAATGCCCCTTTAATCAAATTTTAATGCATATTTTAAATGCATTCTTTAACACACCAAACCCTAATTTCTCCTATAAATACCACACCTCATTTCACTCCTCCTCACTCACAATTCCCTGCCAAAACTCTCAAAAACTTTCAAGTCCTAATAGTGTGCAAGTGGAGTTAGCAAAGGGCGAAGCTCCGACGAAGTTCCGGCGACAATCCAAGGAGATTCCGGCGACGAAACGACGCCCCGAAGCATTCAGTAGTTCCCTCTCCCTCTCCTCTTGACCCTAAGCCAGTAAGTCCCCTCCCTAATAGTGTGCAAGTGGAGTTAGCAAAGGGCGAAGCTCCGACGAAGTTCCGGCGACAATCCAAGGAGATTCCGGCGACGAAACGACGCCCCGAAGCATTCAGTAGTTCCCTCTCCCTCTCCTCTTGACCCTAAGCCAGTAAGTCCCCTCTTCCCCTCTCTTTCTCTATTCTAAAAATCTTAAACACTAAAACCCGACGGAAGCGGAGTTAATCCAACTTCTGATTCGGTTTTTCTTTAAAAATCTTATTTTTCTTAAACAAGAAAATACCAAACTTTCATATCATGTTCAATAAATATTAACAAACATATTAAAATAAGTTTCATCGAAAAAGAATCATTTTTGTAACTTTTATCGCACTTTTACAGAAAAATACCATATATTTTAGTTTCAACATAATAACTTTATTCCTTGCTATACCCTTAGATAACTCACGAGGTAATGACCTACCTCACCACAATACACATCTTTGACATACCACGATAGAATTTGGGACAATAGAATACGAGAAAATACGACTTTACAAATAAATACCCTAAACTTACAAAACCGTTTTCTTTAAAAAGTGTATTAATCATTTCTATGCAATTGCGCCTCTACAACCCAATTTTGGGGACCCCATTCGGGATGGTGTAGGTTATCGCACATTCTCGGGCTTAGTAGAGCGAGATGCAGACCTCCGCAAGGAACATTCGATCTCGATGGAATTTTTATACATTTTTCTTTAGAAAATGAGATTTCTATAAGAAAATAAATAAATTATTTTCATTATATATATATATATTATCAAAATATTTATTTTAATTATATAAATATTCCAAGTTTTCTAAAATCAAAGGAATCACTATTACATGAAAATACCATCCAAATACAACACAAATACAATATTTCAAGAAAATACCATATACTATGAAACTAGGTTATATTCACTAGAAATTTTACATTATAAACTATACATCTATGAAAACCCTAAAGACGATAATTAAATGCTTGAGGTGTATTTTGAAATTATGCCAAAACTATTTTTACATAAAACCCCTCAAGGTATACTAAATTACAATAAGGACCCTAGTAAACATAGGTTTAAGCGGGACCAGTCTCTTGAGCCTCAGGGAGCCGAAGATATGGGTGCTCTAAGGTAGAAAATCTAAATAACGGTGTTATCAACACGGGAATTGTCTTGGAAAAAGACACAAATCCTGTCGTCCATGTGCAACAGTTACCGATAACATCAAAACTATTCAGGATTTCAAGTTCTTTTCAAAGTGTCTGACTCAAACTGAGTCACAGACTAATCAATCTAACTTGAATGTGATTCAAGTACAAATTACAATACAACATGAATCCATGAATCCGTCTATTCAGTCTATATCAATCTATATTGACTGAATCGAACCATGGATATACTCCGTCTACATGACTCTCCATTTAAATCCATTCCATTTACTGATATCATGGTTTCGGAAAGTCATCCATATACAATTTACAATACAATACAATCAACACAATCAATACAAAAGACATCACAGGGCTTATAAGGGGTAGATTGGTACGGAAGGTGTTAAAAGTGGCACGAGACTGTAACCATAATACACCTAACCTGAATCTCCATTGCCGTTGTACCATGGCTGAACGGTTCCTTGTGCTCCGTATACCTTAGTCTCCGGAATAGTGGGACTTCTCTCGTATACACTAGCATTTTCTGTACCAAGCTACAAACAACAGCGTTAACAATATAACCTAACTTCAAATGTTACATTCTCGTTCTGTCTATTCTGTCTCTACTTACCTTTGGGACTTACCGAGCGATTGTTTGCTGACGACATTCCTTGTATTCTTTCTTTAGAATGTTGTCAGGTGGATCGGACCTTCTGGAGACAGAGCCCACCAGTGAGGACTTGGATCAGATAGCCTTCGACCCAGAGATGTAGTTTACTTGTACATATTTTCATTTATGTTATGCCACTTTTTAGGCATTACTTTCATTCCATGTATTTACTTTTCATTGTATTGTAAAAAGAATGTTAGTAAATAAGGTTTATGTTCATTTACATCTTGTCTCTTGTGTACATTTTATTTTATATTGCTTAGATACGCTTAGCATGTTTACTTCTGAGTAAATACGTAGCGGCATCGTCGCATCCTCTGCCCGTACACTGGAAAGTGGGGCGTGACACTATATCCATTCCATTTACTGATATCATGGTTTCGGCAAGTCATCCATCTATATAACCAAACAATACAATCAATACAAAAAACATTGCAAGGTTTTAAAGGGGTAAATTGGTACGGAATGTGTTAGAAGTGGTACGAGACTGTAACCATAATACACCTAACCTGAATATCCATTGTCGTTGTACCGTGGCTGAACGGTTCCTTGTGCTCTATATACCTTAGTCTCCGGAATAGTGGGACTCCTCTCGTATACACCGGCATATTCTGTACCAAGCTACAAACAACTGTGTTAATATTAAAATCAAACATTACTAGTTATACTCTCTTTCTGTCTATTCTATCTCTACTCATCTTTGGGACATACCGAGCGATTGTTCGCTGACGACATTCCTTTTCTTCATTATTTAGAATGTTGTTAGGTGGATCGGACTCACTGGTGTTCGAGCCCAGTACCGAAGACTTGGAGCAGTTAGCATTTGACCCTGAGCTTTAGATACTTGTACATACTTTAGATATCAGTTCATGCCATTGTTTAGGTATTGCTTTCTATTCATGTATTTACATTTTCAGCTGTACTTGTAAAGAATTGTTAATAAATAAAAGTTGTTATTCAATTACATCTATTGTCATTTTCTTGTTTATATTTACATTATATTGCTTAGATACGCTTAGCGTGTTTACTTCAGAGTAAATACGTAGCGGACCTCGCCACGTCCCCTCCCCGTACACCGGGAAGCGGGGCGTGGCAGGTTTTGTTGGTGTCCTATGCAGGTCAGTTCTGCATGGACATATGGGTCAATTCTGCATGAAGCCCTAAGCAATATAACACAAGAATCAGCAACTAAAAACATTCTTTATATTTCATATTCCTTGAATCTTACAATGTCATATACTTGAATCTATCCTAACCCAAATTTTTCTTTCAAGGTTATGGATTCTCCAAACAACACCAGCACCAACTTCAACAACACTCCACCACCTCTACCGCTTACGCCTACCATCGCTGCTCCAATCAATGAGTAGACGGTACTGCTTGAGGCAATCTGTAGCCTCCTAGACGGACAGCAGCAGCAGATTGCTATATTAATGAACCGTCCAAAAGCGGAAGCGCCCGGAGTGAAGCAATTCTGAGCATTGCACCCAAAACAATTTTCAGGAAAAGAGAGCCCCCTGGAAGCTAAAGAATGGGCTCAGAGCTGGCAGCAGCACAAGTGCCAGAGATCGCTTGGGTTCGAGATGCGAAGCTACAACTCACTGACAATGCCCTAGTCTGGTGGAAGGCAGAAGAAATCTGTCTTGCCCAACCTATCGAATGGATGAATTTTCGCGACATGTTCGACGCGAAATACTTCCCAGAGACTACCCGATTTGACATGGAACAACAATTTATTCATCTACAACAGGGTTCGATGTGGACCAAGTCCGTGGATGAGTATGATGCTGAGTTTACCATGCTCAGTAGGTAAGATATGTTTCAATGTTCGATTTTCAAATAACGCATATTACACAGCTAACACAAGACCTTAACAGGTTCACGGCACATTTGATACCAACTGCTGAGATCAGATCCAGAAGATTTCAGCAAGGGTTAGATTAGGAAATCCAAGCTTCCTTAGCTACAGGGGATTTCCCAACCCACGAATTGGCTCTGAAAGCTTCCCACCAATATGAGGCAGTGGTGAAGATGAAAGGCAGACCCCACTCTGCCCGGATGAATCGCCCTGCCACTCAGATGGCAGGAGGAGCCTCTTCAAGGCCACAATTTGGGCCCAGGAGACCGGGAGTACCGAACAACCGGCCCATCCCAGCCTTTTGCACTTACTGCAAAAGAAATCGACATTTGGAGAAATACTGCCGGCGTGCAAATCGCTTTTGCTTAGTCTGTGGCTCAGCCACTCATGACATTGGTTCTTGTCTTCGTAGACACAACCCAAATACTGCACCCAGACCTGCAATTACTTATCAGCAGCGACCAGCCATCCAGGCACCTGCTCCATGACTCGCTCTCCCTGCTCTACCTCCTCGTGGACCGACTGCACCTCCTCCTCTTCAATTCCATCAAGCTCAAAGGAACGTACCTCAAGTACAATGAAATGGACAGAGGAATGCTCCTCCAGCAAGAAGGAATGTGCCGAGGCGACAGGCTTTCACAATGACTGTAGAAGAAGCTGAAGCCACCGGCCAAGTCATCACTGGTAACAATTTCCTTTCAAACTTTCTTTCGGTCTATATATATAACCATATATCTTTTCATTATACCTAAAAAATATCCCACATAACTTAGGTACAATTTTAGTAGCCTCACTTCCTGCACTAGCACTCTTCGATACTGGAGCTTCTCATTGCTTTATGTCGCAACGATTCGTCCGAACTCATATGATTCCAGCCAAACCTCTCATATCCAGCTGGAATGTCAGTTCATGGAACGGCGATTTAAAGGCAATAATGGGATACAACCTGTGTCCTGTGGTCGTCTGCGGCAGAGAATTTTATGCTGACTTCAAGGTGCTGGACATACCGAATTTTGATGTCGTTTTGGGTATGGATTGGCTCCGAAATTTTATGCTACCCTCGACTGTCGTCAAAAGAGAGTAGTGTTCGAGATTCCAGACCATCCGGTCTTTTATTTCAAAATTGGAGACTGTACTCTGGAGCCAAGCATATACAAGGCAAAACCAAAGAAGGCAGTGATTGCAACACTTCGAACGGAGGAAGGATCGAAGCAATATATAGTTTGAGAGTTCGACGATGTATTTCCTAAAGACATATCAGGTTTGCCTCCCGCTCGATCTCTTGAATTCAGCATTGATTTAGTACCTGGAGCACAACCGGTGATCAAAGCACCATATTGGTTAAGCCCTGAAGGTTTGAAGGAAGTCCGTACTCAGTTGGACGAATTATTGACGAAAGGATGGATTTGTCCCAGCACTTCAACTTGAGGATCACCAGTTCTGCTTGTGAAGAAGAAGGAAGGTTCATATCGAATGTGCATTGATTATAGATCCCTGAATGAAGTAACTATAAAGAACAAGTATCCACTCCCGCGCATCGACGACCTGTTTAATCAGCTAAGTGGGTCTTGCGTTTTCTCCAAGTTAGATCTTCGTTTGGGTTATCATCAGGTGAAGGTCAAAGAATCTGATATCCATAAAACGACATTCAGAACTTGCTATGGACATTACGAATTTCTTGTGATGTCATTTGGAGTGACCAACGCACCAGCTATATTCATGAACCTAATGAATCAAGCTTTCCGAGAGTACGTAGACAGGTTCGTTTTCATCTTCATCGATGACATCCTGGTGTATTCTAAGAGTCGGAAAGAATATGCCGAACACCTACGAATTGTCCTGGAGACTTTACGACAGCATCAACTCTATGCCAAGTACAGCAAGTGCGAGATTTGGATAGATCAAGTCGGTTTTCTAGGACATATTGTATCAGGCGATGGAATCTCTGTAGATCCAGCTAAAGTATCAGCAGTAAGCGAATGGCCGACACCGAAGTCAGTGAAGGATATTCGAAGTTTCTTGGGTCTAGCAGGATATTACAGAAGGTTTATTGAAGGATTTTCGAAGATTGCAACACCCCTGACCAAGCTCACACGTAAAGATGAAGAATTCGTGTGGTCAGAAGCATGCAAACAAGCTTTCGTAGAACTCAAGTCACGATTGACATCAGCACCTATCATTGTCATACCAGACCAATCTAAAGGTTTCGTAGTGTATTGCGATGCATCCGGTAAGGGATTAGGATGTGTTCTACATCAGCACGGTAAAGTTGTAGCTTATACATCAAGACAACTAAGGATTCATGAGCGCAATTATCCGACGCATAATTCGGAGTTGGCGGCCGTTATCTTTACACTCAAAATTTGGCGCCATTATCTTCTTGGTGAACAAGTGGACATATACGCAGATCACAAGAGTCTGAAATATGCGTTTACTCAGAAAGAGTTGAATATGCAGCAGAGAAGATGGTTAGAACTCATGGAGGACTTCGACATCAACCTATAATATCATTCAGGGATGGAGAATGTAGTTTATGATGCCCTTAGTCGCCAACCACTAGAATTGAACCTCACCGCACAATGGAAGCTCGAACAAGATTTGCATCAACTGGAGATTGAAGTAGTCATGCCAGATAAAACTTCAAGTTTGATGAACTTACAAGTTCAATCTACCATTTTCAATCAGATCAAAGCAGCTCAAGCAAGTGATACTAAGTTGCAAAAGATCAGAGAACAAGTAGAAAGTGGATTTCGAACAGACCTCATCATCCATGAAGACGGATCTTTGAGATACAGCAATAGATTGTGTGTACCAAAAGGTTCTGTGCGAGAAGAGTTGATGAAAGAAGCTCACAGCTTTCCTGTCACGCCCCACCTCCAATACAGAGAGTATTGTCCGCTCTGGCCGAAGCCGCACGGTTTTGTCCTTCGGAGCGAACCGGACCCGACCAGGTGCCACTTCCCAGGAGGTCACCCATCCCAAAACTTCCCTGGCTCGAGCACGCTTAACTACGGAGTTCTCTAGCTCCTGTAGTGCCGGTTCACTTAAAAGGCGCCTCTGTATTGAAGAGTGGTATCATTCCATTTATAGTACAGATTTTCCCTCTTTCGGAATGTATTCCGAAGAGTTCCTATTGTTCTACAGTGGGTCCCACGGACTCAAGAGGTGGCCCCTATGGATTCAAGAGGTGGCCTCCGCCCACTTAACACGACACTTGGCGTGGCACTTTGTTCCGTGTGGCACTTTGCTCCGTGAGCAAGAACCGGGTCCCGACATTCTCCCCACCTTTGAACAACGGTTCGTCCTCGAACCACAGACCTACTATTGAGGGACCAGCTCTGATACCATTCTGTCATGCCCCACCCCCAATACAGAGAGTATTGTCCGCTCTGACCGAAACCGCACGGTTTTGTCCTTCGGAGCGAACCAGACCCGACCAGGGGCCACTTCCCAGGAGGTCACCCATCCCAGAACTTCCCTGGCTCGAGCACGCTTAACTACGGAGTTCTCAAGCTCCTGTAGTGCTAGTTCACTTAAAAGGCGCCTCTGTATTGAAGAGTGATATCATTTCATTTATAATACAGATCTAGCCCTTTTCGGAATGTATTCCGAAGAGTCCCCATTGTTCTACAGTGGGTCCCACGGACTCAAGAGGTGGCCCCCACGGATTCAAGAGGTGGCCCCCGCCCACTTAACACGACACTTGGCGTGGCACTTTGTTCCGTGTGGCACTTTGCTCCGTGAGCAAGAACCGGCCCGGTGGCACTTCTCATTCTGAAATCAAGTACCAAAACACTCAAAAATTCTCAAGTCCATATAGTTGTGCAAGTGGAGTTAGCAAACGGCAAGATTCCGACGACGTTTCGAGGAGATTCCGGTGACGAAACGATGCCCCGACGCTTCCCTACTCTTCCCCATTCTCCCCTCTACCTTATTAGCTAGTAAGTCCCCTCTCCCCTCCTTTTCTACTATTCTAAAACTTTCATTTTTCAAAATCCGTCGGAAGCGAAGTTAATCCGACTTCCGATTCGTTTTTCTTTAAAAATTCCATTTTTCCTAAATAATAAAATACCATATTCTCATATAATGTTTAACAAATATAAATAAATATATTAGAACAAGTTTCATCTCAAAATAATTCATGTTGTAATTTCTATATCACCGTTACAGTAAAATACCATCATGTTTACAAACGATATTGTTATCCACATTTAACCGTATTACATTTAGATAACTAACGAGGTAATGACCTACCTCATCACAACACACATCTTTGACATAGCACGATAAATTTTGGGATTCTAGATTATGGAAAAATACGCTTTTACGAATAAATAGCCTAAACTTACAAAACCGTTTTCTTTAAAAAGAGTGTTAACTAATTCCTTGCAAATACGCCTCTACAACCCATTTTGGGGAACCCCGATCGGGATGGTGCGGGTTATCGCACGTTCTCGGGCCTAGTAGAGCGAGATACAAACCTCCGCAAGGAGCATTCGATCTCGATGGAATTTTTAATGCTATTTTTAAGAAAATGAGATTTATACAAAATAAATAAAATTTATTTTTATTAAATATATATATATATATGAATATTATCAAAAGATCTATTTTAAATATATTATACAAATATTCCATGTTTTCTAAATCAAAGGAACCATAATTACATGAAAGTACCATTTCAATACAATACAATTTCAATATTTCATTAAAATACCATATACAATGAAAATTAGGTTCTACTCACTAGAAATTTCACTTTTATAAAATATACATCTATGAAAATCCTAAAGACGATAATTAAATACTTGAGGTGTATTTTGAAATTATATCAAAACAATTTTTACATAAAAACCCCTCAAGTTATACTAATTTACAATAAGGACCCTAGTAAATATAGGTTTAAGTGAGACCGGTTCTCTTGAGCCACAAGGAGCTAGAGAATATGTGTGATTGCCTATCTAAGGTAGAAAATCTAACAAACGGTTTTATCAATACGGTAATTATCTTAGAAAAAGACACAAATCCTGACGTCCATGTGCAGCAGTTACCGATAATATCAAAACTAATTCAGGACTTCAATTTCTTTACAAAGTGTCTAACTCAGACTGAGTCTTAATCTAATCAATCTGACTTGAATATGATTCAAGTATAAACTACAATACAACATGAATCCATGAATCCGTCTATTCAATTTATATTAATCTATATTGACTAAACCGAACCATGGATATACTCCGTTTACATGACTATCCATTTATATCCATTCCATTTATTGACATCATGGTTTCGGCAAGTCATCCATCTATATAACCAAACAATACAATCAATACAAATAAACATTGCGGGGTTTTAAAGGGGTATATTGGTACGGAATGTGTTAGAAGTGGCACGAGACTGTAACCATAATACACCTAACCTGAATATCCATTGCCGTTGTACTGTGGCTGAATGGTTCATTGCGCTACGTATACCTTAGTCTCCGGAATAGTGGGACTCCTCTCGTATACACTGGCATATTATGTACCAAACTACAAACAACTACGTTAACATTATAATCAAACATTACTAGTTATACTCTCTTTCTATCTATTCTATCTCTACTCGTCTTTGGGACTTACCGAGCGATTGTTCGCTGACGATATTCCTTTTCTTCTTTCTTTGGAATGTTGTCAGGTGGATCAGACTCACTGGAGATCGAGCCTAGTACCGAAGACTTAGAGCAGTTAGCATTTGACTCCGAGCTTTAGATACTTGTACATACTTTTCATTTCAGTTCATGCCATTGTTTAGGCATTGCTTTCCATTCATGTATTTACATTTTCAGTTGTACTTGTAAAGAATTGTTAATAAATAAAAGTTGTTGTTCAATTACATCTATTTTCATTTTTCTTATGTACATTTACTTTATATTGCTTAGATACGCTTAGCATGTTTACTTCAGAGTAAATACGTAGCGGACCTCGCCGCGTCCCCTCCCCATACACCGGGAAGCGGGGCGTGACACATAAAAACTCTAAATATTATAAATCACCCTCGAGCCTTATTTTTAAACAATATTAACATATTTTCATACAAACTCCCTCGAGATATGGAAACAATATTTTAAGTACTCTAAATTAATATAGGTTTAAGCGGTATCACTTCTCTTGAGCCCCGGAGAGCCGGAGAAAGTGAGTGCTTGCCTATTCAGGTTAGACAACTTAACAAAATTATCAATGGCAATTATCTTGGAAAAAGACACAAATCCTGCCGTCCATGTGCAGCAGTTGCCGATTTCTCCCGAACATAAGATCTTTACCGGTTAAATCAATTCATATGAAAAGACTATAATCTGAATCTAAACATAAACTTGAACTCGAATCCAAATTCGAATCTAAACTTGAACATGAACTCGAACCCATTCTACTCGAACTAACTTGACTTGAACTAAGATTGCAATTGACTTGACTTGCATTTTACTCGACTCACTCAACTTAATTCTACATTTTTTTGCAATCTATGGTTTTAATCAAGACATGTTATAATCAATCCATCAAATTAATTAAGTATATTATACCATTATAGACTATTTATACTCGGGGTGCTTGGGATACTTTCTTGTGTGAATCTAACAGAGCTTCAGGAGTCCCGTATTAAGCTCTTTTTATTTTACTCGAATATCTGTCGGGTCGACTTATCCACAACCTAGAGCCCCGATACTAACACATAAAATGGGTCCGTGTTTCCTTACTCCTGGGGCCTCACTCTTGAGCTCATGAATACTTCTACGGCTGCGTTGAAATTCACACTTGTAACTTAACGTTAATATAGTGACCATATAGAGACCTATAGTACATATTTATCCATGAACATATACTTTTATTCGTTATATATATATTCTACACTTGTCATTTTTTACTCTTATTTTATCCTTGGGACTTACCGAGCGCTAGGTCGCTGACGGGCATTCTACCCACCCTTATTTTCTTGGAATGTTCGTCAGATACGGTCGAGACGGAGGAAGTGGAGGCTACAGAGGAAGACTACAACTGGATTGCTACTCAAGATTAGCTTAGCTTTACTTTTTATTCACCTTATGTATGCTGCGCCCCGCTTCCCAAGATACGTAACTACGGTACATGACAGAGCCAACCATGCTACCTGTGGTTAGGAATCATCCCTCTACAGTCATATTATGGCTGTCAAGCATATATCAATAACAGTAAAATATATAATCTAGCAACACATTTCCATCTGCCACAATAAATAAAATCAAGAAAATTCATAAGGCGGAAACGAATCAAGATCCAATAAACAATATATGAATCATGTCCTAATATAGGATCACATCAATAAAAATGAAACTGCTGAAATAAATAAACTAAGAGTCTAAAAAGCTAGCTCCTCATTGCTCGGCACGATGGCTAAAGTACTCATGTTCAGCCTGCGATACAGGTAGAGGAACGGGGCCATGCAAAACCTAAACGTCAGTGCGTCATAATATCACAGTTAATAGTAGTAACCAGGATAGGATGATATGATTAAACAAGAATGTAAATAATAAATACAGGTATAAAACAATGAGTTATATGTATGTGATGTGTATCCTAAAGTCTGTGCCTCTAGTTTTTCTATTCTAGAAGTCTTTAAAATAAATTTAATGGAATTTTCGATGTAACTCAATAGTATCCCGTGTATGCCCGGGACCACGGTCAAGACTCTCGGGCTGAATCCGAGACGTGCCGCTAAGAAATAAACATGTAACTTGTACAGACGAATAATATCAGCAACATCATTCCGAGGTTGGCCGAGCCCGTAAAGACTGATCAGTATAAGCATCGAACTGTTGAGTTACAAGTCAGGTTTCATTATTGATTTCCCCTTTTCCCCCAGGTTATGTGTTCAAGTCAGGTATTGATGATATAAATCTAATACCAACACAGGATCAAGCAGGTACAGGTTTTGTTTATGTAGACAACAAGTTACGTCCGTCAGGACAACAAGTCGGGATTGTCGGCTGTTTACCGCCGAAAACGGGAGACAGAACCGCGTAGGTTCGTCTTGACTAAATTTGGGGGCAGATACTATTTGTATTTATCCGTCTACCTCTCCGAAGATGCCAAGTTGATTTATGGCACCGTGTATCGGAGGTCTGGACGGATGCGGCTGTTGTAGCAGACTTCGTCAGATTGCCCCTCATTTGCGAGGAGTTTTTGATTATGGGGACACTCTTCCCTGCAGGCGCAAGCCCCTGCAGTTAATTATGTTGCCGCATCGCGGTAACCACTTTCTCCTGCTCCAGAAGGTCACTTCGTGTCATGTGTGTTTGTTTTATTTTTGGTTGCCGTGGATTGTATATGGAGACTAATTTATGTTGTCACCCGTAAGGCATGGATTAGTCCAAATCCATATATTCATAGATTTGGGTTTGGGTTGATTTAAGGATCGTTAATCTCGTTTGAGATTAAGATCAACTTAAATATTTGTTGAGGATACGTTAGTCTAATTTTACTAAGATCTACTCAACAGGATTTTTGGATCATTTAGACCCAACAAAAGAACATTTGTGCTCTATTGCTTTAGTTAAGGACGTTGCAGTCCATAGCTAGTTTAAGGACGTTGCGGTCCGTTGTTAGTTTAAGGACGTTGCGGTCTGTAGCTAGTTTAAGGACGTTGCAGTCCGTTGTAGTTTAAGGACGTTTCGGTCCATAGCCGTTTGGAAGTGTGCCAAAGAGTTGTTGGTTGTCGGGAGCCGCCACCTCTCTGAAGACGTTGAAGAATTACAACGACATGTATCAGAGGTGTGAGGAGATGTACCGTTGAACCAATTTATGGATTGAGGGGTGATGTGAAATGAATACCCGTCGGAAGATCAGTAGTCGTGTTTGGGACTAATACCAATTTAGAAAATAATGAGCACATGGGCTCGGTTGGTCTGAATTAGGAATCTGGTCAACTTGTGCTCAGCCAACTCAGTCTTGGTTATTTCATTTTGAATAAAATGTTAAACGCTTGTTTGGGCTCAGTCCCCTTTCTGTGTAAACAATGCTGAGCATTTATATGGGTTCTGACGCTCACACTTTACTTTACTTTTCCCTTTTTTTTGTTTTTATGGAGTGTTAAACACTCTTTATGGCACCTACGTGTAGAGCACGTGAGGCGCTTGGTGCTAGGCGCCGGACGCTGGGCACTGGTTGATGAGTGCAGAGCAATTTATGCTGAATAGCGCCCATGTGAGACGCTTGGAGTTGAGCGCCAACCACTGAGTGCTAAGCACTCTTTATTGAGCAGCGCCCACGTGAGGGACACGTGAGGCGCTTGGCGCTGAGCGCCAACCACTGAGTGCTAAGCACTCTTTATTGAGCAGCGCCCACGTGAGGCGCTTGGCGCTGAGCGCCAACCACTGAGTGTTAAGCGCTCTTTATTGAGCAGCGCCCACGTGAGGGACACGTAAGGTGCTCGGCGCTGGGTTTTCTTCATATTTTCTGTTCTGAAGAGTTCAATTCTCTATTCTTTTCTGGATCTTTGATCTCCAAGAACAAGTTCATCCCTATGAGAATTAAATTCTCATTTGTGGGAGACTTGTCTCATGGATCTCAGATCCAGAGAAAGAACTAAGTTCTTCTTTTATTAGGGTTAAATCCTTGGATATACATAGGAGATGCTCTGATCTCTATTCTTTTTATTTACCTCGGAAAGAGGTATTCTTCTTTCTTCTTTCTTCCCTCTTCAAACTTTCTTCTTGCTTGCTCTAAAGATTATGGGGGGGTTCTCTGTTCAAAACTTGAAGTCTTGGGTCCTTTATATAGTGGAGGCAAGTTTGTTGATTTAGTTAAAGAAATCTCTCGTTGAGAGATCTTTAATTGATTTGGGGATTTTATCCACCGTCGGATCTTTGATCCATGGACTTCTATTTTACAGAAGATATCTTTCTTGTTTTTAAAAAGATTAGGGAAATATTTCCCGATACAGAATTTTTCTGTATATATGGGTGATTTATAATCACCATTAGATTTTTTTAATCCAACGGCACTCTGTTTTACAGAGAGTAATCATTTTTGTTTAGAAAGATTTGAGGAATATTTCCTCAACAGAATTTAATTCTGTATTTTGATGATTTATCATCTCCATTGGATCTTTGATCCAATGGCTCTGTTTAACAGAGATATTTTAGTTCTGGTGATGGAGCCCTCGTGCGAGGCACGTGAGGCGCTGCCTCAGAGTTTTTAACTCTGGGTGTCGGCGCCCTCGTGCAAGGCATGTGAGGCGCTGGCTCCCTCGTGCAAAGCACGTTAGGCGCTGCCTCAGAGTTTTTAACTCTTGGCGCTGACGCCCTCATGCAAGGCACGTAAGGCGCTACCTCAGAGTTTTTAACTCTTGGCGCTGCCTTTCAAATTTTGAACAGAGCTTTGCTCTTTTATTGGGGAAACAAATGCCCGCCCCACCGTTGCGCTTACGTGGCTCACACGTGAGTGCTACGGTGGCTGCATTTCCACCGTTGGATCTTCTTGAAAGTTGGATCGACTTCCTATGCCTATAAGTAGGGCCTTTGGCCCTTGAGATGACTATTGTTCATCTTCTCTTGTTCTTCTTTTTTCTGGGAATTCAATTCTCCTTTCAGATCTTAGATCTCTGCCCAAAGAAATCCCTTCTAGAGTTAGAACTCTGCCCAAAAATTTGGTAAGGATCATAATCGAACCCCTTAATAGAGCTTTGCTCTTCTTAGATCGTAGATCTTAAGGTGTATTTTAGGGTTACTTAACCCATTAATTAGAACACCATTCATCTTCCATGAAGAACTCTTAGAGTTTGTTTTGCAGATCTTAAAGATCTTGGGGTTTTACTCTGTAAAAAGCTTGTGGCAAAGGCCATTAATTAATCAGAGCTTTGCTCTTCTTAAATCATAGATCTTAAAATGCATTTATAGGGTTACTTAACCCATTAATTAGAACACTGTTCATCTTCCATGAAGAACTCTTAGAGTTTGTTTTGTATATCTTAAAGATCTTAGGGTTTTACGCTATAAAAAGCTTTGCTTTTGAAGGTTCTGGTAGATTGTACCATTGTTTTTACAGAGCATAGATCTTTTAGAAATTTTTGGGGAATTTTATTCATCTCTTAATTGAAATTGACAGATGTGAACTCTGTTTGTAGAGCACGGCTCTCGAGAGAGTTTTACTCCTTAGCCCAATGAAATTTCTCATTAAATGAGAATCCTCTTAGGATTCCATCCTTAATGAGTGACTACCCATCAATGATGGGCCGTCACCTTGATTTTGTGGGTCTCCCTTTGTCCCTTTCTTCTGCATTACAGTGCGGTCCAATTTTTAAGTACCAAGTGTTAGAATTTGGAATACAGCGTTGACAACTAACCCTTATCTCTTTTCGTGCAGGTACTATGGTTCTCGACTCTTCCTTCCTTTTGTACGTTCAGAGAGCGCTTTCGCCGACGCACCCGTCGATCGGGAAGTATTCACGCTTATTAAAGATCACGACCCAGAGCAGAAGTCTCTTCACTTGTCGGGGTCGTGGTATAATCAGATCATTCGGGGTCGGCGCAGTTTTTCTTGTGCGGCGCCCTCAGAGCCAATTTCAGCAATTCACTACACCGACTCGCCTTAAGTGAATTACGTTGTAGAGAAGGTCAACTGGACTTCGGAGGGCCGCCATCAGCCTTCTATGGCATCCATACCCGTATAACCGCCGATGGCTTTGGATATTTTTTGGCGACGCATATGTCAAGACGAGTCGCGCCCTTGGGGACAAGTATACATGATAGGTTTGACTCCTCTCCATTCAGCCGGATACCTGCAGTGGGCTCGATACATCCTGTCGGCCAAGAAGTCGCTGCTGCTGAAACTCGGGCTGTATCCTTCAATTTATGCGTCTCTTTTTCAATATCCCACGCCTCGTGTATGGTGGATTAAGGCTTTTCTGGAGCAATGGAACATACCGACTCACACATTTCTTCTATCGGACCGGGAAGTTTCAGTTTCCTTGGAGGAGTTTGCGGAAATTTCGGGCCTACCCGTCAGAGGGGAACATTACGAGGAGATATTTGCCCCTGATGAGTATATCATTGCCACAAAATCAGTGGTAATGCTTCTCACCCCGGAGAATGCCGTTCAACATCGGTTTCCGAGCCTAATCAAGGTGTTGAACATTTATGAGAGTCTATTTCTTGAGTCTGGAGGGCACGGAGTCAGCTTCACAGATTTCATCGTCCGCTTTCTTCGCCCAGAAGTCTTGTCAAAACAAGCCGCGAAATTTGCCAAGCTTGACGACCTGTTTGGCTTCGGTTTAGATAACCAGCCGACGGCGAAAGCGGATTTAAGAAATTTCTTCATTCCAGACACCCCGGTCGTCCCTTTTGTATAGCTCGCTGCTTCAGATGTCGATGAAGAGACGTTCTTCTTGGGGTTCATCGATTTGTGGTTGAGCTGGTTTGTGCTTCCCACGCATCCTTGCTACATGAGGCCGTCTATCTTTTATCCAGCCTACCGTATGGTTGCAAGGACGTGTGTGGCCGTTGGGATAGCGGGGTTGGCTCATCTATACCATGGCCCGAGCTTAGCGGCAGACACTACTCAGCCGGGGGTAAAGCCCGTACATCTCCCGTTGCACTACTTCACGTCGTGGATCGAGATGTATGTGCTAAGTGCTTTCGGGGTTCACAAATGGCCCCGTTTTTATGACAGCAACAATTTCCCTCGGGTCATGTATCTGGTTGACCGCTTTTGCGTTAGACCCGTCGCAACGAGAGGCTCGGCGACTGGTCCTCCGCCCGCGCATGGTTAGAGACAGCATAACCTTTGTCAACAGAGTCTTAACTATCGGCAAGGAATTCACCAAGGCGGTGCAACTACTGCGTGATACTTTCAAAGACGGGGCTCCCACGTTGAAGGCTCGGGAGATCCTACACTTATATTCAATCAAGCCAGGCTTTTTAGTGTTCAAGCAAAACGCCTCGGCACTGTTCATGAGCTATAACCCGCACCATTTCGCTCAACCGTCGGGTTACAATTAGGCTGTCCCCCTTGAGGCTTCTTAGCCAAGTCTGTCGCTACGGAAGAGGGTATTCGCAGCGCGCTGCATCATTTTATGCGACTAAATACGGGATCCAACTCTCTCATCAGCGAGCCGGGCTACGTACCGAAAGCTTCGAACTCTTACGTGGTGTGGTACCAGCATGCGATGGATGTTGTTATCCGGGAAGAGAGGCGGCTATTACTTGATCATAAGGATGCTGTCCCAGCTGGTAACCCAGCAGTCCCTTTGAAGCGATGGACCGCCGTTCTTCCTTTCTTAAGACAAGTCACTACGGTTATGGTCCCGTGCGCCTTCCCTGCGAAGCCTCAGCCTAATGTTCCCGTAACTGCGATAGCCGTGGCGTCCCCAGAACCTGGTGCTGGTACGGAAATTAAAACCTGCCGCCCGAAAATGCCTGGCAAGCGCAAAATCTTGTCATCGGCCGCCGGTGTCTACTCGCAGAAAAAGAAGAAGTTGCTATTTCTGCTAATGTCATATTTGGCCAGGAGCCACATGCTTCCTACAGTGAGGGCTTGTGCGAATACGGTACCAACAAGGGTTTGTTCGACATGCCTACGACTGACACTGATCTTCAGGCTGCCCTCACAGCTTCCGAGCGACTGGCTCGTGAGGAAGCGGTGTTGATCACTATCGTGAAGTCAGGTATACTTCAGTCGTATTCTTCTGCTTCTATCCCTTTCTTGTTATTATGCTTTTACTAACGCTCTCTTCTTCAACAGGTATTTCTGCCGAATAGGCTCTTGCGGCTTCCCTCAAGACGTTCGAGGAGGAAGAGAGACTCTGCGCTTCTTTGGGTCTTGGTATAAGTTGCTTCATTACACCTTTATTCTTTTTATTCGTGCTCTGACCCTTTCTTTTACTTTATTGCAGGGACTACCTCAACTCAGGTTATTCCAAGTGCAGTGTCGATCCCAAGTGGTGATGCGACAAAACTTCTAGAGCCAGCTACTATGGCCACGGTCATCCCAAAGTCACCGTAGGAAGCTTTGTTGAAGCAGCCGGTGATGGACACCGGAGCGGCTCCGGAGGCAAAGCTCGGATCGAACGACGACGTCCCCTTATCAGAAGTCTTGAGGAGATCATTTCTCACTGCTCAGACCAAAAGGAAGCGCAGGAAGCATGCGACGAGGGAACACGATGCCGGTTTGGCCGTAAGTGCAGGCTCAAGCAGTATTCCGCTTGCTGATACTCCTTCGGCGGATGTTCCCTCTGCCCTGTCAACCGTCCGTAGACAGGTTGCACGCACAGCTCGGGAAGAAACTGAAAAGCTGCTCCAAGGTAATGTAACGCCTAGTATTTCATTAGAACTTGGTCCTCGAATTCTGACATACTCAATTTTTTTCACGTAGGGCCGAGTCCTGGCGACGGTATGGCAGGTGAAACGCCGGCGATTACAGAGCCCGAAGTGGCTACTCTTTCTCGAGAATCTGGGACTGTCCAGACCGCTGCCTTTCTCCCTGTGGCTCTTTGGTATCGGCGGGAATCGCAAAAGTTACGACGGCCCTCGTCGAGTCAGGGGATGAGGCTATGGGCACAGAATCTATTCCTCCGAGAGAGAGTGAAGAAGCCATTACACCTGGTGATGCTTCCGTCGCGGTTTTGGTCCATGACCTATCAGGTAGTCCTTGGGTCACTGTTTTTGAATTTCTCAATCTTGTTCAGCCCTTCTGATGATATTTTGTTTTTCTTTAGTATAGGCGTGGTGAACACTGAGGCTATGCCGTCTGAAGGAGTATCGACGGTCGCTGCTCTGACGGTCGTCGTCCCCTCGCCTTCTCTCCTTTCAGTGGAAATCGCTCCACCTTCTGGTATTGGTTAGTATATTCTTCAGCTAACGTCTCCCCCTTTCTTTTATGAATAGATGTATTGTAGCTAAGTCTTCTTCATATTGATCATAGCGTCACGGGTCGGGGGAGGAGACGAGAGAATAGCCGTGCCTCCGGTACTCTCCATCATGCCGCCTGTCACAGCTGGTATAATAGACTTCGTCGCTCATGTGTTTTCTTTATTTCCCGAGTCGACATTTGACCGTAATTCATTTTGCAGCAATTGCTCCAGCTCCAGCTCCTTTTGAGTCTCGCATTCCAATGCCTGCAGGACCCTTTGCTAAACACATATCTTCCTGGGGCGTCGCAAATAGCCGGCGAATGTTGAGCGAATTTATCGAAGATCTCAATGCCGAGGCCGTCACTTCTGCTACGGATTTTGTCTTTGAATTCAATCCAATGCTGGCGACACTCATGAACTTCCATGATGAAGATCTCGTCGGCTCTTGGATTGATTACTGCAGAATGATCGAGGCTTGCCTGCATGAAATTGAGCTCAAGTATCTCGCTCGTGAGGTATTGCTTCAAAATCCCAGTGGGCTGCGTGGGTCGAGCATAGTGTTCCTTTCATTCGCCATTTTGAACAAGAGCCGACCCTGAGATGAAAGGAACATGAGGTGGCTTCCGGCGAATCTGTCCGATTGCGCGCCCAGGTTGAAGCGAATGCTGCACAGCTAAAAACTGTTTCGACAACCTCCAGCGATATATTTCAGATGGGTTAACGCTGAGGCGGACGCTTGACTTCACTGAGCGGGTCATGCAGGACTGCGAAGCGGCCATGCTAGAAACCGATGAAAAGCTTTTGTCTTGTTTGCGACAACGAACTCAAGTTGAAGTGGAGTTGGCCGCGATGGCTGACCATGAGAAAGGATTGAGAGGAGCGCAAGAGCGGCTTGCTGATTTGTTGAAGACGCCTCCTCCTTAATAACCGTCTTTGTACCCCCTTTTTTTGTACCGATTGTAAACTTGTGATTCATGAATAAAATGTAATCATTTTGATTCCTTTATGAAATGTATCTTGTATACACATGAATTCATGAATAAAAGATATATCTTATTTCACATTGGTATGTGACTCTGGCAAATGTGTCTCGTAGATAGTCTATCTTGATCTCCTTGTAGGGCAGCGATGGCTTAGGAAACAAGTTCGGATCTGCCACCTAAGACTTTTCAACTTTATGAGCCGTGAGGGTCTCATAAAAACTTCTCCCTACGAGTCGAGGGGATCCCGTAGGTGTATTTTCACCTTAGGAGTCGTGAGGACTTCTAAGTGCGTTTTCTCTTGAGAGTCGTAAGGATCTCACAAGAGAATTTCCCCCCTTATAGGTCGAGAGGACTCGTAAGTGATTTTACCCTCCTTGTCGATATTTGACTTTGGAGAGTGTGGACCGTGGATAGTATACAATGGTCCATCTTGGACCGACTTGTAGGGCCCCAGTGCTCAGGAAACAGGTTGATATCCCCGTTGCCTAAGGCTTTTCCCTACGAGTCAAGACGAATCGAGAAGTTCTCGCAGGAACAATATTTTCCCTATGAGTCGAGACGAATCGATAAGTTCTCGCAACAATGTCCTAACGTCACAGTTAACAAAGAAGTCCATTAGGGTCTGTGGTACTAGGGCTTTTATCCGTCGTACCGTCTCGTCGGCCGATGTATTCCCTGATACGCAATCTTGCTGTTCAAGTAGCCCCGCGGCTGTCGTGTCTCTAATCCCTTCAAGGGCTGGACAAGACGTCTTAAAGTAATCTTCCAGGTGATATTACCGTCGGAAGAGCAAGCGTTAGGGATATTCCATGCCGCTTTTTACTTAAGGTTAGGCTCAGTTTGGGAGCCCCGATGAGTCATGACCACTCCGCGCTAGTGAGGGATGATCCCCGATAGTCTTTCAAGTCTCATTTGAGTTGCCGTTAAGACCCTGAAGCTAGGGATCTTCCTTTGCTTCGTTTGTTGACATTGTGTCTGAAATATTGCGATGATTGTCAAGGTTGTCTCTGGGTTGTCTGTGAACCGTCGAGGCTTGGAACTAGGGACTTTGCCATGGCTCCGTTTGTCGATGACGCGTCTGTATCCTGTTAGAGTGAGAAGAAACGTCATTGTTGATCTCTGGGATATCTGTGAATCGTCGAGATTTGGAACTAGGGAATTTGCCATGGCTCCGCTTTGTTGACGTTGCGTCTGCATCCGTCAAGTTGGCCAATGTATTCCCCGATACGTAATCTTGCTGTTCGAGTGTCCGTGCGACTGTCATATCTCTAATCCCTTTCGGGGACGGGACAAGACGTCTTCAAGTAATCTTCCAGGTGATATTACCGTCGGAAGATCAAGCATTAAGGATATTCCATGCCGCTTTTTACTTGAGGTTAGGCTCAGTTTGGGGAGCCTCGATGAGTCATGACAATTCCGCGCTGGCGTGGGATGATCTCCGATAGTCTTTCGGGTCTCATTTGAGTTGCCGTCAAGACCCTGAAGCTAGGGATCTTCCTTTGCTTCGTTTGTTGACATTGTGTCTGCAATATTGCGACGAATGTCGAGGTTGTCTATGGGTTGTCTGTGAACCGTCGAGGCTTAGAACTAGGGACTTTGCCATGGCTCCATTTTTCGATGTCACGTCTGTAAACTGTTGGAGTGAGAAGAAACGTCGTTGTTGATCTCTGGGATATCTGTGAACCGTCGAGATTTGGAACTAGGGACTTTTCCATGGCTCCGCTTTGTTGACGTTGCTTCTGCATCCGTTAAGTTGGCTGATGCATTCTCCGATACGTAATCTTGCTGTTCGAGTGTCCTTGCGACTGTCATGTCTCTGATCCCTTCGGGGACTGGACAAGACATCTTCAAGTAATCTTCCAGGTAATATTACCGTCGGAAGAGCAAACGTTAGGGATATTCCATGCCACTTTTTACTTGAGGTTAGGCTCAGTTTGGGGAGCCCCGATGAGTTATGATCATTCCGTGTGGACGTGGGATGATCTCCGATAGTCTTTCAGGTCTCATTTGAGTTGCCGTCAAGACCCTGAAGCTAGGGATCTTCCTTTGCTTCGTTTGTTGACATTGTGTCTGCAATATTGCGACGAACGTCGAGGTTTTCTCTAGGTTGTCTATGAACCATTGAGGCTTGGCACTAGGGACTTTTCCATGGCTTTGTTTGTCGATGTCGCGTCTGTATCCTGTTGGAGTGAGAAGAAACGTCGTTGTTGATCTCTGGGCTATCTGTGAACCGTCGAGATTTGGAACTAGGGACTTTACCATGGCTCCGCTTTGTTGACGTTGCGTCTGCATCCGTCAAGTTGGCCGATGCATTCCCCGATACGCAATCTTGCTGTTCGAGTGTCCTTGCGACTGTCATGTCTCTGATCCCTTCGGGGACTGAACAAGACGTCTTCAAGTAATCTTCCAGGTGATATTACCGTCGGAAGAGAAAGCGTTAGGGATATTCTATGCCGCTTTTTACTTGAGGTTAGGCTTAGTTTGGGGAGCCCCGATGAGTCATGACCACTCCGCGCTGGCGTGGGATGATCTTAGATAGTCTTTCACGTCTCATTTGAGTTGCCATCAAGACCTTGAAGCTAGGGATCTTCCTTTGCTTCATTTGTTGACATTGTGTCTGCAATATTGTGACGAATGTCGAGGTTGTCTCTGGGTTGTCTGTGAACCGTCGAGGTTTGGAACTAGGGACTTTTCCATGGCTCCATTTGTCGATGTCGCGTCTGTATCCTGTTGGAGTGAGAAGAAACGTCGTTGTGGATATCTAGGCTATTTGTGAACCGTCGAGATATGGAAATAGGGACTTTGCCATGGCTCCGCTTTGTTGATGTTGTGTCTGCATCCGTCAAACTGGCTGATGCATTCCCCGATACGCAATCTTTCTGTTCGAGTGTCCTTGCATCTGTCATGTCTCTGATCCTTTCGGGGACTAGACAAGACATCTTCAAGTAATCTTCCAGGTGATATTACCGTCGGAAGAGCAAGCGTTAAGGATATTCCATGCTTCTTTTTACTTGAGGTTAGGCTCAGTTTGAGAAGCCCCGATTGTTACTTGTATATATGCCCTAGAGGCTATTGTTGTACATATGATGTATATTATAGTGGATGGTTGGATATATATAGAGAGGACTTTCTTGCTCGATATGATAGTATGTTATCTGGTTTTACTTTATCTTAACATGTTGACTTGTATTGGTTTACTGTCTTGCTCTCACATGTTGATAAAGCCCTCAGGATATGTACTCGACTACTAAGACTATGATGTAGATCATACTAGTGGGGCCAGGGTAGTCCAAGAGTAGATCCTATAACTGTTCCTAGTCGAGAGAGTATCGAGACAGGGCATCGATATTCCAGAGTAGACTAGCGTATATGCTTCTCAACCCATATGATGGGCGATGGATGATCCCATATCCATTGGTGTTTGACATCGGAGAAGGTATATGGATGCTCAGTGGAGACTGAGTACACTGAACGGACTCGCCAAGAACTCCTAGATGGTATTATACCTATCGTCAGATAGCAGTTCTCAGGTGACACTGGTACAGGTTAGTCTGTAGACTCGAGATCGTCATAGAGTCTTGTGTGATTCCCACTGTGCTTTGATTTCCACGTTACCACGTTCATGAGAACGTGCAAAACGGTGGCTTTTAGGTATAGTCCCGAATCACATGGAGGAAATGAGCGTTAGGAGGGATTTCGTCTCTCCCAGTATTGGGGGTTGATGTTGCGCTGTGTTCGATTGGCTATAACTGGAAGTCCCTAGCCAGGGCTGATATGGAGATTGTTCCCCTCCGAACGGCGGCCTGGACTCGGGCGTCCGTGCCTGAGGTTCGGGGCAGATGCTAATTGGTGTTATCCGTCTACCTCTCCGAAGATGCCAAGTTGATCCATGGCACCGTGCATCGGAGGCTTAGACGGATGCGGCCGATGTAGCAGACTTCGTCAGATTCCCCCTCGTGGAGGGGTTTTTGATTGTGGGGACACTCTTCCCTACAGGCGCAAGCCCCTGCAGTTAATTACGCTACCGCATCGCGGTAACAACTTTCTCCTTCTCCAGCTGGTCACTTCGTGTCGTGGGTGTTTGTTTCAAGTTTTGTTGCCCGTGGATTGTTTACGGAGACTGAGTTACGTCGTCGCCCGTAGGGCGTGGACTAGTCCAAATCCGTGTTTATCTTAGATTTGGGTTTGGGGGTTTGGTTTGAGGATACGTCAGCCATACTTGAGGCTAAGATCAACTCAAACGTTTGTTAAGGATACGTTAGTCTAACGTTGAGACTAAGATCAACTTAATGGGATCATTTAGATCCGACAAGGGAGTATTTTAGGCTCCATTGTTCCAGTTTAGGGACATAGTGGTCCATCGTATATGTGGCCGTCGGGACCCGTCACCTCTCTGACGACGTTGAAGGATTACAACGACGGATGTCAGAGGAGTTCAGAGATGTACCCTCGAGCCAGAGTTAATTTGGGGGATTCATAGTCCAGTCTGTTTGAAGGTTTAAGGATACGTTAGCCATCTTTGAGGCAAAGATCAACTTAAACGGGACCGTTTAGATCCGACAAAAGAGTATGCGGGGCTCTGTTGTTCTAGTTTAAGGACATTGCAGTCCATGGGTAGTTTAAGGACATTGCGGTCCATGGGTAGTTTAAGGACATTGCGGTCCATTGTTAGTTTTAAGACATCTCGGTCAAGGTTAAGGACGTCATAGTCCATAGGTTTAAGGACTCCACAGTCCGGTATGTGCTCTGGATGCTTCACACGGGTTCACTGTCGTGCTTGGCGAGGACCAGGCTCCGCTCTGGGCGTTTTCCGCGGGGTCAAAGAGTGACGTTATCCACGTTCCACGTAACCAGGAATTTTGCACTAGATGCTTCACACGGGTTCACTGCCGTGCTCGGCGAGGACTAGGCTCCGCTCTGGGCGTTTTCCGCGGGGTCAAAGAGTGACGTTATCCGCGTTCCACGTGACCAGGAATTTTGCACTAGATGCTTCACACGGGTTCACTGCCATGCTCGGCGAGGACTAGGCTCCGCTCTGGGCGTTTTCTGCGGGGTCAAAGAGTGACGTTATCCGCGTTCCACGTGACCAGGAATTTTGCACTAGATGCTTCACACGGGTTCACTGCCGTGCTCGGCGAGGACTAGGCTCCGCTCTGGGCGTTTTCCGCGGGGTCAAAGAGTGACGTTATCCGCGTTCCATGTGACCAGGAATTTTGCATTAGACATGGGTTTAAGGACCCCACAGTCCATATCATGGGTGGTCATCGGGACCCGTCACCTCTTTGAAGACATTGAGGGATTACAATGCCAAGTATCAAAGGAGTGAAGAGATGTACCCTAGAACCGGGATGGATTAAATAGTCCTTGGCCCAATTTGGGATCAAGACCCATTAATTATATTATGAGCCCATTGGCCCAGTTAATTACGAATTGAGGACTTATGGCCAGCTTGGGCTAAGTCCTATCATGTCTGGAATATTGACTTCTTGTTGGTCCATTAAGGGAGAGGCTTTGCCTCTATCCCTTTAGCCAATTGGGCCAAAGCCTAGTGTTAAACACTACAGAGCAATCAGTGTTGAGCACTGGGAATGAGGTTGACAAGTTAGTGTTTAACACTAAAAGATAATTGGTGTTAAACACCAGCAACAAGGCTTTCAAATTAGTGTTAAACACTAAAACAGATCAGTATCAAGCATCGGCAACAGAGCTCTCAAATTAGTGTTAAACACTAAGGTAGTCAGTGTTGAACACTGCAAATAAAGTTCTTTGATTAGTGTTGAACACTACGGCCCAACAGTGTTTTAACACTGGATTCAGGAATTCCAACTTAGTGTTAAACACTAAAGCAAGAGGGGTCACGTGGCGACATGTGAGAGCGCCCTCCCTTCATTTATTCTGCTGAGATTACTGCATCTTTCAGAGCATCACGTGCCATCACGTGATGGGCATTCAAACGCTTATATGTTAGAGCTTCTGCCGAGGGTCACGTGGGTCACGTGGGGCACTGCTTCAAAGGGGCTTTCTGTAGATCTCTTGGAGGGTCACGTGGTGGCACGTGACCCTGCCTCTATGCATGTTGTTTAGAGAATCTGTTGATCCTTTTTTCGGGAATTAAATTCCTCGAGCTTTAAATTTCAGAGGAATTGAATTCCTACTTCCTTTTGAAGACTTATATTCTGGAGTAGAGTTGAACTCTGAATCTTCTGTAGGAATTAAATTCCTCGTATATGTGAAGAACTGAATAGGGTTAAACCCTAATAAAAGCTTTTAAGGAATTAAATTCCCATTCTCTGTTAAATTATGATCAAGGGAATTAAATCCCCGCTGTTCCAACAGAACTAGGTTCTTAATTAGGGTTAAACCCTGGTTTCTTTTTTGTTCTGAAGGAATTAAATTCCCATGACACAGGGTCAAGTCCTAATTTTATTTTAAAGGAATTAAATTCCTATAGTTCTGTGAGAATTAAATTCCCGTGCTTCCATTCCCTCTCTATGTTTTGGATCTGCATGGCAGGATCTCAACCCATTGAGAATTAAATTCTCAACCTAAAGGGGAGATGTGCACTTTGCAGATCCTCTATCAAAGAGAGAAGAAATGTGTTTTTCTGTTTTATATTATCAGAGTTAAACTCTGTTAAGAATTAAATTCTCCTTCTTTCAAAAAGCCTTCCCCTTCTTACCTAGGGTTTTCCTTTGCAGAAGCTCCAAATTCCTCAAAGTATCCAGGCTCTCTCCTTTTTTCTCCCTCTGTGTATCTCCCTTTTTTTGTCTCTTGGCTCCTATTTATAGGAGAAGCAGCCGAATCAATTAGTTTTTGATGAATCTTCATTAAGAGATTTAATTTGCATCCATCATTCGTTTTTGACCTTTGGATTATTAGGTGAATTTTATTCACCATTGGATTTCAAGTCCCGGGATTCTCCTTTGTTATTTCGGTTAGATTTAAATGGGAAATCTTTCCAAACTCGAGATTTTCCCATAGATAGATGATATTTAATCATCTCTGAATCTTTAATTCGATCGGTTCCAGATAGTCACTTTCCTTTGGAAAGATTTGAATCTCCTTCAGCATTTAATTCTGTTGACAAAATGGGCTTTGAAAGCCGGTCATGTGTAACCACGTGACCCATGGTCACGTGTGGGCACGTGACCTTGTAACGAGCCTTTTTCTTCTTTTGCACTCTGCCTTCTTCTGCTGCTTAGCCGTCACGTGCCACCACGTGACCCCTGGTCACGTGTGAGCACGTGACCCTCATCTGGAGCCTTTTCTTGGGTTTAATCAGGGAACCGGTGTGCCTTTGACGCTTGCATTTAAATGTCACATGTCTACACGTGACCCTAGTCACGTGGGAGCACGTGACCCTCTTCTGAAGCTTTTCCCAGAAGCTTTCCTGATTTTAAATCAGGAAACAAATGCCTCCACAGCGTTGTTCTCATGTGTCTGCACGTGAGTGCAACGCTGTCACCTCTTGTGACCGTTGGATTCCTCTAGGGATCTGGGGAGATGAAACATTTCCATTGCCTTCTATAAATACCTCTGTCTCTTCATAGGAGCCTTCACTTTGCTCATCTTCTTCTTCTGAGAATTTCTTCCTTGAGAATTTAATTCTCGCTTTCAGAGCTTAGTTCTCTGTCTTGAAGCAATCTTCAGAGTTTAACTCTGTTCGAAAAGAATCCTTTTTCTCAGGTAATGTTCTTGGACAACGATGGACCTTCACATTTTTCTGGATTTTAAATCCAAAACAAGGGTTTTTACCCTTTTTCCTTCATATTTTCCATAAGAACATGAAACCGCTTAACCTTCAAACTGTAGATCTCTTAGGGTTTAGATGATCTTTGGGGAGATGATGATGGCGTTTCAACCCCATGGAATTTAATTCCATCAAAAATGTTTCCGGGATTTTAATTCCCTTTTCTCAGAAAGGAATTTAATTCCAATGAAGGATCTGATTTCTTCACGCGGAGGCTTCTTGAGGTCTCTTGGCCCTAGGTTGTTCTTCTGCAATTAATGCGATGAGGGTTTTGTAATGATGTCTTCTGTGGGAATTTAATTCCTTTGATTTTGCTGGATTCATTATAGAGCCCGAGACAGCTTCTGTTGGGGGGGGGAATGTGCATGGTCATCATTCCTTATTAAAAGAGGATATTCCCTTTGTTTTATTGTAACGATTTGGCCTTATTATTAATGAGCCGTCATCCGGATTCTGTGGGGCCCATATGTTTTGTAGCTAATGACCCCAGAAAACTCTACTGTTGCTTTCTTTAACTAGTCTTCATGTTTATGCATGAATATACGTTGCTGACTTTTCTTCTAACGGTCCTCCTTTATTGGATTTCAGGTGCGATGGCTTCTGTTCCGCGCTTTCCCTTTTCTCGCTCAGAGGCTGCTTTTCCTCAGTCGCCGTCTGATGAGGAAGCGATGGCGATGATTCGGGCCCATGACCCGAACTACACCAACCTTCTTCAATGGGGACCTTGGTACAATCAGATTATTCAGGGTCGCCGGAGCTTTCTTTGCGCGGTGCCGACGGAGCCCACTTTCCCATTTTTACCGATGGATCCTCCAAGGACAGCTTTTGCTGTGGAAATGCCCAACTGGACTCCAACGGGGAGGCTGGAGCCTTCGACGACCGGCATTCCGAACCATCCGATCCCGGCCATAGACATCTTGGGACGGCGTATCTGCCAGGGTGAGGCCCACCCGTGGGGGCAAATTTATAAGATAGGGCTCACTCCTAGGCATCCTACGGGCTACCTTCTCTGGGCTCGCTACATCCTTTCTGCCCATCGGGCGCGGTTGCAGAAAGTCGGGCTTTATCAGGCCATATACGCGTCACTATTCCATTACAAGTCCCCGCATGTCTGGTGGGTCAAGGCGTTTTTGAACCAGTGGAATCTTCCCACTAATACTTTCATTCTGGGAGATCGCGAGGTTTCGATTTCTCTGGCCGAATTTTATGATATCTCGGGGTTGCCGATAAGGGGTAATCTGTATGAGGAGTTGTTGCCTCCTGACGAGTACGTTTTTGAACCCGAGCCCGCCCCAGTTGACGGCCTGTCTGCTGAGAATGCTGTTCGCCACAAGCGCCCCAGTTTAATTAAGGCCCTAGGCATCTTCGACCGATTATTCACCGAGTCCGAGGAGCAGGGTGTCACTTTCAAGAGCTTCATTGCTCGTTTCCTTCGCGAGGACGCCTTATCGAAGACAGCCCCGAAGTTTGCCAACATTGGGGACCCCTTTGGGTTCGGTCCGAAGAGGTTGCCGACCAACGAATCAGATCTACCTCAGTATTACATCCCTATTATATCGCCGATCTTTTTTGAATCCATTGCTGTCCCAGGCATGGACGAGGAGACGTTCTTTGTGGGGTTTGTTAGTGTCTGGCTTAGTTGGTTCGTTATCCCCATGCATCGCCGCTTCATGAGAGCCTCGGTCATCTACCCGGCTCATCCCGGCCTTGGCGCACCTCTATAACGGATTGGGCACCGCAGCTAATACCTCTACGCCTGGCGTGGACGTAGTGAACTTTTCGCTTCATTATTTCACGTCGTGGATCGAAATGCATGTGCTGGGGTCTTTTGCTATGCATCAGAGGCCCGCCTTTTACGACGCCTATCCCTTCCCGCGACTTATGCAACTGGTGGGTGCTTCTGCTGCCGACCCAACTCAATTTGTGGCTATTCGGGTGCTGATTTCTCCTCATGCCACCGCTGGCAGGTTGGTTTTTAATGATCGGGTTTTGTCTACTCCTTCGGGTCCCGTTCAACAACTCTGGGACCAGTCGAAAGACAACGCGCCTTCTCTGAAGCCCTGGGAGGCCACGCATTTGTATACAATTAGACCGGGCTACTTGGTGTTTCGCCAGGACAGTGCAGCTCTTTTTATGCGGTACAATCCGCATCGATTTGCCCGGCAGCTTGGATACGACCAGGGTGTTCCTTTTGAGGCTTTTATAGTCGCCCCGATCCCTTCGCTCGATGCTGTTCGCGATGCCGCTCATCATTTCATGAGGCTGAACACCGGCTCTCATTTCATGGTCCTTGAAGCCGAGTACATGCCCCGATGCGTAGGTGCATTTACGGGCTGGTATCTTCATCGGATCACCCCAATTATTGCTGAAGAGAGAAGGGTTCTTCTTGGTCACGACGCCCCTCCTCAGGTCTCGGGAGCTAAGCTGCGACCGAGGGTTCCAGTCCGCTTCCCTTTGAGGGAGATTGGCGCTGCCCTTATTCCGGGGGAGTCAGGGGTAGACCTTACTCCGACAGCTGGTATGCCCTTGGGTTCCCGATCTCGGGGTAAACGGGCTCCGGTAGTAGCACTTCTGCCGGTGGCGGCACCGCCCCCCGTGGCGTCGACAATGGCGATGTCGTCCTCGGTTGTGGCACTGAGCGAAAGTAACAGGGATGAGGGCGCTGAAGGCGATGTGGGCCAGCGCCGCCCTAAGGCTTCACGAGGGAGGAAGCGGCCGTCCTCAGCGATCGGCTCCGGGTCTAAACGGCGGAGGAAAGCGGCTACCAGCCCGCTTGATTCTGTGGTGGAGTCTGAGCCTATCCATGAAGACGAACCATTGGCCTTGCAAGAGTCAAACGCTGGACTTCTCTTCCCGAGTTCGGCTGATGAGGAGGCTGCACAGTTGGCTGAGGCCATACGGCGTTCAAAAGACGCGTCCCATAACGCCCAGGTCCCGAAGAAGTCTTATCCCGCTGTAATTTTTTACGAAGACCCTTCGTGGATTCGGCGGCGATTTATCGGCCCTTTAGAGGAATGGGGGGAAAGGGCTTTGAAGCAGGCCGCTTCAGAAGACGCCACTGATGCGCTTTCTTTATGGACCGGCGGTCATGAATCGACCCTTAAACCCCGGCGAGCTCACCTCCTTGAGAAGGAGAAGCGGCTTGAAGAAGCCATATTGAGGGCTTCTTTGCGTATAGGTACGTTGTGCTTCTTTTGTAGTCTTTTTGATTATTTATGCTCGTGGGTATGTATCATTATTTTTGTTTGAATCGTGCAGAATCTTCGACGCTGGGGGAGTTCCCAACTGGCCCATTAAAGCTAAAGCCCGCCGAAATTCTTAATGAAGCTTTGCTGGATGTGGGGGGGGGCTGATGAGGCTGCTCCTCTCATGATAGAACCTCCAGCGGTGGTTCTTGATCAGGGAGTGCTCGCTCCTTTGGGGGAGGCTCCCTTGGAGGTCGCCGCCCCAATGGCTCTTACTGAGGTCGGCCCAAAGGCTGGAAGCGAGGTAGTCGGGACTACTCTCCCTTTGTTGGAGCCTGAGGTCACGGCGGAGACCGTTGAAGCCGCTATCCCCCCGGCTCAGAATGGGAGGAGTGTTGAAGGTATCCCTCTGCGTTTTAATCTAGCAACCCCTTCATAGTCTGAACTCTTTTATCTTTCCCAGAATTGCGCGGCTTGGCGGCCACGATCGCGGATCTGTCGCCTCGCCAGTCATTTCAGCGTTTATTGGAGATGGCAGCTCCGCAGGCGATCTCCCCTCAGCGTATTGTCCTTTCCTCTGGGCAAGGTTAGTGTCATTCGCCATTTTTTTACCATAGAATTGTTACTATTTTGCGAAATGACGTTGATGTCTCTTATAGTTTTAGAAGCCGACAATGAGGTTGAGGTCGTCGAAGGGCCAGGGGAACCTTCAGCTCCTACTTGCATGACTGTCGGTGAGTGACATTTTATCATAGTCCCATTCATTCTGCGTTTAAAAGTTTCACTAACATTCGCCAAATTTGAACAGCCCTGCCAGTCTCCATGGCTTTGGAATCACGCATTGTGATGCCGCCCGGCCCCTATGCTTTGCGGGCTTCAGAACGCTTGGCCCAATTGAGCCTTGTCTCCCTATCTTCTTTCGTCGAGGAGCTCCGTGCTGGTAGTGCGACTACAGCCGAAGCGTTTGCTGCTGAAGCTAACGGCTCCCTTCCTTTTCTCGCCACCTATCACCGCGAGGAGGTGGTGTGGTTCTGGGTGGAGTTCTTTTGGAAGGTGGAGGCTTGTTTGTACGCTCTCGAGTGTTCTCGCCTTTCCTCGGAGGCCGTGGCTGCAAAGGCGGAGTTACAGGGGCTGATAGCACGGTGCGCAGCAAACATGACGTCATGTGAGAAGAGGTTTGGTCGCAAGTTCTCGGAGAGGGAGCTAGCCTCCAAGGCGTTGAGCGAGCTTCAAGCCAATCTCACAGCCAAGGCCAACAAAGCGTATGAGCTCTGGCGGGTGCTTCAGGAGTCCATTAAAGAGGTGGTGGCTCTCGACAAAGCTGCCACGTTCACTCGTGAGAGGGTCGAGGCTCATAAGGCCACCGAGAAAGAGCTCGAAGCTCGGCTCGCTTCGTATCAGGCTCAGCAAGCTCAGGCGGAGGCTCGTCTTCTGGAGATCTTGCGTCATGAAGCCGTGGCTCAGCAACAGAATGATGAGCTGGTAAAATTATTGCACCGCCCGCCGGCTTGAGGACTTGTATCTTTTTTTCCTTTTTTGTACATACTCATGGATGAGAGTATCCTTTCTTTTTTTTTGTTTCTTTCATAAATTGTACTTTGTATCCATTTTGGTTTATGAATAAAAGATACAATTTTCCTCTCAATGATATGTCCCATTTTTATTGAATGCATTCTGCGGATACTATATCTTGATCTCCTTGCAGGACAGCGATGGCTCAGGGTTCAGGGTTAAGATCTGCTTCCTAAGACTTTTGCATTTTATGAGCCACGAGGGTCTCATAAAGAGTTTTTCTCCCTACAGGTCGAGAGGATCCCATAGGTGTAAGTTCTTCTTAAGAATCGTGAGGATTCTTAAGCGGGTTTTTCCTTGAGAGTCGCAAGGATCTCACAAGAGAGATTTTTCTTCCTTACAGGTCGTGAGGACTTGTAAGTGCTGGATGTGGTCGCCCTTGTCCGTGTTTTACGGAGTCAGAGGTTTCTCCAGGTATTGTAGTTTAAAGACGCCGCGGTCAAGGTTAAGGACCTCATAGTCCGTGGATTTAAGGACTCCACAGTCCGATGTTAGTTTTAAGACATCACGGTCAAGGTTAAGGACCTCATAGTCCGTGGATTTAGGGACTCCACAGTCCGATGTTAGTTTTAAGACATCACGGTCAAGGTTAAGGACCTCATAGTCCGTGGATTTAGGGACTCCACAGTCCGGTGTTTGGTTGCAGGGACCCGTCACCTCTTTGAATACGTTGAGGAATTACAACGCCAGGCATCAAAGGAGTGAAGAGATGTACCCTTAAACCAAGGCAGAATCCGTAGGGAATCGGGGGGGTTGATCGTTAGTTTTAAGACATCACGGTCGAGGTTAAGGACATCATAGTCCGTGGATTTTAAGGACTCCACAGTCCGGTATTTGCTCTGGATGCTTCACACGGGTTCACTGCCGTGCTCTGCGAGGACCAGGATCCGCTCTGGACGTTTTCCACGGGGTCAAAGAGTGACATTATCCGCGTTCCACGTAACCAGGAATTTTGCACTAGATGCTTCACACGGGTTCACTGCCGTGCTCGGCGAGGACTAGGCTCCGCTCTGGATGCTTCACACGGGTTCACTGTCGTGTTCTGAGAGGACCAGGATCCGCTCTGGACGTTTTCCACGGGGTCAAAGAGTGACGTTATCCGCGTTCCACGTAACCAGGAATTTTGCACTAGATGCTTCACACGGGTTCACTGCCGTGCTCGGCGAGGACTAGGCTCCGCTCTGGATGCTTCACACGGGTTCACTGCCGTGCTCTGCGAGGACCAGGATCCGCTCTGGACGTTTTCCACGGGGTCAAAGAGTGACGTTATCCGCGTTCCACGTAACCAGGAATTTTGCACTAGATGCTTCACACGGGTTCACTGCCGCGTTAGGCGAGGACTAGGCTCCGCTCTGGATACTTCACACGGGTTCATTGCCGTGCTCCGCGAGGACCAGGATCCGCTCTGGACGTTTTCCACGGGGTCAAAGAGTGACATTATCCGCGTTCCACGTAACCAAGAATTTTGCTGATTGTATCCGCATTTCACGGGATGGAGGTTTGACTCTCGGTGATATGTATATCGCCGAGCCATGGAACTGGGGGGTCGCCGCTGTTCCGTTTCGCTTGATGTTGTGTCTGCTGCCATGAGACGAACGAAGAGATGATCTCTAGGCTATCTGTGAACCGTCGAGATTTGGCTTCTCCTTATGATGAAACCTGGGGAAGGAGTATGATCCCTCTTTTTTTTGGCACCCCTGGATTGTATACAGGGGTAGATGTAACATCACCTGTAGGGCGAGGATTTCACTTTTATTTTATTTCTTTTTCCGCGATGCTCTATCATTTCAGCTTTTATATCGCGAAGGTCGCGATTGCCCCATCATTTCGGCTATTTTTCGCGGTGCCCAATCATTTCGGCTATTTATTTATTTTCTGCTCGCTGCTTTTTATTGCGAGTTGCCCCATCATTTCGGCTATTTTTCATGCCTTCATTTTTACTTGCTGCTTTTTATTGCAAGTTGCCCCATCATTTCGGCTATTTTATAGGCATGTGTGGCTTGCTAGCTTTTTCGCTGCAAGCCTGGATTTTAGGCACTGATTTCGGCATCAGCACCGCTACAACTGGAATGTTGCCAGGAGCGAATCATCATTTGCCTTTGTCGATGATGAACAAAGGTGGCTCAGCAAACAGGGTTAAGGGTCCTGTCGACCAAGGCTTTTGACTTCATGAGCCGTAAGGGTCTCACAAAGGTATTTCTCCCTACAAGTCGTGAGGATCTTGCAGGTGTATTTTCTCCTTAGGGATCGCGACGATTCCTAAGTGTGTGCTCCTCTGTAAGTCGTAAGGATCCTACAAGAGGGCTTTCTTCTTATGAATCGAGAGGACCTACAAGGGTTGGACTTTGCTGGGGAAATGTTTATTCGTGCCCGTGGATTGTATACAAGGGTCAGTATTGAGCCTCTTGTAGGGCAATATCGAAGGTTGTGGGGGATCTGCTTAAGAACAGGTTTAGGTTTCTGTAACTTAAGACTTTCAAATCTCATGAGCCGTGAGGGTCCCATAAGAGAATTCTCCTTACGAGTCGTGAGGATCTCGCAAGTGTATTTTCTCCTTAGAAATCGTGGGGATCCCTAAGTGTGTTGCTCCTTTGTGAGTCGTAAGGATCTCACGCGGGTGGTTTCTCCTTACAAGGTCGAGAGGACCCTATAAGTGTCTTTTAACGAGGTTGCGCCCTTTCGGGTTTTCACAAACACTCGCCGGTAGTCCTGCTGTTTTTACTCACGGAGCCCTTTCGGATTTTCATCCGTGCCCGTTTTGCTTGTGGACGCACCGTTTTTTATTCTTTTTTCTCTTTTTTTTATCTCGTCAGCCTAAGGATGCTGCAGTAGTAGTTTAGGGACGTTTCGGTCCGTCGTTAGTTTAAGGACATTTCGGTCCGTCGATAGTTTAAGGACGTTTCGGTCCGCCGTTAGTTTAAATACGTTTCGGTCCACCGTTAGTTTAAGGACGTTTCGGTCCATCGTTAGTTTAAGGACGTTTCGGTCCATCGTTATGGGAAGGCCAGCTGCTGCTTGTAAAGTCTGAGCCTAGGAAGATAGCAAGCGGACATAGTCGTCGTCATCTATCATTGACCCAGGCTATGGCTCATTAAGCATAGTATTTCTTTAAGAAGCAGTCGTTTATTGGCCTGAAAGGCCTTTCACCGTGCATGTCCATGAGTAGATAGGCTCCACCCTGGTAGACCTTGTCTATGATGTAAGGGCCTTCGTAGTTTGGCTCAAATTTCCCCCGCTTGGCACGATTGGGGATCATAGGTCTTTTGACCACTAGTACGAGTTCGCCTTGGTGGAATGTCCTCGGCCTGGTCAATCTTTCGTATGAGCGCGTCATCTTTGCTTTGTAGGCTTCTAGATGTTGTTGCGCTATGAGCCGGGTTTCGTCGAGGGAATCAAGCTCCTCAAGCCGAAGGTGAGCATTTTCTTCGTCCGTCAGCTCGTGGTGGACTGCCACTCGCAGAGAGGGTAATTCTATCTCGAGGGGGAGTACTGCTTCTGTACCGAACACCAACGCGTATGGCGTTGTGTTCGTGGCCGTCTTGAACGTAGTTCGATATGCCCAGAGAGCTTCTTGCAGCCTTTCGTGCCAGTCTCTCTTATTTCGGGACACCGTCTTTTTCATGATTTTCGTCAAGGTCTTGTTGAAGGTCTCAGCTAGACCGTTAGCTCGCGGATTATAAACTGAGGAATATCTCCAGTCTATATTGTGCTGCTGTGCGAAGCGGCTAATTTTATGACTTCGGTAGGCTGGCCCATTATCAGAGATGATCCTTCTTGGGGTTCCAAACCGGTATATGAAATGCGTTTTGAAGAAATGGAGGATGTTCTCCGTCTTCACTTCCCTCAACGGTACCCGCCTCTGCCCATTTGGAGAAGTAGTCAGTCGTCGCTAGGATGAAACGATGTCCCTTAGACGATGCTGGTTCGATGGGGCCAACTATATCAGTCCCCCACATTTCGAAAGGCCAGCTAGTCACTGTTGGGTGTAGCGGATTTGGATGCTGATGGATGAAGTCCCCATGAATTTGGCATGAGTGACATTGCTTCGCATATTCGATGCAGTCCTGAATCATCGTGGGCCAATAATAGCCCATCCGTTTTATCTTCAACTTCATCTTAGGGCCTGCTTGGTGGGAACCGCAGAGTCCGTCGTGAACTTCTTGGACGACCCTTCTCGCTTCGTCAGGTCCTAGGCATCTCAGCCACAGAGAATCGAATGACCTCTTGTATAGAGTATTGTTGACGAAGGCGAAAGACAGAGCTCGTTTCACGAGCTGATGTCTTATGGACGCTTCTTCAGGCATTCGGTGGAACTTGAAGTAATCTATGAAGACTTCTCTCCAGTCCTCGGTAATTTCCCAGTCCTTTATTTGCAGGGTCGTCCCCTCGTTCGCTCCTTTTTCTTCAGATGATTCCGGAGATACTTCTGCTGGGGCAAGCACTCGACGGCTTTGTACTACGATTCTAACGTCGTCGAGGTTCTCGTCAGCCAGTTCTTTAGCAAGTTTGGCTAGTGCGTCCGCTTTGCTGTTTTCCGCGCGCGGTATGCTCTCCAAAGTATAGGAGGGAATTTGGGTTAGCAGTTGTTGCACTTTTTCACCGTATTTTACCAATTCCGGTTTGCATGTTTGGTAATCGCCGTTCACTTGACTGACGACTAGCTGGGAGTCCCCATATATGAGAAGGTCTTCAATTCCCATGTCAATGGCGATCTCGAGGCCTGCTATCAAAGCCTCATATTCAGCTTCATTGTTCGTTCTTGGCTCTGTTAAGGAGAAGGCGAAGCGCATTATTCCTCCTTGTGGGGTCACAAAGATGAGTCCTACCCCCGATTTGATCATTGGCGTACTTTGCTTGTGCTTCTTTATGGAGGACGCTCCATCGAAATAGAGTTCCCATCGGGTGCTTCCGCCGCTAATCGCATCAAATGCATGCTCGTCAGGCAAATCACAGTTCAGGGGAGAATCGGCCGGTATCGGGTGCTCGGCGAGGAAGTCGGCAATGGCCTGGCCTTTCACTGCCTTAAGAGGTTGATACGTTATCGAGAACTCCATTAAGAGTAGGGCCCATTTAGCGAGTCGTCTCGTCAATATGGCTTTTGACATCAAGTATTTAAGGGGGTCCACTTTTGAAATAAGACGGACTTCATGCGCCAACGCATAGTGCCTGAGCTTTGTTATCGCGAAGATTAACGCCAAGCAATGTTTTTCAATGGGAGAGTAGTTGCTTTCTGCCCCCAGCAGAACTCGACTTAAGTAGTAGAGTGCTCTCTCTTTTCCCTGATCGTTCTCTTGTGCCCATAATGCGCCCAAGGAACCTTAGAGGGCGGTTGTATAAAGAATGAGGGGTTTTCCTTTGACCGGCGCGGCCAACACCGGAGGGTTCTGCAGGTATTGCTTGATCTCGTCTAGTGCGCCTTGGCATTTGTGATCCCAAACGAACGGAGTTCCCTTTTTCATCAGGTGGGTGTAAGGACGGCATTTGCCGGAAAGATTGGCGATAAATCGCCGGATGTATGCGAGCTTCCCTTGGAGAGACCGCAACTGTTTGGGGGTTCTTGGCGGAGGCATTTCCATGATCGCTTTAATCTTTGACGGATCTATTTCGATACCTCGGTGTCGAACGATGAATCCCAGGAATTTGCCTGAGGAAACTCCAAACGCGCATTTGAGGGGATTCATTTTCAAATTATATTGCCGAAGGCGTTGAAATACAGTCTCCAGATGGTTTAAATGCTCTTCGTATGACATGCTTTTTACTACGAGGTCATCGATATAGCACTCGACGACGTCATGTATGAGGTCGTCGAAGATCTTTGTCATGGCCCTTTGATAGGTAGCGCCAGCGTTCTTTAGACCAAAGGGCATAACCCTGTAGCAGAATATACCCAAAGGGGTCCGGAAAGCGGTGTGCTTCTGGTCTTCGGGATGCATCTTTATCTGATTGTATCCTGACGAACCGTCCATAAAGGAGAAAACCTCGTGAGTGGACATGTTATCTATCATTAGCTCGGTTACTTGTACTGGGAAATCGTCATTTGGACAGGCTTTATTGAGATCCCTGAAATCCACGCATATGCGTACCGTCCCATTCTTCTTCATTACCGGGACGATATTGGCGATCCAGTCAGGATATTGAACTTCTTGGATAAATCCAGAATCGATCAGCTTCTTGACTTCGGCGTTGATGCTTATTTCAAGCTCGAGTCGCATCCTTCTTGGCGCTTGCTTGACTGGCTTGATATCTGGGGATATTGCTAATTTATGCACAGCAACCTCCGGATCTAATCCTGGCATTTCAGAGTAGTTCCACGCGAAGCAGTCTTTATGCCGTAGAAGCACGTTCTTTAACGCGGCCACCCTTTCTTCAGAGAGTAGCTCGCTGACAAATGTCGGTCGCGGGTCATCTGCCGATCCCAACTCAATCTTCCTGAGGTTATCTACCGTAGTATGTATACCATCTTCCAGTTCTTTCGGAGCTGGCGGAAATTCTGAGATCACCTCATCATCGCTGTTCTCAAAGCACCGGGGAAGGTCATCCACGTTCTCGCGCTCTTCTTTTAGTATCGCGATCGTATAACAGGTGCGAATCCGCTCCCAGGACTAAGGTGGATCCGGTTTTGCTCTTGCGGCCTTGGGTTCATGCTTTTGTGGCGGCGTTACCCTCCAGCTGTTGGATAAAGCGAATCTGCCCCGTTGGTACTGGTCCTCGACCCAGTTCTTGAAGGTGAAGCAGTCTTCGGTAGGATGTCCTATGGCTTGATGATAAGAGCAATAGCTCGAACGAGAAGCCTTGTTAGCTTGCTCAGGGTGTCTAGACTCTGGAAGCGCGATCATTCGATGTTTTAAAGCGAGCTTGAGTAACTTCTCCGTCTTGTTTCGGGGGAAGGAGTACGCTCGACTCATCTTCTCCATGAGGGACGAATCCGAGCCGCGCAGTACCCGTAACCCTCTAATCTTGCGTCGTTGTTGTCGGCTCCTCTTCCCACTTCTTAATTTATTTCCGTCTCCGCATCGGGCCTTTCGCACAACGGGTTGACAAAGATGAGCATCTTTGTCTTTTGGAGCCTGTTGAAATAGACGTTGCGTCCTGGCCTTCTCGTAGATGGCCATCTTGCGGTTGTGGTCTTCCTGAGCTTTCTGACCCATTTTCCTGATAGGCTTGTCCGTTCGTTCTTCAAACGATGGACTCGGCGCTTCAATCGCGGGGTCTAGTTTTGATGAGGGGTTGGCATCTCCTGACAGGGCGTCCTCTTCTTCATCAAAGGTATATATAGTGTAGCTGCTGTGAGCCCGTTCCCGTTTTCCGGCTCTCGCGTATCCAAGCCCAAGTGTTTCCATTTTCCCGTTGGGCAATTTGCGTTGAGTCCCAGGGAAATCCCAAATCTTGTTGTAGAACCGAGCCTACCGAACAGTCTGTTTTAAGGGTACTCCTTGGCGCTTCAATAGCTTCTTTAATCCATTTGTATAGTATCTGGGCAGACGGATGGGTTGGAGCCTGTCGAGTGTAGCATCCGCGCCATGCCAGATCTCTTTCTCTACTTTCGACTCCGAGGATCGGTAGAATAGGATTGCCTTCTCACCCCTTTGCCTGGGAGGGACGTAAAATGTTTGCAGGTCCTGCACATTGTAAGCTTGAAGTGTGTCGAGATCCTTGTAGTGTACTCGCGGCACCATGGTGATTTGCAAACTCTGATCATCGCTAGGGGGTGCTTGTATTGACGGCCGATTGGAGAACACGGCATTAACCTCATCTTCCGAGTCACTTCCAAAGACCAACATGGGGGAGGACGTCCCCGGGTTGTTGCGTTGAGATGGCCCGGCATAAACTATCTCTTCCTCTTCTTCAGTATCGCTCCCGAAAACAGGGATGGCGGCGGTGGCTTTGTTCACCGACTTGCGACACCTTTCTGTATCCTCGAAATCTGGCAAAAAGTACTTCGCATATTCGTATTTGCGGACTTCGTTCACGGAAAATGGGTTCAGCTCACCTGTTACGGTATACTCGAAACCATCCTTAAAGTACTTCATACACTGATGTTCCGTAGAAGGGATGATGTTGTACTCGTGTAGCCAAGGACGACCGAGCAAGGCGTTGTAGCAGGTCTTGGCGTCGATGACATAGAACTTGATGTCTGTGACGAGAAGTCCAAAGCGTAGTGTTAGTATCACAGATCCGAGAGTCCGTGACGATTGTGAATCGAAACCGGAGATAGTAATTTTTTCACGAGCGAGATGTTGCACACTCATGCAGATTTCCTTCAACACCCGAACATTAAGGAGATTGACGGAGGATCCATTATCCACCAGGATCTTGCCTATCTTGATATCATGGCAGTATCCGGAGACATATAGGGGACGGTTATGGTCGCACGTCCCGAGAAGGAGGTCTTCATCACCGAAAGTGATATCGGCTGTATGCACTTCCTCCTGTTCATCCTTCATCTTTTCAGTGGCGAGGAAGGCTTGGAATTGGTCAGGTTCTTGTAACGCCTTAATTAGTGAGTCTCGCGCTTCTTTTGATAATAGGAGGGCGTCGAGAATGCTAAGCTGAGAAGGTAGCTTCCTTAGGTGCGCGAGGATGTTATAGTCCACTTTACTCCTCCTAGGAGGGTCTTTGGCAGCCAGTTCTTTCATGACTTGGTCATCTAAAGTGATATCTTCGGTGACCTTTTCCTTTCCCTTATCTTTTCTACTTACGGGCCCGAGATTCTTTTCTGGGAGTGTGCGATTGCGCAGCTGGATGTTCTCCCAGGCCTCCGATTTCTCCTCTTTCCCTAAAACGGACTCTTTAAAGAGAGGGCCCAGAGCCATTTCTTCATCAGAGTCGCTCCCAAAGGTGAGAACTTGTGACCCCCCGGCCTTAACCATGTAACAGTTGCCAGTAGTTCTGTTGTGCCCTCCGACAGTACTTCTTCGCTCCCGACGGCTCTTGCATTTCATGCGCTTAAAATGTTGCCGACGAGTAACATATCCTTGCCACCATTTTTTAAAGGCGTCGCACTCCTTCGTGGGGTGTGAGATTCTCCGATGATATGCGCAATAATTAGGGTGCCTCTCCGCCCCATCGTGTGTATTTCCTTCCGAGGGTGGTAGCTTTATTCCCATTGACCTGGCTTTGGCAAACCTTTTCCTCGTCTTGAATATCTTCTTGTCTACTTCGGATGCCTTTTGATCTGGCGGGGGTAATTCAACTCTTTCATTCAGTCACCTGCATTTGGTTCCTTCTGACGTTGCCATCTCACGCTCCTGATCCGCTTTACTTTTTAGACGAATCTCGTCTAGAAAGGCATTGATCATTTCATTTGTCAGCCACGCACGCCCTGGTTCAGGTTCTGCCTCCAGCTTCTTAGTGCCAGGAGTTTTCTCATCATCGGTAAACGAGTGGGAGATTACGTTACAACTCGCTACATACTCTTCGGATTCATCCGATGAGCTCTCTCCATCATTTCTCTCTTGAAAGATGTGGCTGAGAAACTCTTGCAGTGTGACAGGAGTTCGCGCCTTTTGATTGTATTCTTCCAGCGCGTCGATTTGCTTCTGCAAGTTCGTGTGCTCATCTCCAAGCTTCGCGGGCTTCTTGGATTTCTTCTTCTTTTTCTTCAAAGATTTTGACGGTTGGGCGTGAGTATTTGGGCCCTTATCACGAGTCTTCGTAGTTGTGCTGGGCTTCAACATCCCTTCGATGATTTGAGGTTCAAGTGGGTCCTCCCATTCGATCGCCGGGCACGCATGAAGGTCTCTCAGCATTCTTTTGGTTTTAGTTGATAGCACGACCTCCCATGGAGCTTCTTTAATAAAGGAGCAGGTTGCCCCCGGTGCATCTGCTTTCTTAGGAGTATGCGGTTGTGGTGGGTTCACCTTCCACTTTTCGGACAGCACAAATTTCCCCTGAAGGTATTGATCTTCAATCCATCCTTTGAAGACGAAGCAATCTTCAATCGGATGACTTACCGTTTGATGGTAAGGGCAATAGTTAGGGTTATTCACCTCGGTGGGTTGCGGCGGTCGTCTTGGATTTGGTAAGTTTATAAGTCTGTTGCGTACTGCCAGCTCGAATAACCGTTTCGTCTTGTCTCGTGGGAACGAGTAGGGACGTTTCATCTTCTCATTATAATACCGGCGTCTTTCTTCCAATTGATCTGCCGGTTTCGGGGCGTTAGGTTGCTGTTGGGCGTTCGCGACAAAGGTTGCTCTTCCTTTACCCTTGTCATTCCGAGGTTCTGACTTCGGGGCAGGTGGCCTATGACCCATCTGGTCCATCTGAGCCAACTTGTTGATTAAAGCCTGGAACGTGGTTGGCTTAAAGAACATCATGAACTGGGAGATGGTTGCGTGGGGGTCTAGGGTTCCCACGAACATGCCCACTGCGGGTGCTTCCTCAATGCGCTGCTCGCATCTCGACCATAAATTCCGCCAGCGTATAGCATACTGGACCCAGGTTCCGCCTGGTTTTACCCTGGCGTTAATCAGTGCTGTTATTGGAGTGCGTTCGCTGGCACTTGCGAATCGCTGAGTGAATAACAACTCCATTTCAGCGAACGTTTTGATAGAATTGTTCGGGAGTTCCGAATACCATTCGAACGCTGTTTCTGATAAGCTGCCCACGAATTGGCAAAGCAACAGTTTATCATCACCGCCGGTGTTACCGCAGAGGGCCCGGAACTGGGCGACATGTTGATGGGGGTTGCCAGTCCCCTTATACACGTGGAATTTTGGTATCGTATAACCCTACGGGTATTTGATTTGGTCGTACCAGCTCGGATACGGCCGCCCCGTTTTTACGACTTGACCAGCTGCCTCAGTCGCATGATGAATCCGGATTTGCTGGGCTATGTAGTCAACCAAGTCAGCCTTAGAGATCGCCTCGTCCTTGGCCGTTGAGAGGGCTGGTGGTGGATTTGACGTTTCTCCTCGGTCGTCCTTGAGAACGATTGGGGGATCCTCGGCGGGTGGGTCCTGCTGGATCATCATTCCTATCATATCTTGGAAGAGAAGGCCCATACGTTGTATGTTGGCTGCTTGTTCAGCAGCCTCTTTGTCCTTTTTCTCCAGTATTCGGCGAAGGAATTCAGCGTCGGTTTCTTCCTCCTGGCGTGCGTCCGAGGATGTTTCTGGGCTTTCTTTTGGCCCGGTAAGTGCGGCCATAGCATTCATCATTTCCTGAAGCTTTTGTTGCTGCTCCTGGGCTTTCGTCACGGATCGGGTAAGTGGTCGGTGACCTGTAGAAGTGCGGCTTTCCTCCTTTCCAGAGGCCATGTAAACAGTGTGCACCACCATGCCTCCAGACTTAGGGCGTCTGGGCTCAGTGCTTTTAGCCGTCGTTGCATGCTGGGGGGTCTTCTCTGGCCTCCTCCTTTTATGAGCCATGGAGGTTGAGGGGGCCGTTGAGGTGGGCGTCTAGACAGCCTTTCGGGGTTTAGCCTGGTGATCAACCTCCGGTTGGATTTTCAGCTTCTTGTGCTGGCGGGAGAAGTTTGGATCGATGATCGAGTCTCGGGCCTGTCGCCAAACCTTATAGATTTTGGAAGACAGCCGTTGAGGGGATCGGGGCTGTTCTGATTCTATTTCCACAACCTTTTTTAGTGGGGGAGGAGACCTCTTTAACACCGCAGTAGGAGAATTCCTCCGCACCTTATTTAGCATCTCGAAGTTGTTCCCAGTTGGAACAGCAACATTAACTTCTGCCATCGGGGCTGATGGAGTTAGCCCGGAGGGGGAGTTGCCCTCAGCCTTCCTTACTCGGCGCCAATGGTGACATCGAGCGTGTCGAGCGGACGGCGTTGGGTCAGCGGTAAGAATGGTTTCGTCCTGCCCCCTGTGTGGGTGGGGGGTTGCTGTTGGTGTTAGCCTATCAAAGACCGATGTCCTTTGGGTAGCAGGAGCGGGAGCTGAAGCCGTCAATCTTGTAAAGACCGACTTTCTGGCCGGAGAAGCCGCCTTGGCGATTTCGGGGGCAGGAGCGGCCACTTTCTTAGAAGCAGCTTCCTCTGAGATTGTAGGCCCTATGATGAGTTCGCAGGATTTCTGGCCCAATCTAGAGAAGACCGAGGCGTTGACGTTGGGAGACTCGTTGAGAGGAGCCGCGGCAGAGGTAAGACGATCAAAGACCGACTTCTTGAGAGCTTCCTTTGTCAGTACCGGCGCCGCGAAGCTTGATGATGGGAGTATAGTCCCGAAGAACAATCCGGTAGTGGCTTGAGTCACTTGGTCCACCGGCATTGTGAACAACGAAGTAGCTTGGGGTCCATAGGCTATACCTTCTGGCGAGGTAAAGCGTTGGTCGCAATTGCAGTCTGAGCAGTTGGAGGATTTCGCAGAAGTAGAAGCCATCGATCCTTTGCTTTCTGCAATAAGCAAGACGCCAATTCTTAGTATCTAGAAACCCAAGGGCAACCATTAGCGAACCGCGATTGGTTCGCGAATCACGACACACGAAGTGTGGAGTGGAAAGAGGAAAAGGTCCCACCGGGCGTGCCAGAATCTGTTCCCCTCCGAACAGCGGCCTGGACTCGAGCGTCCGTGCCTGAGGTTCGGGGCAGATGTTAATTGGTGTTATCCGTCTACCTCTCCGAAGATGCCAAGTTGATCCATGGCACCGTGCATCGGAGGCTTAGACGGATGCGGCCGATGTAGCAGACTTCGTCAGATTCCCCCTCGTGGAGGGGTTTTTGATTGTGGAGACGCTCTTCCCTGCAGGCGCAAGCCCCTGCAGTTAATTACGCTACTGCATCGCGGTAACAACTTTCTCCTTCTCCAGCTGGTCACTTCGTGTCGTGGGTGTTTGTTTCATGTTTTGTTGCCCGTGGATTGTTTACGGAGACTGAGTTACGTCGTCGCCCGTAGGGCGTGGACTAGTCCAAATCCATGTTTATCTTAGATTTGGGTTTGGGGGTTTGGTTTGAGGATACGTCAGCCATACTTGAGGCTAAGATCAACTCAAACGTTTGTTAAGGATACGTTAGTCTAACGTTGAGACTAAGATCAACTTAACGGGATCATTTAGATCCGACAAGGGAGTATTTTAGGCTCCATTGTTCCAGTTTAGGGACATAGTGGTCCATCGTATATGTGGCCGTCGGGACCCGTCACCTCTCTGACGACGTTGAAGGATTACAACGACGGATGTCAGAGGAGTTCAGAGATGTACCCTCGAGCCAGAGTTAATTTGGGGGATTCATAGTCCAGTCTGTTTGAAGGTTTAAGGATACGTTAGCCATCTTTGAGGCTAAGATCAACTTAAACGGGACCGTTTAGATCCGACAAAAGAGTATGCGGGGCTCTGTTGTTCTAGTTTAAGGACATTGCGGTCCATGGGTAGTTTAAGGACATTGCGGTCCATGGGTAGTTTAAGGACATTGCGGTCCATTGTTAGTTTTAAGACATCTCGGTCAAGGTTAAGGACGTCATAGTCCATGGGTTTAAGGACTCCACAGTCCGGTATGTGCTCTGGATGCTTCACACGGGTTCACTGCCGTGCTTGGTGAGGACCAGGCTCCGCTCTGGGCGTTTTCCGCGGGGTCAAAGAGTGACGTTATCCACGTTCCACGTAACCAGGAATTTTGCACTAGATACTTCACACAGGTTCACTGCCGTGCTTGGCGAGGACTAGGCTCCGCTCTGAGCGTTTTCCGCGGGGTCAAAGAGTGACGTTATCCGCGTTCCACGTGACCAGGAATTTTGCACTAGATGCTTCACACGGGTTCACTGCCGTGCTCGGCGAGGACTAGGCTCCGCTCTGGGCGTTTTCCGCGGGGTCAAAGAGTGACGTTATCCGCGTTTCACGTGACCAGGAATTTTGCACTAGATGCTTCACACGGGTTCACTGCCGTGCTCGGCGAGGACTAGGCTCCGCTCTGGGCGTTTTCCGCGGGGTCAAAGAGTGACGTTATCCGCGTTCCACGTGACCAGGAATTTTGCATTAGACATGGGTTTAAGGACCCCACAGTCCATATCATGGGTGGTCATCGGGACCCGTCACCTCTTTGAAGACATTGAGGGATTACAATGCCAAGTATCAAAGGAGTGAAGAGATGTACCCTAGAACCGGGATGGATTAAATAGTCCTTGGCCCAATTTGGGATCAAGACCCATTAATTATATTATGAGCCCATTGGCCCAGTTAATTACGAATTGAGGACTTATGGCCAGCTTGGGCTAAGTCCTATCATGTCTGGAATATTGACTTCTTGTTGGTCCATTGAGGGAGAGGCTTTGCCTCTATCCCTTTAGCCAATTGGGCCAAAGCCTAGTGTTAAACACTACAGAGCAATCAGTGTTGAGCACTGGGAATGAGGTTGACAAGTTAGTGTTTAACACTAAAAGATAATTGGTGTTAAACACCAGCAACAAGGCTTTCAAATTAGTGTTAAACACTAAAACAGATCAGTATCAAGCATCGGCAACAGAGCTCTCAAATTAGTGTTAAACACTAAGGTAGTCAGTGTTGAACACTGCAAATAAAGTTCTTTGATTAGTGTTGAACACTACGGCCCAACAGTGTTTTAACACTGGATTCAGGAGTTCCAACTTAGTGTTAAACACTAAAGCAAGAGGGGTCACGTGGAGACACGTGAGAGCGCCCTCCCTTCATTTATTCTGCTGAGATTACTGCATCTTTCAGAGCATCACGTGCAATCACGTGATGGGCATTCAATTTCTTATATGTTAGAGCTTCTGCCGAGGGTCACGTGGGTCACGTGGGGCACTGCCTCAAAAGGGCTTTCTATAGATCTCTTGGGGGGTCACGTGGTGGCACGTGACCCTGCCTCTATGCATGTTGTTTAGAGAATCTGTTGATCCTTTTTTCGGGAATTAAATTCCTCGAGCTTTAAATTTCAGAGGAATTGAATTCCTACTTCCTTTTGAAGACTTATATTCTGGAGTAGAGTTGAACTCTGAATCTTCTGTAGGAATTAAATTCCTCGTATATGTGAAGAACTGAATAGGGTTAAACCCTAATAAAAGCTTTTAAGAAATTAAATTCCCATTCTCTGTTAAATTATGATCAAGGGAATTAAATCCCCGCTGTTCCAACAGAACTAGGTTCTTAATTAGGGTTAAACCCTGGTTTCTTTTTTGTTCTGAAGGAATTAAATTCCCATGACACAGGGTCAAGCCCTAATTTTATTTTAAAGGAATTAAATTCCTATAGTTCTGTGAGAATTAAATTCCCGTGCTTCCATTCCCTCTTTATGTTTTGGATCTGCATGGCAGGATCTCAACCCATTGAGAATTAAATTCTCAACCTAAAGGGGAGATGTGCACTTTGCAGATCCTCTATCAAAGAGAGAAGAAATGTGTTCTTCTGTTTTATATTATCAGAGTTAAACTCTGTTGAGAATTAAATTCTCCTTCTTTTAAAAAGCCTTCCCCTTCTTACCTAGGGTTTTCCTTTGCAGAAGCTCCAAATTCCTCAAAGTATCCAGGCTCTCTCCTTTTTTCTCCCTCTGTGTATCACCCTTTTTTTTTGTCTCTTGGCTCCTATTTATAGGAGAAGCAGCCGAATCAATTAGTTTTTGATGAATCTTCATTAAGAGATTTAATTTGCATCCATCATTCGTTTTTGACCTTTGGATTATTAGGTGAATTTTATTCACCATTGGATTTCAAGTCCCGGGATTCTCCTTTGTTATTTCGGTTAGATTTAAAGGGGAAATCTTTCCAAACTCGAGATTTTCCCATAGATAGATGATATTTAATCATCTCTGAATCTTTAATTCGATCGGTTCCAGATAGTCACTTTCCTTTGGAAAGATTTGAATCTCCTTCAGCATTTAATTCTGTTGACAAAATGGGCTTTGAAAGCCGGTCACGTGTAACCACGTGACCCATGGTCACGTGTGGGCACGTGACCCCCTTGTAACGAGCCTTTTTCTTCTTTTGCACTCTGCCTTCTTCTGCTGCTTAGCCGTCACGTGCCACCACGTGACCCCTGGTCACGTGTGAGCACGTGACCCTCATCTGGAGCCTTTTCTTTGGTTTAATCAGGGAACCGGTGTGCCTTTGACGCTTGCATTTAAATGTCACATGTCTACACGTGACCCTGGTCACGTGGGAGCACGTGACCCTCTTCTGAAGCTTTTCCCAGAAGCTTTCCTGATTTTAAATCAGGAAACAGAGATCTACTGGTAAGTGTTACCAGTAGTTTCTCGACCCGTTATGTGCCTCACATCGACATGACTTATCAGTTACTGGGGTCTGACGTTTACCACCCCTAGACTGGATATGCGACATATCAGACGAAGAGACCAGACTGTACGGTAGTGTTACTGATTGGATTCACAAGAATGTGTGCAGGCTTGCTTGTTGATATTCTGATCGCTCAATACCCGGATGGCTGTTACGTTTAGATGACCGCTTGCAGCTTGTGGATGTTTGATATGATCATCACCTACTGCCGGCGTATTGACGATTCTTTAGAGTCCTACACAGAAGTTTCCTGGCTCAGGCAAAACGGAGTAGGAGCACATATGTGATATGTGCGGGACCGAGAATAATACGTGTATGTGATACCGTATTCGATTCTCGTGATATGAGATATCGGCCGGGTATATGTGATATAGCCGGGTCATCGGATCAAGTGTTGATTCGATGAACTGATACATGTTATATTAGTCGGTTATTTGCAAAATAGCCGGATTATCGGATCAAGTGTTGATTCGATAATTTAATGTATAATTATATATTTGATATATTACACTACATTAACTAATATAAGCTCACTTAAATGATTCTTTTTCTCACTTGATGATACATTGATATATATGTGATATATGTTAATTGTATTATTTTCTTTTGTTTCATTATATATTATATATGTGATATATAATATTGTAACATGTTAGGGTTACAAATGCAACTAGGGCTTATGAGATTAAACCATGCTAGGGTTTAAATTAGGGTTAACATTTTCTTTTTAGTTAATTCTATTTTGTATGGATATTGTTTAGATATTTATCCTTGTTGACTTTGTCCACCCTCTTTGATATTTTTCTAGATATTTATTAACCTAACCTTTGAACCCTAGCCTATGGTTTATTCTCTATAAGGGTTAAGCATGCCATGCTTAACCTTGGTTGCATTTCTAACCTCAACAATAATTCATTCATCACAACTCATCTTCTTCTTCCTCTCACAAAAGCTTTCTAGCTTTTGATTTTGTGGTGATTGTTTGTGAGAAAAAGAAAACAAAAGAGAGAAAAATTTCTACTTCATCATCCTCATCTATTCTAGCCACTTAGATTAGGGTATTCACTTCACTAATACCTCATTAGTGAAGATAGAGCTTGGGTTTGTGATTCCTCAGGGTAGATCATCTTGGATTGTGAAGTCTTCAAGAAAGGATGTCTCATTCACCTCATGGAGCCTCTTTAGAGTCTGGGAGCTTGATGATCGCAGCGAAGGGACCTCAACTTGGAGCTTATGAAGCGAAGGAAAGGACTACAAAGGTTGTAATCCCAAACTCTTAGAAGTAAAGTTGTTTACTTGTTGTTTTAGTTTGATTCTTTAGCTTAAGATTCATGGTTAGGGTTATCTATAATGGAAAAAATTTAAACTTGGCATGTATGATGCCTCCCGAAACCTTGTTACCGTTGTAGGTATCCCAACATTGGTATCAGAGCTTAGCTAGAGAATTGACGAATTATTGTAGGATTATGAAACCGAAACAACTCCGCAACACCCGACATCAAACCCTAGTTTCTGTATTTTTTTCAGAGAGTCAAAAAAAATTTCAAACAGTTGCAGAATGATGTATGTGATACAATATGAACACCGTACAGATTTCAACACTTTCCCTCGGAAAATGGCCAGCCACACCATGTTCAAAATCGGCCACATCGGACCGTACAGGGTTTAAATTTTACAGTGTTTAAGGCTCTGGGTTTTGATACTTTAGGTGTTGTTTGTTTTTGCTAATTTTGCATGTGATGTTATCTTTTAGCAAAGGCAATTCAAAGTGTTTCGTATTCATAATTCTAGGTTTTGTTTCGGTTATTTTAGACGGTGTTAAAAAGTTCGATCGGATATCAAATACCCACTTTAACCCTTGCCGGAAAATTTTCAAGTGTTGGATTTTTCCTTAGTTAAAGAATATTCAAATATCGTGCAAGTGATGCGGTGAACCCGCTAGAAGAACGAAAGCTTAACTCGATTTTGTGACCGTCAAAACCGCCACTAAACCCTAGGGTTTGTGGTAGTTTAGCGGTGCCACAAGTGAGGCATTGGTTGACCCTTCTACGACTGGTTCATTGCTACTGTGGCGTGTGACGGATACTTCTAAACTACGTTTAAGTGTTGAGCATTTTGGGAAATTTTGGGTGTTTGTTGATTCGATCGGAATGTTTAACATCGTCTAGCTTTTTCTGTAATGTGATACAATATGTGGAATTCATATAGTTAGGCATGAAATCCGTAATATGTGATATTTCGGGTTTACGATGTCTAAGATGATTATGGATTCCAAATGTTGTAGTTTTTCACTTTCTTTTCTGCGACCGTAAGTGTAATATGTGGTGTATCGCCGGTTTCGTTGCTATACATCAACGATAATTGGGATACGCATATTTACTTACGTTGATGACATGTGATGTTAAGTGTTGCTGCAAAATATTATATTGGATCGTCGTGTTCTAAATAGCCGGGGGTTTTATGTTAGATGAGAGTTTTTATTTACATTCATGTAAAATTCATTGTATGTAATATTTTTTTATTGGGGCACTTCCGGGTTGAGGATGATATCACCATTGTATATTATTTACTTTTCCGCATTAGGATAGTGTCACGACCCGAAATGGCACGTGACTGGCACTTGAATCATATGAAATATATAGGACCCCATCTAATTCAAGTAAGCCAAAAATTCCAGAAATCTAAACCATTTTAAATAGAAGTGAAGAAAACTATATTAAAGCAAGTGGTTTTAATAACATAAGCCGAAAGTGTATTTTTAAAATCTCAAGTCTTTTCTGAAAATTTCGCCAGAGTTTCCTTTGTAAATACTGGCCTCAAAAGGGTACAACATGCATAATATGAATAAAGGCATCCCCAAGCGGGAGCTAGCTCTTTGTCAATTGACGGTCACAACCACGCAAACAATATAATATACAACGCCGAAGGGCGAGGATCAAAACTCAAAAGAAAACTCAAAATCGGCAAGAAAACCTATAAAATAAAACACGCGACTCTAAGGTCGAAATAATATACACTGGTCTTCTAAGTCAAATAAATATACAAGTCTGGTTGATGGAGTTTACTAGATACAACTGAATAAATAAAATACAATGGTGGTCACGATGCAAGTGAACCCAACTACCAAAGCAATCACCCGGAATGAAAGCAGTGTGCCAGCAAAGACGCAATGGAACATGTACGGCAAAACCTGCAAGAACTGTGGCACAACGGGGGTGAGTTGCCAACTCGTGAGTAGAAAATATCACAGAGCAGAAATCGTATGTATGACTCAATTCTAGGTCAATACGATCATAATATAAATCCTCAATGATAATATGGTCTGAAGCATAAATATAATGGCAAGGGTAAACATCTATGCATAAGTATAATCCCATATGCTCGTGTCAGTGCCTCAGGTAGCAATATATCGTAAATATGAGGTATGAATGCGATATAATGAAAACAGAATACATCATGAATGAGAAAACTGTTTTCATACTATAGTGAGATTTCTGTATAAACATAAGTATCATCAATGAAATCATCAGAAAATCAGTGTCAAGTATCGACACAAAATATATATATCAATATCCCAATATCTCAGGCTCCGGCTATCTGGACTGTCCTGTATCATCAAATCTCAATATCTCAGTCTCCAGCTATCTGGACTGGCATGTATCACAAATCCCAATAAAATCACCGGTCAGCAATGCTCCCCTGTCACAGGCTCAAACGCCATTCTCTATGATCTTCTCGTCCCGGGGTACCGCACCGGGTCCACCATGCATCCACAGACGGTTCATCTCCTTCTCGAATCGGATGCATGACATCGCTCAAGAGCCGAGAAAACTCATGGTGGACATATCACAATCATAACATGAGAAAACCGCACTTTTATCTTTTAAAATGATAAATGAGTTTATTAAATCTTGCGGTTTCTCCAAATCCAGAAATTTCATGGAAAATCTGAAATCCAACATGAAATGTCAATAATAATGAATACTGGGCTTCGGCAATCCGGACTGGCCCTTATAATATTGCATGACAAATGAAAATAAAAATATGCATGAAATATCAAGAATGAATTAACATATGAAACAATAACATATAGGAACTATCAGCTAGCAACCTATGTCAATGAAATAATATTCTCTAAAGTGTGTGACATGGCAATTACCGATGATGATGTGTGTGAGCCGGCAAGAAAGTGTATATGGAGCATACGCATCATCGGTAATGGTGCTGGTGTCCTGACAGCATGGTTTCATAATCACTAAAGTACACTATAAACATGCGATGCGATGATAACAACATAATAAATGGCAAATGATAGTAAATGCAACAATAATATGCGGAACATGAATAATAACGTAACAATAAAGAATCTACATTTCTATATATGTGTCATACTGTTTTGCCATTTGAAATAATATGAATCGTGGTGTTTTGGAAATAAGGGCTACATTGTTTTTAAGAAAAGGTACATCCTTTGAAATATCCGTAGAATCTCTTGGCCTGTCTTTAAAATACTAATGATTCGTTAGTTTTGAAATAGGTATAACTCGAGTCTAGTCTAACATCTACTAAGTACACTACAGGTTTATACTAACATACTAATCGAAAAGGTAAGGAAACCACCTAAATCTGAGTCGATATATATATATATATATATATATATATATATATATATATATAATAGTCGGTGATCCCGCCTTAATAGTATCCCACACGATACACTATATAATATGACATTCTCGAGTCAAGAGTGGGGATCTATCATCAATATAGCTCGTACGGTAAATCCATCGTACGGCATCCAAAATCTGAGTACGGGTCAAATATCACATTTATCTCATTATTCATCTGGTATCCTTATCAACACATATCGTGAACTGGGATATTGATCTACGTCTAGTACAATACTGGTACCATATACAAATATACATATGCGTGTGTATGAAAACACATCGCCTAAGGACCCGCTATAATATCAGGTCGTATCTCAAATACGAACCATATCACATCACCGATCTCATGGCATCATGCCCAATCTCATCGACTCATCTCCAAATACCATGTACTATCCCCATCATCCAAGTATATGTATGCGTATATATATATATACACACATACACACATAGTCCCATACCTATGCGTGTGTGTGTGTGTCTCTCTATATATATATCCCCATATACGCACAAGAAAATAAAATGCATGCAAATGTGTGTGAGTGTAAACCTTATTCTAGGGTTCGCAACTACAACTAACTAACGACACTATCAATCAATTACACTAAATTTTAACCCATAAACTCCTAAATCTTACTTTCTAACAATCCAAGTTTCACATAATACATAACCACATATATATCATATATATAGTATACTATATTTCGAACTGCGGGGGTGCTATACGCCATCCACCCGACTTCCCCCGTAGATATATATCTACTCACCTTGATTTTATCTTGCCGATGCCGATGTCGCCACGTTCATCCTTGCTGCTCCAATTCCACATGGGGGTACCTACATATCACACGTAGTATCGTAAACAGAAATCACGCACGAAACCAAAACGGCACACGAATCGTACATAGGTTAAAACCTATGGTCTAAGCATGCACGAATAACCAACAACTCTCGACGATTGACGTATAAACGTGAATCGAATGAGATAAAACACAAATACCAAATTCCAATTCATTAAAAGTCTCAAAACAATTCCAGAAACTATGTAAAATACTTCCAGATTTTACCCTAAGTGAAATTAGACAATTTTGCATACATGGAGGGTCTATTTTACTGCAAATGGAGTCATGGACCAAACCTGGGACCCTATTTCCCTGCTCTGGCCACAAATTGCGGCCAGAATGGATATAATTGCGGCCTAGGTGAGGAAGTAGGGGCCAGGGTTTCAGTAGTGGCTTCCTAGGTGCCTGCATGTATCTCTGTGTTTGCTAAATATTTTTCAGGTGTCCCGGGTGATAGCAGATACCAATATATCCTCACAGAATCCACAATTTCCCGATATCGGGGTTTTTAAGTTTATGAATTGGGTGTTTACTCTCAGGTTTAGTCCAATAAACAATCACTATAGGGGTTGCAAGGCCTCTACTAACCTCAATTACACTTCACTACTCAAGATTTCATCAAAACCTTAACTTGGAATTTTCAAAGTTCACTAAACATCACAATACCACTTCTAAACATACAAGGATACTAAAGTGAATCAAATACAATACAAATGGTGATGAAACTACCTCATTTGGAAACTCAGGAAAATTCTTGAGTTGCCCCAAGTCTTCAAAATCCGATTTTTCTTGGTCCAAAGTGCTTGTAGGAAGCTTGTGCACAATTTTAATAAAATGGAGATGGAGTTTTGATGAGTTTTTGATGAAGAAGTGAGGGGTGTAGTGGGGGAATGAAGAGGGCTGCCATGGGGTTGAGAGGGAGAGAGAATGATGAAGAGAAAATGAGAGAGGAATGAGACCAAGACCAAGGTTAACCCCTCACCCCCTCTCTCTCTCTCATGCCCATACTCCAATTCTTTATTCCTTTCTTTTCTCTTCTCTTCTCTTTTCTTTTCTTTTATTTAAAACCAATCATGCAAGAAGGAAAAGAAAAGGACATGGTAGAAAAAAATGTAACAATGTGAAAAATGACATGGTGCATGTCATGTGCACAAAACAAGCTTAATGCACGATTAGCGATATTTAATCGCGATTAGCATTAAAATGAAATATAATTAATTATAAAAATTTATAATTTTCCTAAATCACATAAAACACCCTCTTTTCAGAAATTTCTATAATTTTCCAAATATTTTCCAATTTATCGGTATTTAATTATACCGCATTAATAAAATATTCATAATATTTATTATTTAATTATAAAAATTCCTAAAAACAATATTTTATTTTTCTGAAATGTTACAGTCTTCCCCCTTAAAGAAATTCGTTCCCCGAATTTAAATCTAAACTCCCCCAATTTCTAAAACATTTCAGTAAAAAGATCAAGTCGTCAAGGTTCCGAAATCATAAGTACATAAAAAACTTCGTAGCGCCATGCATGCGCATGAAAAATGAGTATATATACAAAAATCCAAACTCCGTCAAGCATCCCACAATCATCGGAGTTATGTTAAAGACACCAATGTCTAAATCCAATACGAAAACCAACATGATATACATCAAGACTATACAGGTAAACATCATGGTAAATTCGTCAAAATATCTGAAAGAAATGCATGCCAAATCTTTTACAAGTCGCTGCGCGATGCGCGAATCACGACATAAGTAGCGGATGTTTAATTGTAAGAAAGTAATTCTATATACATATATATGTCTTTCGTTCAACATACGTCCCGCCGTTTGAAAATAATTTAGAAGGGTTTCTTTATTAAAAGTTTCGTGTCATCTCGGACACGTAGGTAAATACTGAGACTATAGCTCATTTTTGGAAATCCCTTCAATAACTATCAGTGCATGCAAAAATATATTCAGGTACTATCCTCAGACTAGTCCTGCTCAGCTACTATACCAAATAGTAAATATCATAAAGCAATACTGCTCCAAAAGAAATCAATCCTAAAAATGTGTATAAGGGTGCCACGTGCGTCTGGTGCGCACGGAAATCGAAATCCATGAATGTGCCATACATGTGCACAGAAACAAAAATCTAAGTGCAACGGGTGTGCACAAAACACCTTTCAAAGGCAACGGGTGTGCCTGACAGCAATAATCAGATGCATCTGATATGCATGAAAAATCTCGATTTAGGGCATCTGATGTGCACCAAAATCGCATCAAGCGCATCATGTCTGCGTAAAAATCCAAATCAAGTGCACAAGGTGCACGAAAACAAATATCGAGTATCACAATCGAAATCGACGGTATACAACACATCTCAATCCAAATCCAAATCAGGTATACCGTGCTATATAATCTCACAGCCATGTGCATCAGCGTGTACAAAATCAAATCAAAATCCTAAAAGTGCATGAAAACTATGCCGAAAGCATAAGTCAAATCACATGCATACCATAGGTATAAAATCAAATCAACATCTCGAATGACATCAAATCGAAGTCAAGTGCAACTGTGGTGCACAAAATCTCAATCATGCAAATAAATCGTCCAAAATACTGAAATCAAAGATAGCGGAAATAGTCCCGCTCTGGCACATCCTCTAAAGATCTCTGGCCAACTGTCATGGTCACTAATAACATGTCTCGTCGACGATGCCGAACTCTGGCCTACTGGGTGTGCGTAATATGACCGATCCTGGGTCCAAGTCTTCTCGTATTGTATTCCAGAAAGGTTCTGTCGAAATCTTCCCCAAATCTCGTTTTTGCCGAGCTGCCGGGAAGTTATCACCCTTTACTAAATCTATCTCTTAATCCGGAAAGGTTGCATACTCATCGCGACTCCTTCTGGAAGGTATATCCATAATATCGACAGTAATATAATCAGGAGGTAATAAGATATGCAGACATGAGTGTGATCAGTAAATAAAGTATAACAGTAACATGAATAAGGAACAGTGAAGGGTATAAGCACATGTGACGTGCGGTGAGTAATCTGAACTAAGCTACTGGGTTAACTACTTTCAAGTCTGTGAAATCAATTTAATGAATCGTCGATGTAACTCAATAGTATCCCGTGCATACCCGGGACCACAGTCCAGACTCTCGGGGCTGAATCCGAGACGTGCCGCTAAGCACAAACAGGAAACATGTACGGACAAATGATGTCAGCAACATCATCCCGGGACTGGCCTAACCCCCAAAACTGATCAGTATAAGCTTCGAACTGTTGAGTTACAAGTCAGGTTTCTTCATTGATTTCCCCTTACCCCCAAGTTATGTATACAAGTCAGGTATTGATAAATCTGGAGCTAATGCCAACACATGATCAAGCAGGTACAGGTTTTTTTATACAGACAACAGGATATGCCCATCGGGACAACATGTCAGGATTTTCAGCATTAGAAACAGGATCAGGTAACATGTCAAGTAGTGATATATCAGGTCATGTCAGGGAGGCACAGTGTATCAAATGGGTGCCCAACAGTAAAAAGTAGCAGGTATCGAATCACGGTAACAGTACGGATGTACGGTAAAAGTATGGATGCACAATATCTATCAAGGGTTACATCATGACTATGTAGGATGCACATTATCAAGCATGGGGTACTAATATAACAATAATATGAATTAATACGACATGGCATGCAACTAGATATATATAATTAATGGTATGGATACACAATAAAACACGGATGCACACTATCTATCAGGGGTTACATCATGACTATATAGGATGCACATTATTAAACGTGGGGTATTAATGTAACAATAATATGAATTAATGTGATCTGTAGATGCAGCTATGTATATAATAAATGATATGGATGCACACGGGTATCCGAAAACAGTAAAACATTAATATGGGTGTAAAATTCATTCAACATGTAATATTTTTATTCATATGGATGCAAAATATGATACATAACATGTAGCAAGATAAACTTGCCTGCAACTAGATTTGTAAATAACGGTACGGATGCATACGGGTATCGAAAAACTGTAAATTTGTAATTTGGATGCATAACTAAACAATATTATTATTTCCATGAATGCAAAATATAGTAGTATAGTATGTAGCAAGATAAACTTTCCTGATCGGATCTCACGACGGGTGCGTACGGTACGTCCGACGTCGGGTAAACGTCGCAATGCACACACGGAACACGGGATGGGTCCAGGTAAGGCAAGAAGATAACCACGCAGGGAGGGGACGTCCACTAGGTCATTCGGATCATCGGCAGCGGCACGGCTCAGGCGGTGATCACCGGAATCAAGAAACAAGATCAAGAAAAGAAAGAAGATGAAGAAGGAGGAGGAGAGGGGCTGCACTGTGGTTTGGTTCAAAAGGGTTCTCTGGTGTACGGGGACAGAGACGGGTAGAGGGGGACATCGACGGTGGGTTTTCCGGCGAAGTTCACGGTGATGACAGTAGGGATCAAGGGTTTCAGGTGCAGGGAAAAAGGAAAGCTCGGGTGTGGGGTTCTGGTCGGGATTGTGGTGCTCCGAGATGGTGAAGAGTCCGACGAGATGAGCGGCGGAGTCGGAGCTCCGGCGAGGCGGGAAGTACAAGTGGGGTGAAGAGATGGGTGTGGGTTGCAGGGTTTGCACGGGGATGGAGTTGAAGTGGTGGTGTTATCAGAATGGGCGACGAGGGTGATGGGAGAAAGCGAAGGAGGCGACTACGAGATCGACGGCAGCGAGGACGATGACGAGCGTGGGTTCCTGGGTCTCGTCATGGTGGGTGTGCAGGGGGAGGAGTGAAGGTGACGGCGAGGAGGTGGTAGAGGAGAGGGGACGAGAAGGCCGAGGGTGGAGACGAGGGGTCGCCGTCGCGAGGGCGACGGAGAGGCGCGGTCGCGGGCGTGGGTTAGAGCGCTAAAAAACGAAGGAGAAGAAGATGATATTGAGAGGGAAGGAGGACATGAGCAGTAAATGGGAATAGGGTTTTTAATAATAAAAAATAAAGAATATATATATATATATAAGGGAGAGAGGGGGGGTTAACTGTAGGATTTTAAGAAATCTTTTTAAAGATATAATTTATTTTAAAATCTAAAATATTAAACAGTTATAACTAATGAATAAAATATTAGGAAAATTTGAGTTTTTCAGGCTAATACAAAAATAGTCCAGAACACGCCCGGGTTTGGTCTAAAATTACGGTTTGAAAATATGGTTAATATACGTGTCAATCAAAACCAAAATAGGATATCCGGATAACGAAAATGCATACCCCCAAGAACGGATACACGTAGCGTGCACGTAGCTATCCAAACGAGTCTGTTTCACTGAACGGAACGAGAAAAAGATTCACGGATGCTACCACAGGGTCAGAGGTATGATGCAGGCCATGCTAGATATTTTTAAAATATTTTATTTGACTTTATTTGTTTTTTAAAAAAAAATGCAGATACCAAATATAATGCCAGTATGCAGTATAAACAATATTAAAAGTGCACGGATCCTCATATTCAGACGGGATAAATCCAAAACAGGAATCAAGACAGGTTTCTAGAATGCGGGTCGGGTCGGATGAAAATACAGATACCAATTACACTATTCGCACCCAAAACACAGTAAATCAGGAAAATACCATAAATAAAGAAATACTCGAAATAGAACTGGTATAAATGAACTAGGGTGTTACATTATACCCAACTACAAAAAGAATTCCGTCCTCGAAATTCCAGGAACAAGAAAAGATGAACAAACATGAATCTACAAGAATAGGTGTGGAAACTTCTGTCGAATCTTGTCTTCACGTTCCCAAGTCGATTCTCCATGCGAGCGATTTCACCATGAAACAAGTACGAGAGGGATAATCTTGTCCTTGAGGACCTTTTCTCTTCGATCAACCATCGACATCGGTCGCTCCTCAAGGGTCAAATCCTCCCTTACAGTCAGCTCCGAATGATCTAGCACGTGTGTTTCATCTCGAACATACTTACGGAGTTGAGATACATGAAACACATCATGAACATTCGCCAAAGATGGTGGTAATGCCAATCGATAAGTCACTTCTCTAACACGCTCCATAATCTCGGAAAGCTCTACGAATCGAGGACTAAGCTTGCCTCGACTCCCAAAATGAATCACTCCTCTAGTTGGTGATATCTTCAAGAATACCATATCACCAACAGCGAACTCTAGAGGTCTTCTCGATGTATCGGCCCAACTCTTCTGTCGATCTTGTGCTGCCTTCATATGATTCCGGATAGTATTAACCTTCTCCACTGTTAGCACGATCAAATCCGGTCCCAACAATCTTCGTTCTCCAATATCGTCCCAACAAATGGGTGAGCGATACTTGCGACCATACAATACTTCGAATGGATCCATTTGAATAGTCGCCTGAAAGCTGTTATTATACGAAAACTCCACCAAGTGTAGATGATCCTCCCATGAACCCTTGAAGTCTAACATGCAAGATCTCAACATGTCTTCAAGAATTCAGCATGCTCTTCAAGGCTCCTCGAGTAGAACATAATATCATCGATGAACACCACTATAAACTGGTCCAAGAACAGCGAAAAGATTCGATTCATCAAGTCCATAAATATCGCCGGTGCATTCGTGACTTCGAATGGCATCACTAAATACTCGTAATGTTCATATCGGGTTAGGAACGCATTTTTGCAAATATCCTCTGATTTAACTCGAACTTGATGATATCCGGATCGCAAATCCAGCTTCGAGAATACCCTCACACCACTAAGTTGCTAGAATAATTCTCCAATGCGAGGGATCGGGTACTTGTTCTTAATAGTCCCCCGGTTTAATTCTCGATAATCGATTCACATTCTCCTTGTGCCATCTTTCTTCTTTACTAGAAGAACTCGAGCTCCACAAGGTGAATTGCTGCTACGATTCCAACCCTTCTCAAGCAATTCGGTAACCTACTTCTTGACTTCCTCCAACTCCACTGGTGCCATTGGATAGTACGCCTTTGAGATTGGCACTGCACCAGGAACAAGATCGATCGCGAACTACACATCTCGTATTGGCGGAAAACCCGAGATGTTCTCGAACACATCCATGAACTCTCGAACTACAATTGGCGCTTCCTCCTTATCAACTTCCATCGTCCAAAGAACATTGTTTGTCGGCCTAGCCCTAAACTCGACTGGCCCGACAGAACTGCTACTTCCAGCAAAAACAAACTCCGGATGTCCGGGAATCTGGAAAATCACTTTCTTTGCCCTACAATCAATGTGAGCATGGAAAGTGCCGAGAAAATCCATTCCTAAGACAACATCAAAACTGTCGGTATCGATCACCAAGAATTCTGCAAATAATTCTCGTCCGCAAATAAAAACTGAACAATCCTTACACTCACTACTAGCTATGATCTTCCCATTCCTAGTGTGTATGTCCCAACAACTAGACAGGTTCGTGCAATAAATTGAATGTGCAACAATAAACTTGGACGACATAAAACAATGGGATGCACCAGAATCGAATAATGCTAATGCGGGAAAATCATGAACAAGTAGGATACCTGAAATAACTTCATCTGAAGCCTTGGCCTCTTCAGCCGTCAGAGTAAAGGCTCGAGCTTGATTAGGTCCCTGAGTTATCTGCTTCTTCCCCTGAAACTGCCTCTGCGGTGGCCTCTGAACATCATCCTTCAAAAGAAGCTTCGACGGGCAAACACTGACAGTATGGTCAGCTGATCCGCAAACCAAAAAAAGTCAAAGCATCCTTCGACACTCCCTCTGCACGTGTCCGGGTAGATGGCAGTACCCATAAATCGTCCTTCCCTTTTTCTCGAGCAAGACTGGCTTCTTCATCGGTATAATGCCATGCCTGTCCACCGGGATACCTCTGCGTATAGGCGCTCGATTCGGCATAAAAGTCGGCTTCCATACCACAACTGTCTACTACTGTGCACCCTCTGTCTTCAATGATAAGCTCTGCTGCTCTCTGGCTGCTTTAAGAACTTGCGAGAAAGTGGTCAATCCCAGAGATATAATGTGCCTCTGGATTTCCATTTCCAAACTGCGCATAAACCTTCGTGCCCTATCTGCATCGTTGGCAACCAAAGGTCTAATGAAAAGAATGAGCCGTGTCCACTTAGCCGCATGAGCATCCATGGATCCGCCAGTCTGCTTCAAACTGATGAACTTTTCTTCCATTTATTCTCGTGCAGTCTGCAGAAAGAACTTCTCCAAGAAACACTGCGAGAAAGTTTCCCAACTGATCGGCTTGGCCAAACGGGTCTCTTCCACAAGCCACCACTCGCGGGCATAATCCACCAATTGGATGCGTACGACATCCACTCTCTTGTCCTCCGGAATCTGTGCTGCAACGAGCAGATTCTCCGTATCGACCAGCCACTGCTCCGCTGGCAACGGTTCCTCCAAATCAGTGAAAATGGACGGACTATGTCGCCTTAAATCTGCCACGGTACCCACACGCTCTATTGGTTTGGCCGCAACATTGTTTATGGACTGCTGGACGGTCCGCAAACCTTCCTGAAAAGCTTTGGCCTGCCGCTTCTGGTTCTCCAGCATCCCATGAATTACTCCAAGCAATGCGGCGTCATCAACACGCCTCTGGTATGATCGCAGATTTCTATCCGCCATGATCCTGAAACCAAGATACCGAAAGGATCAGTATGATAAACAAGATTCAAAACTTGCGATGAATATAGACTGGTAAGCGATGAATATAGACTGGTAAGCAATGAATGCGAGAGAATCAAGATAAAATAATGACCGTAAAACAAGGAAGAGAATCAAAACTAGGACTCCAAGTTACTTAAATAGAGTACCGCATTGTAACCATACTACAGTTCATAATTACAATCACATAACTCTGTTCAAGTCGCCCAAATCCTAGAGAGAAACAATAGGGAACCAAAAGTTTCAAGTCGATATGCAAAGTTGTTTGCATATCGTCAAGACAAAGGTCAAGAGAAAGATATGATTCAAGAATCACGATAACCAAGTGGCAGGACATGTTCCTAATTACGGATTTTCCGATTCGTGTATTAGGTCCAATACCCAACTACAAAAGAATCAAACCCGATTAACCTAAATCCTATGGCTCTGATACCAAACAAACCCTGTCACGCCCCGCTTCCCAGAGTGCGCTTAGATCAGCACGTGATAGAGCCAACCATGCTACCTGTGGTTAGGAAACATCCCTCCACAGTCATATTACGGCTGTCTAAGAGATATCAAGAACAGAAAAATAAAATAAACTATATAGTATATGTCCATATGCCAGAATAAACGAGTCAAGAAATAATATGCGGAAGCAATAAATCCAAGTAACAATAACAATCTGGAAAGTACGTCCTAAATACGGGCTCACATCAGGAAATGGAAGTACGGAAATAAAATAAACTAACTAGATACTAACAGGATCCTCACTGCTCGTCTTGTCGGCTGAAATACTCCTGATCGGCCTGCGGGAGAAATAGAGGATCTGGGCCATGCAAAACCCAGAAGTCAGTGCGTCATAATATCGACAGTAATATAATCAGGTAGTAATAAGATATGCAGACATGAGTGTGATCAGTAAATAAAGTATAACAGTAACATGAATAAGGAATAGTGAAGGGTATAAGCACATGTGACGTGCGGTGAGTAATTTAAACTAAGATACTGGGTTAACTACTCTCAAGTCTGTGAAATCAGTTTAATGAATCGTCGATGTAATTCAATAGTATCCCGTGCATACCCGAGACCATGGTCCTGACTCTCGGGGCTGAATCCGAGACGTGCCGCTAAGCACAAACAGGAAACATGTACAGACGAATGATGTCAGCAACATCATCTCGGGACTGGCCTAGCCCCCAAAACTGATCAGTATAAGCGTCGAACTGTTGAGTTACAAGTCAGATTTCATCATTGATTTCCCCTTACCCCCAAGTTATGTGTACAAATCAGGTATTGATAAATCTGGAGCTAATACCAAACAGGATCAAGCAGGTACATGTTTGTCTATACAGACAACAGGATATGTCCATCGGGACAACATGTCAGGATTGTCGGCATTAGAAACAGGATCAGGTAATATGTCCAGTAGTGATATATCAGGTCATGTCAGGGAGGCACAGTGTATCAAATGGGTGCCCAACAGTAAAAAGTAGCAGGTATCGAATCACGGTAACAGTACGGATGTACGGTAAAAGCATGGATGCACAATATCTATCAGGGGTTACATCATGACTATGTAGGATGCACATTATCAAGCATGAGGTACTAATGTAACGGTAATATGAATTAATACGACATGGCATGCAACTAGATATATAGAATTAATGGTATAGATACACAATAAAATACGGATGCACACTATCTATCAAGGGTTACATCATGACTATATAGGATGCACATTATCAAACGTGGGGTACTAATGTAACAATAATATGAATTAATGTGATCTGTAGATGCAGCTATGTATATAATAAATGATATGGATGCATACGGGTATCCGAAAACAGTAAAACATTAATATGGGTGTACAATTCATTCAACATGTAATATTTTTATTCATATGGATGCAAAATATGAAACATAACATGTAGCAAGATAAACTTTCTTGCAACTAGATTTGTAAATAACGGTTCGGATGCATACGGGTATCGAAAAACTGTAAATTTGTAATTTGGATGCATAACTAAACAATATTATTATTCCCATGAATGCAAAATATAGTAGTATAGTATGTAGCAAGATAAACTTGCCTGATCGGATCTCACGATGGGTGCGTACGGCACGTCCGACGTCGGGTAAATGTCGCAATGCACACACGGAACACGGGATGGGTCCAGATAAGGCAAGAAGATAACCACGCAGGCAGGGGACGTCCACTGGGTCACTCGGATCGTCGGCAGCGGCACGGCTCCAGCAGTGATCACCGGAATCAAGAAACAAAATCAAGAAAAGAAAGAAGAAAGAAGAAGAAGAAGAAGGGGAGGGGCCGCACTGTGATTTGGTTCAAAGGGGTTCTCTGATGTACGGGGACAGAGACGGGTAGAAGGGGACATCGACGGTGGGTTTTCCGGCGAAGTTCACGGTGATGACAGTGGGGATCAAGGGTTTCAGGTGCAGGGAAAAAGGAAAGCTCGGGTGTGGGGTTCTGGTCGGGGTTATGGTGCTCCGAGATGGTGAAGAGTCCGAAGAGATGATCGGCGGAGTCAGAGCTCCGACGAGGCAGGAAGTACAAGCAGGGTGAAGAGATGGGTGTGGGTTGCATGGTTTACACGGGGATGGAGATGAAGTGGTGGTGTTGTCGGAGAGGGAGGCGAGGGTGATGGGAGAAAGCGGAGGAGGCGACTACGAGATCGACGGCGGCGAGGACAATGACGAGCGTGGGTTCCTTGGTCTCGTCGTGGTAGGTGTGCAGGGGGAGGAGAGAAGAGGAGAGGGGACGAGAAGGCCGAGGGTAGAGATGAGGGGTCGCCGGCGTGAGGGCAACGGCGAGGCACGGTCGCGGGCGTGGGTTAGAGCGCGGAAAAAAACGAAGGAGAAGAAGATGATATTGAGAGGGAAGGAGGACGTGAGCAGTGGAATAGGGTTTTTAATAATAAAAAGTAAAGAATATATATATATATATAAGAGGGAGAGAAAGAGGGGGGGGTTAACTGTAGGAATATATATATATATATATATATATATAAAAGAGGGAGAGAAAGAGGGGGGTTAACTGTAGGATTTTAAGAAATCTTTTTTAAAATATAATTTAGTTTAAAATCTAATAAGAAATCTTTTTAAAAATATAATTTAGTTTAAAATCTAAAACATTAAACAGTTATAACTAATGAATAAAATATTAGGAAAATTTGAGTTTTTCAGGCTAATAAAAAAATAGTGCAAAACACGCTCGGGTTGGGTCTAAAATTACGGTTTGAAAATACGGTTAATATACGTGTCAACCAAAACCAAAATAGGATATCCGGGTAACGAAAATGCATACCCCCAAGAACAGATACACGTAGCGTGCACGTAGCTATCCAAACGAGTCTGTTTCACTGAACGGAACGAGAACAAGATACACGGATGCTACCACAGGGTCAGGGGTATGATGCAGGCCATGCTAGATATTTTTAAAATATTTTATTTGACTTTATTTGTTTTATTAAAAAAATGCAGATGCCAGATATAATGCCGGTATGCAGTATAAACAATATTAAAAGTGCACGGATCCTCATATTCAGACGGGATGAATCCAAAACAGGAATCAAGACAGTTTTCCAGCATGCGGGTCAAATCGGATGCAAATACATATACCAATTACACTATTCGCACCCAAAACACAGTAAATCAGGAAAATACCATAAATAAAGAAATACTCGAAATAGAACTGGTATAAATGAACTAGGGTGTTACAGCTAGTTTAAGGACGTTGCGGTCCGTTAGTAGTTTAAGGACGTTGGAGTCCGTTGCTAGTTTAAGGACGTTGCAGTCCGTTGTAGTTTAAGGACGTTACGGTCCGTTGCTAGTTTAAGGACGTTTCAGTCCATAGCCGTTTGGAAGTGCGCCAAAGAGTTGTTGGTTGTCGGGACCAGCCACCTCTCTGAAGACGTTGAAGAATTACAACGATATGTATCAGAGGTGTGAGGAGATGTACCCTTGAACCAATTTATGGATTGAGGGAAGATGTGAAATGAATACCCGTCAGAAGATCAGTAGTCGTGTTTGGGACTAAGACAAATTTGGAAAATAATGAGCACATGGGCTCGGTTGGTCTGAATTAGGAATCTGGTCAACTTGGGCTCAGCCCACTCAGACTTGGTCATTTCATTTTGAATAAAGTGGTAAACACTTGTTTGGCTCAGTCCCCTTTCTGTGTAAACAATGCTGATTATTTATATGTGTTCTGACACTCACACTTTACTTTACTTTTCCCTTTTTTGGTTTTTATGGAGTGTTAAACACTCTTTATGGCTCACGCGTGTGGAGCATGAGAGGCGCTTGGTGCTAGGCGCCGGACGCTGGGTACTGGTTGATGAGTGCAGAACACTTTATGCTGAATAGCGCCCACGTGAGGGATACGTGGGGCGCTTGGCGCCGAGCGCCAACTACCAAGTGTGAAACACTCTTTATTGAGCAGCGCCCATGTAACACCCTAGTTCTTTTATACCAGTTCCTTTTGGGTATTTCTTTATTTATGGTTGTTTCTTGATTTTTTGTTCTTTGGGTGCGAATAGTGTAATTGGTATCCGTACTTGCATCCGACCCGACCCGTATGCTGGAAACCCGTCTTAATTCCTGTTTTGGATTTATCCCAGCTGGTTATGAGAATCCGTGCACTTTCATATTGTTTATACTGCATACTTGCATTATATCTGGCATCTACATTTTTTTAACAATACAATTATAATCTAATAATATATTTTTAAAATACCCGGCATGGCTTGCATCATACCCCTGACCCCGGGTAGCATCCGTACATCTTGTTCTCATCTCGTTCAGTGAAATGAACTCATTTGGATAGCTACGTGCACACTGCGCACATCCGTTCTTGGGGGTATGCATTTTCGTTATCCGGATATCCTATTTTGGTTTTGATTGATACGTATATTATCCGTATTTTCAAACCATAATTTTAGACCCAACCCGGGCATATTTTGGAATATTTTTGTATTATTCAGAAAACTCAAATATAATCAATATTATATTCTAATATATAAACTGTTAACTTATATTTAAAACAAAAAATATATATTTCCTAAAACATATTTTAAAAACCAAATCAAATCTAAACTCATCTCTATCTGTCACTCTCTCTCTTCCTTTTATAATATTATTTCTTTTAAATATTTTAAACCCATACTTAAAACCCCACATCCCCCATACACCCATGTCTTCTCTTCTCTCTCTCTCGTATAGTTTCCCGCCGCCTTGCCTCCGGTCACGAACCCTAACCCTAGCCGCGTCGCCATCGCCGACGTTGCTTCACCGTTTTCTTCTCCATATTCTTTCCTTTCCTCTCTCCTCCTTCCCAAGCTCTCTCCCTCTGCACAGAACCTGCACACTGTAACATAACCCGACCTCGCTTGCACCCTCGCCGGAGCTCTTCTCGCCGTCGTCGACTCTACCCGTCACAACCACCTTTTCCTCCTCTCTCCTCTCTTCTTCTTCCTAACACCCGGTCTCTTCCCTGCAAGAACCCTGAGAACCCGGCGGCCAAGAACTCGAAAACCCATTGCTTCACAAAACCTTGCCGGAAAACCCATGACTCATCATCGTCGTCTCCTCTACCTCGCCTTTGACCCAAGGCTAGAGCAAACCCAGAGAACCTATCTTCTTCTCCTTCTTCTTCTTCTTCTTTCTTCTTCTCTTTCTTTTTCTCGATCATGCTTTTTCCGGTCATCGCCGGAGCCGTGCCGTCTCCGACGATCCGGGCGACCCAGTCGACGTTCCCAGCCAGCGTGGTCGTGTTCTTGCTTTGCCTGGTCCTATTCTATATGCGCGGTGTGCATTGCGACGTTTACCCGACGTCGGACGCAGTGTACGCACCCCGTCGTGAGATCCGTTCAGGCAAGTTTATCTTGCTACATGCTATGATACATATTTTGCATCCATATGAATAAAAATATCACATGTTTACTGCATTGTACATCCATATTACTGTCCTACTGTTTTCGGATAGTCGTACGCATCCATATCATTAATTACATATCTGGTTGCATGCAAGTTAGCTTGATACATGCTATATTATTATACTTGCATCTATATTAATAAAAATATTGCATATTTATTGTATTGTGCATCCATGTTACAGTTTTACCGTTTTTCCGATATCCGTTCGCATCCGTATCATTTATTGCATATCTAGCTGCATGCCATATCATATTATTTCATATTACTGTTATATTATCACCCTATGCTTGATAATATTCATCATGCGTAGTCATGGAGTTGTAGATGTAATCCCTGATAGATATTTGTGCATCCGTGTTTTACTGTGCATCCGTACAATTTATTATATGTCAAGTTGCATGACATACTATTTCATATTACTGTTACCTTGGCACCCCATGCTTGATAATGTGTATCCTACATAGTCATGGAGTTGTAGATGTAACCCCTGATAGATATTTATGCATCCGTATTTTACCGTGCATCCGTACTTTTATCGTGCACCCATACTTGCTACAGTTTTATTATGAGCACCCGTTTGATACATGTGCACTACCTGTCATGACCTGATATACCACTACTTGACATATTACCTGATCCTGTTTCTAATGCCGACAATCCTGACATGTTATCCCGACGGACGTATCCTATTGTCTGCATAGACAAACCTGTACCTGCTTGATCCTGTGTTGGCATTAGCTCCAGATTTATCAATACCTGACTTGAACACATAACTTAGGGGTAAGGGGAAAATCAATTATGAAACCTGACTTGTAACTCAACGGTTCGACGCTTATACTGATCAGTTTTATGAGCTAGGCCAGCCCCAGAATGATACTGCTGACATCATTCGTCTGTACATATTACCTGTTTATTGCCTAGCGGCACGTCTCGGATTCAGCTCGAGAGACTTGACCATGGTTCCGGGCATGCACGGAATACTATTGAGTTACATCGACGATTCATTAAATTGATTTCAAAGACTTGAGAGTAATTAACCCAGTAGCATAGATTACTCACCGCATGCACATACACTTCACTGTTCCATATTCATGTTACTGTTATACACTCATTACTGTTCATACTCATGCCTGCATATCTCGTGAATCCTGTTCATTTATTATTGTTTGATATTATGACGCACTAAAGTTTGGGTTTTGCATGGCCCAGATCCTTTACCTCTTTAGCAGGCCGATCAGGACTATTTCAGCCGACAGGCCGAGCAGTGAGGATCCTGTTAGTATCTAGTTAGTTTAGTTTTATTTCCGTACTTTCATTTCCTGATATGAGCCCGTATTTGGGACGTACTTTCCATATGTTTTTTTATTGGATTTATTGCTTCCGCATTTATATTTCTTGACTCGTTTATTCTGGTAAATGAACATGTATTAGATAGTGTTGGGGTCGAAAATTGCACCCCGGCTGACCAAGTCAAAGTCAAGGTCAACCCCAAGCCAGCTGGGCCCAAGCTCAGATCAAGTGGGCCCATGCCCGAGTTTAGCCGGAACATGAAGCGGCCGGCCTCCCCATGCAAATCATGTAATAAATAATTTTTATGTAATTTTTTATGCATGAATGTAAACAAAATGGGCATAAAGCCAAATTTTTTGTAAGCCCATGGCTTATGTGCAAAAAGAAATGGCACATGAGCCATAGGATGGCCAAAATGCCATTTTGTAAAGCCCAAGGGGCTATATGTAAAGATGTAAGCCTATATAAGGCAACATGATGATGAATAAAGTAATACTTTTCATTCTCTCCATAAAAAAATTTAGATCTGAGATCTTTTGTGCTTCCTGCTCCTTCTCCAAGGTTCTAAACCTTCTCATTTCTTTTGAATTAAATCAAGAGTCTTACTCTTTCTTTTCAAAAAATAAGAAGTCTTCCACCACAAAACCCACAAAGGGGAACTTGGATCTACCATTAGATCTCAGAAAGGAGAGATTTTTAGATCTCACATTTCTTGATCATCAAGATCCAGCCAACAGAGGAGGAAGAGGAAGAACCCCTTTCATCAACCAAAACAATTTAGGAGTTTAACTCCATATATTTACATATATATATATATATATATATATATATATATATATATAATAAATATTTCCTTTCTGAAGCATAGCTTCTGTTTCTTAGGCTAAAAGCCTCCTTTTCTCGCCGGCGCTCAAGCGCAGAGCGCCCGCGTGCCGACACGTGGCGCGCTTGCGCTCCAGCGCTCAGCGCTCGAGCGCAAGTCGCCCCCGTGCCGACACGTGGCGCGCTTGCGCTCCAGTGCAAGCGCTCGAGCGCAAGTCGCCCCGGTGCCGACACGTGGCGCGCTTGCGCTCCAGCGCTCAAGCGCAGGGCGCCCACATGCTGACACATGGCACTCCAGCGCTTGAGCGCACAGCACCTAGGCGCACAGCGCCCAAGGTGCTGCCCCACGCATCCTTTGGATGTCTTTTTCCCTTTTTATATATATACATGTATATATACACATATGTATACATATTTACACACACACATACTCCGCGACACTGTCCCTGTTAGAAAAAATTTCTAACGGGGCGCTGTCCCGCACCCCGCAAGGGGGCTGCTAGCCCCCTTGACCCCCAGCCCGCTATCCGGGTAGCGGGACCCCCGTAAAAACTCTGCATGGCTCCCGATATGTCCAAACCCCCCTTTCAAAACACAACACACGTACACTGCACATTGAGTTCGCATGACCATTTTAACCCGTTAATCGGAGGTTCCCTCGCCCCAAAGGCGAGGGGTAATTAACGGCAGCTTAGTCCGCGGCTGCCGGAGATTTGGATCCCCACAATCAATAAACCCCGGCCTACCCTAGGCAGGGGGAATCTGTAGTATACGCCTGACAAGCGCGCGCGTATTCCCATCTCAATGGGGTGACGAAAAACACCCTACAGACTCTGGCACGCCCGGTGGGACCAATCTCTCCTCCCATATTTCGGGTTAAGCGTTCATGCGAACTCAATCAATATACACACCTGTATTTATACTAAAAATAATGCTTTTTCATGCAGATTTTCAAGTAATCACCTTCCGACGATGTCTTCAAAGATGAACTCAGCTCTCAGCACGGCTCCCGTCTCCTACACGATGAGGATAGACTCTAGGACGGTCCTTCCGGCCAGTCTCGGGCGACAATGGGAGGAGCCGCTGCTACCATTTGGCTCTATTGTGTTCATGCCAGTTGGCGCCATCCCAGCTCCTCAAGCACCGGTGGCAGACAAACCGGTCTCGAAAGGCAGGAGACCAAATGTGGTGATCTCAAGGGCGCCCCAACCTAAACGCAAGTCGGTATCTGAACGACTTTCCTTGGCCCCAGCTGGGGGCAAGGCCATCAACACCAACAAAGCTACAACGCGTCCCGAGCAAGCTCCAGCGGCGCCCCTGACAAATGCTCGATCGGGTGTCTTCTCTAAGCTCCCCGCTGATCAACTCGTAATGGCTTCCCGGGTAGCGGATGTCCGCCAAGCCTTCAAAATCGAGAAGCTGAGGGAGAAAAGGCTCAGATATAGAGCCAACAAAAGGGCTAGGGCTCCTGCCAGGCTGAACCTCATGAGGTTCGAAGAACAGGGTTACCCCGTCAAAGATGAGGGGATGGCTGAATGTGTTATCCACACTGTCTACGTGGTGGGCACGCGCAACAAGAGCAAGGACGGGGCCACCACATCTCAAATCCAATCTGGCCTGAATGTGGTTGCCACTTCCCAAGAACAGCCGCCTCCGCTGGATGATGAAAACCCTCTCGATGAGGCTGATAGGCAGAGAGAGCCCTCAATTCATGAGGAGTCAGGCTCGGAAAGCGAAGATGAGCCAACTTTCCGTCCTAAGACCGCAGAGCAGCAACTTCTCCAAAATCTCCGAAAACAGCTCAGAAGCAAAGATAAGGAGATGGCCAAGCTCTACTCAAAGATCGACGACTTGACAAATGTCGTCTTACGGCTCACGGCCCAACTTGCCTCTCAGCCGCCCAATCAAGCACAGGGCTCAGTTCATGAACCGGGAAACGGTGTCCCGAGACAGCCGACGCCCGTTCCCTCAAATCCAAAGGTGGGCGGACCGCATGAAAATCAGTCGCATCCTATCTCAGCAAATGTCTTGGCTACCGATGACAGTAGCCCGCTAACTCAAGATCAAATCATGGATTTGGTTGCCAACAAAGTCAAAACCTTGGTAGCCGAAGCCGAAGCGCAAAAAGATATCAACAGTAGTGGGAGACCATATCCTGCTCAGTATGATCTGGTAGAATTTCCTAGCGGCTATGTCATCCCCAAATTCGGAAGATTCGATGGGACGGGAAATGCGAATCAGCATATCTCCCACTTCAAAGCCTCATGCGGGAATACTGGGGGCAATGATGCGCTTCTCCTCCGCCAGTTCGTTAATAGCTTGACCGATATTGCTTTCGACTGGTACGCGAGCATACCGGATGGCTCCGTTACAACTTTTGTCCAAATGGAGTCTTTGTTTCGGCAGAGGTTCATAAGCGTCAGCGATAAGATTACCATTGCTGAGCTCGTAAGGACCAAGCCCAAGAGCGACGAAAGCAGCACGAATTTTATAACCCGATGGCGCAATCTCTCCGTCAAATGCGAACCGCCGATAGAGCAGGACCAATCTGTCAGTCTCCTCGTCGGAAATCTCAACAATTGGATGGCCCCGTTTTTATGCACCGCGGGTCTCAAAACATTCCAAGAGCTGACCAGGAAAGTCCAGATGCTGGAGCGCTCAAAACAGGAGTCCTCCTCGGATTCTCAAAATAACAGTAGGTCCTGGAGAAACCGGAAGGACGATAATCGCAAAGGCGGAAACTCCGATGATTCTGAATCTTTCAACACTTCGGCTAACCGAAATAAGCAAGGGATGAGCGGACCTAGCGCCAACCAGCCTCGGAAGCCAATGTTCGGAGAGGGAGGAGAATCTCCACTGAAAGAGAAGCTGGATAAGGTCTATTCCTTCAGAAGGGACAAAATCCGTAAAATATTCAAAGACGCCCTGAAGAACGGTCTACAACTGCCAGAGTCAAAAAGACCGCAGGAAGCGAATAGGACCGACGACCCCAAATACTGCCCCTATCACAGAGTGATAGGTCATGCCATTGAGGACTGCTTCGTCTTCAAAGATTGGGCCGAAAAGCAATACAAGGCAGGAGAGATAGAACTGTCCAAAGGCGTGTTAACAAACAGTCAAGCTGCAACCGCCAATTTCATACAGATGGAGACCGAAGCTCTTCGTGAAACCGATTCTCTCTGACATTTGCCTTTCTCTGAAAACAATCGACCACCACGTCATTAAACTGGGTACAGTCGACCACCACGTCATTAAACTGGGTACAGTCGACCACCACGTCATTAAACTGGGAACAGTCGACCTCTAAGTCGTTAAACTGGGAATGTAAAAAAAATTGTAAATAAACAAAAAAAATGTGTAAATAAAAGGAAAATAAAGAAAAGCCGAAATGATGGGGCAACTCGCAATAAAAATCAGCGAGAAAAATAAAGATGAAAATAAAGCCGAAATGATGGGGCGACTCGCAATAAAAATCAGTGAGTAAAATAAAGATGAAAATAAAGCCGAAATGATGGGGCAACCGCGAATAAAAGCCGAAATGATGGGGCAATCACGACCTTCGCGATAAGAAAAGCTGAAATGATAGAGCAATCGCGGTAAAACAAAAAAATGCAAAAACAAAAAACAAAAACGGCGAATGATGAGTCGCTCCTGGTACCATATTCCAGTGCAGCGATGCAGACGCCAACCAAAATCCAATTTCCCAAAATTCTTCCAGCCCTACGGTTAGTCCCCAAATTGACTACCATATACAATCCACGGACTCAAATAATTCTCATCACCCTCATGCCCCACCATAATCACCAGTTACGCGGCTGGTCTCCGCCTTTGGAATTATGCTCCATTGAGAAGACCCACTCATGTGTCCTCACGATATATGAGGAGAACAAACCTTTGTGGGATCCTTACGACTCACGAAGGAAGAACACACTTAGGAGTCCCCACGACTCCTAAGGAGAAAATACACCTATGGGATCCTTACGACCCGTAGGGAGAAAAATGCTTTTATGGGACCCTCACGGCCCATAAAATTGAAAAGCCTTAGGCGATAGGGATCTAAACCTGTCTCCTAAGCCATCGCTCCTCAATCCCCAAGCGGCGAATGATGAGTCGCTCCTGGTACCATATTCCAGTGCAGCGATGCAGACGCCAACCAAATTCTAAATCCCATGCCCCAACGGCGAATGATGAGTCGCTCCTGGTACCATATTCCAGTGTAGCGATGCAGACGCCAACCAAATTCCAAATCCCATACCCCAAGTGGCGAATGATGAGTCGCTCCTGGTATCATATTCCAGTGCAGCGATGCAGACGCCAACAAAGTCCCGAAATTTTTACGGCCCTACGGTCTGGATCATACATCCTGCAAAACCGTATACAATCCACGGGCGTAAAACAATCCCAATCTCTCCAAAAATAAAAAAATGTAAAAATAAAAAAAGGTATGTCCACAAGAAAAATGGGCACGGATGAAAACCCGAAAGGGCTCCGTGAGTAAAAACAGCAGGACTGCCGGCGAGTTTGTGAAAACCCGAAAGGGCGCAAACTCGTGAGAAAGAGATGAAATGCACTCACAAGGTCCTCTCGACTTTGTGAGGAGAAAATTCCCGCGTGAGATCCTTACGACTCACAAAGGAGCGACACACTTGGGAGTCCCCACGACTCCCAAAGAGAAAATACACTTACGGGATCCTTACGACCTGTAGGGAGAAAATGCTTTGTGAGACCCTTACGGCTCACAAAGTTGAAAAGTCTTAGGCGATAGGGACCAAAAACCTGTCTCCTGAGCCATCGTTTCCTAATAAGCAAACGCAAATGATGATTCGCTCCTGGTACCATATTCCAGTGTAGCGATGCTGATGCCAAACAAAAAAAAAACCAATTCCCAAATCCTCTCATGACAAATAATGATTCGCTCTCGGTACCATATTCCAGTGTAGCGATGCTGATGTCAACCCAAATCAAATCAAACCAACAACCTCTACGGAGGAATCATGCTCTGTCCCAGAATTTACCCCGTGTCGAAATGATGCTTCGCCTCGGTGTATCTGCCTTCCCTGTCGGAATTATGCGTCGGCTCGGAATCAACCAACGACCTCCTCGTCGGAATTATGCTCCGCCTCGAAATCAAGTCAACCAGCAAGCTCTGCGTCGGAATTATGCTTCATCTTAGAATGCACCCCGTGTCGAAATGATGCTTCGCCTCGGTGTATCTGCCTTCCCTGTCGAAATTATGCGTCGGCTCGGAATCAACCAACGACCTCCTCGTCGGAATTATGCTCCGCCTCGAAATCAAGTCAACCAGCAAGCTCTGCGTCGGAATTATGCTTCGTCTCAGAATGCACCCCGTGTCGAAATGATGCTTCGCCTTGGTGTACCTGCCTTCCCTGTCGAAATTATGTTTCGCCTCGGGATCAAGTCAACCAACAAGCTCTGCGCCGGAATCATGCCCCGTCTCAGAATGTACCCCGTGTCGAAATCATGCTTCGCCTCGGAGTATATGCCTTCCCCGTCGGAATTATGCTTCGCCTGGGAATCAACCTCTGCATCGAAATTATGCTTCGGTCAGAATATCTGCCGATCATCGGAATGATGCTCCGAACCCTGGAATTATGCTCCGCCCTTCGGAATGATGCTCCGAATCCTGGAATCATGCTCCGATCATCGGAATGATGCTCCGATCTCTGGAATTATGCTCCGCCCTTCGGAATGATGCTCCGAATCTTGGAATCATGCTCCGATCATCGGAATGATGCTCCGATCTCTGGAATTATGCTCCGCCCTTCGGAACGATGCTCCGATCTCTGGAATTATGCTCCGCCCTTTGGAATGATGCTCCGAATCCTGGAATTATGCTCCGCTCTTCGGAATGATGCTCCGATCCCCTGGAATGATGCTCCGCTCATCGGAATGATGCTCCGATCCGTGGAATCATGCTCCGCTCTTCGGAATGATGCTCCGATCCCCTGGAATCATGCTCCGCTCATCGGAATGATGCTCCGATCCTTGGAATTATGCTCCGCAAATTGGAATGATGCCCCGCTCATCGGAATAGTTCTCCGATCCTTGGAATTATGCTCCGGAATGATGCTCCGCTCATCGGAATGATGCTCCGATCCCTGGAATCATGCTCCGCCCTTCGGAATGATGCTCCGATCCTTGGAATTATGCTCCGCTCTTCGGAAAGATGCTCCGAACTCTGGAATCATGCTCCGCTCATCGGAATGATGCTCTGATCCCTGGAATCATGCTCCGCTCTTCGGAATGATGCTCCGATCACCTGGAATCATGCTCCGCCCTTCAGAATGATGCTCCGATCCTTGGAATCATGCTCCGCTCTTCGGAATGATGCTCCGATCCTTGGAATCATGCCTCTACTCTTCGGAATGATGCTCTGACCTTGGAATTATGCTCCGCAAATCGGAATGATGCTCCGATCCCCGCGAATCATACTCCCTGAGGGATACTCCAACCCTGGAATTATGCTCCACGAATCAGAATGATGCTCCGATCCCCGGGAATCATGCTTCCCGGGATGATGCACCGCCCCTGGAATGATGTTCCACCTCGAAGTCCAACTTCAAGCTCCATCAATTTCATGCACACAACTCATGCATGCGGTGTGCATTCATTGATGGGGGGCACTTTGTTGGGGTCGAAAATTGCACCCCGGCTGACCAAGTCAAAGTCAAGGTCAACCCCAAGCCAGCTGGGCCCAAGCTCAGATCAAGTGGGCCCATGCCCGAGTTTAGCCGGAACATGAAGCGGTCGGCCTTCCCATGCAAATCATGTAATAAATAATTTTTATGTAATTATTTATGCATGAATGTAAACAAAATGGGCATAAAGCCAAATTTTTTGTAAGCCCATGGCTTATGTGCAAAAAGAAATGGCACATGAGCCATAGGATGGCCAAAATGCCATTTTGTAAAGCCCAAGGGGCTATATGTAAAGATGTAAGCCTATATAAGGCAACATGATGATGAATAAAGTAATACTTTTCATTCTCTCCACAAAAAATTTTAGATCTGAGATCTTTTGTGCCTCTTGCTCCTTCTCCAAGGTTCTAAACCTTCTCATTTCTTTTGAATTAAATCAAGAGTTTTATCTTTCTTTTCAAAAACTAAGAAGTCTTCCACCACAAAACCCACAAAGGGGAACTTGGATCTACCATTAGATCTCAGAAAGGAGAGATTTTTAGATCTCACATCTCTTGATCATCAAGATCCAGCCAACAGAGGAGGAAGAGGAAGAACCCCTTTCATCAACCAAAACATTTTAGGAGTTTAACTCCATATATTTATATATATATATATATATAATAAATATTTCCTTTCTGAAGCATAGCTTCTGTTTCTTAAGCTAAAAGCCTCCTTTTCTCGTCGGCGCTCAAGCGCAGAGAGCCCGCGTGCCGACACGTGGCGCGCTTGCGCTCCAGCGCTCAGTGCTCGAGCGCAAGTCGCCCCCGTGCCGACACGTGGCGCGCTTGCGCTCCAGGGCAAGCGCTCGAGCGCAAGTCGCCCCCGTGCCGACACGTGGCGCGCTTGCGCTCCAGCGCAAGCGCTCAAGCGCCCACATGCCGACACGTGGCACTCCAGCACCTGAGCGCACAGCACCTAGGCGCACAGCGCCCAAGGTGCTGCCCGACGCATCTTTTGGATGTCTTTTCCCCTTTTTATATATATACATGTATATATACACATATGTATACATATTTACACACACACATACTCCGCGACACTGTCCCTGTTAGAAAAAATTTCTAACGGGGCGCTGCCCCACACCCCGCAAGGGGGCTGCTAGCCCTCTTGACCCCCAGCCCGCTATCCGGGTAGCGGGACCCCCGTAAAAACTCTGCGTGGCTCCCGATATGTCCAAACCCCCCTTTCAAAACACAACACACGTACACTGCACATTGAGTTCGCATGACCATTTTAACCCGTTAATCGGAGGTTCCCTCGCCCCAAAGGCGAGGGGTAATTAACGGCAGCTTAGTCCGCGGCTGCCGGAGATTTGGATCCCCACAATCAATAAACCCCGGCCTACCCTAGGCAGGGGGAATCTGTCGTATACGCCTGACAAGCGCGCGCGTATTCCCATCTCAATGGGGTGACGAAAAACACCCTACAGATAGTTTTATATTCTATTTCATGTTCTTGATATCTTATATACAGCCGTAATGTGACTTTGGAGGGATGTTTCCTAGCCACAGGTAGCATGGTTGGCTCTGTCACGTGCCGATCTTAGCGCACTCCGGGAAGCGGGGTGTGACAGGTATCAGAGATATAGGATTTAGGTGAATCGGGTTTGATTGTTTTATAGTTGGGTATTGGACCCAATACACGAATCAGAAAATCCGTCATTAGGAACATGTCCTACCACATTGTTATCATGATTCTTGAATCATATCTTTCTCTAGACCTTTGTCTTGACGATATGCAAACAACTTTGCATCTCGACGTGAAACCATCTGGTTCCCTATTGTTTCTCTCTATTCTAATACTAGGATTTGAGCGACCTGAACGGAGTTATGTGATTGTAACTATGAACTGCGGCATGGTTACAATGCGGTACTCTATTTAAGTAACTTGGAGTCCTAGTCTTGATTCATTTTCTTGATTTATAGCCGTGATATTACCTTGCTTCTCTCGGTTCATTGCTTACCAGTTCATGTTTTATCGCCAGCTTGAATCATGTTTACCATGCTTAATCTTCTTTAGTATCTTGGTTTCGGATGAAGTCATTTCGGTATTCTACTTGTTCATGTTTTTCCTGCATTAGTATTATTCAATTCCAGTGCATCCCATTGTTTGATGTTGTCTTGGGAATGGACTTTCTCTCTACTTTCCACGCTCACATTGATTGTAGGGCAAAGAAAGTGATTTTCCAGATTCCTGGACATCCGGAGTTTGTTTTTGCTGAAGATAGCAGTTATGTCGGGCCAGTCGAGTTTAGGGCTAGGCCGACAAACACCGTTCTATCGTCGATGGAAGTTGATAAAGAGGAAGCGCCAGCTGTAGTTCGAGAGTTCATGGACGTGTTCGAGGACATCTCGGGTTTACCACCAAAACAAGATGTGGAGTTCGTGATCGATATTGTTCCTGGTGCAGCGCCAATCTCAAAGGCCTACTATCCGATGGCACCAGAGGAGTTGGAAGAAGTCAAGAAGCAGTTTACCGAATTGCTAGAGAAGGGTTGGATTCGCAGCAGCAATTCACCTTGGGGAGCTCCAGTTTTTCTAGTCAAGAAGAAGGATGGCATAAGGAGGATGTGCATCGATTATCGAGAATTGAACAGGGTGACTATTAAGAACAAGTACCCGATCCCTCACATTGGCGAATTATTCGAGCAACTCAGTGGCGCGAGGGTATTCTTGAAGCTAGATTTGCAATCCGGATATCATCAATTTCAAGTTAAATCAGAGGATATTTGCAAGACTGCGTTCCGAACTCGATATGGACATTACGAGTATTTAGTGATGCCATTCGGAGTCACGAATGCACCGGCGATATTTATGGACTTGATGAACCGAAGCTTTTCACCGTTCTTGGACCAGTTTATAGTGGTGTTCATCGATAATATTCTGGTCTACTCGAGGAGCCTAGAAGAGCATGCAGAACACTTGAAGATCGCACTGCAAACGTTGAGGCAAGAAAGATTATATGCGAAGATGAGCAAGTGTGAGTTTTGGCTAAAAGAAGTGATGTTTTTGGGGCATGTTGTATCCGGAGATGGAATCGTCGTTGATCCCGATAAGATTGCAGCAGTTTAAGATTGGCCGATTCCAAAGAACGTAGCAGAGATCAGAAGTTTTCTTGGACTTGCCGGATATTACAGAAGGTTCGTGGAGAATTTTGCTCGCGTAGCTGAGCCGTTGACTAAGCTTACGCGAAAGGAAATACCGTTCGTATGGACGGATAGTTGTGCATCAGCTTTTGAAGCGTTGAAGCAAAGATTGATAACCACTCTTATTTTGACCGTACCAGACGGTTCCAGAGGATTGGTGATTCACAGCGACGCATCTGGGAAAGGTTTGGGATGTGTTTTGATGCAGCATGGGAAGGTTATAACCTACACATCGAGACAATTGAAGACCCAAGAGAAGAATTACCCAACTCATGATTTGGAGCTTGCAGCAGTGATTTTCGCTTTGAAGATTTGGAGACACTACTTATTGGACGAAAGGGTCGAAGTATTCACCGATCACAAAAGCTTAAAGTACGTGTTCACATAGAAAGAGCTTAACATGAGGCAGCGTAGATGGTTGGAGCTGATGGCTGACTATGATCTTGATCTCAAGTACCATTCGGGGAAAGTTAATGTAGTGCCGGATGCGCTTAGTCGGTTGCCAGCAATTCGGATGTTAACTGCACAGAAGGAGCTTATCGAAGATTTTCGGAGATTCGAGTTGGAGATCGTGCTACCGTATTCTTCGGGACGGTTGATGCAGCTGCAGGTACAGTCGATGCAGCTGCAGGTACAGTCGTCGTTGATCGAGAGTATTAAAGCAGCACAGTCACAGGACCCAAGATTGCAGAAGTTTCGAGAACAGGTAGAGACGGGACATCGAACATACTTTTTGATTCATGAAGATGGTTCATTGCATTATGTTGTCCATTTGTATGTGCCTGAAAGGAGATATTCACGAAGAAGTTATGAGAGAGGCGCACAGTTCCGCATATTCTGTACATCCAGGAGGTATAAAGAAGTACCGTGATCTATGACAGCATTTCTGGCGGGAAGGCATGAAAAGAGAGATCGCTCGCTTTGTAGCGAAGTGCTTGGGGTGTCAGCAAGTTAAGGCTGAACATCAAAGGGTAGCTGGTTTATTGCAACCACTTCCGATTCCTCAATGTAAGTAGGAACATATAACCATGGATTTCGTGACAGCTTTACCGCGGAGTCCAAAGGGCAACAATGCAGTTTGGGTGATTGTTGATCGATTGACTAAGGCAGCTCATTTCATACCATTTCGAGTTGGCCAGTCAACGGAATCGTTAGCAGAGCAGTACATGCAGGAGATTGTGAGATTGCATGGTGTACTTGTAAGCATCGTTTCCGATCGTGATACCCGATTCTTATCGCACTTCTGGAGGAGTTTACAGGAAAGTTTGGGAACGCGATTGAAGTTTAGCACTGCTTATCATCCTCAGACAGATGGCCAGTCGGAGAGAACGATCCAAACTCTTGAAGATATGTTGAGAGCTTGCTTGTTAGACTTCAAGGGTTCTTGGGAGGATCATCTATACTTGGTGGAGTTTTCGTATAATAACAGCTTTCAGGAGACTATTCAGATGGCTCCATTCGAAGCATTGTATGGTCGCAAGTGTCGCTCATCCGTTTGCTAGGATGATGTCGGAGAGCGAAGGTTATTGGGACCAGATCTTATTGTGTAAACCATGGAAAAAAGTTAGTACGGTCCGGAATCACATGAAGGCGGCACAGGATCGGCAGAAGAGTTGGGCCGATACATCGAGAAGACCTCTAAAGTTCACTGTTGGTGATCTTGTATTCTTGAAGATATCACCAATAAGAGGAGTGATTCGTTTTGGGAGTCGATGCAAGCTTAGTCCTCGATTTGTGGGGCCTTTCGAGATTAATGAGCGTATTGAAGAAGTGGCTTATCGATTGACGCTACCACCATCTTTGGCGAGTGTACATGACGTGTTTCATGTATCTCAACTTCGTAAGTATATTCGAGATGAAACACACATGCTAGATCATTCGGAGCTGACTGTAAGGGAGGATTTGACCTATGAAGAACGACCGATGTCGATTGTTGATCGAAGAGAAAAGCTCCTCAAGAACAAGGTTATCCCTCTCGTACTCGTTTCATGGGGAACCGCTCGCACGAAGAATCGACTTAGGAATGAGAAGACGAGATTCAACAGAGGTTTCCACACCTCTTTTCCCATATTCATGCTTGTTTTTCTTTTCTTGTTCCGGGAATTTCGAGGGCGAAATTCTTTTTGTAGTTGGGTATAATGTAACACCCTAGTTCATTTATACCGGTTCCTTTTGGGTATTTCTCTATTTATGGTTGTTTCTTGATTTATTGTGTTTTTGGTGCGAATAGTGTAATTGGTATCCATACTTGCATCAGACCCGACCCGTATGCTGGAAACCCGTCTTGATTCCTGTTTTGGATTTATCCCGGCTGGTTATGAGAATCCGTGCACTTTCATATTGTTTATACTGCATACTTGCATTATATCTGGCATCTGCATTTTTTTAACAATACAATTATAATCTAATAATATATTTTAAAAATACCCAGCATGGCTTGCATCATACCCCTAACCCCGTGGTAGCATCCATACATCTTGTTCTCATCCCGTTCAGTGAAATGGATTCGTTTGGATAGCTGCATACACACTGCGTGCATCCGTTCTTGGGGGTATACATTTTCGTTATCCGGATATCCTATTTTGGTTTTGGTTGATACGTATAGTATCCGTATTTTCAAACCATAATTTTAGACCCAACCCGGGCATATTTTGGAGTATTTTTGTATTATTCAGAAAACTCAAATATAATCCATATTATATTCTAATATATAAACTGTTAACTTATATTTAAAAAAAAATATAAATATTTCCTAAAATATATTTTAAAAACCAAATAAAATCTAAACTCATCTCTATCTGTCACTCTCTCTCTTCCTTTTATAATATTATTTCTTTTAAATATTTTAAACCCATACTTAAAACCCCACGTCCCCCTTACACCCACGTCTTCTCTTCTCTCTCTGTATCGTATAGTTTCCCGCCGCCTCGCCTCCGCTCATGAGCCCTAACCCTAGACGCGTCGCCATCACCGACGTTACTTCGCCGTTGTCTTCTCCATATTCTTTTCTCTCCTCTCTCCTCCTTCCCGAGCTCTCTCCCCCTGCACAGAACCTGCATACCGTAACCTGACCTGACCTCACTTGCACCCTCGCCGGAGCTCGTCTCGCTGTCGTCGGCTCTACCCGTCATCACCACCTTTTCCTCCTCTCTCCTCTCTTCTTCTCCCCAACACCCGGCCTCTTCCCTGCAAGAACCCTGAGAACCCGACGACTAAGAACTCGAAAACCCATTGCCTCGTCAAACCTCGCCGGAAATCCCATGACTCGTCATCGTCGTCTCCTCTTCCTAGCCTTTGACCCAAGGCCAGAGCAAACCCAGAGAACCTATCTTCTTCTCCTACTTCTTCTTCTTTCTTCTTCTCTTTCTTTTTCTCAATCATGCTTTTTCCGGTCATCGCCGGAGTCGTGCCGTCGCCGACGATCCGGGCGACCCAGTCGACGTTCCCAGCCAGCGTGGTCGTGGTCTTGCTTTGCCTGGTCCTGTTCTGTACGCACACGTGTGCATTGCGACGTTTACCCGACGTCGGACGCAGCGTACGCACCCCGTCGTGAGATCCGTTCAAGCAAGTTTATCTTGGCACATGCTATGATACATATTTTGCATCCATATGAATAAAAATATCACATGTTTACTGTATTGTACATCCATATTACTGTTTTACTGTTTTCGGATAGCCGTACGCATCCATATCATTAATTACATATCTGGTTGCATGCAAGTTAGCTTGATACATGCTATATTATTATACCTGCATCTATATTAATAAAAATATTGCATATTTATTATATTGTGCATCCATTTTACAGTTTTACCGTTTTTCCAATATCCGTTCGCATCCGTATCATTTATTAAATATCTAGCTGCATGCCATATCATATTATTTCATATTACTGTTATATTAGCACCCCATGCTTGATAATATGCATCATGCGTAGTCATGGAGTTGTAGATGTAATCCCTGATAGATATTTGTGGATCCGTGTTTTACTGTGCATCCATACAATTTATTATATGTATAGTTGCATGACGTACTATTTCATATTACTGTTACTTTGGCACCCCATGCTTGATAATGTGCATCCTACGTAGTCATGGAGTTGTAGATGTAACCCCTGATAGATATTTGTGCATCCGTATTTTATTGTGCATCCGTACTTTTATCGTGCACCCGTACTTGCTACAGTTTTATTATGAGCACCCGTTTGATACCTGTACACTACCTGTCATGACCTGATATACCACTACTTGACATATTACATGATCCTGTTTCTAATGCCGACAATCCTGACATGTTGTCCTGACGGACGTATCCTATTGTCTGCATAGACAAACCTGTACCTGCTTGATCCTGTGTTGGCATTAGCTCCAGATTTATCAATACCTGACTTGAACACATAACTTGGGGGTAAGGGGAAATCAATGATGAAACCTGATTTGTAACTCAACAGTTCGACGCTTATACTGATCAGTTTTACAGGCTAGGCTAGCCCCGAGATGATGCTGCTGACATCATTCGTCTGTACATGTTACCTGTTTACTGCCTAACGGCACGTCTCGGATTCAGCCCGATTGTCTTGACCGTGGTCCCGGGCATGCACGGGATACTATTGGCTTACATCGACGATTCATTAAATTGATTTCAAAGACTTGAGAGTAATTAACCCAGTAGCATAGATTACTCACCGCATGCACGTACACTTCACTGTTCCATATTCATGTTACTGTTATACACTCATTACTGTTCATACTCATGCCTTCATATCTCGTGAATCCTGTTCATTTATTATTGTTTGATATTATGACGCATTGACATCTGGGTTTTGCATGGACCAGATCCTTTACCTCTTTCGCAGGCCGATCAAGAGTATTTCAGCCGGCAGGCTGAGCAGTGAGGATCCTGTTAGTATCTAGTTAGTTTAGTTTTATTTCCGTACTTTCATTTCCTGATGTGAGCCCGTATTTGGGACGTACTTTCCAGATGTTTTGTTTATTGGATTTATTGCTTCCGCATTTATATTTCTTGACTCGTTTATTCTGGCAGATGGACATATATTAGATAGTTTTATATTTTATTTCCTGTTCTTGGTATCTTATATACAGTCGTAATGTGACTGTGGAGGGATGTTTCCTAGCCACAGGTAGCATGGTTGTCTCTGTCATGTGCCGATCTTAGCGCACTCTGGGAAGCGGGGCGTGACAGCCCACGTGAGGGACACGTGAGGCGCTCGGCGCTGGGTTTTCTTCATATTTTCTGTTCTGAAGAGTTCAATTCTCTGTTCTTTTCTAGATCTTTGATCTCCAAGAACAAGTTCATCCCTATGAGAATTAAATTCTCATTTATCAGAGACTTGTCTCATGGATCTCAGATCCAGAGAAAGAACTAAGTTCTTCTTTTATAAGGGTTAAACTCTTGGATATGCAGAGGAGATGCTCTGATCTCTATTCTTTTTATTTACCTCGGAGAGAGGTATTCTTCTTTCTTCCCTCTTCAAACTTTCTTCTTGCTTGCTCTAAAGCTTATGAGGGGGTTTCTCTGTTCAAGATTTGAAGTCTTGGGTCCTTTATATAGTGGAGGCAAGTTTGTTGATTTAGTTAAAGAAATCTCTCATTGAGATATCTTTAATTGATTTGAAGATTTTATCCACCGTTGGATCTTTGATCTAAGGACTTCTGTTTTACAAAAGATATTTTTCTTGTTTTTAACAAGATTAGGGAAATATTTCCCCATACAGAATTTTTCTGTATATATGGGTGATTTTTAATCACCATTGGATTTTTTAATCCAACGGCACTCTGTTTTACAGAGAGTAATCTTTCTTGTTTAGAAAAATTTGAGGAATATTTCCTCAACAGAATTTAATTCTATATTTTGATGATTTATCATCTCCGTTGGATGTTTGATCTAATGGCTCTGTTTAACAGAGAGATTTTAGTTCTGGCGCTGGAGCCCTCGTGCGAGGCACGTGAGGCGCTGCCTCAGAGGTTTTAACTCTAGACGCTGCCTCAGAGTTTTTAACTCTTGGCGCTGCCTTTCAAATTTTGAACAGAGCTTTACTCTTTTATTAGGGAAACATCGGCATTAGAGGATGATCCAAGTAACAGGTCTGGTGGTGGGTCGTGAATATGCCATGCAATATATTTTAACCCAAATATATGCCAAATGTAAAACTATAACCAATATCGAAATACGGTAAACACGACAAATGCCAGGATGCATATGTATCTATCTATAATAACCATTACACGTCTATTACCATGTATGATACAATCTAGATAACGTATTGAACTAATATAGTTGTATGATAATATTGTGACGTTCCGGCATGCAACTAGATAAACCATTATCGGTACGAATACAGACGGATGCTACAAAACTGTAAATTGGTACTTTCTATTGAATAATAAAACACATGCACTATCATTTATTAAATAAATATTGATATAGTAGCATAGCATGTTGCAAGTTTATACTTGATCGGATCTCACGTCGAGATGTGGATGTCACGTCCGACGTCGAAATAACGTCGCGATGCAAACTTATGTGCGCAGGACTAGACCTGGCTGATCAGTGACGTGACGTGGTAACTGGGCTGGACAACGACGGTGGCTGGGTCGTTTGGATCGTCGGCAATACGCGTAACTCCGGTGAGCCGATCGGAGAATCAAGAAAAGAAAAGAAGGAAAGAAAGAAAGAAAAGAAGAAAGAAGAAGAAGAAGAAGAAGAAGAGGTTGCTGGGATGGCGAGGACAGAGGAATGGTGGCGAGGTAATGGGGGTTGACGATGACTAGATGTTGCGTCGGCGAGGAGGCTGTGAGTTTCGAAGGTTGGTGATCGGGGTTCGGAAAGATGTAGGGTTGGTGGCGGCGGCGGTCTAGGGTGTTGCTGGAAGACGAGAAGGTGATGAGAAGAAGATAGAGGTGGCAGTGATGGACGAGATGAGCGGCGACGACGAAAGATCCGGCGATGGGGTATGGTTTCTTGGGTTGGCGTCAGCGAGGTGCAGGGGTGGTGCTCGGGGAGAACAAAAGGAGAGGAGGAGGAGGTCTCGGAGGTGGTGGTGACAACGAGAGGGTGGTGCTGGTGACGATGGGTCCCGGTGATGAGGGGTGGTGGCGAGCATGGGTTAGGGTTCTGGGTTTTCTCGCGACGAGGAAGAAAGGAGGAGAGAGAGAAATGTTAATTGGTTTTGGGGTTTAATAAAATAGTTATATTATAATATATATATATATATATATATATATATATATATTTATTTATTTATTTATAGAGAGAGATAGATACGAGAGAGGGACAGGGGAGAGAAAGAGACAGAGGGGAAAGAGAGTGATGTGAGAAGAGAGAGAGGGATATATTAGTTAAATATTATATATATATATATATATTTGTTTAATAGTGATATATTATTAGGTTATATATATATATATATATATATATATATTGGGATTTTCCAGCTAATACCAGATTACTCTGAATATTATTCGGATCTCTTCTAAAAATCTAGTTTTTAAATATAGAGAATATACGTAAAAGTTTACACCATAATACGATGTACTGTCAAATAAAATTCATACCTACAAGTATGAATCTACGTAAATATACGTAGCGATCAAAACGAGTCTATTTTAGTAATTAGGGTATGAATACGATATATGGGTGCAACCACATGCTATGGGATATGATGATATGCAAGACTAGATATTAAAAAATATATTATTTGGTTTTTATTTTGTATTGTTAAAAGATATGCGGATACTAAAATATATATTATGCATGTATAATATCTAGATTTGCACGGATACTCTATACTAGCAAATATTTGATGTAATTTTAAACCATGGTGGGTTTCAAACATGCAGGTCAGGTCAAATACCAACCACAGTTGCTAAATGCACTATCCGCAACCCAAAAGCAATAATAATCAAGAATTTGTCGCAAGATTTGGAAATACCCCAAATAAAATATAGTATAACATTGTTAGGGTGTTACAAGTTTCTTGTGTGAATCCAACAGAACTTCACAAGTCCCGTATTAACCTCTTTTTTATTTTACTCAAATATCTGTCGAGTCGACTCATCCACAGCTTAGAGCCCCAATACTAACATATGAAATGGGCTCGTGTTTCCTTGCTCCTGGGGCCTTACTCTTGAGCTCATGAATACTTCTACGGCTGCATTGACATTCATACTTGGAACTTAACGTTAACATAGTGATCATATAGAGACCTATAGTACATATTTACCCATGAACATATACTTTTATTCGTTATATATATATATATATATATATTCTACACTCGTCATTTTTTACTCTTATTTTATCCTTGGGACTTATCGAGCGCTAGTTCGCTGACGGGCATTCCATCCACCATTATTTTCTTGGAATGTTCATCAGATACGGTCGAAACGAAGGAAGTGGAAGCCACAGAGGAAAACTACAACCGGATTGCTACTCAGGATTAGCATAGCTTCACTTTTTATTCAGCTTATGTATGCCACATGTTTAGACATTTTCCTTTTTTGTATTTACTTTCCAGTTGAAAATCATGTACTTGTAAATATGTGAAATTGAATGTAAATAAAGATATTTGTTGAAAATTTTACAGTCTTCATTTATTCTTGCATTGTCTATTATTATTTCAATACGCTCAGTATATTTATTTAGGGAATGACCTTTTCTGAATAAATATGGCGCGGGCTTGCCACGTCATCGTTTTCGTCTACTGGGAAGCGGGGCGTAACAGAAGTTCTGCGGCGAGTACCACGTACTATTGAAGTTCTCCGCGGTTGCCCATCCACAGTGTAACGGGCAAGCCGAGATAGCGAACTGAGGAAACATCAGAGGACTTAGATCCCGGCAGGAAGGGAGACAAGGCGGATGGGTTGAAGAACTTTCCCGAGTACTCTAGGCATTGCGGACTTCAAAGAAAACCCCTATGGGAGAAGCCCCGTTCAGCCTGTGCTAAGGCACAGAGGCCATGGTCCCCATGGAGATCGGACTTTCCAGCCACCAGGTCGAACACTTCGACGATGAAACTAATGTCCAAGCACTACGAAGCAACCTGGAAGTCCTGCTGGAAAAAAGCGCCCGAGCCCAAATGAAGATGGCCGCATACCAGCAACAGACCGACCGGTAGTACAATGCTCGGGTAAAACATCGAGCGTTCAAGACGGGAGACCCAGTTCTCCGCTGCAAAGAATTCGAGGACCAAAGGAAGCTGTACAAATTCTCTCCAAAATGGGATGATCCATTCCTCATGACCAAGATATTTCCCGGAGGAGCTTACCGACTCCAGGATTCCTTAGGTCGTAATCTTCTGCGGCCATTCAATGCAGAAAATCTTAAATTGTATAGATGAAATTGTACTCTCTTAAATAATGAGATTCTTGCTTTTCTATCGTCTGAACTTGTTTCTTCCGAGCTAAGCCCTTGCATGAGGTCGGTGGATAGCTTCCTACCAGTCGCACCCATTCACGGCGGGTAGATTCTTGCTTGGCCTAACCTGTGAATCCTAAGCCTTCGCCACGAGGCCGGCGAACAGCTTCCTGCCCGTCGCACCCATTCACAACGGGTAGATTCCTGCCCGGCCTAACCCGTGAATCCTAAGCCCTCGCCATGAGGCCGACGGACAGCTTCCTGCCCATCGCACCCATTCAAGGTGGGTAGATTATTTCCCGGCCTAACCCATGGATTCTAAGCCCTCGCCATGAGGCCGACGGACAGGTTTCTGCCCGTCGCACCTATTCACAGCGGATAGATTCCTGCACGGCCTAACCCGTGAATCCTAAGCCCTCACCACGAGGCCGGAGGACAGCTTCCTACTCGTTGCACCCATTCATGGCGAGTAGATTCCGGCCCGATCTAAACCGTGAATCCAAAGTCCCCGCACTAGTAGATTTCTGCTCAGCTTATAGGCGTATTCATTCTCGGCCCGACCGGAGCTAATGAATCCAAAGTCTTCTACTCATCTTGCCTCCTCTCCGAGGGGTGAAGGCAGGGGATACCGACCTAATGTTCACTATACTCACATTACCTCGTCTCCGGGAGGTGAAGAGGATATCAGTCTATCTACACTTGGAAAATAAAAAAGGTAATTTTTATTGAACGAAGAAGAGGGTATACCAGTCTATCTTCACTAGTAAAATGAAAATAAAAATTTTCAAGTAAACACATTACAGACGAGCAAAATGGTCATATACACTAAAGATGAGCAAAAATACTTCATTAATTTCAAAATTGATGTACAAAATATTGTGAGATCCTCATCTTTATGAAATTGCCCAGAGGCTTACAAAAGAAAACAAAATGGAAAATAAAGAGAATGAGGGCTTCCCCTCGGGATGGCCCGCTCACCAGTCATCGTTGCCAACCTCCTGAGCCTGCTCGGGATCGATCGGGGCGACCTCCGGGGCCACGACCTCAACGAACTGCAGAGGAGAAGAAACGGCAGCAGGATCGACGGCGGCCAAGCTTCCGTCTCCGCCCTTGGGTTCTTCCCCGAGAAGAAGATACCATGAGCGGAGCTCCTTGTCTTCGAGTTCGAGCTGAATCTTCTTGACGACATTGAGGGCATTGTGTCACCCTACGGCCGTGACTTCGGCTAGGCCGATGTAGAACCGGTCGGACAACCTATAGTTCTCCACGACCTTCTTTTCCATCTCTGTAGCCCGCATCGCCGCATCCTCGTTCGCCTGACCCTCTTCTTCACCGCGTCCCGATGCCCCTTCATGGCGTTGAACAGCCCATTGAGCTCGCTGACTTGGGCTTGGAGTGCCCGGTTGGCCTCGACAAGCCTTGTTGCCTTTATCCCTTTCGAGACTTTCAGCGCCTCAAGGGAGGCGGCATTCTCCTCGGCCGCCTTCAGCTCAGCAAGGAGTTTCTCCTCATGCGCCGAAGCCTCCTCCATCCTCTTCATCGCCGGGGCGATTTCCCCACCCTCCATGGCGGCCAAAAGGGCGCAGTTGTCACGCCCTGCTTCCCGGTGTACGGCGAAGGAGACGCGACGAGGTCCGCTACGTATGTACTCAGAAGTACATACGCTAAGCGTATCTAAACAATATAAAAGTAAATCACAAGAGACAAGTGATATAGAAATAACAGCAACTTTATTAATAACATTCTTTTGTACAATGCATGAAAAGTAAATACAACTGAAATGAAAAGCGATGCCTAAACAGTGGCATAACAGGAAATGAAAATATTGAATAGAACAAGGTACAATGTCTAGAGCTCGAGGTCTTCGTGAAAATGATCCAAGTCTTCACCGGTGGGCTCGACCTATGCTGGGTCTAAAGCACCTGACGACATTCAAAGAAGAAAGAAATAGAATGTCGTCAACGAACAGGTCGCTCGGTAAGTCCCAAAGATAAGGAAGAATTAGAAAAGACAGAATAAGAGGTATCTTCTAAAGAATAATATTGTAGAGTATTGTGCTCACGCTATTGTTTGTAGCTTGGTATGGAAGGATGCCAGTGTATACGAGAGGGGTCTCAGTATGCTAGAGACCAGGGCAAATGGAAGTACAAGGCTCCGTTATACAACCCAGAACAACGGCAATTGGATTCATGTTAGGTGTCTTAATCTTACCGCCTCGTTCCACCTTTAACACCTTCCATACCAATATACCCCTTAAACCCCGTAGTGTTTTGATTGTATTGTTGTATTATATTGTGTAAGTTGGATGACTGACCAAAACCATGATATCAGTAACAGATTGTAACTGCATAATCAGGTAAATGGAATAACGGAATAATGGATGAATATCCATGGTTTGATTCAGTCAAGTTGTATAGATTGTTAACTGGATTCTGGGATTCATGTGTTCATATTGAGTTGGAATATTAAAGAATGTAGATTGACTTGAATCATATTCAAGTCAGAAATAATCAGACTCAAATCCGAGTCAGACTAAAAGAAATGTAATTTGAAGTTCTATAATTGTTAGGGTCCTTATTGTAATTTATAAAACTTGAGGGGGTTTTATGTAAAAATACTTTTGTATAGTTTTCAAGATACACCCCAAGTATTTATTATTCGTCTTTATAGTTATAATGAGTGTGATTTTATTTTGTCTTATTTTTAGTGAAAATATCCTAATTAAATAAATAAAGGTATTAATTTGTAATATTGATTTATTTGAAATTCAAGGTGTTTTAATGTAACTTTTAATCTTGTAATTTTTTAGAAAAGGTGGAGACTTTATCTTATAATAAAATAAGTGTTTAAATGCTAAATATACATATGTTTATACAAGAATAATTTTTAATAAATGTTTTATTTCCCAAAAATCTCATTTTTCTTAAATGTCGTATTTTAAACCTTTCGAGACCGAATGCTCCTTGCGGAGGTCTGAATCTCGCACTACTAAGCCCGAGGGTGCACGATAAACCGTACTATCCCTAGCGAGTTCCCCAAAGGTGGGCTGTAGTGGCGCTTTGCAAAGATTTAATAAATACTAGTCATTTAGAAAACGGTTTTATAAAGATAAGGTATTTATTTGTAAAAGGGTGTAAATTTCTGTATTTTAGATTTTAGGGTTTCCTAAGCCAACTAGCCTATTTCTAAATGGTCTAAACGACACGTCATTAGAAGCCTCAAATCGCCTCTTCACCGCCAATTGCGGCCAGGTAAGTGCCAGGTGAGTGGGAGGCTCTCCACTACAAGTAGTGGTCCTAATTAAGTAACCACTCATCTTAAACACACTTGCCTAGACACCACAAAGTCAGGTTTAGATAAACGATCGATGTCCACGACATATCGTATTTTCCTTTTAAAAGATATTGTTTTAAAATTGTATAAAACTTAGAACTTTTAGAAATATGTTTTATTAAGAAAATGGTATTTTAATGTATAATCTTGTTTTGTCGTATTCTAAATTTTCAAGGTAGCGTATTATGATTACATATGAGTGTGTGAGGAGGTAGGTCATTACGTCGTGAACTACTTTAAGGTATAGCAATGTTAAAGGGTTAAAAGTGATAAACTAAACATGGTGGTATTTAAGTGCAAAAACACGGTATATTGCAAAAGTTATCATTTCATGTGAGAAACTTTAACCAAATTAGTTGTTATGTGATTAGTAGTCAACATGAATATGTTTAAGTATTATGGAATTAGTGATAAGTGTGTTTTGATAGAAAACCGAATCAGAAATCGGTTTGTTCCGATTTCCGTCGGGTTTATAAAGTCGTATTTTAAATGGAAGAAAGAAAGGTAGAAAAGAGGGACTTACGGGTTTGGACAAGCTAGAGAGTGCTAGAAAGGTAGTCGGTTTGTCGGTGCGTCGAAACGTCGTGAAGAGTCCTAGTACGATCGCCGGGATTTCGCCGTCGATTTCGGCAGCGCTTCGCCTTTCGCTCGTTTTCTAACGTACCGAGTTCTCTTGAAATTTTTAGAGAGTGGACTTAGGAATGTAGGGTGAGAGGGTAGAGGGTAGGGGTGTTTATATAGGATTAGGCTAGGGTTAGGGTTTTAATTAAAAAATATATATATAAAAATATATTTAAAAAATCATTAAATTTTGGAGTAAAAGTGATTTATTGAGAATTTGATAACCGATCTGGGAATTTAGTGTATGCAGGTGAGAAGACCAGGTCAACACGGAGAAATTCTGTGTTGACGACTCGGCCGTCCGGCCGGCGGCGCCTGCCCGAGTCGGCTGGTCTGCTGGCCGAGTCGGGCCGAGTCAAAGGCTCGTCGGGTGGGGTTTTTCATGGGGGGAATTTTGGTGTATTTAACTTTTTGTCTTCAGTTCGAGTTTTGTGAGTTATGGCGGTTTGACTGTTGACTTTCCAAAAATTTAAAAACAAAATAATATAAAAAAATAATGTGGGGCAGGGGATTTGAACTCTGGTGGCTTGGTTCAGCAATGCAAAGTGTTACCAATAAGCTACAAGTTCCTTCTTGTAATTATTGTGGGAAAATAACTACTTAAAATGGTAACAGCAACATTAAATACCCCAAGTACACTTTAATTTTAAAACAATTTTATGTACACTAAAAAATGGAATTATTTAAAAACAAAATAATTACTTATATATATCTTGTGCTCAGATTAAAATACTCCTTTATGGATTTTTAAAAATTTTAACAAAAAATTTTGTATAGAAAAGTGTATATTAAAATTAGAGTTGTTACAGCAGTGCTGGAGGACCTGCAGAAGGAAACAAAAATCATCAATTGGGAACATAACCGAGAAAAATAAGTTGGAAAAAATTCAAGTACAGTTCCCTTCGGCCTCCTGAGCAATGGCCGCAGCCTAGGCCCGCACAGTTACCTTCGGGATCTTGGCTCATATGCTTTTCTCTGCCTCTATCAAGAGTCTGTCGGCGACGGACAACCCGAACGGAACCTCGTAGTAGAACCCGCTCTCAAGGTCTTGTTCCCCGGCCGATTCCTCCCGAGGTGCTGGATTTTTCTGCCTCTTGGCCCGACGTTCGGCGGAGGAAGGCGCCCCCGACCTTGACTGGGGGACAAAGCTTGGTGTTGCGGCCTCCCACTCCCCCCAGACTCCTCGGGGTCGGGGACCGAGGCAGTTGTCCTCTTGAGGTTCGGCGCCCGGATGCTTTCACTCGGCACAGACCTGGACAAGCTCGCGTCACCGCCCCTCTTGGCCCGTGCCTTAGCTGCCAGAGTGGCCATAACTTTCAACTTATCCATGGGCTCTACAAAGAAAAACGAAGAATAATCAGAAAAGAAAAACAACAATAATATTAAGTATGGATTGGATAGCTAAACTAGACTCACCCAGGTATTGTGTGGGGCTAAACCACGCCCAGCTCAAGACCTTCTCGGAAAGCAAAACATTGATTTGCTGGAGCGGCTCCCGCTGAGACACGGCCCTTATTTTCGGGGTGTTCAACATCCGAGCCTTCGGACAATCCGACTGGTACCATTCTGTTGGCACCGGCCAGTTCTCTCCTTCGGGAAGACCGGCAAAAAAGAACTTCTCCTTCCACTCTTGGATGGAAGAAGGGACGGATAACACTCCTGACCCAGCCCCTATCCTTGAGCTTCCTAAATGAGAAGTACACATAGCTCAGCTCATCTTTGCGAGCCTCGGGATGATTTTTATAGCAGAGAGAGGAATAGAGAAGTCCGAGATTAAAGAGGATCTCCTTAATTTTTAGCTGGACCAGGAACCCGAGGAGAATTCTCTACGAGTTCGGAGCTAGCTGGCCCAGGGTGTGTTAGAAGAAGTGGAGGACTTCAAAAATCTCGGGGGAAAGGGTAGACGCATTCCTCCAAGGAACACTTCTAAGTACAGGGCAATCTCGTTGCTCCTCACTTGGTCCGCTCGTTCATCCTTCCTGGCTAAACGAAACGTATAGCCAGTTGGAATGTCAAAGCAAGCTCGGATATCCGCGAGCCCGCTCTCCCAGCTCAATACCGAGGCAGCATCATAAACGTTCTCGATACACACCTTAGGGGCCTTCTTGGCCCCCCGGTGTTGGGGAACAAGGGAATCGCCACCCCTTGGGGGCGAATCCAACACAGAAAAAGAAGAGCTTCCTCGGAAGCCGAGGAAGACTTACAAGACTCGGTTTCAGAGGACGAGGTCTCATCACCAGACTCTACCCTAACTAAATTTTCTACGAGATCAGAGGAAAACATCTGACCTGATTCAAGAAAAGGAAAGGTAGGTGAAAGGATTGGAAGCCGATCTAGGGTCAGGAGCACCGAGCAATCAGGAGATTAAAAATGCAAGTAAGCAGAAGTATTTACTGAAGGCAGGGCATCCCAATTTATTCCCTCAGCAAAAAATGATACGACGGTCCAGACGTCGCCACGTCGCAGCCGATCATTAGCGTCCTTCCTCTTACGTGGATCCGAACAACAAAAGCAACTTCTTACATCCGCACTCCAGATGCTGCCGTGTGGCACGAGATCGACGGTCGACCCGTCGCCACGACGACCCGAGCAAACGAAACGATGCCGCTATGATGGCGCCGTCCTTTCAGCGATCCGCTGACGTCATCGAGTATACGCATGAAAATTAAGGCGCACGATGGACGTATAAGTCGACGTTGTACACCACACGAGTTGCGAGGAGGCGGAAACATGAAAAACAATCTTTTTCTTTAAACTAACATCGACTAACCATACGGATCTTTGCTAAACTCTAACTAACATTATCATAGGAGGAATTAGCTACTATGAAAGAAGATTATACATAATGAACCAAGTCCTTCTTCTTTTCGTCAACCACCTCCTCGTCGGCCTCCTCTTTGTAATAGAAGATCCACCCAAGAGCTACTACTCCAACCTATGCCTCTAACTTGAGGAAACTAGGTTACTCAAAGTGCTAATCAAAGAAACCTAGGGAATATAGAGTGTGATTAGGGATTAATAAGTCTTGCTAACCCTTGATCTCAACATATGAGAGGTTAGGGTTAGGGTTTGAAGAGAGAGAGCTTGAGGAGAGAGAAGGTGAGAGTGAGAATGAAATGAAATAATATCTCATCTTGAATATATGAAGCATAATGATATATTAAATGAATAAATCAAATGATTTATCAACCATTCTTCATTTATTCACTTTGTGTGATTCATCTCATGAGTCATTAGTCATTAAATGTATCATTAACTCCATGGATGAATCACACAAATGAGTCACTAAATCAATAAATGCAAATGCCACCTTAGCCCTCAAGTCATCATCCTTTTAGAAGCTTCCCGACAATTTACGAGAACGCCCCTCCTATCCGTGAAAACACGAAAATACTTTAGACTGTATAAATCCAATAATCCGATACTAGAATCTGGCTTAAACCAAAGCCTGCTAGTAAAAACTGTCTGAACATCGTACGTGCATAAATGCACGTGAATGTCCGAACCCTGTCGTAAAACCATACGACCTCTATATCATTTCGCCCGAAGCAGGGAAACTCTCTGTATGGGACTCTAAAAACTCGACTACTACGCTGGCAGTGGGTTTAACCACAGACTGCAAGCGGCACTAGCTGTACGTAACGGTCCTCAGGTAGATGTCGATAAGAAGGACGATGAGGAAACCCATCCGAACTCCTACTGAGCCTGATGTGACAATCTCCGTACAGTCCGGTCTATTCGTCTAGGACTATCGCATATCGGGCCTATGGGGGCGGCAAGCGTCAGTCCCCTAAAAGCGGTATAAGTCGTGTCGGAGCGAAGCCCATTACACCTTGAGAAACTACTGGAAAACCTACCAGTAAATCTCGCTTGCCCTGGCCAGGGACTTTGCGTAATGGCTCACCAGACACAGCGCGATATCAACTCCCAATATCGGGAGAGACGAATCCTGTCTAACCGCCACTGCTTCCAAGTGTTTCGGGACTGCACCCAACTGCTACCTGTTTGCACGACTCCTTTGCGCCGTGGTAGGGTAGCAATCTAAGAATAGTGGGAACACATTCGAGGCGAAACAGCAGTGTCAAGTCTGCGGACTATGTTGTACTCATGTCACCTGGGAACTGTTAACTGACGACGGGTATAAAACCAACCAACAGTTCCCTGCGAGTCCTGTCCGGTGTATCCGTAACCCAACGAGCACCTGTATACTATCTCCAGTACGACGTACTGATGGCTGTGGGACAGACCATCTCCCCAACTGGGATGAGAAGCGTACACACTAGTCTACTCCGGAGTATCGATGCCCTGTCTCGATAATCCTACGACTAGGGACCTGAAAAAGGATGTGCTTGTAGACTACCCAGCCCCCACTAGTGTGACTACCATCACAACGCTGGTAGTCAAGCAAGATCCTAAGGGCTCTATCAATACGTATACACATGTTAAGATAGATATAAACCAAGTAGCATACTACCATATTTAGCAAGACTGTTAATATAACTGTGAATATCTCAAGCTTCCATTAAGTAATATACAAGCTAGTATGATACAATAATGGCCCCTAGGGCATATACACTAACAATCTCCCACTTGCACTAGGGCCATGTACTGGCATATCGAAGACCGATCATCTCGAGTAGCCTCTCGAACTGAATCTGAGGTAAGGCCTTTGTGAATGGATCAGCAGTGTTCTCCTCTGTAGCAACTTTCCGGACCTCGATCTCCCGGCGATCTATGATCTCCCTGATCAGGTGATACCGCCTTAAGATGTGTCTGGACTTCTGATGGGACCTGGGTTACTTTGCTAAAGCTATAGCTCCGTTGTTGTCGCAATACAGCGGTATTGGATCAACAATGGTAGGAACCACCTGAAGTTCTGTTAGGAACTTCTTCATCCAGACCGCTTCTTTTGCGGCATCGCAAGCAGCAATATACTCCGCTTCCATCGTCGAGTCAGCAACGGTGTCCTGCTTGGAACTCTTCCAGCACACCGCCCCTCTATTGAGGGTAAAGACATAACCTGACATGGACTTGGAGTCATCCTTATCACTCTGGAAGCTGGAATCCAGTGCTTCTCCCCTGGGTCTGACTGATACTGGCTATCCAGTGTTCTTCTCAGGTACTTGAGAATGTTCTTTACTGCTATCCAGTGCTTCTCCCCTGGGTCTGACTGATACTGGCTTACCACGCTCAGTGCGTAAGCTACATCTGGTCTGGTGCACAATATCGTATATATTATAGAGCCTACCGCAGAAGCGTAGGGTATAATAGACATGCGATCCCTTTCCAAAGCAGTCTTGGGAGACATCTCTTTGGAGAGGGTGATTTCGTGACAAGCCGGTAAATTACCGCGCTTAGAATCTTCCATACTGAATCTTTTCAGTATAGTGTTGATATACCTGGACTGTGAAAGTCCCAACATCCTCTTGGATCTATCACGATAGATCCGGATCCCCAGAATGTAAGAGGCATCACCCAGGTCTTTCATGGAGAACCTGTGTGACAAGAATCCTTTGACAGATTGTAGCATAGGAATGTCATTTCCTATCAATAGAATGTCATCCACGTACAAGACGAGGAATATGACAGTTCGTGCTACAATTTTACTATATATACATGGTTCATCTGGATTTTTGATAAAGTCATATTCTTTGACCGTTTCATCAAAAAAGATGTTCCAACTCCGCGATGCCTGCTTTAGTCCATAAATGGACTTAAGCAACTTGCACACTTTCCCGCTGCTCCCACTCTGATTGAAGCCTTCTGGCTGATCCATATAGACGCACTCTTCTAAATTAACATTTAGAAAAGCTGTCTTTACGTCCATTTGCCAGATCTCATAATCATGGGAGGCGGCAATAGCAAGAAGGACCCGAATGGATTTGAGCATAGCCACTGGAGAAAAAGTTTCGTCATAGTCCAAACCAGGTCTTTGACGAAAACCCTTTACAACAAGTCTAGCCTTATAGGTTTCCACCTGTCCATCTACACCAATCTTTTTCTTGAAAATCCATTTGCATCCTATGGGTTTTACCCCATCTGGAGCAAAGTCCATACTTTGTTGGTGTACATGGACTCCATCTCGGTCCGCATTGCATCTAGCCATCGTACCGAGTCGCCGCTCTGGATGGCCTGCTGGAAACTAGTAGGTTCATCATCATCAATGATGCAATCCTCTCTATCCCCATCTATGAGAAAACCGTAGTATCTCTCAGGCGGATGAGACGGCCTACTACTCCTGCGGAAGGGTGCGGGAATGTCCTGTTCTTCTTGAACTACTGGTTCTGCCAAACTTTCAGTAGTAGTTTGTGGTTCAGGAATTTCTTCCAGTTCTATTTCGCTCCCACTTGTTTTCTTTTCTAAAAACTGCTGTTCTAGAAAATGGGCATTACGAGAAACAAAAACATTTTGTTCCTCTGCGTAATAGAAGTAATACCCCTTGGAGTTCTTTGGATATCCCACAAACTTACACATTACTGATCGTGCCTCGATTTTGTCCGCATGCTGCTTTTTAACAAAAGCTGGACATCCCCATATCTTTAGATACTGAAGATAGGGTTTCTTCCCACTCCACATCTGATATGGCGTGTTAGGCACAGTCTTGGTAGGAGCCCTGTTCAAAAGATATGCAGCTGATTCTAGCGCATAACCTCAGAAAGATCGCGGTAACTCAGCATTACTCATCATGGAACATACCATATCCAATAGGGTTCTATTCCGTCTCTCCGATACACCGTTATGCTGTGGAGTGTATGGAGGAGTAAGCTGAAAGAGAATTCCTTTCTCTTTTAGGTAACCTAGAAACTCGGCACTTAAGTATTCACCACCTCGATCAGATCTCAGTATCTTGATACTTTTGCCGGTTTGGTTTTCTACTTCATTATTATACTTTTGGAATTTCTCAAAAGCCTCGGATTTATGTTTCATCAAGAAAATGAATCCGTACCTAGAGTGATCATCCGTAAAAGTAATGAAATAGGAAAAACCATCTCTTGCATGTGTAGACATTGGACCACATATATCGCTGTGTATGAGTCCTAAGAGCTCGCTCGCTCTTACTCCATGTCCAGTGAATGGAGTCTCTGTCATCTTTCCTTTGAGACATGATTGACAAGTGGCATAAGTTTGATATTCGAACGAATCCAAATATCCTTCTCTATGTAACTTAGTTAACCTTGTCTCATTGATGTGACCCAGTCTACAATACCATAAGAAAGCCTTATTTAAATCTGGAGACTTTCTTTTTAGTGTGTTCTGGACATTGAAAATATGTAATTGGTTTAATACATATATACCGTTATCTAGTGTACCGGACCCAATCAAACCATGATTAAGATGGATGTTAACAACATCGCTTACAAACGTGAAATCATAACCTTCTTTTGATAACAACGAAACCGATATGATATTACACGTTAAACTGGACACACAAAAACAGTTATGCAAAACCAAAATATGTCCACTCGTCAATCCAAGGTGATAATCCCCTACGGACACAGCTCCCACGCTAGCTCCGTTAGCAACCTTCAAGGTCATATCACCAACCTTCAGCACTCTACGGTTTCTCAGTGCCTGCAATGAATTGCATATATGAGATCCTGATCCGGTATCCAATACCCAGGAAGTAGAGTTGATTGACAGACAATTCTCAATTACAAACACACCTGAAGTCGAAGCCACAGCTTGCTTCGGTTCCTGGTTCTTGGCATTCCAAGCCTTGCAATCTTTCTTCCAGTGCCCTTTCCTATGACAGTGGAAGCACTCATCATTTTCCACTACTGGCACCGCAATCTTTTTCTTTCCCTTCACTCCCACCTTACTAACACCTCCTCTAGGTTTGGTGGCGGCCTTATTCTTCCTTCCTTTGGCCCTAGCCTTGGACCCGGAAGAAGAAACACCGCGAACAAACATAGCGGGTGTTTCCCTCGCCTTCTGCAAGGTGCCCTCTGCACTCCTCAACATGTTAAGGAGTTCTGGAAGTTCAACTTCTTTTCTTTGAATGTTGAAATTCAGAATAAACTGAGCGTAGGTGGAAGGAAGAGACTAGAGAATCAAGTCTGTATAGAGCTCGTTCTCCAAAGTCGTCCCGAGGTCTGCGAGCTCTTCTATATAGCCAATCATCTTTAGGACATGTTCTCCTACAGATGATCCGACGGCCAACCTCGCCTGAAACAAGTTCTTTGAGGTCTCGTATCTTGCTATACGAGATTGCTCTCGATAAAGTTCCTTTGTATGAAGAAATATGGCATCAAGATCCATATCCTCGTGCCTCCTCTGATGTTCATTATTCATCGAGGCAAGCACGATGCACTTGGCCCTCGCGCAATCTAACTCTCAGGTCTTGCGGATTTCCTTATCCGCATTACTGGATTTAGGACCAGGGACAGCAGGTGCCCTAGCAGTAAGGACATACCCCAATTTTTCATAGGTCAAAGCCATCTTGACATTCCGCAGCCAATCTTTATAGTTTGGCCCTGTCAATATATTTTTTTCTAGTAGTAACTTAAGTCCTGTCATGTTCTGGGTCGCTGCAATTAGGAGAGAGAGAGAACACTTTAGCATGATGCTCTTGCAAGTTTAGAGTGGTTTTTAGTTTATCTAAACTGGATGGCTCCCACTGTTTCTCGAATCCCTCCTCAAACCAAAAAGGAAGAACTAGCCAGGACTATTCTCACCATACAATACTTGCTTAACCGTTCAGCCAGGCCGGTGTCGGTACTTCGAGGGAGGTTTTCCAACGCTTTCGCGAAGTTCCTTAATTAAATAACCTCTTTTCTCTGGGGGCGTAGCCCCGCTGACACCTTTCTCGGCACCTACTTGGTTTATAGCATTGATCGTTAAGTGACGAATCTCCTGATGAGTAGCGGATACTCAAGTAGGATCGGGATCCAAATATCATCGTGTGATAATGCTGAAGGAATTCTACCAACATTCATCACACTCCAAATGGTATGCATCTCTTTGCAAATTTCAGTTTCTTTAGAAATTCCCGATATAAATTTGTGCCCCATGCTCTTATGACCTTGGCGTTGGTCAAAATGTCATAAGTCACATGCCAAGTTCTACCCATCATTATCTTGTTAATTTGAACCTATCCGTACATACCCCTGACGTTGGCCAAATGATAATACGGCTGTCCCAAACTAACTCATCTATCTATGCAACAAATGAATATCCAGCAGCTACCAAACATTATGCCTTGGCGTTGGTCAAAATACATAGCTTGAATACTACTGAATACCCAAATGAAATGACGGAGGGCTACGAATGGTTTTGGCGAAACCGTGAACGTAGTGAACTTGATATGATCGAAAGAACCTAATAGCTTTTAAAAGGAGTGGTTAATGCTCCGCAATTTAAAAATTATCCTCTGTTTTAAAATAACCGAGTAGTTTCTTTTAAACTGTTCCAACGATTCAACTTTGGTTTATTTTCTTTGCATTATTATAATGTGTCCCATCAATTAACCTATCATTACAGAAAATACAACGTCCTCTTATGCCATCCACATTCGCCACTGGGTTCCGTCATCACCCGTTAAGTTACTTAACTAACGACAGAGCGGGGGCTGGGCTAGCGCGGGTGTAAAACATAAGTGACGTCTAAATAGCTATCATATATAGATATTGTACATTCGTCAGACGCAATAATAGGCATTCCAGATCACAGATGAACATTATTGGATATAAAAGCAATCCGCGTTTCCTTTGAGCCTGCAACGAAAGACGGATTACACAGTTGTGATGAATAGCCATTACCCCACCCTAGACCCCACAGGTACGGCAAACTACCCGCCAAGTACCCGAAGTGAAGCAGTCTCCCTCAACAACGTGAGTAGGCCACTAAACACTTCAAAGTACCCGGTAGTTTGTGCACCCCACCTTGGGTCTATCCTAGGAGCAAAAATCAGTAAATGAAATAATACAACGGTGGCTACAACCGCAACCTGGATGTGCCCCGCAAAAGAATATTACATTATATTACAATTTACATCGAATGAATGAATATAAAAACCCATCTTAAACCCCGGCTAATCATCACAACTATCCAATCAAGTTCATAAACACAAACAGTAAAATCATTACAGAAATGTGCAACCCCCTGCCAACTGACATACTAGCAGTTAGGGGAGCTTTACGAACACATTATACAAATCACAGATATAATCTAATTAGCCAAATATCGTAGAATTTCGATCGAGCAAACACAATTGATTCTACTCCAAAAACTTCTCTGTGCACCTGAGACTTGAGCAGAAACAAAACATTCTAGAAAGAACAAAATTAACACAGAAGAGTTACTGGGGAATTTTGGGGTGAATCGGCTTCAACTCGGCCGCGGATCCGCGGCGGATCGCTTGGATCGGACGCGGTTCCGCGGCTGTTTGGTCGATTCAGGAACCCAAATTTCCCCAGTAATCTTATAATTCCCTGCTTGTAATTTTAAGGGTCCCTGAAAAATTTTTAGACCCCGTTTTAAAATCGACAGAAACTTGGTCAATTTGATATTTTTTCCGGTTCGTTTTGCGATCGAATTTCTAACGACTTTGCAAACAAGTTAGTTATGGTTTAGCGAGGCTCTGATACCACTGTAAGTCGACGTTGTACACTCCACGAGTTGCGGGGAGGCAGAAACATGAAAAACAATCTTTTTCTTTAAACTAACATCGACTAACCGTACGGATCTTTGCTAAACTCTAACTAACATTATCATAGGAGGAATTAGCTACTATGAAAGAAGATTATACCTAATGAACCAAGTCCTTCTTCTTCTCGTTAACCACCTCCTCGTCGGCCTCCTCTTTGTAATAGAAGATCCACCCGAGAGCTACTACTCCAAGATAAGCCTCTAACTTGAGGAAACTAGGTTACTCAAAGTGCTAATCAAAGCAACCTAGGGAATATAGAGTGTGATTAGGGATTAATAAGTCTTGCTAACCCTTGATCTCAACACATGAGAGGTTAGGGTTAGGGTTTGAAGAGAGAGAGCTTGAGGAGAGAGAAGGTGAGAGTGAGAATGAAATGAAATAATATCTCATCTTGAATATATGAAGCATAATGATTTATTAAATGAATAAATCAAATGATTTATCAACCATGCTTCATTTATTCACTTTGTGTGATTCATCTCATGAGTCATTAGTCATTAAATGTATCATTAACTCCATGGATGAATCACACAAATGAGTCACTAAATCAATAAATGCAAATGCCACCTTAGCTCTCAAGCCATCATCCTTCTAGAAGCTTCTCGACAATTTACGAGAACGCCCCTCCTATCCGTGAAAACACGGAAATACTTTAGACTGCATAAATCCAATAATCCGATACTAGAATATAGTTTAAACCAAAGCATGCTAGTAAAAACTGTCCGAACATCGTACGTGCATAAATACACGTGCATGTCCGAATCCTGTCGTAAAACCATACGACCTCTATATCGTTTCGCCCGAAGCAGGGAAACTCTCTGTGTGGGACTCTAAAGACTCGACTACTACGCTGGCAGTGGGTTTAACCACAGACCGCAAGCGGCATTAGCTGTACGTAACGGTCCCCAGGTAGATGTCGATAAGAAGGCCGATGAGGAAACCCATCCGAACTCCTACTGAGCCTGATGTGAAAATCTCCGTACAGTCCGGTCTGTTCGTCTAGGACTATCGCATATCGGGCCTAGGGGGCGGCAAGCGTCAGTCCCCTAAAAACGGTATAAGTCGTGTCGGAGCGAAGCCCATTACACTTTGAGAAACTACTGGAAAACCTACCAGTAAATCTCGCTTTCCCTGGCCAGAGACTTTGCGTAATGGCTCTCCAGACATAGCGCGATATCAACTCCCAATACCGGGAGAGACGAATCCTGTCTAACCGCCACTGCCTCCAAGTGCTTCGGGACTGCACCCAACTGCTACCTGTTTGCACGACTCCTTTGAGCCATGGTAGGGTAGCAATCTAAGAACAGTGGGAACACACTCGAGGCGAAGCAGCAGTGTCAAGTCTGCGGACTATGCTGTACTCATGTCACCTGGGAACTGTTAACTGACGACGGGTATAAAACCAACCAACAGTTCCCTGCGAGTCATGTCCGGTGTACCCGTAACCCAACGAGCACCTGTATACTATCTCCAGTACGACGTACTGATGGCTGTGGGACAGACCATCTCCCCAACTGGGATGAGAAGCGTACACACTACTCTACTCCGGAGTATCGATACCCTGTCTCGATAATCCTACGACTAGGGACCTGAAAAAGGATGTGCTTGTAGACTACCCAGCCCCCACTAGTGTGACTGTCATCACAACGCTGGTAGTCAAGAAAGATCCTAAGGGCTCTATCAATACGTATACACATGTTAAGATAGATATAAACCAAGTAGCATACTACCATGTTTAGCAAGACTGTTAATATAACTGTGAATATCTCAAGCTTCCATTAAGTAATATACAAGCCAGTATGATACAATAATGGCCCCTAAGGCATATACAATAACAGGACGCCACATGGACTCAGGGATCGAAGAGACACAACCGCTAAACGCCATGTCTTTCCCGGACAACCTACCGCGAAAATTTCTCGGACCAAGCTGAACAGGGAAGACCGAGCAGACCACTCTCGGTCCGACCCATAAATAGGCCAGAACGAGAGTGGAGGGCTAATGATGATACCCGTATGTGAGGATTCCCCCAATCACGGCACGTAGCAGATGATATGCCATCCACGTATGCCCACTAAATTGATGGGGTATACGGAACTGGAGTAAGTATAATGCAAAGGGAATATTCCACGGAGTCTCGTCTCCAAGGCTTAGTCCGAGGAATAGGCTCCGACCTCTCGGGGCCTTCATCTGGTGCATTCCTTCTTCGACCAACCGCCAGCAAATAACTCGTCCCGAGCAATCCTAGAGCTGAACTTCCTCAACCCCTTGCATTCTTAACCAACTCGGGGCCGGTAGCTCAAAGCCCGAGCATTCTCGGATCGAGCCCCCTCAACTTCCCCTTACCGAGCTTCCTCGTAATGGCTCCGCCTCTCCCGTCATGACGGAGTCAACAACCCCACGTTCCTTATTTCATGCGAGTGTATCTTTCCAATAATACGAACGTGGCGCGTGAACGGAATTGACGACGAGGACCTTGCAACGGCTTGTTTCAATACGACCCCTATATAAATCCCTCCTCCAGACGATTCAGGTAACTCGAACTTAATCTAATATGCCGCTACTCTGCCCAATTATTCTTCCGTCCTAACTTGATCGTCGAAGGGTCCTACGGTGGTCTCCCATCCCGGGACTTCTTTTGCAGGTAGCTCGGCGTCAACGGCAACCAACAATCCATTGAAATCCACACTCTCCAAATCACAGCCCTTCAACTCGTTCGCCACTAGATCGACGGAGGACAACATTTGAGGAAGGTTCCGACCTCCATTAGTTATGTACAATATGGAGATATGGCCGATCGGAATCTATTGCAGATATTTAAAACAGAGCTAGAATCCAGATCTTGATGTTTGCTATAGCCTACAGTAAATCACACCTCAGCTCCTAGCTTCCCTTTGAGGTTCATTTGACAATGATAATTACAATTTTGGTAGGGCATTATGAGAGCGACCCAAGCTTTTGTTTCTTCCATTATCCTCTTCCTTTTGTCTCCTCTTTTTTATACGGATTGAATAAAAGTGGATAACCTAAACAAACACCTGCCTCCTTTATGTCACCTAGGTGACTCGTTTTTGTCCCTTCATGCATTGTTATTTTCCTCTCTTATAGATTGTGTGGATTTTTTATTTTGGGATGGTGAATGTCTAGTAATAGACAAATTGATTGGTTTTGTTGCGGGGATAGCGAGATGGAGCTTGGGATGGCAACGGACCCAAATCAACCGATGTTCATATCTGCCTCCAATCTCTCCTTTTTTTTTGTTGGCGGACATTAAAACCATACTCATGGTTGGTTGAAGAGTGGAATGGTTGGTTGAAGAGTGGATAAAGTGATTTGTTGCAAACCGGTTCGTGTTTCTTCAAAATAGGAACTCTCGATAATCCGACTCGTTCAAGTTGATCGCCCTACCCTCAAATATATATGTTTGAAAAATCAAAACATTTGAAAACCTCTAACTAATGTATCTGATTAAGTTTATGTTGCATTATCGAAAAACGTTTATTTTTGCATTCATTCGATACATTGGTTAAAAATCTTTAAATACTTTGATTTTTCATACACATACATTTGATGGTAGGGAATGGATCGGATCGTTAAAATACGTCGTAGATCGAGAGTTCACGTTTTTTTTAAACACAAACCAGTTTGCAATAGAGCACTCCCGTGAATATATCCTAAAATTAGGTCAATTTTGTTTTATATCCAAAATTCGGATCCCTAAGAGTCGTTCTCGCACAGTGGTAAACCTTTTTTGGTTAAGCAAGACAACTAAAGCTAAGAGTTGTATTGCATAAGGTTATGATCGATCTACGATTCAGGATAAAAAGAGAGAAAAAAGTAAAAATCCATGGTAGCGTCTTGGATGCAGTGCTTGCGCATATATAAAAGAGCATGAGATGAATTGTGTTATATGGCTTATCCAAATCCGTTCATGTCTTTGTTTTTCTTGCTTGTACATGCTTACCAAGTTGATGTATTCATTCAGACATGCTTATCTTATTAAAACTAGCAAGGGGGTCTCTGCATGGATCCAAGAAATATACCGTGATATTCTATTTTGATATTTTACATGATTTATGATGAATATAAATAAATCATAAATAAATATTGCCTGATATAAAACATTTATGACAATTAATACAAGATAATTATGACAATTAAATAAAGATAGTATGCTGCAACCTATATTAATACCGTATTTGAACAAAAATGATTAACATGAAAATGTGTCTAAAGTAATAATTAATACAAAATAAATTATGCATGTCAGCGTAATCAATTTCAAGCAGAAAGAATGAATTAATTTTTTAGTCTATTAGCAAAAGTTTTAAAAGGCAAAAAAAATACAATGTAAATAGCCTGAATGAAAATTCCAATAAAAAGATAGGGCAAAGATCCAAATTTTCAATTTTTTAGTTCAATGTAGATAAACATAGAAGGGACAAAACCCAAATTTTCTTAAAATACATGGGAGTCTAAATTTTTCTATAATCAAATACCATTCATTTAAAATAAAGGGCAAATGCAAATTTTCTAAAACCTAAGGGGCGGTGACTAATTTTTCAGGGAAAAGGACAAAAAAGAGCTTGATTGCGTCCCGGTGATATGCACAGGCCCTAGAAGTTGTCCAAAAAAATAATATCATATAAATGACTGAATTTTAACTAAATTTTATTGTAGATAAATCGTTCAAATCTAATATAAATCGAATCTCTTTCGAATCAATATAGAAAATTTCATCATTTTCTTTCAAAATAATTCCAGAAAGGTATCCGTCTCTTACACATTCCTGCCTATTGCATGTATTCAACGGATGACAAGTTGCATTAGAAAATTCATCCACTCATTACTGACTGCATTTGAAATTTTAAAAGATTTTCTCCGCAATCTTCATGCCATCATTACTAATTACTCTCAACCTCCGTCATCTTTCAAAGCGCCGGTTATCTCCATTCATCATATACTCTTCTCTTGTTAATTTTCATATTATCTAATTCATCTCACATTTTTTAATATATATTTCATAATTTTATTAGTAGTCGATTTTCATTTTAATTCAACTCATCGGATTTTCATTTCTTATAACTATTCATATACATGTTTACATCTGTCAATGACCATATGATACGAATATGATGACTTTTACATCCGATCCTTATCCGAACGATGAGAACGTATAAAAATATAATAGTAAAAGTGTTAATTGCAATTTTTTAAAAGACATCTGAACCTCATATCCGTGTACTTAAGCAAAATAATAATAGACGGACGCATCCGATCGATGAGACGTATACAAAGTAATAGTGAAAGTGTTGACGTCAATTTTTCAAAATACAGTTGAGCCTTATCTAATTTTCCATGCATCGACATTGTAACGACTCTGTTTTTAATATACAGAAATTTGTGTAAAGTTAAAGTACTAAATGGAGTATTTACAAACCTGGGTTTGCTATAAATATTTAATCTGTTTAAGAACAAAAAAAAAACAACTTGTAACTCATTGGTGAAGCCTTGCATTACTGTAATATAGCCCAAATGTTTGAATCTCATCAACCACATATATTTTTTAAAGATTTTTCTTTTAAATTTTTTGGAAGCACAAAAGTTTACACATACAATACGCGTAAAAGTCAAATTAAATCAAATATGTGCTGAATGATATATGAAACGACCTCGACACGTGGCCAAAATCCAGAGCCACACACCCTCTGCATGGCCGGCGGGATTTGCCTCTGGACCGGCGCCGCCGGACCCCCCGTCGCAAATGCCTCCAAATTTTTACCCTAAACCCCTTGGCCTCCCCCACTATCCTAATTTTGTTTTTTTCCTAAAATTAAATATAGAATTAAAAATGAGCTTTTAATCCAATATTTAATGCATTTTTAATTCTCATTTTAATTCCCTAAACCCTAATTCTATTCTATAAATACCACACCATACCCAACTCTATTCATTCTAAAATCCATTATAAAAAATTCTTAAATTTTTCCAAGTCAAAAAAGTGTACAAGTGGAGTTAGCCTAAGGTCAAAGTTTCGGCGACGATTCGGAACAATTCCGGCGATACCGCGACTCTACGAAACAATCAAATTGTTCATATACCTCATCTCTTTCATTTCATCCAGTAAGTCCCCTCTCCTCTCCTCTCTTCCCTATTAAAAGAATTTTCTTCTCAAAACTCATCAAAAGAGAAGTTATTCCGACTTCCGATTCTAATTTTGTTAAAAATACAACTTTTCTTAATAACCAAACATCCATATTGTTACAACTTATTTAGTAATCATAAACAAATATTATAACAAGTTTCAATTTAAAATACCATGCTATGCAATTTGTATTTCACTTTTACGGTTAAATATCACAAACTTTCTATTCGGTATCTTTCATCATACTTGCTCATATTACCCTTAGAAAACTTACGAGGTAATGACCTACTTTATCACAACACTCATCATGACATAGCACGATAGCTTTTGAAACAGTGTTTTGTGGGATAAATATAATTTTACAATAAAATATCTTAAATTAATAAAACCGTATTCATTAAGATTGTTTTAAATTAAATTTCTTGCAATTAAAGCTCTACAACCCATTTTGGGAAACCCGATTTGGATAGTGCGGATTATCGCACATCCTCGGTACTAGTGGAACGAGATGCAGATCTCCTCACGGAGCATCCGAGCTCGATGGAATTTTTATTACAATTTTTTAGAAAACGTGATTTCTATTTAATAAATAAATTTATTTTTCTATAATTATTTATAATATTATCAAATTATCTATTTTAAATACATATAATAAATTCCATATTTTCTAAACAAAGGAATCACAAATTTCATGAATCTACCATCACAAATCCATACAAGTCAAATTTACAGTAAAATACCATATACTATTCAATTTAGGTTTATATTCACTAAAATATTTCACATTTAAAAATTATATCCATGAAAATCCTAAATACAATAAATAAATACTTGAGAATTATTTTGTAAGTATACTAAACTATTTTTCATAAAACCTTTCAAGTTTATTAATTTACAATAAGGACCCTAGTAAATATAGGTTTAAGCGGGACCAATTCTCTTGAGCCTTAGGAAGCCGAAGAAAGTGAGTGCATGCCTATTTAAGGTAGACTAAAACGGGGTTATCAATGGTAATTGGTTTGGAAAAAATCACAAATCCTGCCGTCCATGTGTAGTAGTTACCGATAACACCAAAACCTAATTTAGGAATACAATTCGGTTTAAGTGTCTGACTTAGACGGAGTCTCAGTCTAATCTGAATACAATTCCAATCTACATACAATTCAAATATAACTCCAATACAACGTGAATCCATATGCTGGAACTTGAAACATGAATACCAGAATACAATCAATATCAACATGACTTGAACTAACCGAACCATGGATATATATTGACTTGATTACATGAATATCCGTTTACATCCTTATCCGTTTACATGAACAACTGATATCATGGTTTCGGCAAGTCTTACAACTATAAACAATACAATAAACATTACGGGGGTTTTAAAGGGATAGACGGTACGGAATGTGTTAAAAGTGGCACGAGACGGTCACTTTAATATACCTAACCTGAATATCCATTGCCGTTGTCCCGTGGGTTTTGACGGAGCCTTGTACTCCATATACCATAGTCCACGGGGTAAGTTGGACTCCTCTCGTATACACTGGCACATTCTGTACCAAATTACAAACAACTACGTTAACATAACAAACATACTTATACTAGTTATATTCTCTTATCTGTCTATTCTATTTCTATATCTCTTTTGGGACTTACCGAGCGATTGTTCGTTGACGACATTACTTTTCTATTCTTTCTTTGGAATGTTGTCAGGAGAATCCGACTCTCTGGATGTCACGACCCGAAGGTACGGAACGTGACCGGCACTTAAATTACGAAGCGTCTAAAGGCACGATGTAATCTAAGTAAGCCGAAACCCAGAAATCTAAACCATTTAAAAGAAGAAGTAAAGGAAAACATGTTTAAAAGTAATATCAAATTTCTCAAAAATTTCGGCAGAGTATCCTTTGTAAAAACTGGCCCTAAACGGTAACAAATAAGAATATATACATAAGCAACAATAAAAAGGCATCCCCAAGCGGGAGCTAGCTCTTCGCCAATTGGCGGTCACAACCACACAATGCACTATAATATACAACGCCAATGGACGAGGCTCAAAACTCAAAAGAAAACCAAAATAAGACAAACGCGACTCTAAGGTCGAAATAAAAACAACTGGTCTACTAAATTATCAAGTAATACAAGTCTGGTTGATGGAGCTTACTAGATACAAATGAAATAATAAAAGTACAACGGCGGTCCTGATACAAGTGAACCAACCTACCAAGCAAATCACCCTGAATGAAATGAAGTGCCAGCAAGCTACCAAGAAAACCTGTACATCGAAACCTGTAAGAAAATTTGGCACAACGGGGGTGACTTGCCAACTCGTGAGTAGAAGACATCTGCAAGTAGAAATCGCATGCACGACGATCTCCTAGGTCATAATAATATACTTAATATAACACTAGTCGTCTAGTAGTGGCAGGGTATTAATATATGCGTAAGTGCAATGCTCAGTGCTCGTGTCAGTGCCTCAAGTAGTAACATGTCATGTGTATGAGTATGCATGCACCATGAATGTAAAGCAATCAACCATGAAATCTGTAAATATCTGTATAAGAAATTTTTAACCTTTATCATAGTAAAATTTGTATGGTAATCCGAAACATCATCAATGAAATCCATGTAAATCCGTGTCAAGTATCGACCCAAAACATGTGAATCTCAAAGCCTCAATACCTCATAGTCTCAATATCTCATAGTCTCAATATCTCGGGCCCCGTCAGTCCGGATCGACCCATATCATCAAATCTCACGACAACGGTGGTATCCTCCGGATATCCACCGTGCCAGACATCACTGGTAGGTAGTCTTCCCCTGCCAGGCTCATCATATACAACTCGATCTTCTTGCCCCGGGGTACCATACTGGGCCCACCATATACCCGAGACGGTTCATCCACTTCTCGAATCGGGTCTCGAAATCCAACAGAAAACATGAAATCTCATGGTGGACGACATATACATCACGAGAAAACCACAACTTGTATTTTAAAATGAGAGGGAGAGAGAGAAGTTTCTATATATATTCTTGCGGTTTTCCCCAAAATCCAGAAATCTCATAGAAATCCAAAATCCCAAAAATCATGAGTAAGTAAATAATAAGTATCGGCATAAGCCCCACAAAACTGCATGACAACATGAAAATGTGAATGCATGAAGTGTCTAAATAATAAATGCAATGTCTAAACTAGCACATGAGAGTAATCACACAATATTATATTGGTCTAGCATTTAGCTGATTATATCAATAAAAGATAATATGTTTTAAGTGTACGTGACATGGAAATTACCGATAATGATGTGTGTGAGCCGGCAAATACGTGTACGTGAAACATGCGCATCATCGGTAATAGTGCTGGTGTCCTAACATGCAGAGTTTCATATTAGCTAAAGAAACATATGTGTGAAAATGCAATGCGATGAATACAACATGAATATAACAGTGAATGTGTAGTGAACGCATAACTAGAAAATACCTATTAATTACGAGTCATACAGTTTGTTGTTTTGAAGAAGCACGAATCGTGGTTTTTAGAAAATTAGGGCTACGGGGTTTTTAAGAAAAGATATGTCTTTTGAAAAATCCGTAGTATCCCTCAGGCTGTCTTTAAAAATACGCACGATTCGTTAGTTTTTAAAATGAATATGACTCGAGCCTAAACTAAAATCTACCTAACCAACTAAGGAACTAACTAAAGACACTAGTCGAAAGGTAAGAATAATCCTCCTAAAATCTGAGTCGGTATCTATAGTAGTAGGCGATCCATCCTCAATGGCGTCACGTATGTAGTACGACTTTCTCGAGTCAAGAGTGCGGATCAGTTATCACATCTATGCCTCATACGGTAAAATCCATCGTACGGCATCCCAAAATCGGGTACGGGTCAACTATCACATATATACATCATCATTCGTATAGTATCGTCATCAAAAAATATCATGATCAAGGGTACACTATAATCGCATACATTCCAATATCATCAACATATATTATTTCTGTGTAAATATCCATCGTCAATTGATGTACTAAAATATCATATCATATATCATATCGTGATTAAGTCACATATTACAATCCGGGTTCTATTCTAAAGTCCCGTACATTCCAATGTCATCAACACATATTATCGTTTATATAAATATATTTTATATAATCTCATTACCCAACGATCCGCTACTATCATAACACATCTCATGTCATAACTCGATCATATATCCAATAAATCACTGCATTGATTGATCGATGATTTGCGTATGCATTTTAAAAATCAAAGTTAAAAATACCGCAATCAATAACGGTGTCGCTTGGTAGCTAGCCGGTTGAGTACGGGTCGGTCCATAGGGAAAACGTGTTCTTTTCTTATTATACTAACGAGTTAAGTCCTATTTTTGGTAGGTTTTGAATTTTATAAAAACTAATATTTAATTTAATTCGATTTAAAACCTTGCTAGGGTTAGGATTAGGTTAGTTTGGAAAGAGAATTCTACTCACCGCCTCCTTTACCCTAATTAAGAACTTAGGTGCTAGGGTAATAGTTAACAAAGGGGATTAGCACGACTAGGAAAAAACATAGTTCCTTCCTTTTGGTCCTTGTCCGTCCTTTCTTAACTCTTAGCCATAACCTCTATGTAAATCAACCACAACCGGTCTAACTAAGGAATCACCGCTATCTCGTGGGATAGGGTGCCGTAGTGAGCGGTGTGTGTTTGATTAACATAGATTCCTAATTTAAAGTATTAAACGGGCAAGAAAGGAGTGAGAGATTTCCATCTCCCAAACCTAACCCTAACAAGTGAGGAACTACTCACTCATTAGGGATGTTACGATGAAATTTATTTTTTTATAATTTTGTTTTAATAACCTAATTAACTTGCAGATAAATAAAGACAGATAAAAAATTGCAGAAATAAAATTCGGATAAAAAGAGTGCGAGATAAAAAAAACTTACTTTATTGACACCTCTTGACGATTACAATGGAATTGAAAATTTAAATCTAGAATTAAAAAGAGGCATCCTCCAAAGAGGCACACCAAAAAAAGGCTGTAGGCTTTCCTATTTATAGATAGGAGAAACCCTAAGGTTTACATCTGATCCACATTTAAAATTACAAGACTACCCTAAGAAAGCCGGGTCAAAACACCGACACCCACCGACATGTGCACCGACACGTGCACTGCACGGCAGCGGATCCGCGGCGGAATACCCTCTTTGGCCGCGGTTCGGCGGCCGTTTGGTGAGCTCTTGGGCTCAATTCTTCTGTGATGCTTCAAGCTGCTTTTTTCCTTCTGTTTTCTTCACTTGGTTCCTCAGAATCTTTTCTACTTTCTTCTAGATTTCCAACAGTGCAGAATTTGTGGACTTTTACCGTTAGCTTCGCGTTGAAATCTTGAATCTTGTGCTGCCCTTGTATTTTGTGCAATCGAACTGTTCATTGATCTTCGTTTGTTCCTTAAACTGGTAAGCGGTATCTTGCAGATTCATCTATTTGTTGGTCTTAGTCTCACATTTGTAGCGTTTTTTCCTAAATTTCACTGTATTGTTCTGAGAACCTGTAAATGCAACTATTTAGCAGACATGGATCAAAAGCACCTATTTATTTGCAATATGATTAAGAATGGGGAATATAATAATGCAAAATTCTGATATGAACAGGCATCAAGCCTAGTCATATCGACTCATCCCCATGTATCATATAATCTCCTCATATCACATGTATATGTTGTGTGTGTGTGTGTACACACACACCTTCCTACACACACACACACACACACACACACACCAAGTCAAGTTTATGTGTGTGTGCGTGCGTGTGTCTACATGAAACCTACGAATTTCCTCCAAGGCAGTCATCCTCTGGTTAAGTCCTTCTAAATCAGTCTAGTCCAACCTAAAGTCTTCAATAGGACCCTACTCGCTAAGAATCTAAAGTCACGTCCGACTTCCTAATAACAATACGTAATATCCTTATTCTACATTTGCGGGGTTGCTATACGCCATCCACCCGACTTCCCCCGTAGATATACATCTACTCACCTGGTCCATGTCTGCCGAAGTCGATACCGCCATTCTCTTCTTCATCGTCCGAAATCCACGTGAGAGGTGCCTATATGCAAACATATATGTATATCATAAACCGAATCGCGGATAAAACCAAAACGGCGCACGAAACGCGCATAGGTTAAAACCTATGACCCGCTCATGCAAAATAACCAAATAACCCTCGACATCGGCGTACAAACGCCGATTGATCGAGAAAAACCAAAACACACCAATCATGGTTTCATAATTCACTAATTATAATATGAAATATATTGCAACTTATCAATACCTCGTAACAAATCAAATCGATTTATTTCCGAAAATCTAGAAAGCCTCAAATAACCGTTTTAATTTGAAACTTGATATTTTAACGAAACTAATGGCCATAATATTCACTAAATATCATAACTAAGTCATACAAATAATTACTATATTTTTATCACACTAATTTGTATAAATCCAAAAATTCTAGTTAGCAAATTTATCCAATTTTAACACCTTTAAAGCAAAATTTCACAAATTATCAACTAAACTAAGTTTTGCAAGTTCTAAGTTGCTAAACAACAAATTAAAATGTTAATAATGTCAGATTTTAATCTCAATTATTTAATCAATTTCTAAAACCTAGTTAGCAAAATTAGCATATTTATCACAATTTCTAACTAAGAATTTGAAACTAGTAACTAGATTAGCTTTTGCATTCAATTAACATGTTAATCTACCCATTAAAACCATAACCTAATGATAAAAACCCTAATTAGAATTTTATCTCACCAATATATATATATATATATATATATATATATATATATATATATATATATATATATATATATATATATATATATATATATATAAAAACCTAGTTAGCAAAAATCCTAATTAGGACAATTTAAATGCAACAATTAACAAATTTGTTACTAGGTTAGGTTTTGCATTATTTAACATGTTAAACTACACCATGTAATCATAAACAATTTATAAAAACCCTAACTTGATTTACAAACCCTTTTCTTGAATTTTAAATCTTAAAATTAAACCCATGATTAAACTCCTAATTGGGCTAGATTAAAGTAATTTAACAACAATTTAAACATAGGTTAAGATTATACCTCCAAGTTTAGAAATCTAGCTTGCAACCTAGCCACCCCAACATGCTCTCTTGCTCCCAAAATCCATGCTATATTGGTCAAGGAATAATGGATAGTATTTAGATTATGAGATCAATGAAGTTTTTATATGGATTTTTGAGGCAAAAATGATGAATTTTTTAGAGAAAATGAGAGGGGGGAAAATGAGGGCAGCCCATGGTGATTTCAGCCATGGGGAGAGAGAGTGAGGGGGGAGAGAAAATGAGTGTGGAATGGGGTAGAAAGTTCTTTAATTAAACCTCTCCTTTAAGTCTTTTCACTAATTTAATTTATTTTATTTATTTTCTTAATTGTTTCATACTAGAATCTACTAGAATAATGAAGACATATTAAGAAAGGAGTGAGCATGCTAAAAACTTGTTTTAATTTGTCATGGTTCACTTTGTAAAATTAACTCATTTCTAATTTGTAATTTACACTAATTTAATGTATAATTAAAGCTTATGTTAATATTTGAATTTAATTAATTAAGGAAAAATATTTAAGTAAAATAATAATTTATAAGTCGCTAAATAAACACCATTTACTAGTAATTACATAGTTAAAATAGGCGTATTTAATTTTATGATGAAAAATAAATGTAGTTTAGTTTTACGGAAAATACGGTTTATTTTACCGACTATCAGAAAATTCACCTAAAGGATTTTTATTTAATTATTTATTTATTTATTTATTTTTAAAACGTTACAATATTCCCTCCTTACAGAAATTCGGTCCCCGAATTTAAATTAAAACTCCTTCCAAATACTAAAACACTTAGCAAAACACTCAAATCGTTGGGGCTCTGAAATCATCAATACATAAAACACATCTTAGCGCAATGCATGCGCATGAAAAACAAGTACATATCTCAAAATCAAAACTCCGTCAAGCATAACGTAATCATCGGAGTTATGGTAAAAATATAATGTCAAATTCCAATACGAAAACCAACATGAAATGCATTAAAACCATAACTTGTATATAGTGCGCATCGTAGTAAAATCATCCAACCATCTGAATAGAGAAGCATGCAAAAACACCTAGGTACTGGTCTCAGGACAGTCCAGCTCGATTATTAAACCAAAGTAAATATCATAAAAACTTACTACTCAAGATGAAATCAGCCTTAAATACAGCATACAAAAACACCACGTGCGTCCGGTGCGCACGAAAATCGAAACCAAATACAGAAGCCACGAATATGCACAGAAACAAAACTAAGTGCAACGGGTGTGCACCAAAAACATCTGTCAAGTGCAACGGGCGTGCACGACAATAATATCAGGTGCATCTAATCTGCAGAAAATCCCGATTTAGTGCATCTGGTGTGCGCAAATCGCCTCAAGTGCGCCAAGTGTGCGCAAGAATCTCAATCAAGTGCACATGGTGCACGAAAACATAAATCGAATATCCAAAATCATGTGCAACCCATATACACGAAATCAAATCAGTATCTCAAAATGTATAAAATCAAAATCAAGTGCAATGGGTATGCACAAAACAACATCAACACAACTGATATATGAAACACAAATAGAGTGTAATGAATGTACACATAGGAAATATCAATCATAAAATGAAATTATCAAAATACAAGAATCCAAACAATGGAAATGTGAAATTCGAATCACCAGATCGCAAATCGTAACATCGATGTCAACGTGCTTCTCTTTCCTCTGGTGTCGACTGATTCGAACTCGTCTCTTCGTAACTGTGCTGACTGCGCTACAAACGGCTATACTCATATCGAGAGTCTCCCGAGTAATGTATCTCATCACATGATATCCGTACTACGTTAAAATTTTCGATTGATTCATCAAACTCCCATAATTCCCCGAGAGCTCAACACTCAAGTACAGTTTAAAAATATCTAGTACATGCCTCAACATCTGCGGACCAGCCATAGAAGGGCAAACCCAAGCCTCACTAATGGCACCGCGGAACTGCCGTAAACCCTAAGGTTCAAAGGCGTTCTCATTGTCATTATGTCGAGTTAGGGTTTCATTCTTCTAGAGGGTCCATAGAAATACCTGTATGTTCTTCCGAAAACCTTAAACTTGGGAAAATGGGTTTCTGACAATCGTTCGAACCTTTTAACTTCGTCTAGACGACATGTGAAAAATAAATGTAGTTTAGTTTTACGGAAAATACGGTTTATTTTACCGACTATCAGAAAATTCACCTAAAGGATTTTTATTTAATTATTTATTTATTTATTTATTTTTAAAACGTTACAATATTCCCTCCTTACAGAAATTCGGTCCCCGAATTTAAATTAAAACTCCTTCCAAATACTAAAACACTTAGCAAAACACTCAAATCGTTGGGGCTCTGAAATCATCAATACATAAAACACATCTTAGCGCAATGCATGCGCATGAAAAACAAGTACATATCTCAAAATCAAAACTCCGTCAAGCATAACGTAATCATCGGAGTTATGGTAAAAATATAATGTCAAATTCCAATACGAAAACCAACATGAAATGCATTAAAACCATAACTTGTATATAGTGCGCATCGTAGTAAAATCATCCAACCATCTGAATAGAGAAGCATGCAAAAACACCTAGGTACTGGTCTCAGGACAGTCCAGCTCGATTATTAAACCAAAGTAAATATCATAAAAACTTACTACTCAAGATGAAATCAGCCTTAAATACAGCATACAAAAACACCACGTGCGTCCGGTGCGCACGAAAATCGAAACCAAATACAGAAGCCACGAATATGCACAGAAACAAAACTAAGTGCAACGGGTGTGCACCAAAAACATCTGTCAAGTGCAACGGGCGTGCACGACAATAATATCAGGTGCATCTAATCTGCAGAAAATCCCGATTTAGTGCATCTGGTGTGCGCAAATCGCCTCAAGTGCGCCAAGTGTGCGCAAGAATCTCAATCAAGTGCACATGGTGCACGAAAACATAAATCGAATATCCAAAATCATGTGCAACCCATATACACGAAATCAAATCAGTATCTCAAAATGTATAAAATCAAAATCAAGTGCAATGGGTATGCACAAAACAACATCAACACAACTGATATATGAAACACAAATAGAGTGTAATGAATGTACACATAGGAAATATCAATCATAAAATGAAATTATCAAAATACAAGAATCCAAACAATGGAAATGTGAAATTCGAATCACCAGATCGCAAATCGTAACATCGATGTCAACGTGCTTCTCTTTCCTCTGGTGTCGACTGATTCGAACTCGTCTCTTCGTAACTGTGCTGACTGCGCTACAAACGGCTATACTCATATCGAGAGTCTCCCGAGTAATGTATCTCATCACATGATATCCGTACTACGTTAAAATTTTCGATTGATTCATCAAACTCCCATAATTCCCCGAGAGCTCAACACTCAAGTACAGTTTAAAAATATCTAGTACATGCCTCAACATCTGCGGACCAGCCATAGAAGGGCAAACCCAAGCCTCACTAATGGCACCGCGGAACTGCCGTAAACCCTAAGGTTCAAAGGCGTTCTCATTGTCATTATGTCGAGTTAGGGTTTCATTCTTCTAGAGGGTCCATAGAAATACCTGTATGTTCTTCCGAAAACCTTAAACTTGGGAAAATGGGTTTCTGACAATCGTTCGAACCTTTTAACTTCGTCTAGACGACATGTGAAAAATAAATGTAGTTTAGTTTTACGGAAAATACGGTTTATTTTACCGACTATCAGAAAATTCACCTAAAGGATTTTTATTTAATTATTTATTTATTTATTTATTTTTAAAACGTTACAATATTCCCTCCTTACAGAAATTCGGTCCCCGAATTTAAATTAAAACTCCTTCCAAATACTAAAACACTTAGCAAAACACTCAAATCGTTGGGGCTCTGAAATCATCAATACATAAAACACATCTTAGCGCAATGCATGCGCATGAAAAACAAGTACATATCTCAAAATCAAAACTCCGTCAAGCATAACGTAATCATCGGAGTTATGGTAAAAATATAATGTCAAATTCCAATACGAAAACCAACATGAAATGCATTAAAACCATAACTTGTATATAGTGCGCATCGTAGTAAAATCATCCAACCATCTGAATAGAGAAGCATGCAAAAACACCTAGGTACTGGTCTCAGGACAGTCCAGCTCGATTATTAAACCAAAGTAAATATCATAAAAACTTACTACTCAAGATGAAATCAGCCTTAAATACAGCATACAAAAACACCACGTGCGTCCGGTGCGCACGAAAATCGAAACCAAATACAGAAGCCACGAATATGCACAGAAACAAAACTAAGTGCAACGGGTGTGCACCAAAAACATCTGTCAAGTGCAACGGGCGTGCACGACAATAATATCAGGTGCATCTAATCTGCAGAAAATCCCGATTTAGTGCATCTGGTGTGCGCAAATCGCCTCAAGTGCGCCAAGTGTGCGCAAGAATCTCAATCAAGTGCACATGGTGCACGAAAACATAAATCGAATATCCAAAATCATGTGCAACCCATATACACGAAATCAAATCAGTATCTCAAAATGTATAAAATCAAAATCAAGTGCAATGGGTATGCACAAAACAACATCAACACAACTGATATATGAAACACAAATAGAGTGTAATGAATGTACACATAGGAAATATCAATCATAAAATGAAATTATCAAAATACAAGAATCCAAACAATGGAAATGTGAAATTCGAATCACCAGATCGCAAATCGTAACATCGATGTCAACGTGCTTCTCTTTCCTCTGGTGTCGACTGATTCGAACTCGTCTCTTCGTAACTGTGCTGACTGCGCTACAAACGGCTATACTCATATCGAGAGTCTCCCGAGTAATGTATCTCATCACATGATATCCGTACTACGTTAAAATTTTCGATTGATTCATCAAACTCCCATAATTCCCCGAGAGCTCAACACTCAAGTACAGTTTAAAAATATCTAGTACATGCCTCAACATCTGCGGACCAGCCATAGAAGGGCAAACCCAAGCCTCACTAATGGCACCGCGGAACTGCCGTAAACCCTAAGGTTCAAAGGCGTTCTCATTGTCATTATGTCGAGTTAGGGTTTCATTCTTCTAGAGGGTCCATAGAAATACCTGTATGTTCTTCCGAATACCTTAAACTTGGGAAAATGGGTTTCTGACAATCGTTCGAACCTTTTAACTTCGTCTAGACGACATGTGAATACCCTTCGTCTGTACGCTAAAAAATGCTTCAACCCTCCAGAATAGGCAATACCCTAACGGTCATCGCATTCTAGCCGCAGCTCTCTCTGCCCGTGCGACCGTGGTAACAGAAACGACCATCCTATATCGACGAAGATAGATCAAAGGAACGAATAGAATACGGTGCAAAGAAATGTACATCCTAAAGCTTCTTAAGCAGAGTAGTGTATCGTAAGTATGCCGCCGATCATACCCACGGTACGTCACTCTACTTAAGTCACCTACTCCATCAACCAAGTTTAACCCAAACTTAGACAAGGGTTAAACCTAGCGTTCTGATACCAACTTTGTCACGACCCGAAGGTACGGAACGTGACCGGCACTTAAATTATGAAGCGTCTAGAGGCGCGACATAATCTAAATAAGCCGAAGCCCAAAAATTTAAACCATTTAAAAGAAGAAGTAAAGGAAAACATGTTTAAAAGTAACATCAAATTTCTCAAAAATTTCGGCAGAGTCTCCTTTGTAAAAACTAGCCCCAAACGGGCACAAATAAGAATATATACATAAACAACAATAAAAAGGCATCCCCCAAGCGGGAGCTAGCTCTTCGTCAATTGGCGGTCACAACCACACAATGCACTATAATATACAACGCCGAAGGGCGAGGCTCAAAACTCAAAAGAAAACCAAAATAAGACAAGCGCGACTTTAAAGTCGAAATAAAAACAACTGGTCTACTAAATTATCAAGTAATACAAGTCTGGTTGATGGAGCTTACTAGATACAAATGAAATAATAAAAGTACAACGACGGTCCTGATACAAGTGAACCAATCTACCAAGCAAATCACCCTGAATAAAATGAAGTGCCAGCAAGCTGCCAAGGAAACCTATACATCGAAACCTGTAAGAAAATTTGGCACAACGGGGGTGACTTGCCAACTCGTGAGTAGAAGACATCTGCAAGTAGAAATCGCATGCACGACGATCTCCTAGGTCATAATAATATACTTAATATAACACTAGTCATCTAGTAGTGGCAGGGTATTAATCTATGCGTAAGTGCAATGCTCAGTGCTCGTGTCAGTGCCTCAAGTAGTAACATGTCATGTGTATGAGTATGCATGCACCATGAATGTAAAACAATCAACCATGAAATCTGGATATATCTGTATAAGAAATCTTTAACCTTTATCATAGTAAAATATGTATAGTAATCCGAAACATCATCAATGAAATCCATGTAAATCCGTGTCAAGTATCGACACAAAACATGTAAATCTCAAAGTCTCAATACCTCATAGTCTCAATATCTCATAGTCTCAATATCGCATAGTCTCAATATCTCGGTCTCCGTCAGTCCGGATCGGCTCATATTATCAAATCTCACGACAACGGTCGGTATCCTATGGATATCCGCCGTGCCAGACATCACCGGTAGGTAGTCTTCCCCTGCCAGGCTCATCGTCTACAACTCGATTTTCTTGCCCCGGGGTACCATACCAGGCCCGCCATGTACCCGAGACGGTTCATCCACTCCTCGAATCAGGTCTCGAAATCCAACATAAAACATAAAATCTCATGGTGGATGACATATACATCACGAGAAAACCGCAACTTGTATTTTAAAATGAGAGGAAGAGAGAGAGAGAGAAGTTTTTATATATATTCTTGCGGTTTTCCCCAAAATCCAGAAATCTCATAGAAATCCAAAATCCCAAAAATCATGAGTAAGTAAATAATGAGTATCGGTATAAGCCCAACAATACTGCATGATAACATGAAAATGTGAATGCATGAAGTGTCTAAGTAATAAATGCAATGTCTAAACTAGCACATGAGAGTAATCACACAATATTATATTGGTCTAGTATTTAGCTGATTATATCAATAAAAGATAATATGTTCTAAGTGTACGTGACATGGCAATTACCGATAATGATGTGTGTGAGCCGGCAAATAAGTGTACGTGGAACATGCGCATCATCGGTAATGGTGCTAGTGTCCTAACAGGCAGAGTTTCATATTAGCTAAAGAAACATATATGTGAACATGCAATGCGATGAATACAAAATGAATATAACAGTGAATGTGTAATAAACGCATAACTAGAAAATACCTACTAATTACGAGTCATACAGTTTGTTATTTTGAAGAAGCACGAATCGTGGTTTTTAGAAAATTAGGGCTACGGGGTTTTTAAGAAAAGATATGTCTTTTGAAAAATCCGTAGTATCCATCAGTCTGTCTTTAAAAATGCGCACGATTCGTTACTTTTTAAAATGAATATGAATCGAGCCTAAACTAAAATCTACCTAACCAACTAAGGAACTAACTAAAGACACTGGTCAAAAGGTAAGAATAATCCTCCTAAAATCTGAGTCGGTATCTCTAGTAGTCGGCGATCCAGCCTCAATGGCGTCACGTACGTATTATGACTTGCTCGAGTCAAGAGTGCGGATCAGTCATCACATCTATGCCTCGTACGGTAAAATCCATCATACGGCATCCCAAAATCGGGTACGGGTCAACTATCACATATATACATCATCATTCGTATAGTATCTCCATCAAACAATATCATGATTATGGGTACAGTACTATAATCGCATACATCCCAATATCATCAACATATATTATCGTCTGTGTAAATATCCATCGTCAATTGATCCACTAAAATATCATATCATATATCATATCGTGATTAAGTCACATATTACAATCCGGGTTCTATTCTAGAGTCTCGTACATTCCAATGTCATCAACACATATTATCGTTTATATAAATATATTTTATATAATCTCATTACCCAATGATCCGCTACTATCATAACACATCTCATGTCATAACTCGATCATATATCCAATAAATCACGGCATCAAGCCAAGTCATATCGACTCATCCCCGTGTATCATATAATCTCCTCATATCACATGTGTGTGTGTATACCTACACACCTTCCTGTGTGTGTGTGTGTACCTACACACTTTCCTGCGCGCGCGCGCGCACACACACACCAAGTCAAGTTTATGTGTGTGCGTGTGTGTGTGTGTGTCTACATGAAACCTACGAATTTCCTCCAAGGCAGTCATCCTCTGGTTAAGTCCTTCTAAATCAGTCTAGTCCAACCTAAAGTCTTCAATAGGACCCTACTCGCCGAGAATCTAAGGTGTAACAACCCTAATTTTTCTTTACACTTTTCTATACAATTTTTTTTTCAAAATCCATAAAGGAGCATTTTAACCTGAGCACAATATATAAGTAATTATTTTGTTTTTAAATAACTCCATTTTTAGTGTACATAAAATTGTTTTAAAATTAAAGTATACTTGGGGTATTTAATGTTGCTGTTACCACTTTAAGTAATTATTTCACACCATAATTACAAGAAAGAGCTTGTAGCTCATTGGTAAAACCTTGCACTGCTGAACCAAGCCACCAGAGTTCAAATCCCATACCCCACATTATTTTTATATTGTTTTTATTTTAAATCCTTTGGAAGCCCAACAGTCCACACACCGTAACTTCTAAAAGTTGAACTGTACCTGAAAATGTTAAGGCACCAGAGGCTTAATCAGGTGACCCCCCATCTCCCGACACCTCGACTCGGCCGGGATCGGCCGACTCGGGCCGGCGCCGCCGGCCGGACTCAATCGGACCGCCGAGTCGTCAACTTGAAAAAGTTGACTCTTCACCTACCCTACCCCCCTGTATACTCTAAATTAATGGATCGGTTCCCGAGAGTTTAATATACCCCATTTACTACAATTTTTAATACATTTTCATATATTTTTTACATTTTTTAATCAAAAACCCTTCACCTACCCTACCCTAGCCTACCCTATAAATACACCCCTTACCCTTTACCCTCTCATCCCAAAACCCTAAGCTCACTCTCTTAAAATCTTCTCAAGAGTTGTGTACTTTGAAAACAAGTTCGCGGCGAAGCTCCAGCGAAATTCCGGCGGAAATTCCGGCGGAAATTCCGGCGACGTTTTTAGGAACAACCGGCGACGAAGCAACGCCTCGATAACCTCTTTAGTCCCCCTTTCACTCCCTTGCTTAATCGAAACCCGTAAGTCCCATTCTATCCCCCTTTCTATTTTTCTAAAATACGAAACTAAGAAACCCGACGGAATCGGAACAAATCCGATTTTCGATTCGGTTTTCTATAATATTTCATTTCTCACCAATTCAATCATGCTTATACATCTTATTGTTGACTATTAAACACTTAACAAATAAATTGAACAAGTTTTCTCACATGAAATGATAGCCTTTCCAATTTATCGTATTTTTCACTTAAATACCACAATGTTTCGATTTCACATTTAACCCCTTAACTTTGATATACATTTAAAGTAAAGCACGAGGTAATGACCTACCTCCACACACACGCAAATACAACCCTAAACGATATCATCAAAACTTAGAATACGATAAAACAATACTTCCATTTAAATACCATATTCTTAATAAAATCATTTCTAAAAGTTTTAGCTTTTATACACTTTTAAATAAATACCTCTTATTAGGAAAACACGATAAGTTTTACACATCGATCGTTTATCTAAACCTGACTTTGTGGTGTCTAGGCTAGGCAAGTGAGCAAAAGTAACTTTAAAAGGCCCGTCTCACGATTCGTGAGCGGATCCCTTCTTTCCTCATTTGTACTTACCTGGCCACAATTGGCGGTGAAGAGGCGATTTGGGGCTTCTAACGACTTGTCATTTAGACCATTTAGAAATATGCTAGTTGACTTAGGAAACCCTAGAATCTAAAAAACGGAAAATTTACACCTTTGCAAATAAATACCTTTCACTTTATAAAACCGTTTTCTAAAGGATTAGTATTTTACAATTTTTGCAAAGCGCCGCTACAACCCATTTTTACGGAACCCGTTCGGGATTTTGCGGTTTATCGCGCACCCTCGGGCTTAGTAGTGCGAGATTCAGACCTCTGCAAGGAACATACGGACTCGAAAGGTTTAAAAATACGACATCTTAAGAAAATGAGATTTTTGGAATATAAAATATTTATTAAAACTATTTTTGTATAAACATATGTATATTTATCATTTAAATATCTATTTTATTATACTATAAATTTTCCATTTTTTTTTCTAAAAATCACAAGAATAAATTTTACACTAAAATACCATGAACTTCAAATAATCAATATTACAGATAAATACCCTTATTTATAAAACTAGGATATTTTCACTAGAAATGTCACAACATAAAATCCACCCTCATTACAACTCTAAAGACGAACAATAAATACTTGAGGTGTATTTTGAAAAGTATATAAAAGTATTTTTACATAAAACCCCCTCAAGTATTATAAATTACCCTAAGGACCCTAGCAATTATAAGACTTCGATTCACATTTCTGATTGTCTGACTCGGGTTTGAGTCTAATTAATCTGACTTGAATATGATTCAAGTCAATCTATAATCTACAATATTTCAATTCAATATGAACACATGAATCCATGAATCCAGTTATCAATCTATACAATTTGACTGAACCGATCCATGGATATACATTCCACTTACATGGTTCTCCAGTTATTCCATTTACATGATTATGCAGTTACATCCGTTTACTGATATCATGGTTTTGGTCAGTCAATCAATTATACAATCAATACAATTTACAAGATAATACAATGCAATAAAGTACTAACAATAACATAACTACACGGGGTATTGGGGTAGTTCATTCGTGAATCCAACATAATCTCAAGAGTCCCCCTAGATCATGAATCCATGTCTACTAACACAAGCAAGCAATCATGAGGGCCCGTGTTTCCATGCTCTTGGACTGCGGCCTGTTGAGTTTGGAATACTTCGGCGACGGTCGAAGTCCCGTTACTAACATTTGATTCGGGCCCGTGGTTCCCTACCCCTGGACTGTGGCCTGTTGGGTTTGAGAACACTCTTGAGATTAGTTGGCATTCACCCTTGAACTTACGATAACAACAGCTTAACGTTAAAACAATATAATACAACTGTAAAAGCTACCCTCTCTCTATCTATTCTCCTCTTATCTTTGGGACTTACCGAGCGACCTGTTCGCTGACGACATTCTATTTCTTTCTTCTTTGAATGTCGTCAGGTGATTTGGACCCGGTAGAGATCGAGCCATCTCAAGAAGACTTGGAGCAGTTTGCCGAAGATCCTGCACTTTAGTTTCATTGTACACTTTTTCTTTCTGTACTTTTCATTTCATTTTATACCACTGTTTAGGCATCTTTTTATTTCAGTTATATTTCCTTTTCATGCATTGTACAAAGAATGTCAATAAATAAAAGTTGTTATTCTTTTTATATCTTTTCTCTTGTGTATTTACGTTATATTGCTTAGATACGCTTAGCGTATGTACTTCTGAGTATATACGTAGCGGACCTCGTCGCATCCCCTTCGCCATATACTGGGAAGCGAGGCGTGAAATAAGGTCGCATCCGACTTCCTAATAACGGTACGTAATATCTTTATTCTACGTTTGCGGGGGTGTTATACGCCATCCACCCGACTTCCCCCGTAGATATACATCTACTCACCTGGTCCATGTCTGCCGAAGTCGATGCCATCGTCCTCTTCTTCATCATTCGAAGTCCACGTGAGAGGTACCTATATGCAAACATATATGTATATCGTAAACCGAATCGCGGATAAAACCAAAACGGCGCACGAAACGCGCATAGGTTAAAACCTATAACCCGCTCATGCAAAATAACCAAATAACCATCGACATCGGCGTACAAACGTCGATTGATAGAGAAAAACCCAAACACACCGATCATGGTTTCATAATTCACTAATTATAATATGAAATAGATTGCAACTCCTCAAAACCTCGTAACAAATCAAATCGATTTATTTCCGAAAACCTAGAAAGCCTCAAATAACCGTTTTAATTCGAAACTTGATATTTTAACGAAACTAATGGCCATAATATTCACTAAATATCATAACTAAGACATACAAATCATTACTATATTTTTATCACACTAATTTGTATAAATCCAAAAATTCTAGTTTGCAAATTCATCCAATTTTAACACCTTTAAAGCAAAAATTCACAAATCATCAACTAAACTAAGTTTTGCATGATCTAAGTTGCTAAACAACAAACTAAAATGTTAATAATGTCATGAAAACTATAATTAGATTTTAATCTCAATTATTTAATCAATTTCTAAAACCTAGTTAGCAAAATTAGCATATTTATCACAATTTCCAACTAACAATTTGAAACTAGCAACTAGATTAGCTTTTGCATTCAATTAACATGTTAATCTACCCATTAAAACCATAACCTAATGATAAAAACCCTAATTAGAATTTTATATCACCAATATATATATATATATATATATATATATATATATAAACCCAGTTAGCAAAAATCCTAATTAGGACAATTTAAATGCAACAATTAACAAATTTGTTACTATATTAGGTTTTGCATTATTTAACATGTTAAACTACACCATGTAATCATAAACAATTTATTAAAACCCTAACTTGATTTACAAACCCTTTTCTTGAATTTTAAAACTTAAAATTAAACCCATGATTAAACTCCTAATTACGCTAGATTAAAGTAATTTAACAACAATTTAAACATAGGTTAAGATTATACCTCCAAGTTTAGAAATCTAGCTTGCAACATAGCCACCCCAACATGCTCTCTTGCTCCCAAAATCCATGCTATATTGGTCAGGGAATAATGGGTATTTAGATTAGGAGATTAATAAAGTTTTTATATGGATTTTTGAGGCAAAAATGATGAATTTTTGAGAGAAAATGAGAGGGGGGGAAATGAGGGCAGCCCAAGGTGATTTCGGCCATGGGGAGAGAGAGTGAGGGGAGAGAGAAAATTAGTGGAATGGTGTAGAAAGTTCTTTAATTAAACCTCTCCTTTAAGTCTTTTCACTAATTTAATTTATTTTATTTATTTCCTTAATTGTTTCATGCTAGAATCTACTGGAATAATGAAGACATATTAAGAAAAGAGTGAGCATGCTAAAAACTTGTTTTAATTTGTCATGGTTCACTTTGTAAAATTAACCCATTTCTAATTTGTAATTTGCACTAATTTAATGTATAATTAAAGCTTATGTTAATATTTGAATTTAATTAATTAAGGAAAAATATTTAAGTAAACTAATAATTTATAAGTCACTAAATTAACACCATTTACTAGTAATTACATAGTTAAAATAGGCATATTTAATTTTATGATGAAAAATAACTGTAGTTTAGTTTTACGGAAAATACAGTTTATTATTCCAATTATCAGAAAATTCACCTAAAGGATTTTGTTTACCGCCGGAAACCGGGAAAGACTGACGTCTTGCCTGAAATTCGGGGCAGATACTATTTGGTTTTATCCGTCCACCTCTCCGAAAATACCAAGTTGATTTATGGCACCGTGTATCGGAGGTTTAGACGAATGCGGCCGATGTAGCAGACTTCGTCAGATTCCCCCTCGCTTGAGGGGTTTTTGATTGTGGGGACGCTCTTCCCTGCAGGCGCAAGCCCCTGCAGTTAATACGTTACCGCATCGCGGTAACAACTTTCACCTTCTCCAGAATTTCACTTCGTATCGTGGGTGTTTGTTTTGTGTTCGGTTGCCCGTGGATTGTATACGGAGACTATTTATTTCGTCGTCCGTAGGACGTGGATTAGTCCAAATCCGTATTTTCTTAGATTTGGGTTTTGGGTTTTGGTTTAAGGATACGTTAGCCATATTTGAGGCTAAGATCAACTTAAACGTTTGTCAAGGATACGTTAGTCTAATTTCCAGACTAAGATCTACTTAACGGGATCGTCTAGATCCATTTCCAGTTTAGGGACATGGTGGTCCATTGTATGCATGGCCATCGGGACCCGTCACCTCTCTGACGTCATTAAAGGATTACAACGATAGGTGTCAGAGGAGTTCGGTGATGTACTCTTGAACCAAAGTTGATTGGGGGTCTTATAGTCCAATTTGGGACTAAAGTCTGTTTGAATGTTTAAGGATACGTTAGCCATATTTGAGGCTAAGATCAACTTAAACGAGATCGTTTAGATCCGGCAAAAGAGCATTTGAGGACTCTATTGTTCCAGTTTAGAGACGTAGTGGTCCATTGCCAGTTTAGGGACGTGGTGGTCCATTGCCAGTTTAGGGACATGGTGGTCCATGTTATTTGTGGCCGTCGGGACCCGTCACCTCTCTGACGTCGTTGAAGGATTACAACGATAGGAATCAGAGGAGTTCGGAGATGTACCCTCAAACCGGATATAAATTGATTTAGGAGAGCAGCCGTGCTCAGTCAATTTAATTTGAGGACTTACGACCATGATTGGGCCAAGTCCAGTTGAAAAATGTTCAACATTTTTATTTGTCTTTAGCCTATTAGGCCTGTGCTAGGGCTTTGCCCCTTTTTAATAATGCACTGCATTTTTTGTTTTGTTTGGGCTCTGCCCTTTTATAAATGATGCAGAGAATCTATTTTGTTTGGGCTCTGCCCTTTTTATAAATGATGCAGAGCATCTATCTTGTTTGGGCTCTTCCCTTTTAATGCATTGCATTTTTATTTTGTTTGGGCTCTGCCCTTTTATAAATGATGCAGAGCATCTATTTTTTTTGGGCTCTGCCCTTTTAATGCATTACATTTTATTTTGGCCTGCTAGGCCTTTTTGATTTGGGCCTGGCCCTTCAGTAAACAATGCGGTGCTTTTGTCAGGCGCTTTGCGCCAATCATTAAGCGCAAGCGCTTGTGGTGGTGACACGTGTCACGCAAGCGCAGTGCGCTGCGCTGTTGCGCTGCTGACACGTGACGCGCTCTGGTGAGTTGCGCCAATTTCATAGAGCAATGATCTATCTTAAAAGTGCATAGCGCAAGTGGTTCTGGTGCTGACACGTGGCGCTCTCTGGTGGCTTGCGTCAACCCAGGAGCGCAACAGTACAGTTTTGCAAGTGCAAGGCACTGTTTCAATAACTTGATCCAATTTTGGATTCAAGATAAGAATCTTTAAGATTCCAGAACCAATGGTTCATAAAAAGTGCAAGGCACTATTATTATTTGTTTTTTATTGAAGATCATTGATCTTCTTCTTAGATCAATAATCTATTCAGAAGAAATTCTTCTATTTTATAAAGGTTTTTTTTACCTTTTTCTTGAATTTTCTTCAGAGTTCTCTCTGTTTTTGAAGTTCTTGATCTCTCACAATATTGATGATCCTTTGAGTTGGGGTCTAGGGGTCTTTATATAGTGCCCATAGATTTGTTAAGTTTGTTAAAGAGATCATTCTCTGAGTGATTTGGGGAATTTTCCCCACCGTTGGATCTTTGATCCAAGGGCTTCTGTTTTACAGAAGACAATCTTCTTGTTTTAACAAGAACATAAGGATCTTACTAGAATTTTAATTCTGTTTGGCGCAAACGCCCCAACGCATGACACGTGTCACGCAGCGCAGAGCACAGCGCAACTGCGCTGACACGTGTCGCGCAGCGCACAACGCAGCGCAACTGCGCTGAAACGTGTCGTGCAGCGCAACTGCGTTTGCGCTGACACGTGTCGCGCAGCGCAGCGTTTGCGCAACTGCGCTGACATGTGTCGCGCAGCGCAGCGCTTGCGCAACTGAAGTGTTGCTTCCTTTAATTTTTGTTTTAAATAGAGCCTTGCTCTGATTGGGCGCGCTGCCTTGGACGCTGCGCTGACGTATCAGCTTTTGACACGTGGCGCGTTGTGTGCAGCGCAAGGAATTTGAAGCGTTGCTTCAAATTTTGAATTTTTGAAATTCAAACAGAGTTTTGCTCTGATTGGGGGAAACAAATGCCCCCCACCGTTGCGCTCACATGGCGCGCACGTGAGTGCAGCGGTGGCAAGATCCTAGCCATTGGATCAACCGGTGAGGTGAAAGGGCGCAGGCGCCAATAAATAGGACCCTTGGTCCTTAGAAATTTTTTACCATTTTCAAGATTTTATTTTCCAGAGCCCTGCTCTTTTAAAAACTTCAGAGCCTTGCTCTCGATCACGCCCCGCTTCCCTGAGTACGCTAAATTGGGCACGTGACATAGCCAATCATGCTACCTGTGGGTAGGAAGTATCTATCCACAGTCACATTACGGCTGTAGAGATATCAAGAACAAAATATAACTATCTAAAACATGTCCATAAGCCAAGAATAAATAAAAGTGCGGAAGCAAAAGATCCAATACAAATAACTGGAATGTATGTCCCATAATGCGGGCTCACATCAGGAATAAACTGCAGAAATGAAAGAACTAACTAATACGGAAACATCACTGCTCAGCCTGCTGGCTGAAGTACTCCTGCCCGGACTACAGCAAGGGTACGGAATCTGGGCCATGCAAAACCCAGACGTCAGTGCGTCATAAAAATCAAGCAATAATATTGACGGGGTAATAAAGCATGAAGGTTTGAGTATGAGCAAGAACATAATGAGAATATATAACAGTGAAGGTGTCAGTATAAGTAACATACAGAGATATCTAAACTGTGCTACGGGTTATGCATTCTAAAGTCTTCGAAACCAAGTAATGCAATCCTCATCGTAACTCTTCGATGGTTATTCCGTAACGCCCGGAAAGACGGCAAACAATGGGTATTCCGTAACGCCCGGAAAAACGGCAAACAATGGATATTCCGTAACGCCCAGAAAAATGGCAAACAATGGATATTCCGTAACGCCCGGAAGAACAGCAAATAATGGGTATTCCGTAACGCCCGGAAGAACGGCAAACAATAGGATGGCCCTTTGAGTTACGTTCAGTTACAATACTGTTAGTGTGTCTAGGGGCTCTACAAGGCAACGACCATGCCAAAATTAAATTTTTATGTGCCGAATAACACTAAGCAAGATCGTAAACTAGAGTTTAGGCGAAACTATAAGCAAGTAAACAACTTTACTCTAAAGGGAATTCGAAATACAACCTTTGTAGATCGGTCCATCACTTCTTTAGCTCCTTGATAAAGTCTCTTCGCTGCGATCGTGGTTCTCCCGGACCCTTGCATGGCTTCACGAGGCGAAAGTGCGACCTTGCTTGAAGTCTCCGAGGACGAAGATGATCTACGTCGAGGGAATTCCGACTTAAGCTTCTACTTCACTAACTTGAGAATTAGTGAAGCAAACACCCTAAACTAAAGTGCTAGTCTAGTAGAGGATGGAGAAATAGGAAGTGGGTTCTCTTTAGAATTTTGTTTCTCACAATCTATCTCATTTTGGACCAAACCCTAGCAAGCTTTTTCTTTCTTGTTATGAAGAAGAAGAAGAAAAGAAAGAGATGAGAATAATGATCAAGTGAGAGTGCTAACCATGGTGAGTGAGTATCATATACTAACTCATGTAGAGACATTACCATAGCTAAGTGTGATGGTTAGGTTAAAAGGAATCTAAGGTAAAGACAAAGCTAGTAGACTTTGTCAAAGCAAAGTAAGCTTCTACAAGCTTCATGCTCATTCCAAAACTCCACTAATTTTGTAATTATCTTAAATAATCATAACCCACCATAATACATAGAATGGTGTATGTCTTACACACCCAAGTCAAGTGTATCATCAACCATGATACATAAATATAACACATTTTAATATATATCATATATATAGTAAAGATGTGTACATGTGAGAAAAAACCCTAAGTGAACATGTGTTAGTTAATGTAAACTAGTATATCAAATATACAATTATACAATAAATTATTAAATCAACACTTGACTTAATAATCCGGTCATATCACATATAACCGACTAACATTCAGTGTATCGACTTATCGAATCAACACTTGATTCGATAACCCGGTTATATCATATATAACCGACTGATACATAAAGTCGCGAGAATATAATACGGTATCACATACACGCATTATTCTCGGTCCTGCACATATCACATACGTGCTCCTATTTCGTTTTTCCTGAGCCAGTAAAACCTCTATATAGGACTCTAAAGACTCGTCAATACGCCGGCAATAGGTGATGATCACATCACTCACCCACAAGCCGTCAACGGTACTAGCTGGACGTAACGGCTACCCGGGTATTGAGCGATCAGAAGATCAGCAAGCAAGCCCGCTCCAACTCCTGTAAAAGCCTGCCGGTAACACTTCTCGTACAGTCCGGTCTCCTCGTCTAATATGTCGCATATCAAGTCTAGGGGTGGTAAACGTCAGACCCCAATAACCGATAAGTCGTGCCGATGTGTAACAACCGAGTTCATTTATACCAATTCCAGTTCCCGTATTTACTTATCTGTGGTATTTTCTTGATTTAACGGGTTTTTGGGTGCGAATGGTAATTTTACATTTTACATTGCATTCGACCCTATCCGCTTGCTTGAACCTGTTTGATTCATATTTATAGATTAACCTAACTTGTTACATAGACACGTGCATCTCATGTATATTGCATACTAGCATTTTACCTGGCATTGCATCTTTTACCATATAACATTTTAGGTCATGTAAAATAATTTAAAATTGCATTTCATAGCTTGCATAATACCCCTAACCCCGTGGTAGCATCCGCGCATCTTGTTATCGTCCCGTTCGGTGAAACGGACGTGTTTGGATGGCTACGTGCATGTACGTGCATCCGTTCTTGGGGGTATGCATTTTTCGTTACCTGAGCATTCATTTTGAATTTTGAAGGTCGCACATATTTTTCGTATTTTAAATCTGAATTTTTAAACCCGGCCCGGGCGCGTTTTGAAATATTTTTGTATCCCTCAAAAATTCAATTTATTTAATTTTAAATTTTAGTTTAAATATTTTCGTACGATTTCTTTAACAAACTGAAACCTTTTATCTAAAATTTTAAATCTAAAAATCTTTTAAAATTTTAAATCTAATTTCCTAACAAACCAACAACCCCTTTCTCTCTCTCCTCTGCATATATCTATTTATATATTTTTTTTATTTATTTAATTTTTCTTTCCTTATTTAATACACAACCTCTTCTTCTTACTTATTCTTCTTCTTTCTTCTTTCTTTTTCTTGATCTCGTTTCTTAATTCCGGTGATCACCGCGGGAGCCGTGCTCGTCGCTGACGATCCGAGTGATCCAATGAACGTACCTGACTTGCGTGATCACTCTCGTGCGTTGTTTGGAACAGTTTCGTGTACCGTGCGCGCGTCGCGACATTTCGCCGACGAAGGACGTTCCGTACACATCCGTTCTTGTTCCGTCTAGGCAAGTTAATCTTGCTACATGTTATATAATTCATTTTATACCTATTTAAATAAACACCATACCTATAGTTTAAATCTAGTACCCCATGTTTAATTTTATAACGTTTCGATGTTCCGTTTGCATCCGTTTATATCATTTTAAATCTAGATCATGAAAACTTATATTGTGACATACTATATTACATTATACTGCATCCATATCATTTAAAATATATATCGTCATAATATTTCTTATTATTATCTTTAATTAGTTTATAATCTGCATTTTATAATGTTATACATTTGAAAATATTATAGTTTACACATGAAACGTCGTTGCAAAGCGGATACGACAAATCTGAAATTTACTGTACACCTTACCTTATAAAATTCATTATAAATCATAGAAAAATCATTAGTATACGTTCTTTAGTTCGTTACGAAGCTAACTCAGAATACTATAACTCTATGAAATATTTACTTGCAAAATAAATTGTTTAAATAACGTAAAATGCAAATGAATATGTCTTTAAACTGCTGTCCAGGCAAATTCCAGCAGCAAACGTTCAAGTTCGGATGTTCATAACTTTTTGTAGGGACAACCTGAGATGTTTATACTTATAAAAATGAAAACCTTATTGAATTATCTTTATTTTGGTATAAGACACGTCTCTTTTGGAGAACGTTTGTTATTTTTAAGCTATTTTACAAATTAGGGCGACGCTGAATTTCTGAACGGAACTTTCTTATGCATGGTTAATCAATACCACTTTTATAGTTATTAACCGCTTTGAATATGCTATCCATATTAATATTATTATATCAATATTTATATCACATATTGCTTAGTTGTACATCCCACATTACCATTTTATAGTTTTATAACTTTTCGGATACCCGTTTGCATCCATCGCATTTAAGATACATATAATTGCATCCATAGATCACATTACTACATAATACTGTGATATTAACACTCCATGTTTAATAAATTGCATCCTAATTAATATTGGAACTATAAATGTAACCCTAATCGATAACTGTGCATTCATATCCTTGAAATTATATCTATTTCCATATCATATTACATGTGCCAGTTTACTGTTCTGATAATTCTCATGCTTGTTTATTTATAACCATGATTATGTTAGTTGATTATGAGTACCCACATGATATCTTTTACACCCTGACATGACTTGCTACACATATATTACTTGACCCGATACGGTACCGTACACTCTCGACATGACCTGGCACCTAAATACACTACTTGACTTGACCTGATGTACCATGGCTTTACCTGTTACCTGATCTTGTGTCTAATGCCAACAAACCTGACATGTAGTCCTTACGGACCGTTCCTGTTGTCTATCCAGACAAACCTGTACCTACCTGATCCTGTGTTGGCATTAGTTCTTGATTACGGAATACCTGACTTGAACACATAATCTTGGGGTATGGGGAAATCAAAAGTGTAAACTAAAGTGTAACTTAAAAGGGTATTACTCGATCCGTGGTCCCGGGGGGTAACGGGACAGAGCCATTCGTGACTCTTACATCTTGATCCGTGGTCCCGGGGGGTAACGGGACAGAACCACTCTTGGTTCATATATTCTTGATCCGTGGTCCCGGGGGGTAACGGGACATATCCTTTGAGTTACATGGAGGATTACATTAATTGATTTCAAACAAACTTTAGAGTAGACAACCCAGTAGCACAGTTTAGATTGATCACTGCACGTCACATACACTGATACACTTCACTGTTATACATCCCTGTTGACTTGTTACTATTTATGATTCATGCCTGCATATCTCGTGTATCCTGTTCATTTATTATTGCTTGATGTTATGACGCGCTGACGTCTGGGTTTTGCATGGCCCAGATCCTCTACCTTTGTTGCAGACTGATCAGGAGTTTTGCCGCTGTTAGATCGAGCGGTAGGGATCATGTCGGTATCCAGTCTTACTTTCCAGGTGTTTATTTGATCTTTTGCTTCCGCATACTATAGCATTTCTTGACTCTTTTACTCTGGCTTATGGACATGTACTAAATAGTTAGTTTACTTTCCTGTTCTTGATATCTCTACAGCCGTAATGTGACTGTGGAAGGATTTTTCCTAACCACAGGTAGCATGGTTGGCTATGTCACGTGCCTATTTTAGCGTACTCTGGGAAGCAGGGCGTGACACGATGTGAGGCTCATAACGGGTCGAGAAACTACTGGTAACACTTACCAGTAAATCTCTAAATCAGCCCTGGTCAGGGACTTCCCTGTCACGGCCAATCGAGCACAGCGCAACATCAACCCCCAATACCGGGAGAGACGAAACCCCTCCTATCGCTCATTGCCTCCATGTGACTCGGGACTGTACCCAAAAACCACCGTTTTGCACGCCCTCATGGACGTAGTAAGGTGGAAATCAAAGCACAGTGGGAATCACACAAGACTCTATGACGATCTCGGGTCTACAGACTAACCTGCACAAGTGTCACCAGAGAACTGCCATCTGACGTGAGGTATAATACCATCTGGGAGTTCTCGGCGAGTCCGTCCAGTGTACCCAGTCTCCACTGAGCACCCGTATACCATCTCTGATGTCAAACACCAATGGATATGGGATCATCCATCGCCCATCTCATGGGTCGAGAAGCGTATACGCTAGTCTAGTCTGGTATATCGATGTCCCGTCTCGATACACCCACGACTAGGGACCTTGAAGGATGTACTTATGGACAACCATGTCCCCACTAGTATGATCCGCATCATAGTCCAGGTAGTCAAGTACACATCCTAAGGGCTTTACCAACATGTAACTATAAGACAGTATAAAGAGACAAGTATACATGTTAAAGTAAAGAGCAACCAGATAGCATACTATCATATCGAGCAAGAAAGTCCTCTCTCTATATGACCAAGCATCCAATATAATATACATCATCTGTGCAATACCGGCCTCTAGGGCATATATACAACTAACAATCTCCCACTTGCACTAGGGCCAGCTGCTGTAGTATCGCATACCAAGCATCCCGAAGAGTCTCTCAAACTGTATATGGGGAATGGCCTTCGTGAGTGGATCCGCAGTGTTATTCTTCGTGTCAACCCTCCTGACCTCGATCTCCCGGCGATCAACTATCTCCCGGATCAGGTGATACCGCCTCAGAATATGCCTAGATCGCTGATGGGACCTTGGTTCGTTGGCCAAAGCCACCGCTCCATTGTTATCGCAATACAAAGGTATTGGATGCTCAATGGATGGAACCACTCCAAGTTCAGTAATGAACTTCTTGATCCAGACAGCCTCTTTGGCAGCATCGTTAGCAGCGATGTATTCAGCCTCCATCGTCGAGTCTGCCACGGTTTCCTGCTTGGAACTCTTCCAGCTAACCACCCCTCCGTAAAAGGTAAATACAAATCCCGACTGCGACTTAGAGCCGTTCTTATCACTCTGGAAGCTTGAATCGGTAAAGGACTCCACTTGGAGTTCTCCGTTACCATACACCAAGAGCATCTCTTTAGTCCTTCGCAAGTACTTGAGAATGCTCTTCACAGCTGTCCAGTGACTCTCTCCAGGATCAGCTTGATACCTACTCACTATACTTAGTGAGTATGCAACATCGGGTCTGGTACATAGCATCGCGTACATGATAGAGCCTACAGCCGAAGCATAGGGTATCCCTTGCATGCGAGCTCTCTCCAAATCAGTCTTGGGAGACATCTCTTTGGAGAGAGTGAGCCCTGAGATCATGGGTAAAAACCCACGTTTAGACTCTTCCATACTAAACCTCTTTAGTATGGTGTCAATGTACCTAGATTGGGACAATCCCAATATCCGTTTAGATCTATCTCTATAGATCATAATTCCCAATATGCAGGAGGCATCACCAAGATCTTTCATTGAGAATCTTTGTGATAAGAAGAACTTCACCGATTGCAGCATAGGAATGTCATTTCCTATCAAGAGTATGTCGTCCACGTACAATACGAGGAAGACAACCTTATTCTCTGCCACCTTCTTATAGATACAAGGTTCATCTACGTTTTTGATGAAATCAAACTCTTTGATAACGACGTCAAAGCAGATGTTCCAACTCCGCGATACTTGCTTTAATCCATAAATGGATTTAAGCAGCTTGCACACCTTCCCGCTGCTCCCACTATCTACGAAGCCCTCTGGCTGAGTCATGTACACGCACTCTTCTAAATCACCGTTTAGAAAGGCGGTCTTAACATCCATTTGCCAGATTTCGTAGTCATGATATGCAGCGATGGCAAGCATGATCCGGATGGATTTAAGCATAGCCACTGGAGAAAAAGTTTCGTCATAGTCCACACCTGGTCTTTGACGAAAACCCTTTGCAACAAGTCTAGCTTTGAAAGTCTCCACTTTCCCATTTACACCAAGTTTTTTCTTGAAGATCCACTTGCTCCCAATGGGTTTTACCCCTTCAGGAGCAACTTCCAAAGTCCACACTTTGTTGGTGTATATGGATTCCATCTCGGACCGCATTCCATCCAGCCATTTCACTGAGTCTCCACTCGTGATGGACTGCTCGAAGCTAGTTGGGTCATCATCAACCATGATGCAATCCTCGCTCCCACCATCTACGAGAAAACCGTAGTATCTCTCAGGTGGGTGAGGAACCCTACTAGATCGGCGGAGTGGCTGGGGTTCATCGGGAACTATCGAATCCTCTGGTTCTACCAAATCTTCTGTTGTGGTTTGTACAGCTGGAACCTCTTCCAGTTCTACCTCAGAGCCACTAATCTTTTTTGCAAGAAATTCCTTTTCTAAAAAGGTGGCGTGTTGAGCAACAAACACCCTTTGTTCCTCACTGTGGTAGAAGATATACCCTCGCGAATGCTTGGGATATCCAACAAACTTACACAAAATAGACCTTGCCTCGAGTTTGTCCGGTTTTTGTCTTTTGACATAGGCCGAGCAACCCCAAATCTTAATAAAATTAAGATATGGTATCTTCCCCTCCCATATCTCATATGGGGTGGTAGGCACAGATTTGGTAGGAACCCTATTCAGTAGGTATGCTGCTGTCTCCAGTGCATATCCCCAGAAGGAAATAGGTAACTCAGCTATACTCATCATAGAGCGCACCATATCTAATAGGGTGCGATTCCTCCGTTCCGATACACCGTTGTGCTGTGGTGTATATGGAGGAGTTAGCTGAGAGAGAATCTCATTCTCTTTTAGGAAGTCCAGGAATTCATTACTCAAGTATTCACCTCCTCGATCAGATCGAAGGATTTTAATACTTTTCCCGGTTTGGTTCTCGACTTCTTGTTTATATTCTTTAAATTTCTCAAAAGCTTCTGATTTGTGTTTCATCAGGAACACATATCCGAATCTAGAGAGATCGTCAGTGAATGTAATGAAGTACGAAGAACCATCCCTGGCATGTGTAGACATGGGACCGCATACATCACTATGTATCAGTCCCAAGAGTTCGGTAACTCTCTCTCCGTCCCGTAAACGGAGTTTTGGTCGTCTTGCCTTTGAGACATGACTGGCAAGTGTCATAAGATGAAAATTCAAACGGATTTAAATGTCCATCCTTATGCAACTTAGCTAGTCGTGTCGCATTGATGTGACCCAGTCTACAATGCCACAAGAAGGATTCGTTCATTTCTGAACTCTTCCTCTTGTGTGTGTTTGTTATGCTCAGAACTATTGATTGATTTAGAACATAAATGCCATTGCACAACGTGCCTGATCCAACCGACTTTTGGTTAAGGAAAATGTTCATAACATTATCCTGTAATACAAAATTATATCCCTCTTTACTCAACAAAGAAACCGATATAATGTTGTATATCAGGTTCGGCATGAAATAGCATTCGTTCAGAATCAATGTATTACCAGTTGGCAATACAAGGTGATATTCCCTGATGGTTTTAGCTGCAACAATTGCACCATTTCCAACCTTTATATCTTTATCACCTTCTCCAAGTTCTCTACCTTTCTTAAGCCCATGTAACTGATTACATATATGGGATCCTGACCCGGTATCTAATACCCAGGACGTAGAGCAAATGGAGAAACAGTTCTCTGTAACGAACACACCCGAAGAAAATGCATCAACATGTACTTTCTTCATTCGGGTGGCATGAGAATCCTGGTATTCCCCTATATCATGTTCAGTCTTATAACTCTTATAAGAAAGAACGGAACCAACGTTCCCCAGCACAGTATAACATGCGGGTTCGGTCAATACATCCATATTATTATCTTGATTAAGGCATGATATGGTCGCTACCTGAAGAGAGAGAGAAGAAAACACTTTAGCGTATGCTCTTGCAAGATCAGATTGGTTATTATTTTATCTAATCAGGATGGCTCCCACTGTTTTTATCAAATCTTCCTTCAAACCCTAAAAGGAAAGACTAGCCGGGATTAATTACACTCTACAATTTCGCCAATCTTTCAGCCAGGCCAGTGTCGGTACTTTGAAGGAGGTTCCCCGTGCTTTCGCACGGACCTAATTAAAGTAAACCTCGTTTTCCCAGAGGCGTAACCCCGTTGACACCTTTCTAGACACCTACTTGATCGGCTAATTGTCCTGTGTAAAACTCTCCCGGGAGTAATAATTACTCGCAGTGGGTATCGGGATCTAACTATCTCATAGAAGGTATGCAATCTCATTGCAAATTTCAACACTTGAAATTCCCAATAATATTTTGCCCCAAGCATCCCATGACCTTGACGGAGGTCAACAAACCATAGGGTGCAAGTCAAGTTCAACCCGTCATTTCTTGATTGAATCAAACCCACCCACACGACCCTTGACGGAGGTCAACAAGGTCGCACGACTACCCTAATCCAATCTGCATCATATGCATAAGCAGATAAATACTAGTTAGCTACCGCACACTACGTCTTGACGGAGGTCAACAAACGTAGCACGAATACTAAGTAGGACTTATCTGAAATGACGGAGGGCTACGACAGGTTTTTCTGAAAACCAATTGCGTAATGAACTTGATATCGTTGTAGAATCGAGTGAATTTTAAAATGGAGTGATTTTGAGGCTTTTATTAGTTTTGCTAAAGAGGTCACTCCCGGTGAAGGGATCTCGGCTCTTTCCTTATGGAATAAGGTGCAGGATATAACATATACATCACTATGCAAAGCAAAACTGCAAAAGCAATCAAAAGCAAACCGAGTGTTGTAGTATCTGCCAGTTTTTCTAAAGAGGTCACTCCCGGTGAAGGGATCTCGGCTCTTTCCTTATGGAATAAGGTGCAGGATATATCATATACATCACTATGCAAAGCAAAACTGTAGCTACCCTTTTTGAAAAATTTGATTCTACAACATCTTTTAGGTTTCTTTTCTTTCATTAATCACATTAATGAAGTCCCATCATTTAAGTCACATAAACATCACATATAAATACGACGTACACTCATGCCATCCGCATTCGCCTCGATGTCCCCTCGTGCACCGTTAGGTTAGGTAACTAACGGCAGAGCAGGGCAGGGCTAGCGCGAGTGTAAAACATAAGTAACGGCTATATAATATATCATATATACTATATACAGTATTTATCACAGAACATCAAATGATCACATCACAGATATCGCAGCAGAAGAAATATATGAAACATTGGATATACTAGGACGTCCGTGTTTTATTTTGAGCCTGTATCAAACACGGATTCCACGGTCGCGACGAATAGCCATACCCATACCCCTAGACCCCTACGAGAGCGGCAAGTAACCCTACCAATTCTAGAGTTAGGAGACCCAGACTCGACTCCTCGAGTTGGTCTCCCACTGGACTCCAGAACCCGGTTACTTGTGCTCTCCTCCTTGGGTCTATCCTAGTGCGGAAAAGTAAATAATATACAAAAGTTGACATCAACCTCATCCCGGAAGTGCCCCAATAAAAGAATATTACATACATTTTATTTTACATGAATGAAAATAAAAACTCTCATCTCACATTAAAAAAACCCGGCTATTCAATACGCGATGATCCAATATAACATATCCAGCAACACAGAACATCACATGTCATCAACGTAAGTAAATATGCGCATCCCAATTTTCGTTGACATATAGCAACAAAACCGGCGATATCACATATTACACTTACGGTCACAGAAAAGAAAGTGTAAAACTACAACATTTGGAATCCACAATCTTTTTAGACATCGTAAATCCGAAATATCACATATTTCGCATTTCATGCCTGACCTGTGTGAATTCCACATATTGTATCACATTCCAGATAAATTGACAGTATTAAACTTTCCGATCGAATAATCAAATACCCAAGATTTCCATAATAGTTCAACACTTGAGCGGAGTTCAAAAATTTCAGAAAACGTCACAGTAGCAACGGTCCAGCCGTAGAAGGGTCAAGCCAACGCCTCACATGTGGCACGCCGTACTGCCCCAAACCCTAAGGTTCAAAGGGCAGTTCAAGACGGTCACATAATCGAGTTAAGGTTTTTTGTCTTCTAGAGGGTCCATCGCGTCACATGCACGTTTTTCCGAAAGATTTAAACCCGAAAAAAATTCAACACTTGAATGTTTTTCGTGCCGGGAAAAATTGAGTTAATGATATCCGTTCGAACATTTTAATACTTTCTAAATTATCCGGAATAACATAACAAAATTAAATTCTCCGATCGAATCGACGATTACAAAATAAACCCCAAAAATAATCAACACTTGAGTTAATTTAAAAATACCCATAAAATACAAATAACAGAACTGAACATTACTGTACAAACAGAAAACACCAATGTCACAGTACGGCCGCGATTCCGCGGCACAAGGAGGGATCTGCCGCGGAAACGCGGTCGTCCGTACGATTCAAGTTCTCGTTTTGCACACTAATGCTTAGAAAACCCTGCTGAATTTTTTAGGTATTTTTAATTCAGAAAAATCACAGATTTGATAAAATGTCCAGAGAGGGGTTGATTTTGACGTGTTCGGGTTCGTTCGGAGTTTTAACTTCGTTAACACATCGCCTAATGCTCTAGCTAGGCTCTGATACCACTGTTGGGTTACTAGGCATACTAACAGGGCTCTACAAGGCATCGACCATGCCAAAATTAAATTTTTATGTGCCGAATAACACAAAGCAAGATCGTATACTAGAGTTTAGGCGAAACTATAAGCAAGTAAACAAATTTACTCTAAAGGGAATTCGAAATACAACCTTTGTAGATCGTTCCATCACTTCTTTAGCTCCTTGATGAAGTCCCTTCGCTGCGATCGTGGTTCTCCCGGACCCTTGCATGGCTTCACGAGGAGAAAGGTGCGACCTTGCTTGAAGTCTCCGAGGCCGAAGATGATCTACATCGAGGGAATTCCGACTCAAGCTTCTACTTCACTAACTTGAGAATTAGTGAAGCAAACACCCTAAACTAAAGTGCTAGTCTAGTAGAGGATGGAGAAATAGGAAGTGGGTTCTGTTTAGAATTTTGTTTCTCACAATCTATCTCACTTTGGATCAAACCCTAGCAAGCTTTTTCTTTCTTGTTATGAAGAAGAAGAAGAAAAGAAAGAGATGAGGATAATGATCAAGTGAGAGTGCTAACCATGGTGAGTGAGTATCATATACTAACTCATGTAGAGACATTACCATAGCTAAGTGTGATGGTTAGGTTAAAAGGAATCTAAGGTAAAGACAAAGCTAGTAGACTTTGTCAAAGCAAAGTAAGCTTCTACAAGCTTCATGCTCATTCCAAAACTCCACTAATTTTGTAATTATCTTAAATAATCATAACTCACCATAATACATAGAATGGTGTATGTCTTACACACCCAAGTCAAGTGTATCATCAACCATGATACATAAATATAACACATTTTAATATATATCATATATATAGTAAAGATGTGTACATGTGAGAAAAAACCCTAAGTGAACATGTGTTAGTTAATGTAAACTAGTATATCAAATATACAATTATACAATAAATTATTAAATCAATACTTGACTTAATAATCCGGTCATATCACATATAACCGACTAACATTCAATGTATCGACTTATCGAATCAACACTTGATTCGATAACCCGGTTATATCATATATAACCGACCGATACATAAAGTCGTGAGAATATAATACGGTATCACATACACGCATTATTCTCGGTCCTGCACATATCACATACGTGCTCCTATTTCGCTTTGCCTGAGCCAGTAAAACCTCTATGTAGTACTCTAAAGACTTGTCAATACGCCGGCAGTAGGTGATGATCACATCACTCACCCACAAGCCGTCAGCGGTACTAGCTGGACGTAACGGCTACCCGGGTATTGAGCGATCAGAAGATCAGCAAGCAAGCCCGCTCCAACTCCTGTAAAAGCCTGCCGGTAACACTTCCCGTACAGTCCGGTCTCCTCATCTGATATGTCGCATATCAAGTCTAGGGGTGGTAAACGTCAGACCCCAATAACCGATAAGTCGTGCCGATGTGAGGCTCATAACGGGTCGAGAAACTACTGGTAACACTTACCAGTAAATCTCTAAATCAGCCCTGGTCAGGGACTTCCCTGTCATGGCCAATCGAGCACAGCGCAATATCAACCTCCAATACCGGGAGAGACGAAACCCCTCCTATCACTCATTGCCTCCATGTGACTCGGGACTGTACCCAAAAACCACCGTTTTGCACGCCCTCATGGATGTGGTAAGGTGGAAATCAAAGCACAGTGGGAATCACACAAGACTCTATGACGATCTCGGGTCTACAGACTAACCTGCACAAGTGTCACCAGAGAACTGCCATCTGACGTGAGGTATAACACCATCTGGGAGTTCTCAGCGAGTCCGTCCAGTGTAACCAGTCTCCACTGAGCACCCGTATACCATCTCTGATGTCAAACGCCAATGGATATGGGATCATCCATCGCCCATCTCATGGGTCGAGAAGCGTATACGCTAGTCTACTCTGGTATATTGATGCCCCGTCTCGATACACCCACGACTAGGGACCTTGAAGGATGTACTTATGGACTCCATGTCCCCACTAGTATGATCCCCATCATAGTCCAGGTAGTCAAGTACACATCCTAAGGGCTTTACCAACATGTAACTATAAGACAGTATAAAGAGACAAGTATATATGTTAAAGTAAAGAGCAACCAGATAGCATACTATCATATCGAGCAAGAAAGTCCTCTCTATATATGACCAAGCATCCAATACAATATACATCATCTGTACAATACTGGCCTTTAGGGCATACTAACAAATACTGATTTCCCCATACCCCCAGGTTATATGTGTTCAAGTCAGGTATTAAGTAATCAAGAACTAATGCCAACTCAGAATCAGGTAAGTGCAGGTTTGTTTGGATAGACAACAAGAACGGTCCGTAAGGACTACAGGTCAGGTTTGTTGGCATTAGACACAAGATCAGGTAACAGGTAAGGCCATGGTACATCAGGTCAAGCTGTGTAGTGTATATAAGTGTCATGTCATGTCAAAAGTCGCACGGTACCATATCGGGTTAAGTAATAGGTGTAACAAGTCATGTCAGGTGTACAAGATATCGTGTAGGTGCCCACAATCAAACTAGCATAATCATGGTTATAAGTAAACAAGCATGGGTACTATTAGAACAATAAACTGGCACATGTAATATGATATGCAAATAGGCACAGGTTAAATTATTAGATGTACGGTTATCAGTTTGAGTTTAAGATATAGTTTCAACATTACATGCATACATTATAACCATCATGGATGTTAAGTTCATGTTAAACTATACTAAATAATCTAAAGATATACTTGAATATGAATCAGATGATTTGTATGCACACGATCGTCCGACAGGGTATATAATATAAAAGGGTACTGTGAGTCATGCAAATAAGTGTTATATGATTTAAATAGGATTGTGGGTATTATGTATAATAGAACTAAATGCCATAAGGTATGTTTCGAACGATGAATCTAAAATGATATAACGGGACGTCGAACTGGTAAAATGGAAACTATGGCATTAAATGTAAATTACAGAATTAACATGCACTCAAATGGTTATATAGTAATTTAACATGTAGCAAGTTTCACTTGCCTCGACGGATTCAAGAAACGGTAAACGGAACGTTACGCGTCGGCGGGAAAAGTCGCGGCGCGTGCACGGTACACGGAACAGATCCAAACAACATATGAGGGGATCACACAGGTCAGAGTTGCTTGCTGGGTCGTCGGTACGACCGGATTCCGGCAACAGATGAACAGTGAACATGAGACACAAAATATAAAGCAAGAAAAGAAAGGATGGAGAACAGGAAAAGAAGAAGGGGATATGAGAGAGCTTACCAGAAATGTGTCTTGTGGTTGCAGAGAGGTGATGCGAAGGAGTCACCGGCGGTGAACGGAGCTCCGGCAGTGGGGTTTTGCTGATAGGATGTGGTTGGGTTAAACTAGGGTTTCGGGTAAAGGAGTGTGCAGGGTTCACGTGAAAGGGAGAGGGACAGAGGAGAAAAAGAAGAGAAAGGAGAGACGGCGATGGCGAGGGTGGTCGGCGGCGATGGGCTGAGACGGTGAAAGTGGGTTTCTTGGGTGCAGGTGAAGGTGGGGATGGCTCAGACGAGGGAGAAGAAGGAGAAGAAGATGACGATGGTGAGGAGAAAGAGATAACAATGGAGACGAGATGGTGATGATGGTGGGTGCGATGCTGGGATCGTCGGCGACGCTCGGGAATGTTGGGTTGAAGGGTGCTCGGTGGGTGTGTGTAAAGGAGAGGCTTCGGAGGAGGAAGGAGAAGAAGAATATGGAGAGGAGGAGATGACAAGGCTCGATTGGAGTTGGGGAGATGAGGGAGTTAAGGTTTGAGGAAGGTGATCTGAGGTTGGAGTTCTCGTGGCGAGGCTGCGGCATTTAAACAGAAGAAGAAAAGAAGAAGAAGACGCAGAAGGAAGGTGACCCGATCACGAGAGTGGTGACGAGAATCGAGGAGTGAATAGTAATCGCGATAGGAGAAAGAGTGGGCGCGAGAAGAGAGAGAAAGAGAAGAGAGAGAAAGAGAAAGGGAAAGGAGAGAGAGGGAGAGACGGTGGGGCCCGGTACTATACGAGGGGTTTCCTGATTGGCTAAAAGGAAATATATGAGGAAAGGTCACAGAGAAAAAGATTTATGGAGAAAGAGAAAGAGAGAGACATGGGCCCAGTAGAAAAACAGAAAGGTCCCGATTGGTTGAAAGGGGAAAAAAATAAGGGAAAGATATAAGAGAACCTCTGCGCAGTTATAAAAGATTTTAAAATCGTTATAAGATATATAATAAACTGAAAAGATATTTAGATAAAAATTTTAAAACTCAAACAATTGAATTTTAGCGGGAAGTAAAAACATTTCAGAAAAGCGCCCGGGTCGGGCCCAAAATCTTGAATTTGAAATAAGAAAATTATTGGCAAGTTCCAAAAATTAAAATGAAGGATTTTGTAACAGAAAAGCATACCCCTAAGGACGGACGCACGTACGTGCGCGTAGCCGTCCAAACATGTATGTTTCACTGAACGGGACGAGAACACGATGCAAGGAAGCTACCACAGGGTTAGGGGTATCAAGCAGGCCATGTCATGTAGTTTTAAATTATTATATGCAACACTATGTAATGTTAGGATAATCTATAACTAGGAATCAACAAGCTCTTGCAAACGGGTCGAATATAAAGTAACTACCACTTAAAATCAAACATGGTAAATGAAATAAACACCACACACAACACATACGGTAACTGAAATTGGTATAACTAGACTCGGTTGTTACACTCTCTTTTTCCAAGAACTTCAAAGTTCAAACTTTTAGAACATCTTAGGTAAAATTTAACTTAAATTAAATTAAATTAGTTTTAATCAACAGAGCCTTGCTCTCATAGATTTTTGATCTAAAGAAAACCCCTTTGGGGTTTCACCAACAGAGCCTTGCTCTCAAGAATCCATAAATCTGAAGAGATCTTGTTTCAGGATTTTTAACCCATGAACAGAGCTTTGCTCATGGACCAAATGTAGATCTTTTTGATCTAAAAATGAAGAACTCCTAAGAGTTTTCATGGATCTTTAGGATCCCAAAAAAAAATTTAATCCTTAGGAGTTTAAAAAAAAATTTAATAAATTTTCTCATCATTATCACAGAGCTAGGCTCTTTTAAGGAATTTTATTTCCCTGAGACCAGAGTTTGACAAGTGTCACTCTATGACAGAGCTTTGCTCTGAAAGAGGAGATTTTCTGCTTGTCTCTAGGGATTTTTATTATTAATGAGAATCTTCTCTTGGGGATTAACTGACAGTCTCATCCAATGATGGGGTTTGTCTTATTAACTGATGCACTGTCATCCAGATTTTGTGGGTCCCCCTTTGGTCCCCCTACACTGCATTGCAGTGTAGTATCAAGTGTCAGGCTTTTAAAATTAAATTATGACACTGACGGCTGAATTTCGTTTTTCTTTGCAGGCAATCATGTCTGCTGATCTGTCTTTCCCATTTGTTCGCTCAGAGGGAGGATTTCCCCAGGCACCAGTGGACCGAGTAGTGCTCGCTCTCATCAAGGATCATGACCCCGAGCATAAGAGCCTTCACCTGTGGGGTAGGTGGTACAATGAGATCATCCAGGGTCGCCGAAGTTTCGGTTCCGCCACGCCGTCTGAGCCCATATCTTCACTCTCTTACGCGGATGAACCCCCGGTGAAGTATGCCGTGGAGGTTAAAAATTGGAACTCGGATGACCTCCTCCAACCCGCGATTGGTGCTATTCCCGTGCAGCCGCCGCCGGCAATAGATATTTTAGGGAGGCGAATCTGTCAGGGTGAAGCACGCCCTTAGGGACAGGCCTATAATATTGGATTGAGCCCGCGACCGCCCCCTGGATATTTGCAGTAGGCCCGGTATATTTTATCAGCGAAGAGGACTCATCTGATGAAGATTGGTTTGTATTCGGCCATCTATGTCTCGCTCTTTGAGTATCCCTCTCCTCCAACGTGGTGGGTTAAGGCTTTTATTGAACAATGGAATATCCCTACCCACACCTTCCTGATGAAGGACAGGGAAGTCTCTATCTCCTTGGAGGAGTTTGCTGAAATTTTGGGTCTGCCGATGAGGGGGAGCATTACGAGGAGCTGCTTCCTCCTGACGAATACGTCTTTGCCACCAAACCGTTGGTGTTTAATCTAACGCCGGAGAACACTATTCAGCACCAGTTTCCGGGCCTGGTGAAGGTGCTGGAGATCTATGAAGGGCTCTTTCTGGAATCGGGCACCCGGGGAGTCAGCTTCGCAGATTTCATTGCCCGCTTCATCCGACCGGAGTTTCTATCGGAACAGTGCGAGAAGTTCGCCAAGCCTGACGACCATTTCGGCTTCGGCCTGGACCGTCGACCAACATCGGAGGGCGATCAAAAGGATTTTTATCTCCCCAGCGCCGCCGTCACGCCGTTGTCGGAGATCGCCGTCTCGGGCATGGATGAAGAGACCTTTTTTGTAGGGTTCCTGGGATTGTGGCTGTGCAGCTTTGCGCTCCCCATGCACCCGCGCCTCATACGGCCATCCGTTTTCTACCCAGCGCATCGGATGGTGGCTGGCCTGCAGTTAACAATAGGAATTGTCGGGTTGGCTCACCTCTATAATGGACTTAGCATGGAGGCGGACGCTAATGAACCTAGGGTGCATCCTGCTAATTTCCCGATGCACTACTACACCTCTTGGATGGGAATACACGTGCATGGGGTGTTCGGCGTCCACAAAATCCCCCCGTTTTTTGAAAAGTGGAGACTCTCGAGAGTCATGCGGCTGGTCGGCGCCTCGTGCGTCTCCGCGAGAGACTAGGGGGCTACTCCTTCGTCCACACCTGGTCGGAGCGAAGGTTTCTTTCTTGGACAAGGTTATAACCATAGGCTCAGAAACTACTAAGTCGGTGGTGCCGCTGCGCGATGACTTTAAGGATGGGGCCTCCATATTGAAAGCCCGAGAGATCCTCCACCTCTACTCCATTCGACCGGGCTACCTGGTGTTCAGGCAGAATGAGATGGCGCTTTTCATGAGGTATAACCCTCACCGGTTCGCCTAGCAATCGAGCTATCACCAGGGGATCCCGATGGAGGCTTTCTTGGAAAAGCCCATGGCCAGCCGAGAGGGGATAAGGAATGCAATGCACCATTTCATACGGCTTAACACGGGTTCCAATTTCTTCATCAGCGAGCCGAGCTGTGTTCCCAAGGTGCTCAACGCGTACGTGGCTTGGTACGTGCATGAAATGTGTCCAGTTATCCTTATGGAGAAGCGCATGCTGGTTGACCGCAAGGGTGCGCCTCCCGGCGGAGATCGCAAGGCTCCCTTGAAGTCAAGGACCCCAGTCATTCCTCCGGTAAAAGATGCTGGAACCCTGCCACCGCGCGTGTTGAGCCCTCCGCGCGGACTGCCACTCCGTGGTACTGCAGATGCACCACCAACGCCCCGTGCTCCAGTGGAGACGGTAGATGTGATTTCGCCGGAGTCCGGCGTGGGCGCGGATATCGGGACCCGCCGCCTTAGGGTGCCTGCAAAGCGCAAATCAATCCCGGGTGCACCCAAGGCTGGTGGGCAGAAGAGGAAGAAGAAGTCGCTCCTTTCTCTCGATGCTATCCTCGGTTTAGAGGTGCCTCAGGCCCCTCTTACTGAACGTATAAGCGAGTATGGCAGCAATAAGGGCTTCTCGGTAGACCCGGCAGACACCGATCTGGCGGCCGCCATTGCGGCTTCTGAGCGATCAGCCAGACTTGAAGCGTGGTTGGATAAACTCGCTCGAGCAGGTAATCATTAGCTGTACTCTTTATCATTTTATAGCATTTTTATCATTGTCCTCGACTAATGTGTTTCCCCCTTTTTTAACAGGCGTCACTACCGAAGAAGCCATCGCTGCTTCTTTGAAAACCTTCCAGGAGGAGGAAAATAAGCGCGCTTTAACGGGCGTTGGTACATCTCGTCTTATTGAGTTTTTATCTTCCTTTCCGATGGCCAATCTAACCTTCTTCCTTTGTTTCTTTATAGGGGCTGTGCCAGCTGAGGCGGGGACCCTCCCCGGGCCTGAAACTGAAATCCCAGTCTCTTCGGAGCTGCCGCGAGAGCCTCGACTCGAAAAGTCGACGAGGGATGCCTTGAAGGATTTGTAGGCATCCCTGTTTACGGACGAGGACGTCTCAATGAGGGAAGCCTTGGAGAGCTCCGTCTTGACGGCTCGAGAGGAGAGAAAGTGGCTAAGGTGCGAGGCGAAGGCACGCAGGGCTGCTCTGGCCGTGGGAGCGGGCCCAAGCACCGTCCCTCGTGCTGATACCCCCTCAGAAGAGCCTCCGGTCGCCTTATCCACTGCTCGCAGACAGGTGGCGCGTGTAATTCGGAGTGCTAACGATAAATCCACTTCAGGTAATGTATCTTTTGAGATTTGTTTGTAAGAATTGTAAATTTGTCGGTTCTTATATATCTTGTCCTGCAGGGCCAAGTCCAACCGAAGGGGAGGAGGAAACCGTCGAACCTGAGGGGCCAGAGGAAGAAGCACAGGTCAAACCCGAGCCGACGGTGGGCAACGTCGTTGGGGTTGCCGAGCCTGAGCTGGGGGCTGAGGGAGCTGCACCTGAGAAGGTCGTTGATGCCGAGCCTAAGGTGGCGGCAAATGAGACGACCGCTATAACTGAGCCCGAGGCAGCGGCGGACAAGGCGCCTGAGACCGGCGAACCCATGGTGATGGCGGATGAGACAATGGCGACCGCCGAGCCCGAAGAAGTAGCGGGTGAGACGGGCATGACTCCTGAGGACGAGCTGGCCGCTCTTTCTCAAGAGTCTGGCAATGCTCCGATCATTGCTCTCCCCGCTTACGGTCCTCCGCCGTCTCCTGGCCTCGCGAGCATGACGACAGCCCCCGTAGAGTCTGGAGATGAGGCCACGGGAGGTGGACTCGTATCGATGGAGGAGGGAGACGCCTCCATTTCGGCCGGCGGCTCATCAGGTAAATTTCGAGTTACAATCCCCCTTTTTTTTATCTTGCAATCCTTTCTGACAAGTTTATCCTTGTTTTTAACACAGGTGCGGCCAGTGCCGATGCTCCATTGCTCGAGGGAGTGCCGTCAACTACTGCCTTGGCGTTGGTCACCTCTCAGCCCTCCCTTGTACCATCAAAGATGTTGGAAGGTATGGATTTGCAGCTTATTAGTTTTATCTTTCAGCCGCATAATTTATGTACTAAAGTCGTACTGTTGTGTCTTTTCAGGAGTGCTTTTTGATCATCTCTATCAGGTGTTGCACCCACACTTCTCCTTCCCATCTGAACTCGCTTCTTCCCCTAGTGGTGCTGGTGAGTACAGTTTCCGACTGATATCTTTCTTTTTCAGTGATGGAATTATTTCTAACTTTCTCTCATCCTGATTGCAGTGCTACAAATCGAAGGAGGGGATGAAAGATCGGCTACGCCACCGGCCCTTCCGGCCTTGCCACCTGCTGCAGCTGGTATAGCAAACTATCGCATTGATGACCTTTTTTTTTGTATTTCTTGAACTGTCATCTAATCGTATCTTGTTTTTTCAGCTGTCGTTCTGATCTCGGCGCCTTTCGAGTCTCGTGTCATAATTCCGGCAGGCCCTTTCTTAAGACGTCCGTCCTCGAAAGGCGCCGTGAATAGTCTGCGCATGTTGAGCGACTACATTGAGAAACTCGACGTCGAGACTCCTGCGTCTGCCGCAGATTTTGCTACAGCGGTTAACCCAATACTGGTGATACTCGTAAACTTCCATAACGAGGGCACCGTCGCGTCTTGGGTTAATCACTGCAGGGAGATCGATGCTCGCCTGCATCAACTGGAGTTCATGCGCCCTGCTCCCGAGACCTTAGCCTCAAGCCATCAAAGAGCAGCGTGGATTGAGCAAAGCACTTCTTACTTCCGCTATCTCGAACAAGAAGTTACTTCAAGGCGTAAGGAGCGCGGTGAGACTTCGAGCAAATCTTCCCAACTGCATGCTCGGGTGGAGGCAAACGCTGCACGGCTGAAGGTTATCTTTGCAGGCCTTCTGCGATGCCTCTCCGAAGGGTTAACACTGAGGCAACAACTTGACGTCGTCGAGCGGGATGCACCTAATCAGGAGGCAGCCCAGCAGGCAGCTGAGGAGCAACTTTCATCCTACTTGCAGCAGCGAGCCCAGGTGGAAGCGGAAGTGGCCACAGCAGCCACTCAGGAGGAGGCGCTGAAGGAAGTGCGAGAGCAGCTCGCGGATTTGTTAAAGACACTTCCTTCTCAGTAGCTACTTTTTGTATCATTTGTACTTGTAAATAGAAATGTATATATATTTTTTATTCTTTAACACAACGTATCTTGTACTCAATCAAGTTTATGAATAAAAGATATACATTCTTTGTAATGTCTTGTGTCATTTCTCCGCCTTTTTCTTTCTTTTATTATCAGCATGCTACCTTAGTAAACATGGTTGACAGATAATAGAGCAAGCATCTTGTTTTCTTCAAAAGGCAGCGATGGCTTAGGTCGCAGGTTCAGATCTGCTGCCTAAGACTTTTCAACTCTATGAGCCGTGAGGGTCTCATAGAGACTTTTCTCCCTACGGATCGAGAGGATCTCGAAGGTGGATTTTCTCCTTAGGAATCGTGAGGATTCCTAAGTGCATTTTCTCTTATAAGTCGTAAGGATCTTATAAGAGAATTTTCCCTCTTACGAGTCGAGAGGACCCGTAAGCGGTTGTTTCCCTCCTTGTCGAGATTCGAGTTTGGAGAGTGAGACCCGTGAATAGTGATCGTTTTAGACCGACTTGCAGGGCCCAGTGCTCAGGAAACAAGTTTTTTTTTTAAATCCTTGCTGCCTAAGGCTTTATCTTACGAGTCGAGCCGCATCGAGAAGTTCTCGCAAAGACATCAATTTCTTCACAAGTCGAGACGAATCGAGCATTTCTCGCAAGAATATCCTAACATCACAGTTAACCTCTGCTCTTTACGACAGAAGTCCGTTAGGGTCTGTGGTACTTAGGGTTTTGGCCGTCGTACCGTCGCATCAGCTGATATATTCCTCGATAGGCAATCGTGCTGTTCGAGTAGCCCTATGACTGCCGTGTCTCTGATCCCTTCGGGGGCTGGACAAGACGTCTTCAAGCAATCCTCCTTGGCAGTTTGACCGTCGGAAGAGCAAGTGTTAGGAATTTTGCCATGCCGCTTTTTACTTGAGGTTAGGATCATTTTGGAGAGCCCCAATGAATCATAACCACTCCGCGCTGGTGTGGGATGATCTCCGATAGTCTTTCAGGTTTTATGTGAGTTGCCGTCAAGACCCTGAAGCTAGGAATTTGGCCTTTGCTTCGTTTGCTGGCATCGCGTCTGCTATATCGAGACGAATGTCGCGGTGGGAACTAGGGATTTTGCCGTGGCTCCGTTTGTTTGATTGTCGCGTCTGAACCCTGCTGGAGGAAGAACACCGGGGTGACATCTCGTCTGCTGTATTGAGAAGAACGTCGCGGTTGTCTCTAGGTTGCTGGTGAACCGTCGAGGTTTGGAACTAGGGATTTTGCCGTGGCTCCATTTTTTTGATGATGTTGCGTCTGCTGTGTCGAGACGAACGTCAAAGTGGTGACCATTCCGCACTGATGTGAGACGATCTCCGGTTGTCTTTCACGCTTTATATGACTCGACGTTAAGACCCTGAAGCTATGAATTTGGCCTTTGCTTCATTTGCTGGCATTGCGTCTACTGTATCGAGACGAATGTCGCGGTTGTCTCTAGGTTGCTGGTGAACCGTCGAGGTTTAGAACTAGGGATTTTTCCGTGGCTCCATTTGTTTGATGATGTTGCGTCTGCTGTGTCGAGACGAACGTCGAAGTGGTGACCATTCCGCACTGGTGTGAGACGATCTCCAATTGTCTTTCAGGCTTTATATGACTCGCCGTTAAGACCTTGAAGCTAGGAATTTGGCCTTCGCTTCGTTTGCTTTGTCACGTCCGAACCCTGTTGGGGGAAGAACGCTGTCGTGACATCTCGTCTGCTGTATCGAGGCGAATGCCGAGATGGAGCTAGGATTTTGTCGTTACTCCGCTTGTTTTACCATGGGGTCTTTCGTCGCGTCCGGATCCTGTTGGAGGAAGAATGCTGAGGTGACATCTCGTCTATTGTATCGAGACGAACGTCGAGGTGATGATCACTCCATGTGGGATGATCTCCGATTGTCTTTCAGGTTTTATATGAGTTACCATCAAGACCCTGAAGCTAGGAATTTGGCATTTGCTTCGTTTGTTGACATAGTGTCTGCAATATTGCGACAAATGTCGAGATTGTCTCTAGGTTATCTATGAACCGGCGAGATTTGGCTTTGCTTTCTGATGGAGCCTGCTGGGAAGGTATGGTTCCCTCTTTGTTTGTGCCCCTGGATTGTATACAGGAATCGATGTGATCTTACCTGTAGGGCAGAAGTTTCATTCATTTTTTCATATTATTATTTTATTTCCGCGATGCTCTATCATTTCAGCTTTTATATCGCGAAGGTCACGATTGCCCAATCATTTCGGTTATTTTTCGCGGTGCCCAATCATTTCGGCTATTTAGTTTATTTTCACTCGCTGCTTTTTATTGCGAGTTGCCCAATCATTTCGGCTATTTATTTTATTTTTAATCGCTGCTTTTTATTGCGAGTTGTCCCATCATTTCGGCTATTTTGCATGCATACATTTTTACTTGCTGCTTTTTATTGCAAGTTGCCCCATCATTTCGGCTATTTCGTATGCATGTATGGCTCGCTGATTTTTTTTATCGCGGGTGTGGAACTTGGAATCTGACGCCAACCTTAGCAGCAGCATCGCTACAACTGGAATATTGCCAGGAGCGAATCATCATTTGCCTTTGTCGATGTGGAACAAAGGTGGCTTAGCGAACAGGGTTAAGGTCCCGTCGACTAAGGCTTTTGACTTCATGAGCCGTAAGGGTCTCACAAAGGTATTTCTCCCTACGAGTCGTGAGGATCTTGTAGGTGTGCTTTCTCCTCAGGAATCGTGAGGATTCCTAAGTGTATGTTCCCTTGTAAGTCGTAAGGATCTTACAAAAGGGTTTTCTCCTTATAAGTCGAGAGGGCTTACAAAGGTTGTTCACTGTACGAACATATCCCTAGTCACGGATGGGACTTGGTTAGGGAAATGTTTATTCGCGCCCATAGATTGTATACAAGGGTCAGTGTTGAGCCACTTGTAGGGCAATATCGAAAGTTGTGGGGGTTGCTTAAGCACAGGTTTGGGTCTCTGTAACTTAAGACTTTCAAATCTTATGAGCCGTAAGAGTCCCATAAGGGAGTTCTCCTTACGAGTCGTGAGGATCTCGCAAGTATAATTTCTTCTTAGGAATCGTGAGGACTCCTAAGTGTGTTGCTCCTTTGTGAGTCGTAAGGATCTCACACGGGTGGTTTCTCCTTACAAGGTCGTGAGGACCCTGCAAGTGTCCTTTAACGAGGTTGCGCCCTTTCGGGTTTTCACAAACACTCGCCGGTAGCCCTGCTGTTTTTACTCACGGAGCCCTTCCGGGTTTTCATCCGTGCCCATTTTGCTTATGGACGTACCGTTTTTTTTAATTCTTTTTATTCTTTTTTCTAACGAGGTTGCGCCCTTTCGGGTTTTCACAAGACTCGCCGGTAGCCCTGCTGTTTTTACTCACGGAGCCCTTTCGGGTTTTCATCCGTGCCCGTTTTGCTTATGGACATACCGTCTTTATTATTATTATTATTTTTTATTCCCCCTTTTTTTATCTCGTCAGCCTGAGGATGCTGCGGTAGTAGTTTAAAGACGTTTCGGTCGTCAGCTAGTTTTAGGACGTAGTGGTCCGTCATTAGTTTAAGGACATTTCGGTCTGCCGTCGCCGTATTTGAGGCGAATCTCTAGTTTACTGACTTTTCAGTCTATCATCAAGTTTTAGGACGTAGTGGTCCGTTGTTAGTTTAACGACGTTTCGGTCTATGGGGCTTTCTCTATGACTAAGCATGATGCCCCGGGTGTATCCATCTTTCTCGGAGCGTGTGGTTGTGGCGGGCTCACCTTCCAGTTTTCGGAGATGACGAACTTGCCCTGTTGGTATTGGTCTTCGACCCAGTTTTTGAAGACGTAACAGTTTTCGATCGGATGGCCCAATACTTGGTGATAAGGGCAATAATTAGAACTGTTGACATCATCCAGTTGTAGTTAGTGTTTCGGCTCCGGTAGAGTGATAAGCCTGTTATGTACTGCCACTTCGAAGAGCTTCCTTATTTCATCCTGGGGAAATGAGTAAGGACGTCTTAACCTCTCCTCGAGGGATATGCGTGGACGCATATTGTTTTGACGAACAACCGGTCCAGGGCCACTCGACTGTTGTTGAGTGTTGGTGACGAAGGTCATTTTCCCCTTTCCTTTATCCTTTTTGCTCGATCCTTTGTTTGCGGGGCCGAGATTTTTCCCGAGTAGCGGGCGATTGCACGGCTGAATGTTCTCACAACTCCTTAATTCTTTCATTTTTGAAATGGATTCCTTGAGGAGAGGGTTGAGGGCAACTCCTTTGTCAGAGTCGCTTCCAAAGGTGATAATTTGCGATCCCTTGGAGTCGGCTATATGACAGTCATCGGCGGCTCTTTTGTGCTCATCTATCGCATTTTTCCGGTGTCTACGAGCTTCACACTTTGTCCTGTTGAAGTGTTGCTTTTGAGCGACATATCCTTACCACCAACACTTAAAGGAGTCGCAGTCTTTAGTAGGATGTGATCTTCTGATGATATAAGCAGAAGTTAGGATGCATCTCTACTCCACCGAGAGTATTTTCTTCAGAGGGCGGTAGCTTCATTCCCACTGATAGGGCTTTGGCGAACCTTTTCCTCGTCTTGAATTTGTTTTTATCCGCAGCGGATGACTTTTGATTTGACGGAAGTGCCTCGACTCTTTGGTCTAGTAGTCGGTGTTTGGATCCTTCCAGTATGGCCATCTCACGCTCTTGATTGGCTTTAACTTTCAGACGAATCTCATTCAGGAAGGCATCGATCAACTCGTCTGACGGCCGCGGAATTTCTGGTTCAGGGTCTGCCCTCGGTTTCTCGGCGCAAGGAGCCTCTTCATCATCCGCCAATGAGTGAGAGATCACATGACAACTCGCTACGTAGTCTTCGGATTCATCTGATGAGACTTCTCCATCGTTTTCGTCCTCAACAAAAGAACAAGCTGCCCCCATCGTGTCCGTCTTCTTTGGAGTGTGCGGCTGTGGTGGGTTTACCTTCCAGTTTTCAGACAGTGCAAACTTTCCTTGTAGGTACTGATCCTCGATCCATCCCTTAAAGACGAAGCAATCCTCGATCGGGTGACTTACCGTTTGGTGGTAAGGGCAATAATCGGGATTACTGAGATCACCTGGCTGCGACGGACGTTTTGGATTCGGCAGATTGATGAGTCTGTTGCGTACTGCCAGCTCAAACAGTCTTCTCGTTTTATTCTGAAGAAACGAGTAAGGACGTCCTAGTCTCTCCTCGAGGGATGGGCGTGGATGCGCGTTATTTTGGCGAACGGCGGCTTTGAGTTGCTCGGTTGTTGTTGAGCATTAGCAACGACGGTCGCTTTCCCTCTTCCTTTCTCATTTCGAGAGTCTGGTTTTGGAGGAGACAGTCCATGGCACATCTGGTCCATTTTGGGCTAATTTGTCGATCAAGGCCTGGAAGGTGGTCGGCCTGAAGAACATCATGAATTGCGAGATGGTCGTTTGCGGATCAAGAGTGCCCACGAACATGCCTACCGCAGGTGCCTCTTCTATGCGTTGTTCGCATTTTGACCATAGGTTCCGCCATCGTGTTGCGTATTAGACCCATGTTTCGCCGGGCCTTATCCTGGCATTTATCAGTGCTGTTATCGGGGTATGTTTGTTCCCCTCCGAATGGCGGCCGAGACATTAGGACGTCTTGCCTGAGATTCGGGGCAGATGCTATTTGGTTTTAACCGTCCACCTCTCCGAAGATACCAAGTTGATTTATGGCACCGTGTATCGGAGGTCTAGATGGATGCGGCCGATGTAGCAGACTTCGTCAGATTCCCCCTCGTTCGAGGGGTTTTTTTATTGTGGGGACGCTCTTCCCTGCAGGCGTAAGCCCCTACAGTTAATTACGCTACCGCATCGCGGTAACAACTTTCTCCTTCTCCAGATGGTCACTTCGTGTCGTGGGTGTTTGTTTTGTTTGTGGTTGCCCGTGGATTGTATACGGAAACTAATTTATGTTGTCACCCGTAGGACGTGGATTAGTCCAAATCCGTATTTTCTTAGATTTGGGTTTGGGGTTGGGTTTAAGGATACATTAGTCTCATTTGAGGCTAAGATCAACTTAAACATTTGTTAAGGATACGTTAGTCTAATTTGAGACTAAGATCAACTTAACGGGATCGTTTAGATCCGACAAAAGAGCATTTGGGCTCTATTGTTCTAGTTTAGGGACATAGTGGTCCATTGAATGTATGGCCGTCGGGACCCGTCACCTCCCTGATGACGTTGAAGGATGACAACGACAGATATCAGAGGAGTTCAGAGATGTACCCTTGAACCAGAGTTGGTTGGGAGACCTGTAGTCCAATTTGGGACTAAAGTCCGTTTGAGGGTTTAAGGATACGTTAGCCCTATTTGAGGCTAAGATCAACTTAAACGTTTGTTAAGGATACGTTAGTCCAATTTGAGACTAAGATCAACTTAACGGGATCGTTTAGATCCGACAAAAGAGCGTTTGGGCTCTATTGTTCCAGTTTAGGGACATGGTGGTCCAATGCCAGTTTAGGGACATGGTGGTCCATCTCCAGTTTAGGGACATGGTGGTCCAATACCAGTTTAAGGACATAGTGCTCCAATATCAGTTTAAGGACATAGTGGTCCATGAAATGTATGGCTGTCGGGACCCATCACCTCTCTGAAGACGTTGAAGGATTACAACGACAAATATCAGAGGAGTTCAGAGATGTACCCTTGAACCAATGAGTTGGTTGAAAGAGCAGATGTGCTCAGTTCAAGATGATTTGAGGACTTATGGCCAGTTTGGGCTGAGTCCAATTATATTTGAAATATTGGCCCTTTGGACCATTAGACATTTGTCTGGGTTCAGCCCCTCGGCATTCAGCAGTGTTAAACAGAGGTTTGGGGGCTCTGACAACATTTTGTCTTTGATTTCCTCAATTTTGAAATTCATTTGGAGGAGGGACTTTTGTCTCTGGAAAATTAACCAATTTGGCTAAAAGTAGTGTTAAACACTAGAGAACAACAGTGTTAAACACTGGAGATAAAACTCTCAAATTAGTGTTAAACACTAGAAGACAATCAGTGTTAAACACTGGAAATATAATCTTCAATTTAGTGTTAAACACTAGAAACAATCAGTGTTAAACACTGGAAATATAATCCCCAAATTAGTGTTAAACACTAAAGAAAGAGGGGTCACGTGTGGACGCGTGAGAGCGCCCAAAAGTGGGACCAGATCCCTTTTACTTTGTTCTGCAATTAAGTGTTAAACACTTTCCATTTCCTGGCCATCACGTGTGGGCACGTGATAGGCATTCGTCCATTGGATATTAAAAGGATTTGTTAGGGGTCACGTGGGGACACGTGAGGGCGCCCTAAATGTGTAGCCAGATCTCCTTTGTTTTATCCTCAAATTTGCGAATAAGTGTTAAACACTTTTCATATTTATTTTAGAGCATCACGTGTTGGCACGTGATGGGGATTTATGCATCGATAATTACAGCACTTGCTGAGGGGTCACGTGGGGACACGTGAGAGCGCTCAAAGCTTCTTTTCTTTTGTTTTTTCTTTCTGCAATTTGGGAGTCACGTGGGAGCACGTGAGGCATTGCCTCAAAGCTTCTTTTCTTCAGGGATCTTTTCAAGGGTTACGTGGGGGCACGTGACCCTAGTTCTTTTCATGAACAGAGATCTTTTAAGAATTGAATTCTCTGTAGGGTTAAACCCTAATTATGATTTTGGAGGAATTGAATTCCTATTGTGAAAGAATTAAATTCTTATTTAGGATAAAACCCTGATTTCTTTTCAAAGGAATTAAATTCCCAGATATGTAAAAGAATTAAATTCTTGATTAGGATTAAACCCTAGTTTTGTTTTAGGAGAATTAAATTCTCAAAACTCAATTCCCCTTCTAAGTTTAGGATCTGCATGGCAGGATCTCGACCCGATGAGAATTAAATTCTTAACTTATGGGGAGATGTGCTCTATGCAGATCTTTAACCAAAAGAAGAACTAAGTTCTTTTTTATATAAGAGTTAAACTCTTGGATTTTGAGAATTAAATTCTCTGTTTGAAGTTTATCTTTTTCTCTTTTCTCACCTAGGGTTTTCTTTGTTGAGAATTAAATTCTCCTTTCTTTTCTTCCCTCTTGAGAATTAAATTCTCCTCTCTCTGTTTTTCTCTCCAAAAAAAGGTCCCTTCTCTTCTTTTCTTGGCTCATATTTATAGGAGAAAGAAAGAGAATCAATTTGTTTAGCAAATCTCTCATTGAAAGATTTGATTTGTTTTCATCATTAATATGATCCTTTAGATCATTCAGTGAATTTTATTCACCGTTGGATTTTAAATCCAAAGATATTCTGTTTGTTATTTCCGGTGAGATTTTAGGGGAAATCTTTCCTTGTCTAAGATCTTTCCATAAATTGGTGATATTTAATCACCCTTGGATCTTTAATCCAACGGTCCCCATAATCCTTTTCCATTTGGAAAGATTTAGAGAAATTTAGAATTTTAATTCTATTTCGAAAGATTTTAGAGAAATTTAGAATTTTAATTCTATTAAACTGTAAGGCTTTCAAAACCTGGCACGTGCTGGCACGTGACCCTTGGTCACGTGTGAGCACGTGACCCCCAAATTGGTTCCTTTAACAGCCGCTTGTTTATGTTGTTGTTTTAACCATCACGTGTCAACACGTGACCATTGGTCACGTGTAAGCACGTGATACCTCGTTGAGGTATTTTCTGACTTTTAGAATTAAATTCTGTTCATTATTTTAGAGGCCTTAAAAGCTCATCACGTGTCTGCACGTGACCCATGGTTACGTGTGAGCACGTGATGCCCCATTGGGGTCTTTTCTGAGTTTTTATTATATCTTTTAACTCCTCCAGCGGGTTCTTAAAGGTCCATCATGTGTGGACACGTGATGCCTCATAACTTTTGATCCCGGATGAATTATGAGGCCCATAATATTTCAAATCGAAGGGTTTTTCGAGATGCTTCCAATACCATCAGAACTTAATAGTTCCTCCTTCGGGAACTTATCAAAATACAGGCCGGAAGATATTGGTTCGCATTTTCTTAAGCGTATCGCTGCCATTTGATACCTTGGACTCTTCTGCGCAGAAATTTTTGGCGGGAACAAATGCCCCCCACTACTTTGCCCACGTAAGTATATACGTGGGTGAAGTAGTGCAAAGTAATTCATAGCGTATGACCAGTTTCGGGTTGGTATATTACTTTCAGAATCTTGATCTGAGAAGATAACGAGCGGACACAAGCGTCGTTATTTATCATTGACTCAAATCTCGACTCTTAAGAGATATAGTTCCAAACTCTTAACTCCATGAGCCGTACCCTTCTATCTCTTTATATCTTACTCTGGCGTGAAGTAGTTTATATGCTCATGAGTAGCTTTTCCATTTCAGTGGTATGTAGCTTTGGCGAGTGTGGCTCATAGATGGTCCATCTTGACCTCTTTGCAGGGCAGTGATGACTTAGGAGACAGGGTTAGGATCTGCCACCTAAGACTTTTCAACTTTATGAGCCATGAGGGTCTCATAAAGACTTTTCTCCCTACGAGTCGAGAGGATCCCGCAGGTGTATTTTCTCCTTAGGGGTCGTGAGGACTCCTAAGTGTGTTTTCTCTTGAAAGTCGTAAGGATCTCACAAGAGAATTTTCCCGCTTATAAGTCGAGAGGACTCGTAAGTGGTTGTTTCCCTCCTTGTCGAGATTCGAATTTGGAGAGTGTGACCCCTGGATAGTATGCAAGAGACCGTTTTGGGCCGACTTGCAGGGTCCCAGTGCTTAGGAAACAGGTTTTTTAATCCCTACTGCCTAAGGCTTTATCTCACGAGTCGAGAAGTTCTCGCAAAGACATCAATTTCCTCACGAGTCGAAACGGATCAAGCAGATCTCGCAAGAATATCCTAACGTCACAATTAACCTCTGCTCTTTACGACAGAAGTCCGTTAGGGTCTGTGGTACTTAGGGTTTTGGCCGTCGTACCGTCGCATCAGCTGATATATTCCTCGATAGGAAATCGTGCTGTTCGAGTAGCCCTGCGACTGCCGTTTCTCTGATCCCTTCAGGGCTGGACAAGACGTCTTCAAGCAATCCTCCTAGGCAGTTTGACCGTCGGAAGAGCAAGTGTTAGGAATTTTTCCATGCTGCTTTTTACTTGAGGTTAGGCTCATTTTGGAGAGCCCCGATGAGTCATAACCACTCCGCGCTGGTGTGGAATGATCTCCGATAGTCTTTCAGGCTTTATATGACTTGCCGTTAAGACCCTGAAGCTAGGAATTTGGCCTTTGCTTCGTTTGCTGGTATTGCGTCCTCTGTATCGAGACGGATGTCGTGATTGTCTCTAGGTTGCTGGTGAACCGTCGAGGTTTAGAACTAGGGATTTTGCCGTGGCTCCTTTTGGTGATGTTGCGTCTGCTGTATCGAGACAAACGTCGAGGTGGTGACCACTCTGCACTGGTTCGAGATGATCTCCGATCGTCTTTCAGGCTTTATATGACTTGCCTTTAAGACCCTGAAGCTAGGAATTTGTCCTTTGCTTCGTTTGCTGGCATCGCGTCTGCTGTATCGAGACGAATGTCGCGGTTGTCTCTAGGTTGCTGGTGAATCGTCGAGGTTTGGAACCAGGGATTTTGCCGTGACTCCTTTTGGTGATGTCGCGTCTGATGTGTCGAGACGAACGTCGAGGTGGTGACCACTCCGCACTGGTGCGGGATGATCTCCAATTGTCTTTCAGGCTTTATATGACTTGCCGTTAAGACCCTGAAGCTAGGAATTTGGCCTTTGCTTCGTTTGCTGGTATCGTGTCTGCCGTATCGAGACGAATGTCGCGGTTGTCTCTAGGTTGCTGGTGAACCGTCGAGGTTTGGAACCAGGGATTTTGTCGTGACTCCTTTTGGTGATGTTGCGTCTGCTGTGTCGAGACGAACGTCGAGGTGGTGACCACTCCGCACTGGTGCGGGATGATCTTCAATTGTCTTTCAGGCTTTATATGACTTGCCGTTAAGACCCTGAAGCTAGGAATTTGGCCTTCGCTTCGTTTGCTGCCATTGCGTCTGCTGTATCGAGACGAATGCCGTGGTTGTCTCTAGGTTGCTGGTGAACCGTCGAGGTTTGGAACCAGGGATTTTGCCGTGACTCCTTTTGGTTATGTTGCGTCTGCTGTGTCGAGACAAACGTCGAGGTGGTGACCATTCCGCACTGGTGCGAGATAATCTCCGATTGTCTTTCAGGCTTTATATGACTTGCCGTTAAGACGCATGAAGCTAGGAACTTGGCCTTCGCTTCGTTTGCTTTGGCGCGTCCGAATCCTGCTGAGGGAAGAACGCTGGGGCTACATTTCATCTGCTGTATCGAGACGATCGTCGAGGTGGTGACCACTCCGCGCTGTTGTAAGGTGATCTCCGATTGTCTTTCAGGCTTTATATGAGTTTCCGTCAAGACCCTGAAGCTATGAATTTGGCCTTTGCTTCATTTGCTTTGGCGTTGCGTCTGCTGTGTCGATACGAACGTCGAGGTGGTGAACACTCCACGCTGGTGCGAGATGATCTCCGATTGTCTTTCAGACTTTATATGGGTTGCCGTCAAGACCCTGAAGCTAGGAGTTTGGCCTTTTGCTTCATTTGCTTTCATTGCGTCTGCTGTATCGAGACGAATGTCATAGTGGAGCTGAGATTTTGCCGTCACTCCGCTTTGTTTCGACCATGGGGTCTTTCGCTGACGTTGCATCTGCATCGTGCTGTATTGCGAGGGAATGCCGTTGTTGACATCGTGTCCGCTGTAACGAGACGAATGCTGAGGTGGAGCTGGGATTTTGCCGTCACTCCGCTTTGTTTCGACCATGAGGTCTTTTGTTGAAGTTGCTTCTGCATCCTGTTGGACTTGTGAAGGAACGCCATTATTGACATCTCGTCTGCTGTATCGAGACGAATGCTGAGGTGGAGTTGGGATTTTGCCGTCGCTCCGCTTTGTTTCGACCGTGAGGTCTTTTGTTGACGTTGCATCTGCATCCTGCTGGACTGCGAAGGAACGCCATTGTTGACATCTCGTCTGCTGCATCGAGACGAATGCTGAGGTGGAGTTGGGATTTTGCCGTCGCTCCGCTTTGTTTCGACCGTGAGGTCTTTTGTTGACGTTGCATCTGCATTCTGCTGGACTGCGAAGGAACGCCATTGTTAACATCTAGTCTGCTGTATCGAGACGAATGTTGAGGTGGAGTTGGGATTTTGCCGTCGCTCCGCTTTGTTTCGACCGTGAGGTCTTTTGTTGACGTTGCATCTGCATCTTGCTGGACTGCAAAGGAATGCCATTGTTGACATCTCGTCTGCTGTATCGATACGAATGCTGAGGTGGAGCTGGGATTTTGCCGTCACTCCGCTTTATTTCGACTACGAGGTCTTTTGTCGGCGTTGTATCCGTATCCTGCTGGACTGCGAAGGAACGCCATCGTTGACATCTCGTCTGCTGTATCGAGACGAATGCTGAAATGGTCTCTAGGTTGTCTGTGAACCGTCGAGATTTGGAACTAAGGACTATGCCGTGGCTCCGTTTGATGGTGTAACATCTGTGTCATGCTGGAATGAGGAGGCCCACCATCGTTGGTCTCCAGGCTGCAGATGTGTCCATTGAGATTTGGAACTAGGGACTTTGCCATGGTTCCGTTTCTCTGCGACTCTGGGGTCGATTGTTGACGTCACATCTGCATCTGTTTGGAGTGAGGAGAAACACCATTGGTGATCTCTAAGTTGTCGATGTTGACGTCGAGACCCTGAAGCTCGGGATCTTCCTTTTGCTTCGTCTATTGACATTATGTCTGCAATATTGCGACAAATGTCGAGGTTGTCTCTGGGTTGTCTATGAACCGTCGAGATTTGGCTTCGCTTTCTGGTAGAGCCTGTTGGGAAGGTATGGTTCCCTCTTTGTTTGTTCCCCTGGATTGTATACAGGGATCGATGTGATCTCACCTATAGGGCAAAAAGTTTCATTCTTTCATCATTTTTTTATTCTTTCCGCGATGCTCTATCATTTCAGCTTTTTATATCGCGAAAATCGCGATTGCCCAATCATTTCGGCTATTTTTCGCGGTGCCCAATCATTTCGGCTATTTTTCTTTTTACTCGCTGCTTTTTATTGCGAGTTGCCCAATCATTTCGGCTTTTTTTGTATGCATGCATTTTTACTTGCTGATTTTGTAGCAAGTTGCTCCATCATTTCGGCTATTTCATATGCATTTTTTTTTGGGCTCGCTGATTTTTTTTCGCGAGTAGGGGATTTGGGATCTGATACCAATCTTGGCATCAGCATCGCTGCGACTGGAATACTGCCAGGAGCGAATCAACATTTGCCATGAAAGGACTTGGAATTTGAGACTGATTTAGGCATCAGTATCGCTACAACTGGGATATTGCCAGGAGCGAATCATCATTTGCCTCTGTCGATGTCGAACAAAGGTGGCTTAGCGAACAGGGTTAGGATTCTGTCAACTAAGGCTTTTGACTTCATAAGCCGTAAGGGTCTCACAAAGGTATTTCTCCCTACAAGTCGTGAGGATCTCGTAGGTGTGTTTTCTCCTTAGGAATCGTGGGGATTCCTAAGTGTATATTCCCCTGTAAATCGTAAGGATCTTACAAAAGGGTTTTCTCCTTATAAGTCGAGAGGACTTACAAGGGCTGTTCACCGTATGAACATATCCCCAGTCACGGGTTGGACTTGGTTAGGGAAATTTTTATTCGTGCCCGTGGATTGTATACAAGGGTCAGTGCTGAGCCACTTGTAGGGCCATATCGAAGGTTGTGGGGATTGCTTAAGAACAGGTTAAGGTTTCTGTAACTTAAGACTGTCAAATCGTATGAGCCGTGAGGGTCCCATAAGAGAATTCTCCTTACGAGTCGTGAGGATCTCGCAAGTGTTATTTCTCCTTAGGAATCGTGAGGATTCCTAAGTGTATTGCTCCCTTATGAGTCGTAAGGATCTCACGCGGGTGGTTTCTCCTTACAAGGTCGAGAGGACCCTGTAAATGTCTTTTAACGAGGTTGCGCCCTTTCGAGTTTTCACAAACACTCGCCGGTAGCCCTACCGTTTTTACTCACGGAGCCCTTTCAGGTTTTCATCCGTGCCCATTTTGCTTATGGACATACCGTTTTTCTTTTTTTTATTCTTTTTATTCTTTTTTCTAACGAAGTTGCGCCCTTTCGGGTTTTCACAAACACTCGCCGGTAGCCCTGCTGTTTTTACTCACGGAGCCCTTTCGGGTTTTCATCTGTGCCCATTTTGCTTATGGACATACCGTTTTTTTTGTTTTTTTGTTTTGTTTTTTTAAACCACGCCAGCTTAAGGATGCCACGGGTTGATAGCAGTTTAACGACGTTTCGGTCATTTGCAAGTTTTAGGACATTGCGGTCCATCGTTAGTTTAACGACGTTTCGGTCTATCGTTGCCATATTTGAGGCGAGTTTCTAGTTTATGGACTTTTCGGTCCATAGGGCTTTCTCTATGAAAGAACACGATGCCCCCGGCATGTCCATCTTTTTCGGAGCATGTGGTTGTGGCGGGCTCACCTTCCAGTTGTCAGACAATGCGAATTTGCCCTGTTGGTATTCATCCTCAATCCAGCCTTTGAAGACATAGAAATTTTCGAGTGGGTGACCCATTACTCTGTGGTAGGGACAATAGTTAGGATTGTCAACGTCACCTGGCTACAACGGACGTTTTGGATCCGGCAGAGTGATGAGCCCGCTGCGCACCGCTAGCTCGAACAGTCTCTTTGTTTTATCTCTGGGAAACGAGTAAGGATGTTTCAACTTCTCATTGAGGTATCGCGGCTTGTTGTTTTGACAACCAAACGGTTTCGGGTCACTCGGCTGTTGTTGAGCATTGGCGACGGAGGTCGCTTTTCCATTCCCCTTATCCTTTTTGTTCGATCCCTTGTTTGCGGGTCCGAGATTCTTTTCGGGTAGCGTGCGATTGCGCAGCTGAACGTTCTCACAGCTTTTCTTTTCTTCCTCTTTTCCTGAGGTGGATTCTTTGAAGAGAGGGCTGAGAGTCATTCCTTCTTCAGAATTGCTCCCGAAAGTGAGAGCTTGCGATCTTCTGTCGTCAACCATGTAACCATTGCCGGCAGTTTTCATATGATCATTTGTCGTGTTCTGTTTCCGACGAGCTTCGCGCTTCAATCGTTGAACGTGCTTCCGGTGAGCAACGTATCCCTGCCACCAACACTTAAAGGAGTTGTAGTCTTCAGTAGGATGTGCGATCTTCTGATGATATAAGCAGAAGTTAGGATGTACGTCCGTTTCATCAAGATGTATACCACCGGGAGAATTTTCTCTGAAAGAGGGCAGTCTCATCCCCATCGATATAGCTTTGGCGAATCGTTTCCTTGTCTTGATCCTGCTTTCATTTGCGTCGGATGTACTTTGATCCGGTGGGAGTGTTTCGACCCTTTTATCTAGTCGCCGGCGTTTGGCCTTTTCAAATATGGCCATCTCACGCTCCCGATCGGCTTTACTTTTTAGACGAATTTCATTTAGGAATGCATCAATCATTTCGTCTGATGGTCCTAGAAGTTTAGGCTCGGGATTTGTCCCTGGTTTATCTGCATCCAAAGATTCTTCACCGTTTATTAACGAGTGAGAGATCACATGACAGCTTGCCACATAATCCTCAGACTCATCCGACGAGTCTTCTCCATTGTCATCATCTTTGTCCGCAAGGACGTGGGTGAGAAATTCTTGGAGTGTGATTGGGGTCCGCGCCTTCTGATTATATTCTTCCAGTGCGTCAACATGTTTTTGCAGATCCGTGCGCTTGTCATCTAACTTCGCGGGCTTTTGGGTTTTCTCCTTCTTCTTCGAAGACTTTGACGGCTGCGTCTGGGTGTTTTGCCCATTACCACCGGATTTTGTAGTTGGGCACGGTTTCAGGATTTCCTCGACGATCTGGGGTTCTAGTGGATTCTTCCACCTGATCGCCGGACATGTCCGGAGATCATTCAGCATCTTTTTAGTTTTGGCCGAAAGGGCCACCTCCCATGGGTCCTCTTCAACAAAAGAGCACGATACCCACGATGTGTCCACCTTTTTAGGAGCATGAGGCTGTGGCGGGTTCACCTTCCAGTTTTCGGATAACGCGAACTTGTCCTGTTGGTACTGATCCTCGATCCATCCCTTAAAGACGAAGCAATCTTCGATTGGATGGCTTACCGCTTGGTGGTAAGGGCAGTAATTGGGATTGTTGACATCGCCTGGCTGCAACGGACATTTCGGACTCGGCAGATTGACGAGTCTATTGCGCACTGCCAGCTCGAACAATCTCCTCATTTTATTCTGAAGAAACGAGTAAGGACGTCCTAGTCTCTCCTCGAGGGATGGGCGTGGACGCACGTTGTTTTGGCGAAAAACCGGCTTTAAGTTGCTCGGCCGTTGCTGAGTATTGGCAACAAAGGTTGCTTTCCCTTTGCCATTTTCATTCCAAGGCTCTGTCTTTGAAGAGGAAGGCCTATGGCCCACCCGGTCCATTTGGGCCAGCTTATCAATCAAGGCCTGGAAGGTGGTCGGCTTGATGAACATCATGAATTGGGAGATGGTCGCTTGAGGGTCGAGAGTACCCACGAACATGCCTACGGCAGGAGCTTCTTCTATGCGTTGTTCGCATCTCGACCATAGGTTCCGCCACCGGATTACATATTGCACCTATGTCTCTCCCGGCTTCACTCTGGCGTTGATCAGTGCCGTGATCGGGGTGCGCTCTCTAGCGCTTGCAAATCTCTGTGTAAACAGAAGCTCCATCTCTGCAAATGTTTTGACAGAGTCATTGGGAAGCTCCGAGTACCATTCAAAAGCCGTTTCTGCTAAGCTGCCGACGAATTGGCGAAGCAACAGTTTGTCGTCGCCTCCAGTGTTGCCGCATAAGGCTCTGAATTGAGCGGCATGCTGATGTGGATTCCATATCCCCTTGTACACATGGAATTTAGGGATCGTATATCCCGGCGGGTAACTGATTTGGTCATACCAGCCCGGATAGGGTCGTCCGGTTCTAGCAATTTGCCCAGCCGCTTCATTTGCCTGGTGAGCTCGTATTTGCTGAGCTATATGGTCATCCAGTGCGGCCTTGGAAATGGTTTCTTCCTTGGCTGCTGAAAGAGCCGGAGGAGGATTCGATGTCTCTCCTTTTTCATCTTCAAGGACAATCGGAGGATCTTGCTGGATCATCATCCCTACCATATCTTGGAAGAGAAGCGCCATTTGTTTTATGTTAGCCGCTTGCTCTGCGGCTTCTTTGTCCATCTTTTCGAGGACTCTGCGTAGGTAGTCAGTGTCAGTTTCTTGTTCATGACGCTACTCTGATGATGCCTCCGAGCTTTCTTTTGGCCCGGTAAGTGCGGCCATTGCAGTCATCATCTCCTGAAGCTTCTGTTGCTGCTCCTGGGCTTTCGTTACGGATCGGGTGAGCGGTCGGTGACCCGTCGAAGCACGGCTTTCCTCCTTTCCAGAAGCCATATAAACAGTGTGCACTACCATGCCCCCAGACTTGGGGTGTTTGTGCTCAGCGCGTTTACGGTTCGCCATGTTCACAGGGGCTTTTTGCGGCCTCCTTTTCTTTTGAGTGGTTGAAGTTGAGGGGGCCGTTGTAGTGGGCACCCAAGTAGCCGTTGCTTTTTATGGCTTGACGGAGCAATCCTCCCCCTGTCGGACCTTCATCGTTTTCTGTCGGCGGAGATAGTCTTGATCAATCACCGACTCCTGGATCTGTCGCCAGACCTTGTAAATTTTAGAGGGTAGCCGTTGAGGGGGCTGCTCCAGCTTCTTCTCTGGAGTATCCTCCACAGGTGAAGGAGTTCTCTTCAGCATCGCAATAGGAGAGTTTCTGCGCACCGTGTTCAGCAATTCAAAGTTGTTCCCGGTTGGAACAGCAGCATCGATCCCCACCGTTGGAGCTGGCGGAGTTATCCCAGATGGGGAGTTGCCCCCAGCCTTCCTCACTCGGCGCCAGTGGCGACGTCGAGCGTGTCATGTGGATGGAGTTGTCTCAGCTGTAGGGGTGACCTCCTCATGCCCCCTGCTTTGAGGAGAGACCGTTATTGGTGCTGGCCTGTCGAAGACTGACACCCGTTGAGAAGAAATGTCTAATCTGTCAAAGACAGACCTCTGGGCAGAGGAAGCAGCTTTGAGGACCTCGCCTGGAGCAGAAGCCGGAATGGCCATCCTTGTAAAATCTGACTTTTTGGAAGGAGAAGCCTTTCCAATGATTTCGTCCGCTTGAGCCGGGATGGCTATCCGCTTTGGGATGGAAACTTCGGGTATCGCGGGCTTGTAGACGCTCTGGCCCAATCTGTTGAAAACTGAGGTATTGAAGTTGGGCGACCCGTTGAGAGGGGTCGCGGCAGTGGTAAGCCGATCAAAGACCGACTTCTTTGGGGCTTCTTGCAACGTCATTGTGGCTTTGAAGCTCTACGGTGGGAGCATGGTCCCGAAGAATAATCCAGTGGTGGCCAGAGTTACCTGCTCCACTGGCATCTTGAAAAGGGAGGCCGCTTGGGGCCCATAAGTCACTCCTCCAGCAAGGACCGAGCGAGAGTTGCAGCTGCAGGCAGTGCAGTTTGAAGCCATTGATCTTCTGTTTTCTGCACGGAGCAAGACACCAAATCTTAGTACCTCGAATCCACAGGCAACCATAGTAAACAGCGATTCGTTCGCGAACACGACACACGAAATGTGGAGTGGAAAGAGGAAAAGGTCCCACCGGGCGTGCCAGAATCTGTTCCCCTCCGAATGGCGGCCGAGACATTAGGACGTCTTGCCTGAGATTCGGGGAAGATACTATTTGGTTTTATCCGTCCACCTCTCCGAAGATACCAAGTTGATTTATGGCACCGTGTATCGGAGGTCTAGACGGATGCGGCCGATGTAGCAGACTTCGTCAGATTCCCCCTCGTTCGATGGGGTTTTGATTGTGGGGACGCTCTTCCCTGCAGGCGCAAGCCCCTGCAGTTAATTACGCTACCGCATCGCGGTAACAACTTTCTCCTTCTCCAGATGGTCACTTCGTGTCGTGGGTGTTTGTTTAGTTTGTGGTTGCCCGTGGATTGTATACGGAGACTAATTTATGTTGTCACCCGTAGGACGTGGATTAGTCCAAATCCGTATTTTCTTAGATTTGGGTTTGGGGCTGGGTTTAAGGATACGTTAGTCTCATTTGAGGCTAAGATCAACTTAAACGTTTGTTAAGGATACGTTAGTCTAATTTGAGACTAAGATCAACTTAACGGGATCATTTAGATCCGACAAAAGAGCATTTTGGCTCTATTGTTCTAGTTTATGGACATAGTGGTCCATTGAATGTATGGTCATCGGGACCCGTCACCTCTCTGACGACGTTGAAGGATGACAACGACAGATATCAGAGGAGTTCAGAGATGTAACCTTGAACCAAAGTTGGTTGGGAGACCTGTAGTCCAATTTGGGACTAAATTCTGTTTGAGGGTTTAAAGATACGTTAGCCCTATTTGAGGGTAAGATCAACTTAAACGTTTGTTAAGGATACGTTAGTCCAATTTGAGACTAAGATCAACTTAACGGGATCGTTTAGATCCGACAAAAGAGCGTTTGGGCTCTATAGTTCCAGTTTAGGGACATGGTGGTCCAATGCCAGTTTAGGGACATGGTGGTCCATCTCCAGTTTAGGGACATGGTAGTCCAATACCAGTTTAAGGACATAGTGGTCCAATACCAGTTTATGGACATAGTGGTCCATGAAATGTATGGCTGTCGGGACCCATCACCTCTCTGAAGACGTTGAAGGATTACAACGACAAATATCAGAGGAGTTCAGAGATGTACCCTTGAACCAATGAGTTGGTTGAAAGAGCAGATGTGCTCAGTTCAAGATGATTTGAGGATTTATGGCCAGTTTGGGCTAAGTCCAATTATATTTGAAATATTGGCCCTTTGGACCATTAGACATTTGTCTGGGTTCAGCCCATAGTCATTCAGCAGTGTTAAACAGAGGTTTGGGGGCTCTGACAACATTTTGTCTTTGATTTCCTCAATTTTGAAATTCATTTGGAGGAGGGACTTTTGTCTCTGGAAAATTAGCCAATTTGGCTAAAAGTAGTGTTAAACACTAGAGAACAACAGTGTTAAACACTGGAGATAGAACTCTCAAATTAGTGTTAAACACTAGAAGACAATCAGTGTTAAACACTGGAAATATAATCTTCAATTTAGTGTTAAACACTAGAAACAATCAGTGTTAAACACTAGAAATATAATCCCCAAATTAGTGTTAAACACTAAAGAAAGAGGGGTCACGTGTGGACACGTGAGAGCGCCCAAAAGTGGGACCATATCCCTTTTATTTTGTTCTGCAATTAAGTGTTAAACACTTTCCATTTCCTGGTCATCACGTGTGGGCACGTGATAGGCATTCATCCATTGGATATTAAAGGGATTTGTTAGGGGTCACGTGGGGACACGTGAGGGCACCCTAAATGTGTGGGCAGATCTCCTTTGTTTTATCCTCAAATCTGCGAATAAATGTTAAACACTTTTCATTTTTATTTTAGAGCGTCACGTGTTGGCACGTGATGGGGATTTATGCATCGATAATTACAGCACTTGCTGAGGGGTCACGTGGGGACACGTGAGAGCGCCCAAAGCTTCTTTTCTTTTGTTTTTTCTTTCTGCATTTTGGGAGTCACGTGGGAGCACGTGAGGCATTGACTCAAAGCTTCTTTTCTTCAAGGATCTTTTCAAGGGTCACGTGGGGGCATGTGACCCTAGTTCTTTTCATGAACAGAGATCTTTTAAGAATTGAATTCTCTGTAGGGTTAAACCCTAATTATGATTTTGGAGGAATTGAATTCCTATTGTGAAAGAATTAAATTCTTATTTAGGATAAAACCCTGATTTCTTTTCAAAGGAATTAAATTCCCAAATATGTAAAAGAATTAAATTCTTGATTAGGGTTAAACCCTAGTTTTGTTTTAGGAGAATTAAATTCTCAAAACTCAATTCCCCTTCTAAGTTTAGGATCTGCATGGCAGGATCTCGACCCGACGAGAATTAAATTCTCAACTTATGGGGAGATGCGCTCTGTGCATATCTTCAACCAAAAGAAGAACTAAGTTCTTTTTTATATAAAAGTTAAACTCTTGGATTTTGAGAATTAAATTCTCTGTTTGAAGTTTATCTTTTTCTCTTTTCTCACCTAGGGTTTTCTTTGTTGAGAATTAAATTCTCCTTTCTTTTCTTCCCTCTTGAGAATTAAATTCTCCTCTCTCTGTTTTTCTCTCCAAAAAAAGGTCCCTTCTTTTCTTTTCTTGGCTTCTATTTATAGGAGAAAGAAAGAGAATCAATTTGTGTAGCAAATCTCTCATTGAAAGATTTGATTTGTTTTCATCATTAATATGATCCTTTAGATCATTCAGTGAATTTTATTCACCGTTGGATTTTAAATCCAAAGATATTCTGTTTGTTATTTCCGGTGAGATTTTAGGGGAAATCTTTCCTTGTCTAAGATCTTTCCATAAATTGGTGATATTTAATCACCCTTGGATCTTTAATCTAACGGTCCCCATAATCCTTTTCCATTTGGAAAGATTTAGAGAAATTTAGAATTTTAATTCTATTTCGAAAGATTTTAGAGAAATTTAGAATTTTAATTCTATTAAACTGTAAGGCTTTCAAAGCCTGGCACGTGCTGGCACGTGACCCTCGGTCACGTGTGAGCACGTGACCCCTAAATTGGTTCTTTTAACAGCCGCTTGTTTATGTTGTTGTTTTAACCATCACGTGTCAACACGTGACCATTGGTCACGTGTAAGCACGTGATATCTCGTTGAAGTATTTTCTGACTTTTAGAATTAAATTCTGTTCATTATTTTAGAGGCCTTAAAAGCCCATCACGTGTCTGCACGTGACCCATGGTTACGTGTGAGCACGTGATGCCCCATTGGGGTCTTTTCTGAGTTTTTATTATATCTTTTAACTCCTCCAGCGGGTTCTTAAAGGTCCATCACGTGTGGACACGTGATGCCTCATAACTTTTAATCCCGGATGAATTATGAGGCCCATAATGTATCAAATCGAAGGGTTTTTCGAGATGCTTCCAATACCATCAGAATTTAATAGTTCCTCCTTCGGGAACTTATCAAAATACAGGCCGGAAGATATTGGTTCGCATTTCCTTAAGCGTATCGCTGCCATTTGATACCTTGGACTCTTCTGCGCCGAAATTTTTGGCGGGAAGAATGTTCACTAGCACTCGCAAATCTTTATGTAAATAGTAGCTCCATCTCCGCAAATGTTTTGACAGAGTCGTTAGGTAGCTCCGAATACCATTCAAAGGCTGTTTCTGCTAAGCTGCCGACGAATTGGCGAATCAACAATTTGTCATCGCCTCCAGTATTGCCGCATAAGGCCCTGAATTGAGCGACATGCTGATGCGAATTCCCTGTCCCTTTATATACGTGGAACTTAGGGATCGTATATCCCGGCGGGTAACTGATTTGGTCATACCAGCCCGGATAGGATCGTCCAGTTCTAACAATTTGCCCAGCCGCTTCACTCGCCTGATGAGCTCGTATTTGCTGAGCTATATAGTCATCCAGAGCGGCCTTGGAAATAGTTTCCTCTTTGGCTGCTGAAAGAGCCGGAGGAGGATTAGATGTCTCCCCTCTGTCGTCTCCAACAATGATCGAAGGGTCTTCAGCTGGAGGGTCCGGCTGTAACATCATCCCTACCATATCTTGGAAGAGGAGCGCCATTTGTTTTATGTTGGCAGCTTGTTCTGCTGCCTCTTTGTCCTTCTTTTCGAGGACTCTGCGTAGATAGTCGGCGTCAGTTTCTTGTTCATGACGCTGCTCTGATGATACTTCCGAACTTTCTTTTGGTTCGGTAAGTGTAGCCATCGCAGTCATCATTTCCTGAAGCTTTTGTTGCTGCTCCTGGGCTTTTGTCACTGATCGGGTGAGCGGTCGGTGACCCGTCAAAGCACGGCTTTCCTCCTTTCAGGAAGCCATATAAACAGTGTGCACCACCATGCCCCCAGACTTGGTGCGTTTGTGCTCAGCGCTTTTACGGTTCGCCATGTTCACAGGGGCTTTTTGCGGCCTCCTTTTCTTTTGAGTGATCGAAGTTGAGGGAGCTGTTGTAGTGGGCACCCAAGTAGCTGTTGCTTTTTGTGGCTTGATAGTACGGTCCTCTTCCCGCTGAACTTTCATCTTTTTATGTCGACGAAGATAGTTTTCATCAATCACCGACTCTTGGACTTGTCGCCAGACTTTGTAAATTTTAGAGGACAGCCATTGAGGGGGATGCGCTAGTTTCTTCTCCGGAGTATTCTTCACAGATGAAGGAGTTCGTTTCAACACCGCAGTAGAAGAGTTTCTGCGCACCGTGTTCAGCAATTCAAAGCTGTTCCCGGTTGGAACAGCAGCCTCGATCCCCACCATCGGAGCTGGTGGCGTTAATCCAGAGGGGGAGTTGCCCCCAGCCTTCCTTACTCGATGCCAGTGGCAACGTCGAGCGCGTCGTGCGGGTGGAATTGATTGAGCCACAGGGGCGACCTCCTCATGCCCCCTGTGTTGGTCAGAATCTGCTGGTATCAGCCTTTTAAAGACCAACGTCCGTTGAATGGGGACGGCAACCTGTCAAAAGCAGACTTCCGAGCAGGGGAAGAAACCTTGATGATCTCGCCTGAAACTGGAGTAGGGATAGTTATCTGCTTCGGGATAACATCTTCTGGTATTGCTGGCTTTTTCATGGGCCCGTTGGAGCTCTGACCTAGCCTGTTAAAAACTGAGGCAATGGAGTTGGGCGACCCGTTGAGAGGGACCGTGGCAGTGGTAAGTCGATCAAAGACTAACTTCTTTGGGGCTTCTTGCAACGTCATTGGGGCATTGAAGCTCATCGGTGGGAGTATGGTCCCGAAGAATAGTCCAGTGGTGGCTTGAGTTACCTGCTCCACTGGCATCTTGAAAAGAGAGGTCGCTTGAGGCCCATAAGTCACTCCTCCAGCAGAGACCGAGTGAGAATTGCAGCTGCAAGCAGTGCAGTTTGAATCCATTGATCTTCTGTTTTCTGCACGAAGCAAGACACCAAATCTTAGTACCTCGAATCCACAGGCAACCAAAGCAAACCGCGATTCGTTCGCGAACACGACACACAAAGCGTGGAGTGGAAAGAGGAAAAGGTCCCACCGGGCGTGCCAGAATCTGTTTACCGCCGGAAACCGGGAAAGACTGACGTCTTGCCTGAAATTCGGGGCAGATGCTATTTAGTTTTATCCGTCCACCTCTCCGAAGATGCCAAGTTGATTTATAGCACCGTGTATCGGAGGTTTAGACGGATGCGGCCGATGTAGCAGACTTCGTCAGATTCCCCCTTGCTTGAGGGGGTTTTGATTGTGGGGATGCGCTTCCCTGCAGGCGCAAGCCCCTGCAGTTAATTACGCTACCGCATCGCGGTAACAACTTTCTCCTTCTCCAGAATTTCACTTCGTGTCGTGGGTGTTTGTTTTGTGTTCGATTGCCCGTGGATTGTATACGGAGACTATTTATTTCGTCGCCCGTAGGACGTGGATTAGTCCAAATCCGTATTTTCTTAGATTTGGGTTTTGGGCTTTGGTTTAAGGATACGTTAGCCATATTTGAGGCTAAGATCAACTTAAACGTTTGTTAAGGATACGTTAGTCTAATTTCTAGACTAAGATCTACTTAACGGGATCGTCTAGATCCATTTCCAGTTTAGGGACATGGTGGTCCATTGTATGCATGGCCATCGGGACCCGTCACCTCTCTGACGTCGTTAAAGGATTACAACGATAAGAATCAGAGGAGTTTGGAGATGTACCCTCGAACCGAATGTAAATTGATTTAGGAGAGCAGCCGTGCTCAGTCAATTTAATTTGAGGACTTACGGCCATGATTGGGCCAAGTCCAGTTGAAAAATGTTCAACATTTTTATTTGTCTTTAGCCTATTAGGCATGTGCTAGGGCTTTGCCCCTTTTTAATAATGCAGTGCATTTCTTGTTTTGTTTGGGCTCTGCCCTTTTATAAATGATACAGAGCATCTATTTTGTTTGGGCTCTGCCCTTTTTATAAATGATGCAGAACATCTATCTTGTTTGGGCTCTGCCCTTTTAATGCATTGCATTTTTATTTTGTTTGGGCTCTGCCCTTTTATAAATGATGCAGAGCATCTATTTTGTTTGGGCTCTGCCCTTTTAATGCATTGCATTTTATTTTGGCCTACTAGGCTTTTTTGATTTGGGCCTGGCCCTTCAGTAAACAATGCAGTACATTTATCAGGCGCTTTGCGCCAATCATTGAGTGCAAGCGCTTGTGGTGGTGACATGTGTCACGCAAGCACAGTTCGCTGCGCCAGTGCACTGCGCTGTTGCGCTGCTGACACGTAGCGCGCTCTGGTGAGTTGCGCCAATTTCAGAGAGCAATGCTCTATCTTAAAAGCGCATAGCGCAAGTGGTTCTGGTGCTGACACGTGGCTTGCGCCAACCCAGGAGCGCAACAGTGCAGTTTTGCAAGTGCAAGGCACTGTTTCAATAACTTGATCCAATTTTAGATTCAAGAAAAGAATCTTTAAGATTCCAGAACCAATAGTTCATAAAAAGAGCAAGGCACTATTATTATGTGTTCTTTATTGAAGATCATTGATCTTGTTCTTAGATCAATGATCTATTCAGAAGAAATTCTTCTATTTTATAAAGGTTTTTTTTACCTTTTTCTTGAATTTTCTTCAGAGTTCTCTCTGTTTTTGAAGTTCTTGATCGCTCACAATGTTGATGATGCTTTGAGTTGGGGTCTAGGGGTCTTTATATAGTGCCCATAGATTTGTTAAGTTTGTTAAAGCGATCATTCTTTGAGTGATTTGGGGAATTTTCCCCACCGTTGTATCTTTGATCCAAGGGCTTCTGTTTTACAAAAAACAATCTTCTTGTTTTAACAAGAACAGAAGGATCTTACTAGAATTTTAATTTTGTTTGGCGCAAACGCCCCAGCACATGACACGTGTCACGCAGCGCAGCGCAACTACGCTGACACGTGTCGCGCAGCGCAGAGCGCTTGCGCAACTGCGCTTGCGCAACTGCGCTGACACGTGTCGTACAGCGCAACTGCGTTTGCGCTGACACGTGTCGCGCAGCGCAGCACTTGCGCAACTGCGCTGACACGTGTCGCGCAGCGCAGCACTTGCGCAACTGAAGCGTTGCTTCCTTTAATTTTTGTTTTAAATAGAGGCTTGCTCTGATTGGGCGCGATGCCTTAGGCGCTGCGCTGACGTATCATCTTTTGACACGTGGCGTGTTGCGCTCAGCGCAAGAAATTTGATGCGTTACTTTAAATTTTGAATTTTTGAAATTCAAACAGAGCTTTGCTCTGATTGGGGGAAACAGATTTTTATTTAATTAATTATTATTTTTTTTTTTTAAAACGTTACACTGGAGATAGAACCCAGCTCCGAAAATTTGGAGCAGTTTATTGAGGACCCCGAGCTTTAGTTCACTTGTATATACTTTTACTTTCAGTTCATGTCATTGTTTAGGCATTGCTTTCCGCCTTGTATTTACTTTCCAGTTGTATTGTAAAGAATGTTTAATAAATAAAAAGTTGTTCATTTACATCTTATGTCATTCTTGTGTACATTTATATTATATTGCTTATGTACACTTAACGTGTTTACTTCTGAGTAAAGACGTCGCATGTCTCGTAACGTCTCCTTATCCGTACACCGGGAAGCGGGGCGTGATAGGTTTTGTTGGTGGCCCATGCAGGTCAGTTCTACATGGAAACCTAAGCAATATATCGCAAGACTCGGCAACTAAACATTCTTTATAATTCATATTTTTTGTATATATCATAACCCTATTTTTCTTTCAAGGTTATGGATTCCCCAAACAATACGAGCACGAACGCCAATGGCAACACCACACCACCTCCTCTTCCACTTACGCCTACCGTTGTAGCTCCGATCAACGAGCAGAAGGTACTGCTCAAGGCAATAAAGAGCCTCTTGGAGGGACAGCAGCAGCAGACTGATATACCCATGAACCGTCCTTAAGCGGAAGCACCTGGAGTGAAGCAATTCCGGACACTGCATCCGAAACAATTTTCTGGGAAAGAAATCCCCTTGGAACCTGATGAATGGGCTCAGTCGATCGAAGACGATCTGGCAACAACACAAGTGTCAGACATTGCTTGGGGTAAGGGTTGCAAAATTGCAACTTACCGATAACGCCCGAGTATGGTGAAAGGCGGAAGAAAGACGTCTTGCACAGCCGATCGAATGGAGGATTTTTCGCGGATGTTCGACGCGCAATATTTCCCCCAGACTGCCCGATTCGATATGGAGTAGCAATTCATCCACTTGCAATAAGGTTCGATGTGGACCAAATCTGTGGATGGGTATGACGCTGAATTCACCATGTTGAGTAGGTAATATATGTCTTAAATATTCGAATTTCTATAATCACATACTACACAGCTAACATAAGACCGTAACAGGTTCGCGGCACATATCATACCGACTGCTGAGATCAGGGCCAGAAGATTTCAACAAGGGTTGGACCAGGAAATCCAAGATGCTCTAGCAACAGGGGATTTCCCAACCCACGACTTAGTTTTAAAGGCTGTCCGTCGATACGAGGCAGTAGTGAAGAAGAAGGGTAGAGCTCAATCTGCCGGTATGAAACGCCCTGCTACTCAGATAGCAGGAGGAGCCTCTTTCAGGCCATCGTTTGTACCCAGGAGACTGAGAGTACCATTCAACCAGTCTAGTCCAGATTTTTGTTTCTACTGCAAAAGAAATAGACACCTGGCGAAGGATTGCAGGCATGCTAATCGCCTATGCTTAGTCTGTGGCTCGTCCACACATGATATTGGGTCTTGTCCTCACAGAATCAATCAGAATACTGCACCCAGACCGGCAATCACTTATCTTCAGCTATCCAGGCACCTACACCACGTCTTGCTCTCCCAGCTCTACCTCCTGTGGAACTACTGCACCTCCTCCTCATTAGTTCCATCAAGCACAAAGGAACCTACCTCAAGGACAGAGAAATGGATAGAGGAACGCGCCTCCCGCAAGGAGGAACGTACCTAAGCGACAGGCTTTCACAATGATTGTGAAAGAAGCTGAAGCCACTGGCCAAGTCATCACTGGTAACTCTTTTCTTTCAAGCTTTCTTCCAATCCTTATACATATCAAATATTTTATCCTATACCTAAACATATTCCACACAAATTAGGTACAATCTTAGTAGCCTCACTTCCTGCACTAGCACTCTTCGATACTGGAGTATCTCATTACTTTATGTCGCAACGGTTCGTCCGAACTCATGCGATTCCAGTCAAACCGCTCGTATCCAGCTGGAATGTCAGTTCATGGAACGGCGTTCTAAAGGCAAAAATGGGATACGACCTGTGTCCAGCGGTCGTCTGCAGCAGACAATTTTATGCTAACTTCAAAGTGCTGGACATACCGAACTTCAATGTAGTTTTGGGTATGGATTGGCTAAGAACTTTCTATGCTACCTTCGACTGTCGTCAAAAGAAGGTAGTGTTCGAGATACCAGATCATCCGGTCTTTTATTTCAAAAGTGGAGACCGTACCCTGGATCCTAGCACATACAAAGAAAAACCGAAGAAGGTGGTGATTACAACTCTAAAGGCAGGAGAAGACAAGCCAGAGATAGTTCGAGAATTCGATGATGTATTTCCTGAAGATATATCAGGTTTGCCTCCTGATCGAGCTCTTGAATTTGGAATTGATTTAGTACCTGGAGCACAACCGGTGATCAAAGCACCATACCGATTAAGTACTGAAGGTTTGAAGGAGATTCGTACTCAGCTGGACGAACTTCTGCAGAAAGGATGGATTCGTCGCAGTACTTCAAGTTGGGGATCTCCAGTTTTGCTTGTGAAGAAGAAGGAAGGTTCATACAGAATGTGCATTGATTATAAAGTTTTGAACGAAGTCACGATAAAAAAACAAGTAGCCACTACCGCGAATCGACGATCTGTTCGATCAGCTAAGTGGGTCTTGCATTTTCTCAAAATTAGATCTTCGTTTGGGTTATCATTAGGTAAAGGTCAAAGAGTCTGATATTCCGAAGACGGCATTCAGGACTCGCTAATGACATTATGAATTTCTCGTGATGCCATTTGGAGTGACCAATGCACCAGCCATATTCATGAATCTGATGAATCAAGTTTTCCGAGAGTACCTAGACAGCTTCGTTGTCATATTCATCGATATCATGGTATATTCAAAGAATCGGAAAGAGCACGCCGAACATTTACGAATTGTCCTGGAGACTTTGCGACAGCATCAACTCTATATTAAGTACAGCAAGTGCGAGTTTTGGCTAGAACAAGTCGGATTTCTCGGACATATCATTTCAGGTGAAGGAATCTCTGTGGATCCAGCTAAAGTATCAGCAGTAAGCGAATGGCCGACACCAAAGACAGTGAAGGACATTCAAAGTTTCTTGGGATTAGCGGGATACTACCGAAAATTTATTGAAGGATTTTCGAAGATTGCAACACCCCTGACCAAGCTCACACGTAAAAATGAAGAATTCGTGTGGTCAGAAGTATGCGAACAAGTTTTCGTATAACTCAAGTCAAGATTGACAACATCGCATATTCTTGTAATACCGGACCAATCTGGAGGTCTCGTAGTGCATTGTGATGCATCTGGTAAGAGATTAGGATGTGTTCTACACCAGCACGGTAAAGTTGTAGCTTATGCATCAAGACAGCTGAAAGTTCATGAGCGCAACTATCTGACGCATGATCTGGAGTTAGCAGCCGTTATCTTTGCACTCAAGATTTGGCGTCATTATCTTCTTGGAGAACAGATAGATATCTACACAGACCATAAAAGTCTGAAGTATGTGTTTACTCAGAAAGAGTTGAATATGCGGCAGAGAAGATAGTTAGAACTTATGGTGGATTTCGATATCAACCTACAATATCATCCAGGGAAGGTGAATATAGTACCTGATGCATTTAGTCGCCAACCACTATCAATGAATCTCACCGCAAGTGGAAGCTACAGCAAGATTTGTATCAGATGGAGATAGAAGTGATCATGCGAGGCAACGCTTCAAGTTTGATGAACTTACAAGTTCAGTCTACAATTGTCAAACAGATCAAAGCAGCTCAAGAAAGTGATGCCAAGTTGCAAAAGATCAGAGAACAAGTAGAAATTGGACTTAGAACAGACTTCATCATCCACGAAGACGGATCTTTGAGATATGCAAGTAGATTGTGTGTACCACAAGGTCCTGTTTGGGAAGAGTTGATGAAAAAAGCTCACAGCTCCCCATACTCAGTACACCCTGGTGATACAAAGATGTACAAAGATCTGCGGCAACATTACTGGTGACATGGAATGAAGTGTGATGTAGCCAGAAGCGTAGCCAAATGCTCGGTGTGTCAGCAAGTAAAAGCTGAACACTACAGGACTGCTGATTTACTTGAGTTGTTACCTATCTTAGAATGGAAGTGACAACACATTACCATGGATTTTATGACAGCTCTTCCTCGCAGCACAAAAGGTAACGATGCGGTATAGGTTATTGTGGATCGACTCACAAAGTCGGCTCATTTCATCCCATTTCGAGTTGTCCAATCTACTGAGACACTTGCAAAGAAGTACATGGAGGTAGGTTTGAATTTAAATAAGATTTAACTTTTCAATGTGTGCTATCTATGATATCCATTAACTCATGCAGGAGATCGTGAGATTACATGGAGTACCGGTTTGCATTGTCTCTGATCATGACACCAGATTCCGATCGCAGTTTTGGCAGAGTCTACAAGCTAGCTTGGGAACGAGTCTGAACTTTAGCACAGCTTATCATCCACAAACAGATGGTCAGTCTGAGCGAATAATTCAGATTCTTAAAGATATGCTAAGAGCTTGTATGCTAGACTTCGGAGGATCGTGGGAAGATCACCTACATCTTGTGGAGTTTTCATACAACAACAGCTACCAAGTAAGTATTGGAATGACACCATTTGCAGCTCTTTATGGAAGGAAGTGTCGATCACCATTAAGTTGGGAAGACACCAGAGATAAGGAACTCCTTGGACCTGAAATGATAGTGGTGCATGTAGATGTAGTTCGCACTATCAGAGAACGAATGCGCATAGCCCAAGACCGACAGAAACACTGAGCTGATGCAAAGCGCCGATACTTGGAGTTCCAACCAGGCGATCATGTTTTTCTAAAAATCTTTCCAAACCATGGAGTGATTCGCTTTGGAAAGAAGGGTAAGCTAAGTCCGAGTTACATTAGACCGTTCGACATACTCGAACGAGTCGGAGAAATGGCATACCGCTTGGCACTTCCACCCTCATTGGAAGGAGTGCACAATGTGTTCCGCATATCCCAACTCAGAAGGTATGTGAGTGACCCCAGTCACATTCTTGATCACTCCGAGCTCACTGTACAGACAAACTTATCGTATGCGCAACAACTCGTTGAAATCCTGGACAGAAAGGTGAAGTCACTTCGAAACAAGGAAGTAAACTTGATTCGAGTGATGTGGAGGAAAGACTCGCCAGGAGAATCAACGTGAGAAAGAGAAGACGATATGCGTGCAAAATACCCTTTCTTATTTGTAAATTAGTTCTTAAATATTTTTAAATTTCGAGGACGAAATTTTTGTAAGGAGGGTAGAATGTAACGACTCTGTTTTTAATGTACAGAAATTTCTGTAAAGTTAAAGTACTAAATGGAGTATTTACAAACCTGAGTATGCTATAAGTATTTAATTTGTTTAAGAACAGTAAGAAACAACTTGTAGCCCATTGGTAAAGCCCTGCACTGCAGTGATGTAGCCCATATTTTCGAATCCCATCAGCCACATATATTTTTTAATGATTTTTCTTTTAAACTTTTTGGAAGCCCAAAAGTTTATACGTGCAATACACGTAAAATGAAAAATCTGATTAAATCAAAGATGTGCTGAATGATATATGAAACGACCTCGACACATGGCCAAAATCCAGCCCCACACCCTCTGCATGGCTGACGAGATTTGCCTCTGGGCTACCGCCGCCAGGCCCCCCCGTCGCAAATGCCTCCAAATTTTTACCTTAAACCCCTTGGCCTCCCCACACTACCCCAGTTCTGCTTTGTTTTCCCTGAAATTAAATATAGAATTAAAATTGAGCTTTTAATCCAATATTTAATGCATTTTTAATTCTTATTTTAATTCACTAAACCCTAATTCTATCCTATAAATACCACACCATACCTAGCCCTCTTTATTCTGAAATACATTATCAAAAATTCTCAAATTTTTCCAAGTCAAGGAAGTGTACAGGTGGAGTTAGCCCAAGGTCAAGTTCCGGCGACGATTCGGGACAATTCCGGCGACACCGCGACTCCACGAAACCATCAAATTGTTTCTATATCACATCTCTTTCATTTCATCCAGTAAGTCCCATTTCCTCTCCTCTCCTCTCCTCTCCTCCCTATTAAAAGAATTCTCTTCTCAAAACTCATCGAAAGCAGAGTTATTCCGACTTCCGATTCTAATTTTGTTAAAACACAAATTTTCTTAATAACCAAATATCCATATTATTACAACTTGTTTAGTAATCATAAACAAACATTTATAACAAGTTTCAATTTAAAATACCATGCTATGCAATTTGTATTTCACTTTTACGGTTAAATACCATAAACATTCTATTCGACATCTTTCATCGTACTTACTCATATTATCTTTAGAAAACTCACGACATAATGACCTATCTCATCACAACACTCATCATGACATAGCACGATGGTTTTTGGAACAGTGTTTTGTAGGATAAATACAATTTTATAATAAAATACCTTAAACTAATAAAACCGTATTCTTTAAGATTGTTTTAAATTAAATTTCTTGCAATTAAGTCTCTACAACCCATTTTAGGAAACCCGATTTGGATGGTGCGGGTTATCGCACTTCCTCGGTACTAGTAAAACGAGATGCGGACCTCCTCACGGAGCATCCGATCTCGATAGAATTTTTATTACAATTTTTAAGAAAACGTGATTTCTATTTAATAAATAAATTTATTTTTCTATAATTATTTATAATATTATCAAATTATCTATTTTAAATACATATAATAAATTCCATATTTTCTAAATAAAGGAATCACAAATTTCATGAATCTACCATCACAAATCCATACAGGTCAAATTTACATTAAAATACCATATACTATTCAATCTATATTTATATTCACTAGAATACTTCACATTTAAAAATTACATCCATGAAAACTCTAAATACGATAAATAAATACTTTAGAATTATTTTAAAAGTATATTAAACTATTTTTCATAAAACCCCCTGAAGTTTATTACTTTATAATAAGAATCCTAGTAAATATAGGTTTAAGCGGGACCAATTCTCTTGAGTCTCAAGGAGCCGGAGAAAGTGGGTGCTTGCCTATTTAAGATAGAAAACTATAACGGGGTTATCAATGGTAATTGACTTGAAAAAAGTCACAAATCCTACTGTCCATGTGCAACAGTTACCGATAACTCCAAAATCTAATTCAGAAATCCAATTCTGTTTAAGTGTCTGACTCAGACGGAGTCTCAGTCTAATCTGAATACAATTCCAATATACATACAATTCAAATATAACTCCAATACAACATGAATCCATATGCTGGAACTTGAAATATGAATACCGGAATACGATCAATATCAACATGATTTGAACTAACCGAACCATGGATATACATTGACTTGATTACATGAATATCCGTTTACATCCCTATCCGTTTACATGAACAACTGATATCATGGTTTTGGCAAGTTTTACAACCATAAACAATACAATAAATATTACGGGGTTTTTAAAGGGATAGACTGGTACGGAATGTGTTAAAAGTGGTATGAGACGGTCACTTTAATACATCTAACCTGAATATCCGTTGTCGTTGTCCCGTGGATTTTGACGGGACCTTGTACTCCATATACCGTAGTCCACGGGGTAAGTTGGACTCCTCTCGTATACACTGGCACATTCTATACCAAGTTACAAACAATTACATTAACATAACAAACATATTTATACCAGTTATATTGCCTTATCTGTATATTCTATTTCCATCTCTCTTTTGGGACTTACCGAGCGATTGTTTGTTGACGACATTCATTTTCTATTATTTCTTTGGAATGTTGTCAGGAGGATCCGACTCTCTGGAGATAGAACCCAGCTCCGAAGATTTGGAGCAGTTTATTGAGGACCCTGAGATTTAGTTCACTTATATATTTTTTTACTTTCAGTTCATGCCATTGTTTAGGCATTACCTTCCGCATTGTATTTACTTTTCAATTGTATTGTAAAAAATGTTTAATAAATAAAAAGTTAATGTTCATTTATATCTCATGTCATTCTTGTGTACATTTATATTATATTGTTTATTTACGCTTAACGTGTTTAATTCTGAGTAAATATATCGCGTGCCTCGTCACGTCTCCTTATCCGTACACCGGAAAGCGGGACGTGACAGACATATACAAATTAATAATGGACCGGTTGATTACAATTTTCAAAAAATATCAAATATCTCATTTAATTTTCCATCCACATACGTCCATGAAGAAAATACTTTTCATAAATGTTACAGTACAATTTAGGTTGAATAGTGATAATCTGTATGAAAATAAATACAGATATTCATCAGAAAATATATTGCATGAATATGAAAATAAGCTTAGAATGGATCAAATACATATTAACTTAAATTATAGAGAGCGGAGAATTAATTTCTTAAAATAAGGCTAAAAGCATATTTTCTTAAACTGAAGGGATGGAGTCTAATTTTCCGCATGAAGACAAAAAAAAGCTTGAAGATATTTATGATAAAATAGTAATTAAATTGAATGCGGTTAGCAAAATGGGGAAAAGAAATGCTTGAATTAAGCTTCCAAAGGCTTTATTATATTATATTATATTATATGTGTAATGCTTTTTACTAAATCCTAAATTGTTAGGGCAAATTTTTGTCAAACTTCAAAACTGAACGATTACAGCCTTAAAATAACTTGAAGCAAAACCTGAAATTTTGTAAATTGGATTGAATTTTTTTTTCTCTACCGCACATAATGAAAATCTAGTAATTTGTTCTTCAAGGGACAACTTCACAAAAAACCAAAAAAGAAAAGAAAAAAGGTCAAGACCTTTGATTTGTCTGGTCCATGTCATTGTGAGAGGTGGTTGGACATCTCTATAAAATTTGTACGATCACAGCGCCGTGGCTTTTAAGTCAGAGAAATATTTTAACTATCCATTTTTAATCTCTGTCCAAAACGAAAAAACTTTTAGCATTTATGCAAAAATGATTGTAAACTTCATCTGAACTTTGTTTTTTTGGCTAATTAAATTACCATAATCTTTCTACATGTACTAGATAAATGTTGATCTAATTTCCCTATTACCTCATTGTTAGTAGTTTAAGTTTAAATTATGAATAAGCAAGGGTTTATATTGAATAAATTTGATAAAATTGTAAATCATATATAAATAATACAAATTGTCTGTATATGTGCAAATTATTATTTACCTTTTCTTACTTATTCTTTTTTTTGTTTTTCTTTTTTTAAGGGAAGAAGGGGTTGTGTTTCACAAAAAGATAAAGAACTTTTCTAAATTTATGATTTTTTATTTTAAAAAATGAGAAAAATGTCATATAACCCCTCTTAAGGTCTTGGCATACATGGAACATGCTGTGTTTATCTCTTGGATACATACGAAGCATGCATTTACAGTGGATATAAAAGTATTTCTCTCATGGATCCATGTAAATGTTATTTTCGGTGTCCTAACACAAGTTAATCTAATGATACACAACAACAACAACAACTACTGAGCCTTTTATCCCAAGCATATGGGGTAGGCTACATGAACCAACATGAGAATCACGCCGGGTCCAGCATATGAATCATCCGCCTCCACTCACTCCTAGGCTGCATGAACCAACATGAGAATCACGCCGGGTCCAGCACATGAATCCTCTGCCTCCACTCACTCATATCGAACAATATATTTTCATCGAGTCCTTTGGCAACCATGTCGTTTCGTATCACCTCCATCCATGTTTTCTTCGGTCTCCTTTTTGTCTTTTTACCATTGCCCATATCGAGAGTATCTATTCGTCGAACAGGTGCTTCCATAGGTCTGCGTCGCACATGACCAAACCATCTCAGCCGGGTTTCCCGCATTTTCTTCTCCACAGGTGCTGCATCAACTGTTGCACGAATATCCTCATTTTGCACCTTATCTTTTCTAGTGTTACCGCACATCCAACGAAGTATGTGTATCTCCGCTACGTGCATCTTCTGTATATGATGCTTCTTAGGAGCTCAGCATTCTGTCCTATATAATAAGGCAAGCCGAATAACGTTCCGATAAAACTTCTCTTTCAATAATGTTATTAGTGCTAACTTATTCGGCACAAGAAAATAAAAGATTATACAGATTTCTACTCCAATACCAAACCGACTCATGGCATATTTTAACATTATCTTCTCCCTAGACCTGTGATTGATTATTAGTTTTTGGGTTTGCTAATCCCTTAACAAGCTTGTCATTTAACTAACACATTTATACCAATGACATAGAGATATGAAATATCTAGTCTTTCCTATGATTGAGATTTATATGTTATTTTCTTGCACTTTTGGAACTATTGATAATTCAAAAGACCGACTCTGAACAAGTCAACACATACACGTGTCTACGATGGGCTCATCAGAAAACAAATTGGGCTCTTTGAACTTGAATATTGGACCAATTAATTGGGTTGTGGGTTTTCAAAATTAAATGAGTAAAACAAACACCCAAGATGTGTCTCTTACTTTTGAGCAAAAGATAAAGGATTTAAACTCTACTAGTATTAGGTTAGGTCTTATTATTCAAAACGGTAAAAAAGTATATTTGATCAAGAGAATGGTGTTGGAATTTCGATTTATTTCCATCATTTATTAAGTGAGATAATTTCTAGTGATGAAATTTATTCTCTTTTTACTCAGAAAGGCTAACAAGCTAACATTCCTATCTATTTCTATTCATGATCAGAAAAGGTTTTTCTCTTTTTCTTCTTCTTTTTAAATTTTCTTTTAATCTTTTGGAAAACTTTTTCTTATGGTTTTAATCAAGTGGCTGTTGAATAAATAGCAAATATTTGGTAGCTAAATTCTTCCTATTCCAATGGAGGACAGGCCCAAGAGTACATTGGCCATAGAAGCTCCAAAACTCGGTAATTTGGCTAAATTGCATTAAAATCCCTCAATGGTTCACCACATCTTCACTTAAATACATTAATGTCTTTTTCTAGCACTTATATACCCATTAGTTTCATCCGCTAGTGTTTATCTAAAAGAGCTAACAGCAGGCACGAAATGACAAGTTTTGTCCTTGATAAAAATAAGCCGCCAACCTTACCACATCCAGTCCATTTCATCTCGACCAAACTAAATTACTTCACCATCACCCCTGTCTCTTTACTTTATTCCCCCAATAAACCCTAGGTCCCAGGGTAAAAACCATATTTTAATACCTTAATATTTTTACTTTCCTCATTTCTTATTAAAGATCTTGAAACCTTAGAGCTTATAGAAGAAGAGGACGTGGTTGGTAACAGAAAGAAGAGGGAAGAAAGCTAAGGCAAGCTAAATTCTAAAAATTGATTTAAATTATTATAGTAAGGATATAATGGTCTTAAGCATATCAGATGCCCGTCACATTGGAATCTTTGAAGGAATAACCAGCGTAAAATTAAATGAAAGGAGCAAAGTACTTAAAGAAGGAAACTATGGGATGGCCAGGTTTATATTCTAAGTGGGGTATGGGCCGAGTAGGAAAGAAGGACAAGATGTTTTTTGGGAGGAGCTTATGTCGATCAGAAGTAGATGGGACCTACCGTGGGTCATGGAGGGCGGCTTCAATGTCTTTCAATCAGAAGTACATGGGACCTACCGTGGGTCTTGTAGGGAGAAATGTTATGGACAGGATTGCGATAGCAGATGAAGTGATACAAGAAGCCAAAAGGAGGGAGAAAGACGGATACTTATTGAAACTAGATTTCCAAAAAAGTATACGATATTGTCGATTAGCGGTGCGTCTTGGAGGCCTTAAAATTAAAAGGGTTTGGTGGAAAATGGGTTGGCTGGATACGAGCATGGCTTGTAACTGCCTCGGTCTCTGTCACTATAAATGGAGCAGCCACAAACGAGTTCAGATGTAAGAGAGGTCTAAAACAGGGTGACCCTTTATCTCCACTTATCTTCGCTTTCATTGTTGATAGACTCTCCAACATGATCTCTAGTTGCAAAAAAGGGGGTTAATAAACGGATTAGGGCCGAGGGACGATAAAAATGCAATAATCAGTCTACAATACGTAGATGACACCCTATTGTTCGAGAGGTTTGATGTGAAGGAAGTTGTAAGGATGAAATGGATACTTTATACCTTCAATCTATGGTCGGTGCTAAAAATAAACTACAACAAAAGTACGGTCATTTTGCTAAGTACTAACGCGGAATGGGAAGGAAAGATAGAAAGAATCTTTAACGGCAAAACTTCGGAATTTCCTATCCGGTACCTGGGCCAACCCCCCTTAGGCCTAAAGAAGAGAGATTGAAGCCTGCTGATAATGTGCTTTCAATGCAAATTGGAAAGATGGAAAGCATCTTGTCTCTTGATTGGGGGGAGGATAATTTTGATAAATTCAGTTCTAAGTGCTCTACCGGTTTATTACATGTCGTTTTATCTACTCCTGGCATGGGTCATCAAAAAGCTTGATTCAATTAGACGAAGATTCATGTGGAAAGGGAGTAGTGTAAAACTAAAAGTTATCATCTGACGAAGTGGGGAGTGGTGTGTGTTTACCCCAATCAGAGCAAAACTCTGCTTTGAAAATTTAATAAAGAAAGCAACGCTTCAGTTGCGCATGCACTGCGCTGCGCGAGACGTGTCAGCGCAGTTGCGCTGCGCTGTGCGCTGCACGACACGTGTCAGCGCAGATACGCTCGCGCAGTTGCGCAGTTCGCTGCGCGACACGTGTCAGCGCAGATGCGCTCGCGCAGTTGCGCTGCGCTGTGCGCTGCGCGACACGTGTCACGCGCTGGGGCATCTACACCAAACAGAATTAAAATTCTAAGAAATCTTTTCTGTTCTTGTTAAAACAAGAAGATTTCCTTCTGCAAAGCAGAAGCCCTTGGATCAAAGATCCAACGGTGGAGAAAATTCCCCAAATCACTCAGAGAAAGATCTCTTCAACAAAATTAACTAATTTATGGGCACTATAAAAGGGACCCCAGACCTCAATTCAGGAGGAGGAATATTTTTCTTGAAAAAAGTCAAGAGCTTCAAACAGAGAGAGAATTCTGAGAAAATTTCAAAGAAAAAGGTAAAAACCTTCACGAGAGAAAAGAAATCTCTTTTAATAAATCATTGATCTAAAAACCAGATCAATGTTTCTTCACATAATAAACAGTGCTTTGCACTTCTCATGAACCACTGGTTCTTTAAAAACAAGAAAATAACAAAATAAAAATAGTGCTTTGCACTTTTATGAACCTCTGGTTCTTCAAACAAAAAGAAAAACTTATTTTTCTTTGATCTAAATTAGATCAAGAAATCAAATAGTGCTCTGCACTTCTGTTCTTGAATCTAAAAGATTCTTAGTGCTTTGCACTTCCAGACTGCGTTGTTGCGCTCTTGAGAGAGCGCCACGTGTCAGCTACAGAACAACTTGCGCTATGCGCTCTTGAAATAGAGCATTGCTCTCTGGAATTGGCGCAACTCACCAGAGCGCGCCACGTGTCAGCAGCGCAACAGTGCAGCGCACTAGCGCAGCGCACCGCGCTGTTGCGCTTGCGCTCGCAAGAGCATGACACGTGTCCTCACCACAAGCGCTTGCGCTCAGTTATTGGCGCAAAGCGCCTGACAAATGCAATGCATTTCATTTCCTGAAGGGCCAGGCCCAGTTAAAAGGCTTAACAGGCCTAATAAATAAAATGCTATGCATTATTTAAAAGGGCAGAGCCCAATTGAAGGGTCCAATGGACCAAAACAAATGATCTGCATCATAATAAAAAGGGCAGAGCCCAGTCAAAATGGGCATAAATGGCTTGAAGTAATGCTATGTATTATTCTAAAAAGGGGAAGCCCAGATAGAGGCCAAATGCAAACAAAATGTCGAACATTTTCAACTGGACTTAGCCCAATTCTGGCCGTAAGTCCTCAAATTAAATTGACTGAGCGATATTGCTCCCTTAAATCAATTTATATCCGGTTCGAGGGTACATCTCCGAGCTCCTCCGACACCTCTCGTTGTAATCCTTCAACGACGTCAGAGAGGCGACGGGTCCCAACAACCACACATGAATACGGACTGCGGGGTCCTTAAACTCGTGGACCGAAACGTCCCTAAACTAATATTGGACCGAAACGTCCCTAAACTAATCATGGACCGAAACGTCCTTAAACTAATATTGGACCGAAACGTCCTTAAACTAATGTTAGACCACCACGTCCCTAAACTGGAATATAGACCATCACGTCCCTAAACTGGAATATGGACCGAAATGTCCTTAAACTAATCATGGACCCCACATCCCTAAACTGGAATATGGACCACCACGTCCCTAAACTGGCGATAGACCACCACGTCCCTAAACTGGAAAATGGACCGCAACGTCCCTAAACTACCTATGGACCACTACGTCCCTAAACTGGAACAATAAAGCCTCCAAATGCTCTTTTGCCGGATCTAAACGATCCCGTTTAAGTTGATCTTAGCCCCCAAACACGGCATCCGTATCCTTAAACATTCAAACGGACTATAAAACTCCAAATCAACCTTGGTTCAAGGGTACATCTCTGAACTCCTCTGACATTTGCCGTTGTAATCCTTCAACGATGTTAGAGAGGTGACGAGTCCCGATAGCCAGATATTAAATGGATTATCACGTTAAGTTGATCTTAGTCCCAAACAGGATTAACGTATCCTTAACGAACGTTTAAGTTGATCTTAGCTGCAACGCGACTAATGCATCCTTAAACTAAAAACACCAAACCCAAATCTAAGTAAATACGGATTTGGACTAATCCACGTCCTACGGGCGACAGCATTACTCAGTCTCCGTATACAATCCACGAGCAACCACAAACAAAACAAACACACACGACACGAAGTGAAATTCTGGAGAAGGAGAAAGTTGTTACCGCGACGCGGTAGCGTAATTAACTGCAGGGGCTTGCGCCTGCAGGGAAGAGCGTCCCCACAATTAAAAATCCCTCAAGCGAGGGGGAATCTGACGAAGTCTGCTACATCGGCCGCATCCGTCTAAACATCCGATACACGGTGCCATAAATCAACTTGGCATCTTCGGAGAGGTGGACGGATAAAACCAAATAGCATCTGCCCCGAATCCCAGCGTCAGGACATCACGGTCCTGTGCGCCGCCTTTCGGAGGGGAACAGATTCTGGCACGCCCGGTGGGACCTTTTCCTCTTTCCACTCCACACTTCGTGTGTCGTCTTCGCGAACCAATCGCGATTTGTTAATGGTTGCCTTCGGATTTCAAGTTACTAAGATTTGGTCTTTTGCCTGGCGCAGAACTCAAGATTAAATGGCCTTTAACTGCACCAACTGCTCGAAATGCCACTGCAACGGACGCTCCACCTCACCGGGAGGTGTAGCATATGGGCCCCAAGCGGCTTCCTTCCTCGCTCTGCCGGTAGGCCAGGTGACCCAAGCCACCACTGGCATGTTCTTTGGGACCATGATCCCACCTACAAGCTTCCCTAAGCCAATACCTGCACCGGAAGTGAACAAAAAGTCGGTCTTCGACCGGCTCACTGCTACGACGGCCCCTGTCAACGGGTCACCTGCTACCAAACCAACAGCCTCTGTTTTCACCAGGCTAAATCAGAACTCTAAATTGGCTGTCCCAAGAAAGGTAATAACTGTTGATCCAGAAGTCGTCAAGGCGGCTTCCCCTGTCAAAGAGTCAGTCTTTTCAAGACTGACGATTCCTGCTCCTATCCCTGCTCGAGGATCTGTCTTCGATAGGTTGAATATCACACCTCAGAAGACAACCTCAGTCTTTAAGAGGTTAACATCGGCGGCGCCTCATTCAGACAGGGGGCAAAAAGAAGATGTCTCAATCTTCGATCCAGTCCCAACGGCTCGTCGTGCTCGACGTCGCCATTGGCAACGAGTGAGGAAGGCAGGGGGCAACTCCCCCTCAGGGCTAACTCCACCGGCTCCAGTGGTAGAAGTCAACGCTGCTGTTCCAACTAGGAACAGCTTTGAACTGCTGAGGAGGGTACGTAAGAACTCTCCAACCGCTACACTGAAGAGATCTCCTCCACCTGCGGAGAGAGCTCCAGAAACGAAGCAAGAACAGCCCCCTCAACGGCTGTCCTCAAAAATATACAAGGTTTGGCGAAGGGTTCAAGACTCCGTGATCGACCCGGATCACTCTCGTCAACGAAAGAAGACGAAGGTGCAAAAAAGAAAAGACCGTCCTATTGAACAGCAAGGGACAACAATCGCTAGGGTGCCCACTGCAACGGCCCCTTCAACCTCAACGGCCCATAAAAGAAGGAGGCCAGAGAAAACTCCCGCATCAGCGGAAAAAGTTAAAATTGGTGAACCTAAACGCCCGAAGACAGGGGGCATAACAGTTCATACGGTTTACATGGCATCGGGAAAAGAAGACAGCCGTGCATCCACGGGTCATAGACCGCTTACACGGTCAGTGACCAAGGCTCGGGAGCAGCAACAGAAGCTCCAGGAGATGATGAACGCTATGGCTGCACTTACAGGGCCAAAAGAAAGCCCTGAAACGTCCTCGGACGAACGTCAGGAGGAAGAAACCGACGCTGAATTTCTTCATCGGATATTGGAGAAGAAGGGCAAAGAAGCTGTTGAACAAGCAGCCAACATACAGCGTATGGGCCTCCTCTTCCAAGACATGATAGGGATGATGATACAACAAGATCCTCCGGCTGAAGAGCCCCCGATCATCCTTGGAGACGATAGGGGAGAGACATAAAACCCTCCACCAGCTCTATCGACAGCCAAAGAGGATACAATCTCCAAGGCTGATTTGGATGAGTACATCGCCCAGCAAATACGGGTTCATCATGCGACCGAAGCGGCCGGTCAGGTCATAAAAACGGGGCGGCCATATCCAAGTTGGTACGATCAAATCAAGTACCCACCCGGTTACACAATTCCCAAGTTCCATGTCTACAAAGGGACGGGCAATCCTCATCAGCATGTTGCCCAGTTCAGGGCATTCTGCGGCAACACCGGCGGTGATGACAAGCTGTTGCTTCGCCAGTTTGTTGGAAGCTTATCAGATACGGCGTTCGAATGGTACTCTAAGCTCCCGAATGACTCTATTAAAACCTTCGCGGAGATGGAGCTGCTGTTTACTCAGCGTTTTGCAAGCGCCAGTGAACGTACCCCAATGACGGCACTGATTAACGCCAGGATAAAACCCGGCGAGACGTGGGTTCAGTACGCTATACGATGGCGGAACTTATGGTCGAAGTGTGAGCAGCGCATTGAAGAAGCTCCCGCGGTGGGTATGTTTATGGGAACCCTTGATCCGCAAGCGACCATCTCATAATTTATGATGTTTTTCAAGCCAACTACCTTCCAGGCCTTGATTGACAAACTAGCGCAAATGGATCAAATGGGCCATAAACCCCCTCTTCCGAGGCCGGACTCCCGAAATGACAAAGGGAAGGGAAAAGCGATCGTCGTCGCTAATGCTCAACAACAACCGAGCGACTCAAAGCCGGTTGCTCGTCAAAATAATATGCGCCCGTACGTACCCCTTGAGGATAGGATGGGACGTCCTTATTCCTTTCCCCGCGATAAAACGAGGAGGTTATTCGAGCTGGCGTTGCGCAACAGACTCATAAATCTGCCGGATCCAAAACGTCCGTTGCAACCAAGTGACGTCAATGAGCCCAACTACTGTCCTTATCATCGAGTACTAGGCCATCCGATCGAAGATTGCTACGTTATCAAGAATTGGCTTGAAAACCAGTACCGATAGGGCAAGTTCGCGTTATCTGACAAATGGAAGGTGAATCCCCCGCAGCCCCACACCTCTAAGGGGACGAATACGCCGGGGGAAATATGCTCCGTCATTGAAGAAGCTCCTTGGGAGGTTGTATTATCAGCCAAGACAAAGAGGATGCTAAACGATCTTCAGGCATATCCAGCGATCAAGTAGAAGAACCCGTTGGAACCGCAGGTCATTGAAGGGATGTTGAAGCCACGTCCAACTCCAAAGACCGATGGTGGTGGCTCAAGCACTCGCAACCAGCCGTCAAAATCTTCGAAGAAGAAGAAGAAGAAATCTAAGAAGCCCGTGAAGCCTGGCGACAAGCGCACGGACTTACAAAAGCAAATTGACGCGCTGGATGAATACAACCAAAAGGCACGGACTCCCATTACACTCCAAGAGTTTCTCAATCACGTCTTTCAAGAAGAAGATGAGGGAGAAAGTTCATCGATGAATCCGAGGAATATGTGGCGAGCTGTCATATGATTTCCCATTCGATCACGAACGATGAGGAGACTCCTTGCACCGAAAAGCTGGGGGCAGATCCTGAACCAAAAGTTCTGGGGCCATCAGATGAAGTAATTGACGCATTCCTTAATGAAGCTCGGTTGAAAAGTAAAGCTGATCGGGAGCGCGAGGCGGCTATATTTGAAAGGGCCAAGCGCCAGCGACTTGATAAAGGAGCTGAGACGATCCCGTTGGAGCTAAACACCTCCGCTACCGACAAAAGCCAATTCAAGATGAGGAAAAAGTTTGCTAAGGCCATATCAATGGGCATGAAGCTACCATCCTCTGAAGGAAACATCACTGGTGAAATGGAAACGCACCCCTCCTATTGCTTATATCATCAAAAGATTTCGCACCCCACTCAAGAGTGTAAAGCTTTCGATAAATGGTGGCAAGGATACGTTGCTCATCGACAATGCTTTAAGCGGGAAAAGCGTAAAACTCGTCGAGAGCAAAGAAATACGACCGAAGGGATTAAAAGAACTACCGGCAATTGTCGCATGGTTAACACTGGCGGGCCACAAATGCCTACATTCTGGAGTGATTCTGATGAAGAGCTAGAACTTGCCCCTCTCTTTAAGGAGTCCGCTTCGAGAAAAGAAGAAGAACCGAAGGTCTGCGAAAATATTCGGCTGCGGAATCGGACGCTGTCTGAAAAGAACCTCGGACCCTCAAACAGAAAAGATAAAGGGAAAGAAAAGGTCTCTGAAGATATCGTCGTAGATGACCAAGTTCTGGAGGAGCTAGCCGCCAAGGACCCGCCAAAGAAGAATAAGGTGGATTACAACGTCTTAGCGCATCTGAGAAAGCTACCCTCACAGCTCAGCATTCTTGACGCTCTTCTGCTATCAAAGGAGGCGAGAGATTCATTGATTAAGGCACTCCAAGATCTGGAACAATTCCAAGCATGCCTGGCCGAGGAAAAGATGAAGAATGAGCTAAAGGAAGTGCACACTGCCGATGTCACTTTTGGCGATGAAGACCTTCTCCTTGGGACGTGCGAACACAATCGCCCTCTCTATGTCTCAGGATACTGCCATGATATAAAGATAGGCAAAATCCTGATCGATAACGGATCCTCTGTTAATCTCCTCAACGTGCGAGTGTTAAAAGAAATCTGCATGAGCGTCCAGCACCTTGCTCGTGACAAAATCACCATCTCCGGGTTTGACTCCCAGTCATCAAGAACTCTTGGGTCTATGATACCGACGCTACGTTTCGGACTACTCATCACGGACGTTAAGTTCCACGTCATAGACGCCAAGACATGCTACAACGCTTTGCTCGGCCGACCATAGTTACACGAGTACAACATCATCCCTTCTACACAACATCAGTGTATGAAGTATTTTAAGGATGGTTTCGAGTATACCGTGACGGGAGAACTGAACCCGTTCTCTGTGAACGAGGTCCGCAAATACGAAGATGCCAAATATTTCTTACCGAATTTCGAAGATACGGAGAAGTGTCACAAGCCGGAGAATAAAGCTAATGCCACCATCCCTGTCTTCGGCAGTGATACCGAGGATGAAGAGGAGATAGTTTATTCGGGTCTGCCCCAACACAACAAGCCAGGATCGTCCACTCCTACGTTGATCTTTGGTAGCGACTCGGAAGATGAAGTCCATGCTGTATTCTCTGCTCGACCTTCAATACAAACGTCCGCTGACGAAGAGCAAAGTCTACAAGTCGCCATAGTGCCGCTTAAACACCATAAAGAACTGGATGCAATTAATATCTATAGTGTAGAAGAGTTGCGGACATTCTATATCCCTCCCGGGCGAGAAAGCGAGAAAGCAATTCTATTCTACCGCTCTGAAGAAACCCAGGTAGAAAAAGAAATCTTGCATGGCGCGGATCCTACGCTCGACAGGATTCAGCCTATCCGTCTTCCCAGATATTATACAGAGGGTTTGAAAAAGCTGCTGAAACGCCAGGGGATATCCTTCAAGCAGACCGTTCGGAAAGCCAAGTTCTATGACAAAGTCTGGAACGTTCCCGGGACTCAACGCAAACTGCTTAATGGGAGAATGGAAACAATTGGGCTTGGATACGTCCGGTCAAAGAAACGAGAGTTGCTACCCGGCTGCTGCATCGTGTATGACTTCGATGAGGAAGCGGATGCTCAATGGGATGACGCTAATCCTGAGATAATGAAAGTTCCAGATGTAAAAGAGTCCAGTCCGTCGTTCGAAGAACAAATGGACAAGCTTATAAGGAAAGCGGGTCAAAAAGTCCGGGACGATCATAACCGCGAAATGGTCATCTACGAGAAAGCCAAGACGCAACGCCTTATCCAACAGGCCATGAAAGATGAAAAGGCCACTCCATGTCAACCTGTTATAAAGAAGGCTCGACGCAAAAGCAGAAATAAGTCGAAAAGCCAAAAAGGCGCTCAACAACAACAAAGCAGGGCTAAGAAGCCACGCAAGCGGGAGTCGAGCGTCATTGATCTATCCCTCATGAAGAAAATGGGTCGAGCGTACTCATTTCCTCGGGATAAGACGAAGAAGATACTTGACCTTGCTCTAAAACATCAAATGCTTACATTGCCGGAGTCTAAACATCCCGGACGAGCGGGTGAAGTCTCACACTCGGACTATTGCTCTTACCATCGAGTAATAGGGCACCCTCTCGAGGACTGCTTCACTTTCAAGAATTGGGTCGAAGATCAGTATCAGCTTGGCAAGTTCGCTCTGTCCGACAACTGGAGGGTAACACTGATTGGCAGATATTCTGCGTGTTTAAGTTTAATTACCGCAATCAGGACGGTGTCGCTTTGCAGCTAGCCGGATGAGTACGGGTCGATCCACAGGGAGATGGGAGTCTTTTTCTTAATGTCTTGACGAGTTAAGTCCAAATATGTTGGGTTTGTTTGAGTTTAGCTAATTGAAAAAGAATGATAAGAGAACTTGTAAAGGGTAGGATTTAGTTGGTTTGAGTAGGGAAGATCGCTCACTTGATTCTTTTGCCACTTCTTAATATTGATGTTACGGTAATAGGCAACAACGGGGATTAGGACGACTGAGAGAAAACTTGCGAGTATAAGCTAGGCTTTCCAACACTTCGTTTTCTCTTTTTGGTCCTTGTCCGTCCGTTCTTGGCTCTTAGTCGCAACCTCAGGTTGATTCAACCACAACCGGTCTCACTAGGGTATCACCGCTATTATGAAGAATAGGGTGCCGTAGGGAGCGGATTGTGGATCAATTAACTGGAGTTCAAATCAAGATAAATGTAAAAGAGAAAGGTGAAGGAGTTTTCCGTATTTCAAACTTTCCGTTTCCTACCCTAACAAGTGAAAAGTTACTCACCCATTAGAATAGTTAAATGAAATAAAACAAAGAAAGAGGGTAATAAGAATTGAGGTAGAAAATCACAACTAGCTATTCGGGACCTCACTTAGGCAAGGATCACACTAAGCATCATGGTTGTAAGGATAACCGAAAAATGGAAGAAAATTAAAACGACGATTTTAAGAAATAACAACAACTACTTTTAACAATGAAAGTTACAAGCAATATAAAAAACGGAATTACAAATTACACATATAGATAAAGAACACTTCTTGCATGCTTCACACTCAAGAAAACCTCTCACAAGCTTTAATGGAGGAAGATGGAGGAAAATGGACTTTTATTAAAAACTAAATAATTCTAATACAAAAATTACAAAATGAAAACTTAGTTCTTTTCTTGGTTCTGCTCGGGGCTATTTATAGGCCTGGTTCTGGGAAATTTGCAATAAAACCCAACCCTACATAAAATTACAGAAAATACCCCAAAATTCCATAGGCTGAGGACACGTGGCAGCCGCGTATGCGCGGCCAAAGCAAGGGTTTGGCCGCGCATGCGCGGCAGGTTGGTGGCCAAACCTTTGGTTCTTTTTTCTTTGGTCTTCTGTGCTTTTTTACTGATCTTTGAACACTTTACATTGCAATAATTCAAACAGAAAATCTCCAGATTTCTGATCCAAGACTTCTTCATTTCTTTCACTTTTGACTTTTCACCATTTTGACTTCAAATTTCTCTTTAGTCCCAAATGACGACTCTTTTCGTCCCCTCTTCTGAACTGGTACGGGACGGATGCTGGAACCCGGCTTTTATCTGTTTGTGACAGATGTTCTGGATTTTGCCGTAAATGTGGTGATTTTGTCGGATTTGCTCTCTCTTGGACTGGAAACCTGTAATCTGTAACATGCAGCAAAATACGGATAAAAAGCACCTACCTGTATGTAATGTGATTAAGAATGGGCGGTACAAATATACAAAAATATGCGATGAACAAACACCGCCACAAAAGCACGAGCCCAAGGCCACGAAAGAAGGACCAGTTCCGTATTGGGATTGGAAGCGAATCCGTACTTGTCACGTGATAATGATATCAAAAGAAGAGCCCGAGAACATAAATGACCTTCCCTGGTGCTTCGAAAACAGCAACGATGAGGTAATCTTAGAATTCCCACCAGCGCCAAAAGAACTGGAAGATGGCATACATACTACTGCAGATAACCTCAAGAAAATTGAGTTGGGATCGGCAGATGATCCGCGACCGACATTTGTCAGCGAGTTGCTATCTGAAGAAAGGGTGGCTGCGTTAAAGAACGTGCTTCTACAGCATAAAGACTGCTTCGCGTGGAACTATTTCGAGATGCCGGGATTAGATCCAGAAATTGCTGTGCATAGATTGGCGATATCTCCGAACGTCAAACCAGTCAAACAGGCACCGAGAAGAATGCGGCTCGAGCTTGAAATGAGTATCAATGCTGAAGTCAAAAAGCTGATCGACTCCGGCTTCATCCAAGAAGTTCAATACCCTGAATGGATCGCCAACATTGTCCCGGTGATGAAGAAAAATGGGACAGTGCGCATATGCGTAGACTTCCGGGATCTCAATAAAGCTTGCCCGAAGGACGATTTCCCAGTGCCAGTCACCGAACTGATGATAGACAATACGTCCACTCATGAGATTTTTTCCTTCATGGACGGCTCGTCAGGATATAATCAGATAAAAATGCATCCAGAAGACCAGAAGCACACAGCCTTCAGGACCCCTCTAGGAATATTTTGTTACAAGGTGATGCCATTCGGTTTAAAGAACGCCGGTGCCACCTACCAAAGGGCCATGACGAAGATCTTCGATGACCTTATACACGAAATCGTCGAATGCTATATCGACAATCTCGTGGTTAAAAACAAATCATACGAGGAACATCTCGAGCATTTGAAGACCGTATTTCAACGCCTTCGGCAATACAACTTGAAGATGAACCCGCTCAAGTGTGCATTCGGAGTTTCCTCAGGCAAATTCCTGGGATTCATTGTTCGACACCGAGGTATTGAAATAGATCCGTCAAAGATCAAAGCGATCATGGAAATGCCTCCGCCGAGGACTCTCAAACAGTTGCGATCTCTCCAAGGGAAGCTCGCATAGATACGGTGATTTATAGCCAACCTTTCAGGAAAGTGCCGTCCTTACAGTCACCTGATGAAGAAGGGAACCCCGTTCGTCTGGGATCAAAAATGCCAAAGCGCGCTAGACGAGATCAAGCAATACCTGCAGAACCCGCCGGTGTTGGCTGCTCCGGTTAAGGGAAAGCCTCTCATTCTTTATACAACTGCCCTCGAAGGTTCTTTAGGCGCATTATGGGCACAAGAAAACGATCAAGGGAAAAAGAGAGCACTCTACTACTTAAGTCGAGTTCTGCTGGGGGCAGAAAGCAACTACTCTCCCATTGAAAAACACTGCCTGGCGTTGATCTTTGCGATAACAAAGCTCAGGCACTATGCGTTGGCGCATGAAGTCCGTCTCATTTCAAAGGTGGACCCCCTTAAATACTTGATGTCAAAGGCCATATTGACAGGAAGACTCGCTAAATGGGCCCTGCTCTTGATGGAATTCTCGATAACGTATCAACCTCTCAAGGCAGTGAATGGCCAGGCCATCGTCGACTTCCTCGTTGAGCATCCGATACCCGCCGATTCTCCTCTGAATTGCGATCTTCCAGACGAACATGCGTTCGATGCGATCGACGGTGATAATAGCCGATGGGAGCTTTATTTTGACGGAGCATCTTCCATGAAAAAGCACAAACAAAATACCCTATAATCAAATCGGGGGTAGGACTCATCTTTATAACTCCACAAGGAGGGATAATGCGCTACGCGTTCTCCCTAACAGAGCCGAGGACAAATAACGAAGCCGAATATGAAGCTCTGATAGCAGGCCTTGAGATCACCATTGACATGGTAATTGAAAACCTCTTCATATACGGGGATTCTCAACTTGTCGTTAGTCAAGTAAACGGCGACTACCAAACGTGCAAGCCAGAATTGGTGAAATACGGTGAAAAGTTGCAACAACTGTTGACCCAAATTCCCTCTTATACTTTGGAGAACATACCGCGTGCGGAAAATAGCAAAGCAGACGCGTTGGCCAAACTTGCTAAAGAACTGGTTGACGAGAATCTCGACGACGTTAGAATCGTGGTACAAAGCCGTCGAGTTCTTGCCCCAGCAGAAATATCTCCGGAATCATCCGAAGAAAAGGAAACGACTGAGCGAATGGCTCTGCAAATAAAAGACCCGGAAAAGGCCGAGGATTGGAGGGAAGTCTTCATAGACTACTTTAAGTCCCACCGATTGCCCGAAGAAGCGTCCACAAGACATCAGCTCATGAAACGAGCTCTGTCTTTCGCCTTCGTCAATGATACTCTGTACAAAAGGTCATTTGATTCTCTGTGGCTGAGATGCTTAGGACCTGACGAAGCGAAAAGGGTCGTCCAGGAAGTTCATGATGGACTCTGCGGTTCTCACCAAGCAGGCCCAAAGATGAAATTGAAGATAAAACGGATGGGCTACTACTGGCCCACGATGATTCAAGACTGTCTCGATTATGCGAAGCAATTCCACTCATGCCAAATTCATGGGGACTTCATCCATCAGCATCCGAATCCACTACATCCAACGGTGGCTAGCTGGCCATTCGAAATGTGGGGGACTGATATAGTCGGCCCCATCGAACCAGCATCGTCTAGAGGACATCGTTTCATCCTAGCAATGACTGACTACTTCTCTAAATGGGCAGAAGCAGTACCGTTAAAAGAAGTGAAGACGGAAAATATCATCCACTTCTTCAAGACGCATGTCATATATCGGTTTGGAACGCCAAGGTGAATCATCTCCGATAACGGGCCAGCTTACAGAAGCCACAAGATCAGTCGCTTTGCACAGCAGCACAATATAGACTGGAGATATTCCTCGGTTTATAATTCGCAAGCTAATGGTCTAGCTGAGGCCTTCAACAAAACCTTGACAAAGATCATGAAGAAAACAGTGTCCCGAAATAAGAAGGACTGGCACGAAAGACTGCAGGAAGCTCTTTGGGCATATCGAACTACGTTCAAGACGGCCACGAACACAACGCCGTACGCGTTGGTGTTCAGTACAGAAGCAATACTTCCCCTCGAGATAGAGCTACCCTCTCTACGAATGGCAGTCCACTACGAGCTGACGAACGAAGAAAATGCTAACCTTCGGCTTGAGGAGCTTGACGCCCTTGATGAAACCCGGCTCATAGCGCAACAAAATCTAGAAGCTTACAAAGCAAAGATGACGCGCTCATATGAAAGATTGACTCGACCGAGGACATTCCGCCAAGGCGAACTTGTGCTAGTGGTCAAAAGGCCTATGATCCCCAATCGCGCCAAGCGGGGAAAATTCGAGCCAAACTATGAAGGCCCGTACATCATAGACAAAGTCTACCAAGGCGGGGCCTATCTACTCATGGATATGCACGGTGAAAGGCCTTTCAGGCCGATAAATGGCCGGTTCCTAAAGAAATACTACGCTTAGCGAGTTATTGCCTAGGTCAATGATAGATGACGACGACTATGTCCGCTCGCTATCTTCCTAAAGCTCAAACTCTATCAGTAGTAGCCAGCCTTCTCAAAACGAACCGAAATGTCCTTAAACTAATAGCAGACCGAAACGTCTTTAAACTACTACCGCAGCATTTTTAGGCTGACAAGATATAAAAAAATATATATAAAAATAAAAAAAAATAAATAAAAATGGTATGTCCATAAGCAAAAAAGGGCACGGATGAAAACCCGAAAGGGCGCCGTGAGTAAAAACAGCAGGGCTACCGGCGAGTGTTCGTGAAAACCCGAAAGGGCGCGACCTCGTAAAAAAATATATAAAAATAAAAAGAATAAAAAAAACGGTATGTCCATGAGCAAAATGGGCACGGATGAAAACCCGAAAGGGCTCCGTGAGTAAAAACAGCAGGACTACCGGCGAGTGTTTGTGAAAACCCGAAAGGGCGCAACCTCGTTAAATGACACTTATAGGGTCCTCTTGACCTTATAAGGAGAAACCACCCGCGTGAGATCCTTACGACTCACAAGGGAGCAACACACTCAGGGATCCCCACGATTCCTAAGGAGAAAATACACTTGCGAGATCCTCACGGCTCGTAAGGAAAACTCTCTTATGGGACCCTCACGGCTCATAAGATTTGAAAGTCTTAAGTTACAGAGACCTAAACCTGTGCTTAAGCAACCCCCCAACCTTCGATACTGCTCTACAAGTGGCTCAATACTGACCCTTGTATACAATCCACGGACGCGAATAAACATTTCCCTAACCAAGTCTCATCCGTGACTGGGGATATGTTCGTATGACCCTTGTAGGTCCTCTCGACTTACAAGGGGAAAACCCTACTGTAGGATCCTTACGACTTACAGAAGAACATACACTTAGGAATCTTCACGATTCTTAAGGAGAAAATACACCTACAAGATCCTCACGACTTGTAAGGAGAAATAACTTCGTGAGACCCTTACGGCTCATGAAGTCAAAAGCCTTAGTCGACAGGACCCTAACCCTGGTCGCTAAGCCACCTTTGTTCGACATTGACAGAGGCAGATGATGATTCGCTCCTGGTAATATCCCAGTTGTAGCGGTGCTGATGCCGAAATTGGTCTACAGCAAAAAGCCAATAGGCCGCATATGCATACGAAATAGCCGAAATGATAGGGCAACTTGCAATAAAAAAACAGCAAGTAAAGAAAATGTATGCATGGAAATTAGCCGAAATGATTGGGCAATTCGCAATAAAAAGCAGCGAGTAAAAATAAAATAAATAGCCGAAATGATTGGGCACCGCGAAAAATAGCCGAAATGATTGGGCAATCGCGACCTTCGCGATATAAAAGCTGAAATGATAGAGCATCGCGGAAATAAAATAAAATAAAAAGAAGAAATGATAAAACTTTGGCCCTACAGTTAAGATCACATCGATCCCTGTATACAATCCAAGGTGTAAACAAAGAGGGAACCATACTTTCCTAACAGGCTTCGCCAGAAGACGAAGCCAAATCTCGACGGTTCAGTCCAACTCCGAAGAAACTAGTGTCTTCAACAGATACCTCGACTCACGGATACAAACACTCCTTGATGAGAGCCTCCTGATCCGCGTCGACTCGCAGAGCCACCAGTGCCTCCGTGGGAAATTCTCGACTCGTTTCAAACCCCAAGGAAACAAATAATTCTTGGCGCTTGGGAAACAAATAATCCCTAGCAAACTCCTCGACTCACGGATACAAACACTCCTTGACGAGAGCCTCCTGATCCGCGTCGACTCGCAGAGCCACCAGTGCCTCCATGGGAAATTCTCGACTCGTTTCAAACCCCAAGGAAACAAATAATCCTTGGCGCTTGGGAAACAAATAATCCCTAGAAAACTCCTCGACTCACGGATACAAACACTCCTTGACGAGAGCCTCCTGATCCGCGTCGACTCGCAGAGCCACCAGTGCCTCCGTGGGAAATTCTTGACTCGTTTCAAACCCCAAGGAAACAAATAATCCTTGGCGCTTGGGAAACAAATAATCCCTAGCAAACTCCTCGACTCACGGATACAAACACTCCTTGACGAGAGCCTCCTGATCCGCGTCGACTCGCAGAGCCACCAGTGCCTCCGTGGGAAATTCTCGACTCGTTTCAAACCCCAAGGAAACAAATAATCCTTGGCGCTTGGGAAATAAATAATCCCTAGCAAACTCCTCGACTCACGGATACAAACACTCCTTGACGAGAGCCTCCTGATCCGCGTCGACTCGCAGAGCCACCAGTGCCTCCGTGGGAAATTCTCGACTCGTTTCAAACCCCAAGGAAACAAATAATCCTTGGCGCTTGGGAAACAAATAATCCCTAGCAAACTCCTCGACTCACGGATACAAACACTCCTTGACGAGAGCCTCCTGATCCGCGTCGACTCGCAGAGCCACCAGGGCCTCCGTGGGAAATTCTCGACTCGTTTCAAACCCCAAGGAAACAAATAATCCTTGGCGCTTGGGAAACAAATAATCCCTAGCAAACTCCTCGACTCACGGATACAAACACTCCTTGACGAGAGCCTCCTGATTCGCGTCGGCTCGCAGAGAAACTAGTGTCTCCACGGGAAATTCCCGATTCGTCTCAACATGCAAATGAAGCCTCAGGCAGCAGGGACTAAAAAACTTGCTTCCTGAACAATGGGACCCTGCAAGTCAATCCAAAATGGTCTCTTGCATACTATTCACGGGTCTCACTCTCCAAAGTCGAATTTCGACGAGGAGGGAAACAACCGCTTGTGGGTCCTCTCGACTCGTAAGAGGGAAAAATTCTCTTATAGAATCCTTACGACTTATAAGAGAAAACCACACTTAGGAATCCTCACGATCCCTAAGGAGAAAACCCACCTACGAGATCCTCTCGATCCGTAGGGAGAAAAGTCTCTATGAGACCCTCACGGCTTATAGAGTTGAAAAGTCTTAGGCAGCAGATCTGAAACTGCGGCCTAAGCCATCGCTGTTTCTTGAGAGGGTCGGGATACTCGCTCTAATCATCCGTCGACCATGGTTACTAAGACAGCCTGTTAACAATAAAAGAAAGAAGAAAATGACAGAAAGAACATCCGATTTACATTTGATCAGGCGTTTGAGACGCATTAATTTATGCATGAGTAGAAGACTCAGGACTAGAAATAAGACAAGCTGAAATAAAAAAAAAAGGGGGTTTCCATTCATATTGCTAAAAATTCTTACAGTCACGAAAGCAATGAATAAGAAACATTATTCAAATTATTACAACGGTATAACCTCAGATCCGGGGCACGGATTGAGGAATTCAAAAGTAAGGCCATCCAGAGTTCTTCTGGCCTTTCTAATTATTCTTATGCGCAGCCTCTCGCGCTCCTCTGTGTCAAGATCCTCGGCAAGCCCTCCCGGCCTTCGATAAGCAGCAACTATCGTCGTCTGCTGGAAGATTTGATGTAGGATGTCAATGAGGCTGTCCCGCCGTTTCTTCGAGATCAGCCCCGTCAGGTACACTGAATGCACCTTGTCTTCGGCATCATCCAGCGCATTGAGCGGTAGGGCCTCGTGAAGACCCGGAATTGCTCTCCATATTGCTCCCAGCATAACTTTCAAAAGAGCCGAACGACGAGGTAGCAGCCAACCACCGCTTGCGTTCAGACGACCCATGACCTCTGCACATTGAGCGTCTGTAAACTCCTGGTTTTGTTGACGACCCTGTGCGCGGATATCGTCATAGGTGATGAACTCGTGCAAACTGTATAGGTGAACCGCCATTATGCCTGGAGGAAATACCACAGGAAGATTAGCGATAGAAGAAAAATAATATACATAGAGGGCTAAATTCCTAGAGAGCAAAGCTCTGTTCAGAGATTAAAATCCATGAACAAAAGCTCTGCAGATCTATAAGTTTTTCTTTGAGAGCGAAGCTCTGTTTATGAAACCCCAATGGGGATCTCTTTAGATCAAAAGATCTGTGAGAGCAAAGCTCTTTGACTGAGATTAATTTGATTTACGTTAATTTTACCTAAAGTTTCTAACTTTGAAAATGAGCAAAGCTCTGCTAATAAAACCCTGAAGGGATTTTCTTTAGATCAGAAGATCTTTGAGAGCAAATGTCACGCCCCGCTTCCCAGAGTACGCAAGATTGGGCATATGACATAGCCAACCATGCTACCTGTGGGTAGGAAGTATCCATCCACAGTCACATTACGGCTGTAGAGATATCAAGAACAAGGTAAATAAACTATCTAACACATGTCCAAATCCAGAATAACAAGAGTCAAAATAACTAAGTGCGGAAGCAAATGATCCAATACAATAATAGAAAGGTACGTCCCATAATGTGGGATCGCACCTGGAAATAAAATGCAATAAATGAACTAACCGCTACAGAACTCACAAATCAGCCTGCTGGCTGAAGTACTCCCGCTCGGTCGGCAACAGTGGTAAAGAATCTGGGCCATGCAAAACCTAGACGTCAGCGCGTCATGTCAACCAATAATATAATATGAACATGGTAATAAGCAATGCAGGGATAAACATGAATAAAGCAATAATATGAAACAACAGTGCAGGGTAATGTGCAGTGGGTAACTACACCGTTCTATCAGGTTTTCTATTCTAAAGTCTTTGAAATCAATTGATGACTCGTCGATGTAACTCAATAGTATCCCGTGCGTGCCCGGGACCACGGTCAAGATTCTCGGGGCTGAATCCGAGACGTGCCGCTAGGCAGTAATAAGTAGCAGGATGGATGAGTGATGTCAGCATCATTATTCCGGGGCTGGCCTAGCCCGTAAGACTGATCAGAACAGGTATCGAACTGTTGAGTTACAAGTCGGTTTCACCTTTGATTTCCCCATACCCCCAGGTTATGTATGTCAGGTCAGGTATTCAGTAATCAAGAACTAATGCCAACACAGGATCAGGTAAAAGCAGGTTTGTCTGGATAGACAACAGGAATGGTTCATGAGGACCCCAAGTCAGGTTTGTTGGCATTAGGCATGAGATCAGGTAACAAGTCAGGTCATGGTACAACAGGTTGAGTTGGTAGCAAAGGGTACCTTGTCCGGTGCATCGGTATGTATATATATGTCATGTGTAGCAAGGTCAGGTCCATATGTAATGCAATCGAAGGTGTGCTCACAGCAGGTATATAATCGAATAAGGAATAACAGCAAGAAATAAAGTAAACAACAACAACAGTTCATTTAATCACAATGGTGCATTAATATGGTGCAGTTGTATTATCGTATTAACAGGTTCGAGCACCCTTGGGGTGCGATAATCACAAAGTAGTGCAATATCAATAACAGAAAGTAATGAAGCTATATGTGTATGATTATCGTCCTTTAAATAGCAAAATGATTAACTGGTAGTTTGTTATTAGGGTTACAGTGGCAAAATACGGTTTAGGTTACAGTATCTTGATATATATCATATTTCGTCCAAATGAGAAAAGTAACAACACTAGTTAATTTTTGCAGGTTTAATGAGTCAAGCATTATAGCATAGCATGTAGCAAGTAATACTTGCCTGGACGGAACGTGAAACGGATATGTGTCCGGTGTCGGCAAAGTCGCGACGCACGTACGGCATACGGAAAGAGTCCAAACAACGCGCGATGGAAACATACGAGTCAAGGGTCCCTGCTGGGTCGTCGGGAAACATCGCCGGCACGGTCAGAATCCGGAGATCAAAAGATTGAACCCTTTTGTATCCTGCAAATCTATTGAAGTTGAATTCTCTGAAAGATCACACTTGGCGACAACAATACAAGAGTCCCATAGTATTGTCAATAGCATGACAGTTGAACCGGCAAGCGAGCCCATTCCAATCAAAACCTGCTTTTGAGTCATTTCTTTACTTCCAGAAAGTCCAGATACTAAAATGAGCAACGCACCAGGAAGCGCGCAAAGGATCGGCAAGAACAATCCCCCAACGATCCCAAACCCCAGGATCTCAAGCAGCAGCTCGCTCCGCGACGACAGGTACGTCGGCGCCTTGAATCATCAAGAACCCATGGGCCAGCACCAGGAACAAGTTTCCCAGCACAGTCGTCGTGCACGGCAAGAAGCCGTAGGTCTGCTCGCACCCCTCAGCCTCGTCGCCCGGAGGTAGCAGGAGCCGCGAGATGAACTCCGACGAGGGATCGTCGACGGCGCTGCCGTCGGAGATCAAGCGGCTGTGGGCGAGGTGAGCTGAGACGACAACGAGGAGGGAGAGAGCAAGGAGGGATGGCAACGGTAAGGTGAGGAGGAGGTCAGGGCGCATGCGATGGTGGTGCCGGCATGGGGCTGCGGTGGACGAAGCTCGGGCAGCGACGACGACGAGGCTCGGGTGGGTTGCAGGTGCACGGGAAAAATGGCGAGGGTCGTGGTCGAGACGAGGAGGCGCGGGCGAGGGTGGCGGTGGCGCCGGCGACTAGGTTGCGGCGGCGACAGGGAACCAGGCTGGGCTAGGGTTGCGATGGGTGGGGTTCTCGTGATCGTTCCCCTGAAGACGAAGGAGGTAGGGATAAATAGATATATATAGGATAGAGAGAGAGAGAGATAGAGAGAGGGAATAGAGAGAGAGATATTAGAGAGAGATAGAGAGAGAGAGAGATTTAGGGTGGGGCCCATGAGGGATTTAGCCCCTCGTGATTGGCTGCGAGATGTAAAGGAAATTTAAAATAAAAAATTTAAAAAGATTTAAACGTTACTGTGTAACAGAAGAATATATATTATATAGGTTTAGATTATTTAATTTAAATGGGTATTTTGGCGCTAAATGAAACATTTCCAAATCGCGTCCGGATTGCGCCCAAATATTTGAAATTCAAATAATAGGATTTTAAGCGAGTTCCAAATTTTAAAATTAGATGTCTTATGATTAAAATGCATGCCCCCAAGTCGGACACTTGCACGCGCGCGTAGCCGTCCAAACTCGCCCGTTTCACCGAACGGGATGAAATCTCGACGCGCGGACGCTACCACACGACTAGTGGTGATGAGTAGGCCAATATGGATATTTTTAATTTCGTTTTAGGTGTTAAAATTTGTTATAGGCAAAAATGACTTAGCCGGTTAACATTTTGCAACAAGAACCAAACAAGCAAGATAATTGAAATGAGCAATGTCTAACACTCAACCAGTAACAGAAATAGTATTATTGGGCTCGGGTGTTACAGCAAAGCTCTACTGGTTAAGATTAGTTAAAATTAATTTAATCTAAGAATTAATTTTACCTAAAGTTTTTCTAAAAACTTTGGAAAGGAGAGCAAAGCTCTGGAGTTCTTGAAGGCAAAGAGCAAAGCTCTGAAGTTTTTTGAAAATAAAAATCTGAAAGATGATAAGCATCTGCGGAGGACCAAAGGTCCTATTTATAGGCCTCAAGCGCCTCTTCGACTTCCAAAAAAGTTGTCACGGTGGTTGGAATTCCGCCACCGTTGCGCTCACGTTTGGGGCCATGTAAGCGCAACGGTGGGGGGGCATTTGTTTACCCCAATCAGAGCAAAGCTCTGTTCAAATTCCGAGGCGGGAGATGAAGCAACGCTTCATCTTCCCCCAATCAGAGCAAAGCTCTGCTTTGAAAATTTAATAAAGGAAGCAACGCTTCAGTTGCGCATGCACTGCGCTGCGCGACACGTGTCAGCGCAGATGCGCTCGCGGCGCAGTTGCGCTGCGCGACACGTGTCAGCGCAGATGCGCTCGCGCAGTTGCGCTGCGCTGTGCGCTGCGCGACACGTGTCACGCGCTGGGGTATCTGCGCCAAACAGAATTAAAATTCTAAGAAATCTTTTCTGTTCTTGTTAAAACAAGAAGATTTCCTTCTGCAAAGCAGAAGCCCTTGGATCAAAGATCCAACGGTGGGGAAAATTCCCCAAATCACTCAGAGAAAGATCTCTTCAACAAAATTAACTAATTTATGGGCACTATAAAAGGGACCCCAGACCTCAATTCAGGAGGAGGAACATTTTTCTTGAAAAAAGTCAAGAGCTTCAAACAGAGAGAGAATTCTGAGAAAATTTCAAAGAAAAAGGTAAAAACCTTCACGAGAGAAAAGAAATCTCTTTTAATAAATCATTGATCTAAAAACCAGATCAATGTTTCTTCACATAATAAACAGTGCTTTGCACTTCTCATGAACCACTGGTTCTTTAAAAACAAGAAAATAACAAAATAAAAATAGTGCTTTGCACTTTTATGAACCTCTGGTTCTTCAAACAAAAAGAAAAACTTATTTTTCTTTGATCTAAATTAGATCAAGAAATCAAATAGTGCTCTGCACTTCTGTTCTTGAATCTAAAAGATTCTTAGTGCTTTGCACTTCCAGACTGCGCTGTTGCGCTCTTGAGAGAGCGCCAAGTGTCAGCTACAGAACAACTTGCGCTATGCGCTCTTGAAATAGAGCGTTGCTCTATGGAATTGGCGCAACTCACCAGAGCGCACCACGTATCAGCAGCGCAACAGCGCAGCGCACCGCGCTGTTGCGCTTGCGCTCGCCAGAGCATGACACGTGTCCTCACCACAAGCGCTTGCGCTCAGTGATTGGCGCAAAGCGCCTGACAAATGCAATGCATTTCATTTCCTGAAGGGCCAGGCCCAGTTAAAAGGCTTAACAGGCCTAATAAATAAAATGCTATGCATTATTTAAAAGGGCAGAGCCCAATTGAAGGGTCCAATGGACCAAAACAAATGATCTGCATCATAATAAAAAGGGCAGAGCCCAGTCAAAATGGGCATAAATGGCCTGAAGCAATGCTATGTATTATTCTAAAAAGGGGAAGCCCAGATAAATGCCAAATGCAAACAAAATGTCGAACATTTTCAACTGGAGTTAGCCCAATTCTGGCCGTAAGTCCTCAAATTAAATTGACTGAGCGATATTTCTCCCTTAAATCAATTTATATCCGGTTTGAGGGTACATCTCCGAGCTCCTCCGACACCTCTCGTTGTAATCCTTCAACGACGTCAGAGAGGCGACGGGTCCCAACAACCACACATGAATACGGACTGCGGGGTCCTTAAACTCGTGGACCGAAACGTCCTTAAACTAATATTGGACCGAAACGTCCCTAAACTAATATTGGACCGAAACGTCCCTAAACTAATGTTAGACCACCACGTCCCTAAACTGGAATATAGACCACCACGTCCCTAAACTGGAATATGGACCACCACGTCCCTAAACTGGCGATAGACCACCACGTCCCTAAACTGGAAAATGGACCGCAACGTCCCTAAACTACCTATGGACCACTACGCCCTAAACTGGAACAATAGAGCCTCCAAATGCTCTTTTGCCGGATCTAAACGATCCTGTTTAAGTTGATCTTAGCCCCCAAACACGGCTAACGTATCCTTAAACATTCAAACGGACTATAAAACTCCAAATCAACCTTGGTTCAAGGGTACATCTCTGAACTCCTCTGACATTTGCCGTTGTAATCCTTCAACGACGTTAGAGAGGTGACGAGTCCCGATAGCCAGATATTAAATGGATTATCACGTTAAGTTGATCTTAGTCCCAAACAGGACTAACGTATCCTTAACGAACGTTTAAGTTGATCTTAGCCGCAACGCAACTAATGCATCCTTAAACTAAAAACACCAAACCCAAATCTAAGTAAATACGGATTTGGACTAATCCACGTCCTATGGGCGACGGCATTACTCAGTCTCCGTATATAATCCACGGGCAACCACAAACAAAACAAACACACACGACACGAAGTGAAATTCTGGAGAAGGAGAAAGTTGTTACCGCGACGCGGTAGCGTAATTAACTGCAGGGGCTTGCGCCTGCAGGGAAGAGCGTCCCCACAATCAAAAACCCCTCAAGCGAGGTGGAATCTGACGAAGTCTGCTACATCGGCCGCATCCGTCTAAACATCCGATACACGGTGCCATAAATTAACTTGGCATCTTCGGAGAGGTGGACGGATAAAACCAAATAGCATCTGCCCCGAATCCCAGCGTCAGGACATCGCGGTCCTGTGCGCCGCCTTTCGGAGGGGAACAGTGTGCAGACTAAAGAAAGAGGGAGGCCTGGTCATCAGAAACTTAACTGATATGAATAAAGCTTTGCTTGCGAAATGGTGGTAGAGATGGGTTGCACAATAGGAGATGTGATGGGTGAAAACCGTAGGGGTGGTTTATGCTAACGAATCTGGCGCTCTGAATGTTGTTTGCAAGAACTTGGGTTCGACATCTGGCTTTTGGAAAGGTGTCCACTCAATTAGAGAGGCTTTCTTTAAAGATGACACGTATACACTGAGGAGTGGAAGGAGTATCAATTTCTGGCAAGATTTTTGGTATGGAGAACTAAGTCTCCAGAATAAGTTTCTGCAACTATTCCGACTTGTAAAGAACCAAAATGTCTCCGTCGCAAAACAATGGAATAATAATAAATGGTGGTCTTCCTTTAAGAGAGCTCTTAGAGTTGCCGAAAGGAAGGAATGCAAGAATCTAATTATCTATCTGCGGGATTGGATACCAATGGGCGAGGATTTAGAAGACCGGCTTGTTAAAATTGTGGAGAAACTTTTTGCAGACATCTGATGTGAGGAGTACAGGCGTCTGGATATGCACGAGAGCTATGTCAGAAATCCATAGCAACGCCAGACGTCTGATGGAGAAGATACATACGTCTGGTCAAGTCGAAACCAAAAGAACATAGCGTAGCCAGACGTATGGGACATGCGTCTGGAGATGCTGAAACCCAATCTAGAGTAATGGCAGACGTCTGATGGTAAGAGTGCAGACATCTGTCCAAGGAGTTGAAAAGATACAGAGTCTTGGCAGACGTCTGACCAAGTGTAGTTCAGATGTCTGTCGACGATAAAACTGCTGCGAACAGAATTCTGGTAATTCGGGTTTATCTCTTATTTTAGGTAGGGTTAGGGTTTGCATATAAATAGGGACCTCTCGTATGATTTATGCACTGCTTAATTAAAAAGAAAAGAGAGACTATTGTATTGAATGGGTAACGGCTTAGATTTAAAGAGTTTTGAGAGAAATCTTCTAGGGTTGCTCGTAGGTGTACTTGATTCAAGATTATAGTAGACTTTGCAGATTTCACTCTGCCGGGGACTAGCCAAACGGTGGGTGAAACTCGTTAACAAATCCCTCTCTGGTTTGTGTTTGTGATTCTTGTAGAGTGTTTTTCATCACCTTATTGAGATGGGAATACGCGCCGCTGGTCAGGCATGTACAGATTCCCTCTGCCTTGGGTAGGCCAGGGTTTATTGATTGTGAGGATCCGAATCTCCGGCAGCCGCGGACTAAGCTGCCGTTAATTACCCCTCTCTTTTAGAGCGACAGAACCTCCGATTGATGGGTAAAACTGGTCATGCGAACTCAATGTGCAGTGTGCATGTGTGGCTAGCGGGTCACGTGCGCGACACGCTGGCGCTGGACGCCAGCGGGTCACGTGCGCGGCAGCTGGACGCCAGCGGGTCATGTGGGCGGTGCGCGGCCACTGGAAACACCAGCGGAAGAAGGGGCTTAGCCCCTGAGCTAGGAGTTAAACTCCCGAGGGTCTTTGGAGTTAAACTCCTAAGGAAAGAGGGATTTAGAGTAAACTCCTAAAAGGATTTGGATCTTGGAGTTGAGCTCCTCAAATATTGGTTTGGAGTTAAACTCCTAAAGAAAAATTTTTGTTTGGAGTTAAACTCCCAGAAGACTTTCAGAGATAATAAAAGGGGACCCCTGTCTTCTCCCTTGAACCCTGGATCCTCTCTTGACTTTCAGAGATAATGAAAGGGGACCCCTGTCTTCTCCCTTAAGCCCTGGATCTTTTCTTGAGCCTTGGATCCTTCTAAAATGGGATTTTTGGAGATGGATCTCATTTTTCCTCTTCTCAGTTGGTTGGATCTTGAAGAAAAGGAGGGTGAGATTAAAAATCTCCCTTTTAGAGATTTGACGGAAGATTTGAACTCCCCTTCAAGAGTTTTATGGTGAAAAACTATCCCTTTTTGGGAAAAGAAGAGTTAAACTCTTGATTTAATTCAAAAAAGAGAAAAAAGTTTAAAATCTTGAGCAAGGAGAAGGATGCACAGAACCCTAATGTTTTTAAAGGAATGAAAATTATATTTCATTTCATCATAATGTTGCCTTATATAGGCTTACAAGTTTACATATGACCCCTTGGGCTTTACAAAATGATATTTTACCCATCTCATGCCTCATGTGATTATTTCTTTCTGCACATGAGTTATGGGCTTTACAAAAATTTGGCTTTATGCCCATTTATTTTACATTTATGCATGAAAATTATATCAAAAATATTTATTGCTTGATAATTATTCCTTTGGCATGGGGGAGATCGGCCTCTTCATGTTTGGGCTTGAGTTGGGCATGGGCTCACTTGGCTTGGGCTTGGGCCCACTTGATTTGGAGTTGACTTTGACTTGGTCAACCGGAATTGTTGACCCCAACAATTCTATTTTCTTATTCTCGCACTTTATTATTGTTTTGTCTTTTGTTGTTAATTGCATGGTGTGATTGCGTGATTTTTTGCGTCGTAAGTATTATTCCGTGGATCGACTTTCTCCTTACAACTGATATCGAAACGAGGTTAGGGAACCTAGAGATCTTTCAATTCTATGATTTAAATTTAGGGTGGGTAACGACGCTTGTGTCCTCTTTCCCATCCATTTAAATCGTAATTTTGAAGGCGTTGGTTCAGATCGAATGAGAAGTTGGGTTTGCTACGATATAGACAAAAGATGTCGAAAGATAAAATAAAGATCGATAAATTCAATGGTCATTGTTTACTGCTGAAAACAGAGATGAACTAGGATTGAACGTCTTACCTGAATTTGGGGCATATGCTATTTGGACATATTCATCCACCTCTCACATCTACGAAAATACCAAGTTGATTTATGGCACCGTATATTGGAGTTTTGGATAGATGCGACCGATGTAACTGACTTTATCATATTCCCACTCGTTTTTGTGGGGTTTTTGATTGTGAAGATTGTCACGCCCCGCTTCCCAGTGTACGGAGAAATAGACGTGATGGGCCGCGGCGTATTTACTCAGAATTAAACACGTTAAGCGTAAATAAGCAATATAAATGAATACACAAGAATAACAAGAGATGTAATAATAACAGCAACTTTTATTAGCTTCTTTCTTTACATACAACTGAAAAGAAAAGTACAATGATAGAAAGCGATGCCTAAACAGTGGCATATGAACTGAAAAGAAAATAATTACAAGTAAAAGCCTAGAAGTCTGGCTCATCTGTGAACTGCTCCAAATCGTCCTGACTGGGCTCGGTCTCTTGAGAGTCGGGTCCTCCTGACGAACATTCTAAGAAAGAAGATATATGAATGTCGTCAGCGAACTAGCGCTCGGTAAGTCCCAAAAGATAGAATGGAATAGACAAGTAAAGAGAATAGAACAGGTAAATTATCTGTTTGTTATGCTAACGTAGTTTTTTGTAGCTTGGTACAGAATGTATCGGTGTATACGAAAGAAGTCCAACTTGCTCCGTGGATTATGGTAATCGGAAGTATAAGGCCCTGTCAAAACCTACGGGACAACGGCACGGATGTTCATGTAGGTGTCTTTTAGTGACCATCTCGTTCCACTTCTAATATATTCCGTACCAGTCTACCTCGTTAAACTCCGTAATGTATATTTTATTGATTGGTAATTATCAGACTTGCCGAGACCATGGTATAAGTTGTTCATGTAAACGGTTTCAGGATGTATCAAGTAGTCATGTAATGAAGTCGAGTGATAGCCATGGTTCGGTCAAGTCAAGTCATGTTTGCATGTTTGGTATTGTTCTGGTAATTAAGTTCATCTTTGGTATATTGGATTCATGTTGAATTGGATTCATATTTGGATTGGATTCAGATTGATTTGGACTCAGACTTGAGTCAGACACTTAGAACAGAATTTGGATCCTGAATTAGGTTTAAGAGTTATCGGTAACTGTTGCACATGGACGGCAGGATTTGTGTTTTTTTCCAAGACAATTACCATTGATAACACCGTTTTAGTTTTCTACCTTAAATAGGCAAGCACCCACTTTCTCTGGCTCCCTGAGGCTCAAGAGAATTGGTCTCGCTTAAACCTATATTTACTAGGGTCCTTAATGTAATTTTATATATCTCGAGGGGGTTTTATGAAAAATATTTTATATACTTTCAAAATAAATCTCGAGTAATTATTTATGTTCTTTAGGGTTTCCATGGATGTGAATTTTAAAGAGTGAGGTATATTAGTGAATAGTTACTTAGCTTGAATAGTTCATTGTATTTTAGTGTAACTTGTCTTGTATTGATACTTGATGGTATTTTAATGAAACTTGTCATTCTTTTATTTTCTAGAAAACATGAAATTTCATTATATATTAAAAATATACGGTTTGATAATATTTATATAATTATTAAAAATTGATTTTATTTATTAAGTAGAAAATCTCGTTTTTCTTAAAAATCGTATTAAAATTCTTTCGAGATCATATGCTCCGTGAGGAAGTCTGCATCTCGCTCTACTAGCCCGGAGATGTGCGATAATCCACACCATTCAATAGTGGGTTTCCCGAAATGGGTTGTAGAGGCATAATCGCAAAGAATTTAATAACACTATTTAAATAAAACCGAGTTTTTATAGTTAAGGTATTTTGATGAAAAGTCGTATTTTGCCACAAAAGTTATGTCTCAAGAGAATTGTGTTATGTCAATATGTGTGTATGTGAGAGGTAGGTCATTACCTTGTGAAGTTTTCTAAAGGTATGCTAAGAAAAATGTTTAAAAGATAATATATATAAATTTCTTGGTATTTAAAAGTAAAAACTTAATTAATGTTAATTAACATGGAGTTTTAGAGTGAAAGTTGTTTCTAAACCTTTATAACAGTATTACAAATATTGTGTAAAAGTTTATTGAATAATATCTAAATGAAAAGTGAGATTATAGAGTTTAGAAGATTTACATCGGTAATAACTCCACTTACCGATACTTTATTTTGAAAAGAGAATTTAGCGAAGAGAGGGAGGAAATAGAATGAACTTACAAGTTAGGAGGAGAGAGGAGAGGTAGAGAAAGATGTCGTATCCTTCGTGACGTCCTAGGGTTGCCGGAATCTCCTCTAATCCTCACCAGAATTTGACCTTGGGCTAACTCCACTTGTACTCTTCTTGGAGAATGCCTAAGGGACCTGTCTTTCCGGCGAGTCGTTGGGTACTTGTTGTTCAGAAGCCTAAGCCTGAGGAAGCAAGACCTAGGAGTTGTTGTCGGACTTGAGGTTATTCCTATTTTCTAGCCCAATCTTCGTTTCTCTTTTCCGTTATCGGACAGGGGAAAGCAAGCATCCAAAGCAGCAGAAGGAGAAGAGCAAGAAGGCAAAGAAGGTGATTCCGCAATTCCGTTCATTCTTTCGGGACCGGACCCTAAAGCATTTCCCGTTCTCCACTTGGCTTCTTTCAATCAAAAAGCATTTCTCACGGTTTTTATTTTCCGCAAATTTATAATTTTGACTAGTGATTTCAGAATGAAGAGGGGCTAGGGTATGGGGTTGTATTTATAGGGTGAAATTAGGATTTTGGAATTGAAAGTTTGAATTAAAAAGCATTAAAAATAAGATTAAAGACGAATTTTAATTCTCTGCTAAATTGCAGAGAAAACAAACAGAACAGGGGGTAGTGGGGTAGGCTAAAGGGTTTTGTGGGCAAAGCACGGGGACTTTTACCTACAGTCTACTTATCGCCGCCGGCCTAAACTTGAATCTCGTCGGTCCAATGTAGGTAGAGGGCCGTTGGATTTGTGCCACGTATCCTCTTCAGTACGTAAAACATTTTGCACATGTTAGATTTCTCTGACTTTTCATTTTTACATGTATTGCACGTGTAAACTTTTGGGCTTTCAAAAAGTTTAAAAGAAAAATCAGTAAAAATAATATGTGGCTGATGGGATTCGAACACAGGGGCTATGTCACAGTAATGCAAGGCTTTACCAATGAGCTATAAGTGCTTTCTTGCTGTTCTTAAACAAATTAAATTTATAACTTGTACTCAGGCTTGCAAACTCCATTCTATACATTAACTTGAAAATTTTTCGTATAGTAAAATCAGAGTCGTTACATTCTACCCTCCTTACAAAAATTTCTTCCTCGAAATTTACATTTACATAAGGACTAATTTACAAATAAGAAAGGGTATCTTGCACGCATGTTATCTTCTCGCTCCCAAGTTGATTCTCCTGGCGAATCTTTTCTCCACATCACTCGAACCAAGTTTACTTTCTTGTTCCTCAGTGACTTTACCTTTCGGTCTAGGATTTCAACGGGTTGTTACTCGCAAGATAGATCTGTCTGTACAGTAAGCTCGGAGTGATCAAAGATGTGGCTAGGGTCGCTCACATATCTTCGAAACTGGGATAAGTGGAACACATTGTGCACTCCTTCCAATGAGGGTGGTAGTGCTAAACGATATGCCACTTCTCTGACTCGTTCAAGAATGTCGAACGGTCCAATATATCTCGGACTGAGCTTACCCTTCTTCCCAAAGCGAATTACTCTACAGTTTGGAGAGATCTTCAAGAACACATAATCTCCCGGTTGGAAATCCAGGTGACGTCATTTTGCATTAGCTCAGTGCTTCTGTCTGCCTTGGGCTATGCGCATTCTTTCCCTGATCGTGCAAACTATGTCTACAGTTTCCACGATCATCTCTGGTCCAAGGAGTTCCCGATCTCCGATGTCGTCCCAACTTAGTGGTGATCGAAACATCCTTCCATAGAGCACTGCAAATGGTGTCATTCCAATACCCGCTTGGTAGCTGTTGTTGAATGAAAACTCCACAAGATGTAGGTGATCTTCCCACGATCCTCCGAAGTCTAGCATACAAGCTCTTAGCATGTCTTCTAGAATCTGAATTGTTCGCTTAGACTGTCCGTCTGTTTGTGGATGGTAAGTTGTGCTGAAGTTCAGACTCGTTCCCAGGCTAACTTGCAGACTCTGCCAAAATTGCAATCGGGATCTGGTGTCACGATCGGAGACGATGCAAACTGATACTCCATGTAATCTCACGATCTCCTGCATGAGTTCATGGGTATCAAAAATAGTACATCTTGAGGTTAAATGTTACATTAGATTTATGCTTACCTCCATGTACTTCTTTACTAGTATCTCGGTAGATTGGCCAACTCGAAATGGGATGATGTGAGCCGACTTGGTGAGTCGATCCACAATAACCCATACCGCATCGTTACCTTTCGTGCTGTGAGGAAGTGCAGTTACGAAGTCCATGGTGATGTGTTTCCATTTCCATTCTGGGATAGTTAACGGTTGAAGTAACCCAGCAGTCTTGTGATGTTCAGCCTTTACTTGCCGACACACCAAACATTTGGCTACACTTCTGGCTACTTCACGCTTCATTCCATGCCACCAGTAATGTTGCCGTAGATCTTTGTACATCTTTGTAGCACCAGGGTGTACTGAGTACGGAGAGCTGTGAGCTTCTTTCATCAACTTTTCTCGAACAGAACCTTGTGGTACACATAACCTGCTTCCATATCTCAAAGATCCGTCTTCGTGGATGATGAAGCCTGTTCGAAGTCCACTTTCTACTTGTTCTCGGAATTTTTGCAGCTTGGCATCACTTACTTGAGCTGCCTTGATCTGATTGACAATAGCACACTGAACTTGTAAGTTCATCAAATACGAAGCGTTACCTGGCATAACCAATTCTATATCCATCCCGTGCAATTCTTGTTGAAGCTTCCACTGAGTGGTGTTCATTGATAGTGGCTGGCGACTAAGTGCATCAGGAACTACATTCACCTTTCCTGGATGATATTATAGGTTGATGTTGAAGTCCGCCAAAAGTTCTAGCCATATTCTCTGCCGCATATTCAACTCCTTCTGGGTAAACACATACTTCAGACTCTTGTGGTCCGTGTATATATCCACTCGTTCTCCAAGCAGATAGTGGCGCCAAATCTTAAGTGCAAAGATAACGGCTGCCAACTCCAAGTCATGTGTTGGATAGATACGCTCATGAACCTTCAGCTGTCTTGATGCAAAAGCTGTTGGGTTTCGCCGGCGTCCTGGCCATCTACCGTGGATGATGCGGAACAAAAAATGGCGTTTTAAATTTTTGGCGCAAACAAAACCCGTCCAAGATCTAAACCATAAACCTATACTAGCAACTAAAGAAGCTAAACTAAAGGGTTAGAGTGATTATACCAAAAGAACCAAGTCCTTCGTTCTTCTATCACCTTCCTAAGCTCCTTGAGGTGTGCTCGAACGAACTTGGCAGCCGGTCTTCCTCTGTCGAAGATGATCCACCCGAGGAATATAGTCATGGCTCTAGCTCCACATCAAAGGATGCATGTGAAGCAACTATGGTTTCTAGGTTGCTAATCTAGAAAGCCTAGGATGTAGTGAGTGAACTAAGTGTTTATCACCCACTGAGAAACTACTGATCCAAATCAGTAATTCTCGTCCACCTCGGCCGAGGATTTTTGGTGATGGCCACCCGTGCACAACGCGACATCAACCCTCAATACCGGGAGAGACGAATCCCTGAAGATTCGCTCACTGCCTCCATGTGGCTCGGGACTGTACCCAACTAAAACCTGTTTCCACGACTCCTTTGAGCCGTGGTAGGGTAGTAATCAAATCACAGTGGGAACTCACACAAGACAAATGACGATCTCAGATTGACAGACTAACCTGTACTCATGTCATCTGGGAACTGCTATCTGACAATATGTATAATACCAACTAGCATGTTCCCGGCGAGTCCATCCAGTGTACTCATAACACAATGAGTACCTGTATACTATCTTAGGTGACTAACTGACACCAATGGCTTGTGAGACCGGCCACCCTCGTCGGGGTCTCGATAAGTATACACTAGTCTACTCCGGAGTATCGATGCCAAGTCCCGATACTCCCAAGACTAGGGAAATTTAAGGATGTGCTTAAAGACCACCCAGCTCCCACTTATATGATCATCATCATAATGTTGGTAGTCAAGCAAGAACCTATGGGCTCTATTAACATGTAATAGTGATCTGTAATGCCACCTAATGCAAGTACATGATGATAAAGACAAATCAGATAGCATACTATCATCTCGAGTAAGACCGTTCTACCCGTATTGGTCATCCCTCAATCATCACAATCGCGTGCCTGCGATTCAATAATTGACTTGAGGGCACTATAGCCAAAAATCTCCCACTTGCACTTAAGGCTAATTATTGCGGTGCCGCATACTCACAGCCCGTGTAATACCGAACACCCAACTTCTCTACTAATCAGTCTCGCAAACCCGTTTGCGAAACTATTGCATTCGAGAAATAGCCTCAGTGAGTGGATCCGCTCCAATGTTTCTTTCTTTATCTCTCTATATCTCAACTTCACGGAGAAAAACTATCTCCCGAACTGAGTGATACTTGTCTTAGAATTTGTCTGGATATCTGATGGGACCCAGTTCACAAATGAACTCCAAATCCAACAAACTTCTTAGACTGTATTTTCCACTGAATTTAATCAGTAACCTGCGCCACGTCCTTCTCAGTATCTGCTTGGACCATATGTCCAACATACTGTCCCTCAAAAGAGGGAAAACTATAACTCTGATAGTCACTCTGTCATCTAGGTCACCTTGGAAGCCTCAAATGATAACCGCCTCTCGGAAGAGGCTGTCGTTACCATATACCAAGAACATCCACTTATGTTCATAACATTTCTCCATGATTGGATTATTATATATGCTTAATGCATCCAGTGCAAAAGCAATATCTGGTGTGGTACTTGACATTTCATGATTAACTCAATTGCCTGAGCAGGTGATATGCCAATCATGCAGATCTCTCTCCTCATCAGTCTGAAAGACATCTCTTCAGAGAGGGTGACTCCATCACCTGCGGGTACACCACCATGCCAGGAGTTATCCATTCTAAACACTTTTAGAATAGTGTCAAATACCCAAATTGGGACACTTCCCAAATATAGATCTAAAAACACAGTCTAGTAACCAGAATCCCTGATATTTAATCCAGATCATGTGTGGAGAAACACCTTGTGACAACACAGTGTAACCGATCGTAGTATAGGAATATCACTTCCTATTAAGTGCATGTCATCCAAATACCAAGACATCACTCCCTACTACCTTCTTACCAGATCCATCTGTTATTCTGATAAAGTCAAACTCTATGACTGTCACATCAAAAATAGACGATCTATCTCCGCTATACCTGCTTTAGTCTATAAATAGACATTAACTACATTCCCATTATGCTTCCGCTGCTCCCACTGACTACAACAACTCTCTGGCAGAGTCTTATACACGTGCACTTCTAAAGCTTGTCTAGAAAGACATTATACTCATCCTCCTGCCAGATCTCATAGTCTAGAACAACAGTAATGTCAAGTTTGGGTCATCAAAAACCTCACCGTCACCGTCTTTGAGGAGAACGAAGTACCTCTCGGGTGCCTGAGGTTACCCACCAAATCTGTAGAGTGGGTAATGGATTGTCAAATCCTATTGAATCTTTAGGTTCTACTAAATTTTCAGTAATCGTTTGTGGTTCTGGAATCACTTCCTGTTCTACCATACTCCCACTAATGTTTTCTGAAAAAGAATCCATTTTACTAAAACTGGTGGCGAGTCAAGAACAATATAATTGATCTTCCAGATGGTATAAAGTTAACCCTCGTCAAAGCTCGGGATAACCCACAAACTGCCATTACTGAAACGTGCCTTGAGTTTGTCTTGATTCTGGTTTTAAGCATCAGCCGGAAAACTCCATATACCTTAACATCGTTAAGATATGAATCCATTCTATATATCCAATATAGAAACAAATGCACTAATTTAATTGGAACCAGATTCAAAATCATGCAGCTGTTTCCAGTGCATATCAACTCAATGGAAGGAGGCCAAGCAGCATTACTCATCAAGAAATGCACCCACGCATGAGTAACCTGAAAGAGAAGCAATTTCTCAAAACTATTACTTACAACGGAATACCTAGCACAAGGATCTACATCTTCGATCACCTTGAAGAATCCTGATACTTGCAACATATGGTTCTCTACTTTATTCTTATACCTATAACTTCTCAATATCTGGACCCTATATTTCAACAAAATACTTGTCTAAAAATAGAGAAGTCATGAGTAAACAGAATATAGTACGAGTACCAATCCCTTTGTCTTAACGGACACCGAACAACATACAATACTCTGTATAAGTCCACCGAGTTTAATAACTCGAACCCTGTGCGTCGTAGGTTGAAAACTGTGTTATGGTTAAGAAGAATTACACTGCTGTTGAATGCTCCTTACCTAACCATCAACCGATATAGGTAAATGCCATAGACATAATTTCAAAAAGTAATATCTCACTTTATAAAATAAACGTACAGATATATCAGTTTGAAATTTGTGCATAACGATGGATATTCAAAACCAAATATTTGCTATCAGGAAAAACCCAGGTGATTTCTTCAAATATCACCAATTACAAAGAATTCCGATATATAGAGGATCTAATCACCCAATTCCCAATATTTTAGTCCCACTCAGCATCTGTAATGCCATACAGATGTGAGAATCAAATCTGGTAAATATATACTCTAGAGTTAGAATCTAATTGGGAAAATAGTTTTCAATTAACACCGCACAGTAAAACCGAACCATGAAAATGTTTCGAAGGGGTAGCTGGGTATTTCTAGTAATGCCTCTTCCACTATCCAGATTTATGACAGTAACCGTATACCTTCTTCCCCATACTGCAATCTCTTTATATATCTTTACTTATTACCATATGTACACCACACTTAGGCTAATTGGTTTTCTTCCTTCCCTACCTTTCGGCACCTACCTATGGTTTGGAAGAAGACTATCCAATAGGCGCAATAGATGTACTCTCCTAATACCATGAGCCCTAGCAACCTGAGAGAAGGTAAAGAGAAAAGACAACCGAATAATCCTTATTCTATTTCTACTGAACCGGAAACCATCATCGAACTGGAACAAGTTCCTTCGAGTTCGTATGTAACTATACGATGGAATATCCAAGCAATATGGATCTTCGTAGTGATACAGAGTGTTCTAGAGAAATGCAAAGGTGATATAGGAGTGGCAGGGGTATACGCGGTTTCGTCGTGAATGATAGCAGTCGCAATTTCCTTTGCCCTTACTATAATCCCTTTATATGTCTTTACTTATTACCTTCTGTACACCACACTTAGGCTAATTGGTTTTCTTCCTTCCCTACCCTTCGGCACCAGCCTAAGGTTTGGAAGAAGACTATCCAATAAGCGTAATAGGTGTACTCTCCTAACACTAGGAGCTCTCGCAACCTGAGAGAAGGCAAAGTGAAAAGACAACCGAATAACCCTATTCAATTTCTCCACTGAAACAAGTTTCTTAGAGTTCGTATGTAACTGTACGATGGAATATCCAAGAAATATGGATTTTTGTAGTGATACGGAATATTCCGGAGAAATGCAAAGGAAAAGTAGGAGCGGTAATGAGTTATGCGACTATGACAATCCAAAAGCTAAAGTGTTTTAAGAAGGTTCGGTTAACTTGGTTCAAGAGTTTTAGTTCAGGGTCGGGTCATGGTAGCTGCCAAAGAGAAAAGAAATACTCATCGTGCATTCTAACCTAGATTAGATTGGTTGATCACTTTATCTAATCAGAATGTATCCCACTGTTTCCTCGAATTCTCCTCCAAACCCAAAAGGAGAATTAGTCGGGATCATCAAAAATCACCCGAGGAGTAGCACCTACTCATCAGTGGGAATCGGGATCCAACTATCATCGCATGATAACTTGATGGAAGCCACTCAAGTCACCACACTCCAGAAGGTATGCGCATGTCTGGCAAGTTTCCTGTATGTTTGAAACTCCCGATGTGGTTTTTACCCCTAACGGATTATGACCTTGACTAGGTCAACATATCATATACCGCTAGTCAAGTTCAACCCGTCATTATCCTGGATTAATTTAGACCCACCTGTATATACCCTTGACTAGGTCAAAATGGTTATACGGTTGTCCTAAATAATCGTAACACCTGCAACAAATAAGCATCACTTAGCTACCGAACACTACGCCTTGACTAGGTCAAAACATGCAGCACGAATACTAAGTAATACTCGTAAGAAATGATAGAGAGCTACGGCTGGGTTTTTGGCGAAAAACCCCTTAACGTAAGGAACTTGATATCGTTAAAGGAACTCAAGTAGTTTTTACAAATATATAATGGCGAAAACTTTTGCTAAAGAGGTCACTCCCTGTGAAAGAATCTCGGCTCTTTCCTCATCGAATGAGGTGCAGGATATTCCAAATTGAATACCACGATATAAAGCAAAAGAATCGACTATAATGAAGTTATTACCTTGACGCAAACTTTTGCCTAAGAGGTCACTCCTGGTGAAGAGATCCCGGCTCTTGCCTCGTCGAATGAGGTGCTGGATATTCATAACCGAATACCACTGTGCAAAGCAAAAGAAAGTGTCCTGAAATAACAGTTTTTGAAATATTGGTTCCAACAATATCATATAGGTTTGTTTTCCTTACATTAATCAAAATTAATGCAGTCCCATCAATTAAAACATATCACACCACAGAAAAGGAACGAAAATAAAATGTACGTATATGCCATCCGCATTCGCCACTGGACCCCATCATGCACCGTTAGGTTACTTAACTAACGGCAGAGCGGGGGCTGGACTAGCACAGATGCAAAACATATACAATATCTACTAGTATATATAAATATATATAACATTCGTCCAAGGCATGATATAAGAAACATCACAGAATCTCAGCAAGCAACACAGAATGGTGGATAATCTTGGAGCCTCGGGTTTCATTTGAGCCGCAAATGAGACCCAACGTTCCCGGTCATGTGGATAACCCGTGCAATGAAAACCCGGACCCTACGAGCGCGGCAAGTTACCCGCCAATCCCAGAAGTGAGGCAACCCCAATCAACAAAGTGAATGGGCCACCCAGCACTTCACGGGATCCGGTAACTTGAGCGCCCCTTTGTGGGTTAACCTATACCCCCTACGAGTGCGGCGAATAGCCTGCTAATTCTAGAGTAAGGCCCCCTCCGTCTCAACGCCATGAGATGTGGGCCCGTTTCCCTCTAGAACCCGGCTATTCGTGCAATCCACTGCGGGGTAATCCTAGTACAGAAAAGAAAAGTATATATACAATAGTGACATCGACCTCAACCCGGTCGTGCCCCAATAAAAGAATATACAAACTGGCAGAGACGACAGTCTACATGTCGGACGCTCGCTCGACAATACAGAATATAAAAATGAATCTGAACTGTACTACTACCATTGCAATACAGTCTATCCACCACGAAAATCCAACCACAATATTAGCACAACACAGAACATCAACGTGAATATTATGTTCGCAAACCCGTCTAGTTGAACATATAGCAACTAATCGGGTTGTACCGCTCAATAATATTCACGGTTGCAGATATCATCATATGCATTGATAAATACACATTTAAAATTTCGATTGATTAAACATTTCCACATTGGCCCCAAATGCAAACCAGCACTCAAACAAATCTGGGCCAAAAAACAAAAAATCCCAAAAATCATATTTCCACGAAATAGAGCCCCAGAAAAAAATTGGGGAACTGTAGCAAAAAAGCGCCGCGGTTCCTCAGCAAAACGTGCCATTTTGCTTGGGTTCCGCGGCAGAATTTTGGATTTACGTGCCTAAATTTTTTTCTTAGCTCTAGTTTTGCCTGCACATATTTTTAAGATACTCAAAAAAAAATTTGAACAACTTTGAAATTCGACAGCAAGCACTCTAATATGGAAATATGATTCGGAAAAATTTGTCGATTGAGATTTTAATTTTGTGCAAACTAGCTAATATTGGTTTATGGATGGCTCTGATACCATGTTGGGTTTCGCCGGCGCCCTGGTCATCCACCGTGGCAGATACGAAACAAAAACCGGCGTTTAAAAATTTTGGCGCAAACAAAACCCGCCCAAAATCTAAACCATAAACCTATACTAGCAACTAAAGAAGCTAAACTAAAGGGTTGGAGTAATTATACCAAAAGAACCAAGTCCTTCGGTCTTCCATCACCTTCCTAAGTTCCTTGAGGTGTGCTCGAACGAACTTGGTCGCCGGTCTTCCTCCGTCGAAGATGATCCACCCGAGAGATATAGCCATGGCTCTAGCTCCACATCAAAAGATGCAAGTGAAGCAATTAGGGTTTCTAGGTTGCTAATCTAGAAAGCCTAGGATGTAGTGAGTGAAATAAGTGTTTATCTATCTCATCTCACCTGATTCTCAACACATGAGAGGGTTGAGAGGAGGTGGAAGATGAAGGTGGAGAGAACTCAAGAAAGCAAAAGGAGAGTGAAGCTAATGGTGAGGAAAAGAAAGCTCATGAAAAAAGAACCATCTCTTTTTTCCAACAAGTGAGTAAAAAATTCAAGTGCAGAAAAATCTCACATGAAGAATGGTTTTAAAAAAGATATTTTCCATTTTAAAAATGTGCCCATACTTAAATAGTATGCACAAATGAATTAACAATTAATTTATGTACACTATGCAAGCATGATCCTCACCATACTCCTATCATGTCTTTGCCACCTCATAATCCATTTAATATAAATGGTCAAACCAATATGAGGTGTCCACCTTCTAGAATGTTTTCCGGAAAAATACGGATTGCATCTGTTGGGGTCAAAAATTGCATCCCGGTTGACCAAGTCAAAGTCAAAGTCAACCCCAAGCCAGGTGGGCCCATGCCCAAGTCAAAGCCCCGCGGCTGGCCACCCCATGCCAAAATAAAAATCATGTAACAAATAATTTTGATGTAATTTTTGTGCATGAATGTAAGCAAAATGGGCATAAAACCAATTTTTTTTCTAAAGCCCATGGCTTATGTGCAAAAGAAATGAGCACATGAGGCATTAGATGGGAAAAATGCCATTTTGTAAAGCCCACGGAGATATATGTAAATGTGTAAGCCTATATAAGGCAACATGATGATGAATAAAGGATACACTTTTTCATTCTCTAAAAACTCTAGGGTTTTCGTTCCTCCTTCTCCTTCCTCAAGGTTCTAAACCTTCTTCTTTTTTTTTGAATTAAATCAAAAGTTTTACTCTTCCTTTTCCAAAACTAAATAGTTTTTCACCACAAAACCCACAAAGGGGAGCTTGGATCTTCCATCAGATCTTAAAAAGGAGAGATTTTTAAAATCTCTCCCCTCTTGTTCTCCAAGAGCCGGCCAACAGAAAAGGAGGAAGGAAACCCATCTCCAAAGATACCATTTGGGAAGGATCCAAAGCTTAAGAGAGAAGAACCTATGAAGATTTTTAGGGAGTCCAACTCCAAGACCCATATCCTCAAAGGAGTTTAACTCCTAATCCAGAAGTTTTGGAGTTTAACTCCACTCAAAATACTCTTTTGGAGTTTAACTCCTATTTCCGGGGGTAAAAACCCTTTCCTTTCGCTAGCGCCCAGCGCCCAAGCTCCCACGTCCCGGGCACGTGAGGCCCTCGTGCCCAAAGTGGAAGCGTCCAAACGCCCACGTGCCAGGCACGTAGGGCGCTCGCGCCCAAAGAAACAGAATATCCCCGATGAGAATTAAATTCTCAACTTGTAGGGAGATTTTCTTTTGCAAATCTCAAACCAGAGGAAGAACTAAGTTCTTGTATGAAGGGTTAAACCCTTATATCCATTATACCAGGCGAGAGGGATGCTTTTTATCTCTCCTTTTCAATTTACCTAGAGTGTTTTGAAAGAGGAAGGTCTTCTTTCTTTGAGAATTAAATTATCTGTTCTCTCAAGAACTCACTGTATTTTTGGCAGGAGATTATAGAGGTTTTTTTCTAGATGAAACTTGAGGTCTCAGGACTTTTATATAGTAGAGGTAAGTTTGTTAATTAATTTTAAAAAAATCTCTCATTGAGAGATTCCAATTGATTTAATTGGGCTCAAAATTGATTTGGGGAATTTTATCCATGTAGGATGTTTTTCGTCACCACATTGAGATGGGAATACGCGTCGCTTGTCAGGCGTACTACAGATTCCCCTGTCTAGGGTAGGCAGGGGTTTATTGATTGTGGGAATCTGAATCTCCGACAGCCGCGGACTAAGCTACCGTTAATTATCCCTCGTCTTTGGAGTGAAGGAACCTCCGATTGACGAGTTAAACGTGTTGTGTTTTGAGGGGTGTTGGATTTTGAGGGTTCTTGAGTCTTGCGGGGTGCGGAGCAGCGCCCCGTTAGAAATTTTTTCTATTGGGGGATGTGCTTTGAGTGTGGAGTGCATAAAAAAAGGGGAGTGAATGGCGTCCTAAGGACGCGTGGACGCCAGTGCCTCTCGCGCTCGGCACGTGTGCCCTGGGCACCTGCAGGAAAATGGGAGCTTAGCCCCGGGATTAGGAGTTAAACTCTGAGAGAATTTTGGTGTTAAACTCCTAAAAAATGGTCTTTTGTGGAGTTAAACTCCTAAAAGATCTGGATCTTGAGCTTAAACTCCTTTGAGAATTTAGATCTTGGAGTTGAACTTCTCAAAAATTGGTTTGGAGTTAAACTCTTAAAGCAGGGATTCTTGTTCAGAGTTAAACTCCCAAGAGATTTTCGGAGATGATGAAATGGGACCCCTTTCTTCTCCCTTGAGCCATGGATCTTCTCTTGAGCCTTAGATCTTCCCAAAGTGGAATCCTCTCTGTTGGCTGGATCTTGGAGAAAAGGGGGAGATTTAAAAATCTCCCCTTTTAGAGATTTGATGGAAGATCTGAGTTCCCCTTCAAGGGTTTTATGGTGAAAAGCTATTTCTTTTTGGAAAAGGAAGAGTTAAACTCTTGATTTAATTCGAAAAAAAGGAAGAAGGTTTAGAACCTTGAGGAAGGAGAAGGAGGCACAGAAACCCTAGATTTTTTAGGGCAAGCAATGAATTTTATGTCTTCATTTCATCATCATGTTGCCTTATATAGGCTTATAAATTTACACATATCCCCTTAGGCTTTACAAAATGGTATTTTGCCCATCGCATGCCTCATGTACTTATTTCTTTTTGCACATGAGCCATGGGCTTTACAAAATTTGGCTTTTCCCTATTTATTTTACATTCATGCATGAGAATTCTAATCAAATTTATTTATTACATAATTTTCTTCTTGGCATGGGGAGGCCAGCCGCTTCATGTTCGGGCTTGACTTGGGCATGGGCCCACTTGGCCTGGGCTTGGGCCCGTTTGGCTTGGGGTTGACTTTGATTTTGATTTGGTCAACCGAGTGTAAATTTTGTCCCCAAAAACCCGCCGTTGGATTTTTGATCAAGTATTTCTATCTTACAGAATATGTTTTCTTGTTTGAACAAGATTGAGGAATATTCTCCCATATATAGAATAAAATTCTATTGAACGGTGATATTTTTATCACCATTGGAATTTTAATCCAAGGGTGCTCGGTTTAACAGAGTACAATCTTTCTTTTTTAGAAAAATATGGGAAATATCTTCCATCTCCTTGGATCTTTGATCCACAAACTTTCTGTTTAAAGGAAAATATCATTCCCAATAGAATTTAATTCTATACTTAATCACTATTGGATTTTTGATCCAACGGTTCCTTGCTTGAGTAGAATTTAATTCTACGTAAGGAGGTGCCTTCACGTGTTTAGGCTTATTTAGCTTTTCTGATTTGACGCCCATATGCCTTGCATATGGGCGCTCACGTGTTTAACACGTGAGGCCAATTTGGCCTATAGTTGTTTGACTGCAGCGCCTATATGCAAAGTATATAGGGGATCACATGTTCAACACGTGAGGCTTATTTAGCCTATTAGGTGTTTGATTGCAACGCCTATATGCCTTGCATATAAGGCGCTCACGTGTTTAACACGTGAGGCTTATTTAGCCTATTAGTTGTTTGATTGCAGCACCTATATGGTCTGCATATAGGCGCTCACGTGTTTAACACGTGAGACTTATTTAGCCTATTAGTTGTTGATTGCAGCGCCTATTAGTTGTTTGATTGCAGCGTCTATATGCTTTGCATATAAGCGCTCACGTGTTTAACACGTGATGTTTGAGTTGTAGGGAATTTTCTCCCCTTTTTCTTTTCTTTTTTTTTATTTTTATGAGGGAACGGGCGGCACAAGATCGACAGAAAAGTTGGACTGATACTAGACGAAGACCTTTGGAGTTTGCAATTGGTGATCTTGTATTCTTGAAGATATCACCGACCAGAGAAGTGATTCGATTTGGTAGTCGAGAGACAAGCTTAGTCTTCGATTCATGGGGCCCTTCGGTATTACCGAGCGTGTTAGAGAGATAGCTTATCGATTGGCTTTACCACCATCCTTGGCGGGTGTTCATGACATGTTTCATGTACCACAACTTTACAAGTATGTTCAAGATGAGATGCACGTCCTAAATCACTCGAACTGACAGTAAGGAAGATTTAACGTATGAAGAGTGACCAATGGCGATTGTGTATCGACGAGAAAAAGTTCTCAAGAATAAAGTTATCTCTCTAATACTCGTTTCATGGGGGAATCGTTCGCACGAAGAATCTAAGACGAGATTCGACAGAAGTTTCCACATCTCTTTTCTTAGATCCTTGTTTTCTTGTCTTTTCTTGTTCCGAGAATTTCGAGGACGAAATTCTTTTGTAGTAATGTAATACCCTAGTGCACTTATACTATATATTTTAGGGTATTTCAAATCTTGCGGTAAATTTCTTTATTATTGTTGCTTTTGGGTTGCGGATGGTGCAATTAGCAGTTATAGTTATTATCCGACCCGACCGCATGTTTAAAACTTACCATGGTTCAAAATTATATCAAATATTTGCTAGTACAGAATATCCGTGCAAATCTAGATATTATACATGTATAATATATTTTAGTATCCGCATATTTTTGATAATACAAAATAAAACCAAATAATATATTTTTAATATCTAGCCTTGCATGTCATCGTACCCATATCATATGGTTGGATCCATACATCATGTTCATGTTCTACTGGTTAAAACAGACTCGTTTTGGTTGCTACGTATATTTACGTAGATCCGTACTTAGGGGTATACATTTTTATTGACAGAATATCGCATTATGAGTTAAACTTTTACGTATATTATCCATATTTAAAAACTAGATTTTTAGAAGGGACCCGGGTAATATTCGGAGTAATCTGGTATTGAGCTGTAAAATTCTATAATATATATATATATATATATATATAATATATATATATATATATTATAATGAGAATAATGGAGGAAAGATGCCATAGGAGGGAATTTCCTCCTATGGCGTCGAAAAAATACACCCTCCCCTCATTTTTTCCGACGATCGGCACCCACCATCTTCATCGTTATCATCTAAGATGTGGGTACACCAAATTTCATGTGATTCTACAACTTTTTCACCGTTGATTTAGTGGGTTCAAAATTAACGGTTTACCGACAATAAGAACTTTTTACATTGCTAAATCAACGGTGAAAAAGTTGTAGAATCACATGAAATTTGGTGTACCCATATTTTAGATGATAACGATGAGGATGGTGGGTGCCGATTGTCGGAAAAAATGAGGGAGAGAGTATTTTTTCGACGCCATAGGAGGAAATTCCCTCCTATGGCCCTCTTTCCTCCATTTTTCTCTATTATAATATTTGTATATAACTAATAATATACTAACACTTATATATATATAATATTAATAAGAACCAATTTTAAATCCTCTTGTCTCTCTCTCTTAATAACCCCGTCCCACTTCCTCTCTCTTTCATTATATATAAATATTATATAATAATTTATTAATAACCCCACCTCTCTCCCCCCATCTCTTTCCTCACATCGCCCGCGAGAAAGAACCCAGAAACCCAAACCCTCACCTCGTGTCGATCGTCTTAGTCTCTTCGTCGTCACCGCCACCTCCATCTTCTCCTCATCATCATAGTCACAAATTCGCAGTTCGGGAATTATTCGGCGAGATCGAAAATTCGGATTCAGGGAACTTCGGGAAATGTTCGGCATGTATTCAGGAAATGTTCGGGAAGGATTTCGAGCAAGAAATTAATATATGAGGCGCTGGGTTTTAATATTCCTAAGGACGCATGGGCGCCAGTGCCTCTCGCGCTCGGCACGTGTGCCCTGGGCACCTACAGGAAAATGGGAGCTTAGCCCGGGATTAGGAGTTAAACTCTGAGAGAATTTTGGTGATAAACTCCTAAAAAATGGTCTTTTGTGGAGTTAAACTCCTAAAAGATCTGGATCTTGAGCTTAAACTCCTTTGAGAATTTAGATCTTGGAGTTGAACTTCTCAAAAATTGGTTTGGAGTTAAACTCTTAAAGCAGGGATTCTTGTTCAGAGTTAAACTCCCAAGAGATTTTCGGAGATGATGAAATGGGACCCCTTTCTTCTCCCTTGAGCCATGGATCTTCTCTTGAGCCTTAGATCTTCCCAAAGTGGAATTTTTCCTCCTCTCTGTTGGCTGGATCTTGGAGAAAAGGGGAGATTTAAAAATCTCCCCTTTTAGAGATTTGATGGAAGATCTGAGTTCCCCTTCAAGGGTTTTATGGTGAAAAGCTATTTCTTTTTGGAAAAGGAAGAGTTAAACTCTTGATTTAATTCGAAAAAAAGGAAGAAGGTTTAGAACCTTGAGGAAGGAGAAGGAGGCACAGAAACCCTAGATTTTTTAGGGCAATGAATTTTATGTCTTCATTTCATCATCATGTTGCCTTATATAGGCTTATAAATTTACACATATCCCTTAGGCTTTACAAAATGGTATTTTGCCCATCGCATGCCTCATGTACTTATTTCTTTTTGCACATGAGCCATGGGCTTTACAAAAATTTGGCTTTTCCCTATTTATTTTACATTCATGCATGAGAATTCAATCAAATTTATTTATTACATAATTTTCTTCTTGGCATGGGGAGGCCAGCCGCTTCATGTTCGGGCTTGACTTGGGCATGGGCCCACTTGGCCTGGGCTTGGGCCCGTTTGGCTTGGGGTTGACTTTGATTTTGATTTGGTCAACCGGAGTGTAAATTTTGTCCCAAAAACCCGCCGTTGGATTTTGATCCAAGTATTTCTATCTTACAGAATATGTTTTCTTGTTTGAACAAGATTGAGGGAATATTCTCCCATATATAGAATAAATTCTATTGAACGGTGATATTTTTATCACCATTGGAATTTTAATCCAAGGGTGCTCGGTTTAACAGAGTACAATCTTTCTTTTTTAAGAAAAATATGGGAAATATCTTCCATCTCCTTGGATCTTTGATCCACAAACTTTCTGTTAAAGGAAAATATCATTCCCAATAGAATTTAATTCTATACTTAATCACTATTGGATTTTTGATCCAACGGTTCCTTGCTTGAGTAGAATTTAATTCTACGTAAGGAGGTGCCTTCACGTGTTTAGGCTTATTTAGCTTTTCTGATTTGACGCCCATATGCCTTGCATATGGGCGCTCACGTGTTTAACACGTGAGGCCAATTTGGCCTATAGTTGTTTGACTGCAGCGCCTATATGCAAAGTATATAGGGGATCACATGTTCAACACGTGAGGGCTTATTTAGCCTATTAGGTGTTTGATTGCAACGCCTATATGCCTTGCATATAGGCGCTCACGTGTTTAACACGTGAGGCTTATTTAGCCTATTAGTTGTTTGATTGCAGCACCTATATGGTCTGCATATAGCCGCTCACGTGTTTAACACGTGAGACTTATTTAGCCTATTAGTTGTTTGATTGCAGCGCCTATTAGTTGTTTGATTGCAGCGTCTATATGCTTTGCATATAAGCGCTCACGTTGTTTAACACGTGATGTTTGAGTTGTAGGGAATTTTCTCCCCTTTTTCTTTTCTTTTTTTTATTTTTATGAGGGAACGGGCGGCACAAGATCGACAGAAAAGTTGGACTGATACTAGACGAAGACCTTTGGAGTTTGCAATTGGTGATCTTGTATTCTTGAAGATATCACCGACAGAGAAGTGATTCGATTTGGTAGTCGAGACAAGCTTAGTCTTCGATTCGTGGGGCCCTTCGGTATTACCGAGCGTGTTAGAGAGATAGCTTATCGATTGGCTTTACCACCATCCTTGCGGGTGTTCATGACATGTTTCATGTACCACAACTTTACAAGTATGTTCAAGATGAGACTCGGAACTGACAGTAAGGAAAGATTTAACGTATGAAGAGTGACCAATGGCGATTGTGTATCGACGAGAAAAAGTTCTCAAGAATAAAGTTATCTCTCTAATACTCGTTTCATGGGGGAATCGTTCGCACGAAGAATCTAAGACGAGATTCGACATAAGTTTCCACATCTCTTTTCTTAGATCCTTGTTTTCTTGTCTTTTCTTGTTCCGAGAATTTCGAGGACGAAATTCTTTTGTAGTAATGTAATACCCTAGTGCACTTATACTATATATTTTAGGGTATTTCAAATCTTGCGGTAAATTTCTTTATTATTGTTGCTTTTGGGTTGCGGATGGTGCAATTAGCAGTTATAGTTATTATCCGACCCGACCCGCATGTTTAAAACTTACCATGGTTCAAAATTATATCAAATATTTGCTAGTACAGAATATCCGTGCAAATCTAGATATTATACATGTATAATATATTTTAGTATCCGCATATTTTTAATAATACAAAATAAAAACCAAATAATATATTTTAATATCTAGCCTTGCATGTCATCGTACCCCATATCATATGGTTGGATCCATACATCATGTTCATGTTCTACTTGTTAAAACAGACTCGTTTTGGTTGCTACGTATATTTACGTAGATCCGTACTTAGGGGTATACATTTTTATTGACAGAATATCGCATTATGAGTTAAACTTTTACGTATATTATCCATATTTAAAAACTAGATTTTAGAAGGGACCCGGGTAATATTCGGAGTAATCTGGTATTAGCTGTAAAATTCTATAATATATATATATATATATATATATATATATATATATATATATTATGATGAGAATAATGGAGGAAAGATGCCATAGGAGGGAATTTCCTCCTATGGCGTCGAAAAAATACACCCTCCCTCATTTTTTCCGACGATCGGCACCCACCATCTTCATCGTTATCATCTAAGATGTGGGTACACCAAATTTCATGTGATTCTACAACTTTTTCACTGTTGATTTAGTGGGTTCAAAATTAACGGTTTACCGACAATAGAACTTTTTACATTGCTAAATCAACGGTGAAAAAGTTGTAGAATCACATGAAATTTGGTGTACCCATATTTTAGATGATAACGATGAGGATGGTGGGTGCCGATTGTCGGAAAAAATGAGGGAGAGAGTATTTTTTCGACGCCATAGGAGGAAATTCCCTCCTATGGCCTCTTTCCTCCATTTTTCTCTATTATAATATTTGTATATAACTAATAATATACTAACACTTATATATATATAATATTAATAAGAACCAATTTTAAATCCTCTTGTCTCTCTCTCTCTTAATAACCCCGTCCCCACTTCCTCTCTCTTTCATTATATATAAATATTATATAATAATTTATTAATAACCCCACCTCTCTCCCCCCATCTCTTTCCTCACATCGCCCGCGAGAAAGAACCCAGAAACCCAAACCCTCACCTCGTGTCGATCGTCTTAGTCTCTCGTCGTCACCGCCACCTCCATCTTCTCCTCATCATCATAGTCACAAATTCGCAGTTCGGGAATTATTCGGCGAGATCGAAAATTTGGATTCAGGGAACTTCGGGAAATGTTCGGCATGTATTCAGGAAATGTTCGGGAAGGATTTCGAGCAAGAAATTAATATATGAGGCGCTGGGTTTTAATATTGCGAATTATTCGATTTTTGTGAATTATTCGTTGTTTGTTTGAATTATTCGGGAATAATTCGCGAATTATTCGAAGCGTTCGCCATGGCGATTAAATCGGAGAATTAATCGGCCGATCAAAAATTCGCGAACGAATTATTCGCGAATTATGTGACTATGCTCATCACCTCCGAGACCTCATCCTCCTCTCCTCTTCTTTTTCCTGAGTACCACCTGTTCCCGCCAAAAAATTTGGCTCAGAGCTTGCCGTTCCCTTATAAAAATAAAGAGAAAGCTCCACTTATTAAATACATGCATCCACATGCAAAGCATGTAACTATCACCTCAGGTAGCGCCGCATGTGAAGTTCACATGGGCATCAATGTGCAAAGCACAGGAGCGCATGTTCCCCTAATATTTAAACATAATAAAATAGCTAAGCTCTGTTAAAATTTTGTTGAGGCAGCGCCTCACGTGCCCCTCACGAGGGCGTCAGTTCCAGTGCCAATCTTGTAAGATTAGTCCTATGGTGGCACCGCACGTGCTCCTCACGTGAACGCCAATGTGCAAAGCACAGGAGTGCTTATCATACTTAAGAATTAAATTCTTAAGTGGCGCCCACGTACACAACACGTGAGCGCCGGCGCTCAAATTAAAAGCAAGTATAATTAAATTCTATATGGGGATACTTCCCTAAAACTGGGATATTCTCTGTTAAACGAAGTCGTTTGATCAAAGATCCAATGGTGATAATAAATCATCAGATGATAAATTCTATTTGGGAAATATTTTCTTCTAATATGGAAAGATCATTCTCTAACAGAGAATCTTGGATTTAAAATCCAATGGTGATAAAATATCATCAATTAAACTATCTAATAGAATTAAATTCTATTTGGGAAATATTTCCCATGATTTTTCTAATATGGAAAGATCTTTCTCTAATAGAGAATCTTGGATTTAAAATCTAATCGTAATAAAATATCACCAATTAAACTATCTAATAGAATTAAATTCTATGTGATAGAATTAAATTCTATTTAGGAAATATTTTCCTTGATCTTTCTAATATTGAAAGATCTTTCTCTAACATAGAATTTTGGATTTAAATCCAATGGTAATAAAATATCACCAATTAAACTATCTGATAGAATTAAATTCTATTTAGGAAATATTTCCTTGATCTTCCTCAAACTAGAAAGATCTTCTCTGATCCAAAGATGATTATAAAATCACCCATCGATCATCTGATAGAATAAAATTCTATCTTAGAAAAATATTTTCCTAATCTTGTTAAGCTAACAAGATATCCATATGATAGAATTAAATTCTATGTTAGGAAAATATATTCCTAATCTTGTTAAGCTAACAAGATATTCATATGATAGAATAAAATTCTATCTTAGGAAAATATTTCCTAATCTTGTTAAACAAACAAGAAATCTTCTCTGTTAAACAGAGAGCCTTTGAATTAAAAATCCAACGGTGAATAAAATTCACCAAATGATCTAAAAGATCATTTTGAGTGATCATGAAATCAATCATGATCTCTCAATGAGAGATTTTCTCAACAAATTGATTTTTCTCTTCTCCTATAAATAGGAGCAAAGAGATTAATCAAAAGGAGGAGGAAAAAAGGATACCCCACATAAGCTTCTGTAAAAATACAGAAGGCTCTCAAAACAACAGAGAATTTAATTCTCTCAAAGAACAAGATTTTCCTCCTAAAAGCCCTAGGTAAAGAAAAAAGAAGAGATCAAAATATCTCATTTACCTGACATACCACATCTAAGGGTTTAACACTTCTCAAAGAACTTAGTTATTTCTCTAGATCTGAGATCCACAAGTTGAGAATTTAATTCTTATCGGGAAGAGGTTGTTCTTGAGAATCAAAGATTCAGGAAAGAATAAATTTTAAACGGAGTCCATGATGCTCCAGAAACTCGGTTCCTTCAAATCGAGAACTTAGTTCTTTAAAAAACTCAACCTAAAATTCTCAAGTATAGTGATTTTAGCGAGCGTTAATGGTCAAAGCGCCAGTGATAGAGGTTTAACCTCTCTGAAAATATCAACAGAGATTTAAATCTTTAAAAAGAATAAAAGGAAAAAAGACCAGCGCCTCACGTGCTTCCCACATGGGCGCCCCTTGTAACAGTGCCTAGCGCCTCACGTGAAAGACACGCGGACGCCAAAAAAATAAGGCCAGCACCACGCGTGCTCATCACATGAGCGCTGAACAAAAGTGCATAGCACTCCACAAACAGCCAAAATGGCTGAGTGCTCAGCGCTCATTGGGCGGCACCCATGACTGAATGCTTCACATGTCATATATGTGAGTGTCAGATGTCAAATAAGTGCTCAGCACTTTAGCATAAAATAAAGGGGCTGAACAAACAGAGCCCAAATAAGTGCCTAGCACTTTTGAATAAAGAAAAGACTAAGCAGGCCAAGCCCCCAGATTGGCTAGGTCTCTGAAGTTTTCCCTGCAGCTGAGCCAAATATTCTGTTGTTGGATCCGAGATAAAAATGATCCTTGAAATTCCGCTAAGTTGATCTTAGTCTCAAATTGGACTAACGTATCCTTAGTCAAAAACAAATTGAGCCCAAATGCTCATATATATTTAAGTTGATCTTAATCTCAGACTAGATTAATGGTCCTTAAATGAAACCAAGCCCAAATCTAAAATATACGGATTTGGACCAACCCGCACCCTACGGGCGACGACATAAATTAGTCTCTGTATACAATCCACGGGCAACCAAAACCAAAACAAACAAAAACATACACGACACGAAGTGAACTTCCGGAGCAGAAGAAAGTGGTTATCACAATGCGGTAACGTAATTAATTACATGGGGTTTGCGCCTGCAGGTAAGAGCGTCCCCACAATAAAAAACCCCTCACAAACGAGGGGGAATCTGATAAAGTCACACTACAACGGCCGCATCCGTCCAAACCTCTGTTATACGGTGCTATAAATCAACTTGGTATCTTCAGAAAGGTGGACGGATAAATCCAAATAGCATCCGCCCCTAGATTCAGGCAAGACGATATATCCCAGTTTGTCTCCATTTTCGGTGGTAAACAGATTCTGGCACGCCCGGTGGGACCTCTTCTCTTTCCACTCCACACTTCGTGTGTTATGTTTTTTCGCGATCAAATAATCGCGGTATAGATGTTTGTAGTTGCCCTTGGGTGATGGGATACTGAATCCGGCATTTCATCTCTATGCAGAATGACATTTGCTTCCACTTACCGCAACTCAGGCTTTGTCGCATCTGGTGGAGTCAAGTATGGGCCACTTGCAGCCTCAAATCTCTGCAATCCGTCTCTTCAAGAAATCAATGGTCTTCTCTTTGGGTTTATGCTCCCACCTCCCACCCTCGGTACCTCAACGCCGAAGGAGGAATCCCAGAAGAAGTCTGTCTTGCACAGGCTGGCTCCTCAAGCTTCTGCTTCACCGATGGAATCGGTCTCCAAACAACTAATACCTTCCAAAGGCCATGGTCGACACAGGGGGAAGAATATTCAAGCTCTCGAAGAAAACTGGGGGCAGGCTCAGCAAAATCCTGAGGCTAATCAAATTTCGGCCGTAAGAAATGGTCGACGTCGATATCGGCTTCGTACAAAACAAGCTGGGGGCAGTTCTCCATTAGCATTGACTCCACCTACTTCAACTCTGATGATGAATGCTGCTATTCCAACTGGAACAGCTTCAACTGCTGCGAAGGGTCAGACAAAATTCTCCCACCACGGTATTAAAGAAATCTCCGCAACCCGTGGAAATCCAACGAGAGCAGAAACCAATTCGCTCCCCCAAAAAAACTTTCCTCATCTATATATAAGGTGTTAGTTATATGTATGCCCTAGAGGCCATTACTGTACATACAATGTATATTGTAATGGATGCTTGGACATATATAGAGAGGACTTTCTTGCTCGACATGATAGTCTGCTATCTGGTTGTACTTTATCTTAACATGTACTCTGATTGTCTCTATGTTACATGTTGATAAAGCCCTTAGGATATGTACTCGACTACTGGGACTATGATGAGATCATACTAGTGGGGCCACGGTAGTCGGTGAGTACATCCTATAACTGTTCCTAGTCGAGGGTGTATCGAGACAGGGCATCGATGCACCAGAGTAGACTAGCGTATACGCATCTTGACCCATATGATGGGCGATGGATGATCCCATATCCATCGATGTTTGACATCAAGGATGGTGTACGGGTGCTCAGTAGAGACTGAGTACACTGGACGGACTCGCCGAGAACTCCCAGATGATATTATACCTCACGTCAGATGGCAGTTCTCCGGTGACACTGGTACAGAGTAGTCTGTTGACCCGAGATCGTCATAGAGTCTTGTGTGATTCCCACTGTGCTTTGATTTCCATCATACCGCATCCAAGAGGGCGTGCAAAAGGTGGCTTTTGGGTACAGTCCCGAATCACATGGAGGCAATGAGCGATAGGAGGGGATTCGTCTCTCCCGGTATAGGGAGTTGATGTTGCGCTGTGTTCGATTGGCTATGACTGGAAATCCCTGGCCAGGGTTGCTGAGATTTACCGGTAAATGTTATCAGTAGTTTCTCGAACTGTTATAGACCTCATATCGACATGACTTATTGAGCTACTGGGGTCTGACGTTTACCACCCCTAGGCGAGATATGCGACATATCAGACGACGAGACCGGACTGTACGGGAGTGTTACTGATTGGATTCACAGGAGAATGTACAGGCTTGATTGTTGATCTTCTGATCGCTCAATACCCGGGTGGCCGTTACGTTTAGCAGACCGCTTGCGGCTTGTGGTTGTTTGATATGATCATCACCTACTGCCGGCGTATTGACGAGTCTTTAGAGTCCTACACAGGGGTTTCCTGGCTCAAGCGAAACGGAGTAGGAGCACATATGTGATATGTGCGGGACCGAGATTAATACGATATGAGATACCGTATTCTATTCTCGCGATTCGTGACATTGATCGGTTGTATGCGATATAGCCGGGTTATCGGATCAAGTGTTGATTCGATAAGTTGATACACATGATATTAGTCGGTTATAGCCGGATTATTAAATCAAGAGTTGATTTAATAATTTAATGTATAATTATATATTTGATATATTACATTACATTAACTAGTATTAGCTCACTTAAGATTTATTTTCTCACTTGATTGTGCATAAGTGTATATGTGATATATATTTGTGTATATATGATTGTGTCATGCTTGATGATACATCAAAGATGGGTGTATGAGACTTATACCAAGATTAGGGTAAAGATTAGGGTTTTGTTTATATCTTAAGAATAACAAAAGAGAAAGACTTTGTCAAAGTTCTCAAGCTTTCATGAAGCTTGTGGAAACATTGACAAAGTCAACTCTTTTGTCATTCTTTAGGATATTTAGTTAACCCAACCCTTAACCATATACTTTGGTCAATTATCTACATGAGTTAAGCATGATAGCTTAACTCACCCATGGTTACATTATTAAAGAAGGATATAATTCATATGATGATATTATTCTTTCTTCTTCTTCTTCTTCATCAAGCTCCTTGAAAAAGCTTTCAAGCTCTAATGGTGCTATGAGAAAAGGTGTGAGAAAATCAATTCTAAAGTGAGCCCACCTCCTACTTCTTCATCCTCTACCACTTTCCATGTAGTAGAGTGTGTTATCTTCATAAATTCATGACCTAGTGAAGGAATAGCTTGAGTTAGTATCTCCCCGACGTAGATCATCTTCGGCCTCGAAGTCATCGAAGCAAGCACGTTCGTTCTTCTTGTGGAGCTTCTCTAGAGTTCGGAGTTCACGATCGCAGCGAAGGGGACATCTACATGGAGCTATTGAAGTGAAGGACCAGATCTACAAAGGTTGTAATCCCTCTCACTTAGTATTAAAATGTTTAACATGCTTGTTTTCGCCTAAACCCTAGTTTAAAGATCCGGCTTTGGGTTGTTCGGTACGGCTAAAATTTTAATCAGGCATGGTTGATGCCTCGTAGACCCTTGTGCGCGTGCCTAGCAACCCTACATAAGGTGTGGAAGCAGGTGAAGGACTTTGTCATCGTCTACAGCTCTTCCCCTAAACGTCAGCCAAATTCTGACAAATCCCCTTTCAAATATAAGGGGACTCATCCCAAGGCGGTTCCTGCTACAACAGCTTCTCACAAAAAGAGAGTCCTAATAAAGCTCAAGTGCCCGAGGCAAACTCCAAAGGTCAAAACTACAAACACCCCAACCCTGGGGGCATGGTAGTTCATACAGTCCACATGGTGAGCTCCAAAGACGAAGATCGTGCTTCTACTAGTCATGGACCGCATATTCGGTCTTTAATGAAGGATCAACAAAAATATGAAAAGCTACAGGAGATGCTTGCTTAGGCGGCAGCACTCGCTAATCCATTGCCTAAGGAAAATCCCGAGGACGTACCCGAAGAAAGAGTAGGGAAGGAGTCGGATATTGATTTCCTAAAGCACGCTCTCAAAAAGAGAGATGAAGAAGCGGCAGAAATGTCCGTTAAAATGAACCAGATAGCCCTTTTGATCCAGAATATGTCTGGAATGATGGTTTAATCGGAACCACTGGCAGATGAACCACCGGCAGTCGTTCTTAAAGACAAGGTTGATATTTCAAATCCTCTGCAAGTCTCATCAACGGCCGAAGAGGAAATGATTCCAAAAATAAAACTGGACGAATATATCTCTCAGCAAATCAAAGCTCACTATGTCAGTGAAGTTGCAAATAGGTCAATCAAGACTGGTCGACCATATCCGGCCTGGTACAATCAAATACATTACTCGCCAGAGTATACACTTCCAATGTTCCACATGTATAAAGGAACTGGGAATCCTCGCCGGCACATTGCACGATTTAAATCCATGTGCGGAAATACTGGAGGAAATGATATACTGCTCCTCCGACAGTTCGTTAGCAGTCTGGCGGGCATCGTCTTCGAATGGTATGCGGAACTCCCAAATGATTCCGTGAAGACCTTCGACGAGATGGATATGCTCTTCTTTCAGAGATTCGCTAGTGAGAATGAACACACTACCGTGGCGTCGTTGGTCAACGAAAGGGTTAGACTGAATGAAACCTGGGTTCAATATGTTACCCGATGGCGAAATCTCTGGTCAAAATGCGTGTAACACATCGACAAAGCTGCAGCCGTGGGAATGTTCATAGCCCCCTTGACCCAAATTCAAAGGTGTTCCCATTTATGGCCATCTTCAAGCCAACGACCTTCCAAGAGCTCATAGATAAAATGACTCGATTGGATCAGATGGGTCAAGACCCTTCATCATCCGATGAAGATGAATGAAGAGCAAAGACAAGATAGCGTTTGTCGCCAACGAGCAACAAAGAATGAGCGGCTCCGAAACAATATGTCGCCAAAACAGCGGCGACATGGGTTATACCCTTCGAAAGATTGGGCCGCGAATACTCGCTCCCCCGGGATATATGCAGGGGGCATATTGCTCACTGGCGGAATAATCTATATGCCAGATGGTCCTTTTTATTTCAAAAAATAGGAAGGATACTAAGAGACCTACAGACGGGGCCTACAATCAAGTGGAATACCCCGCTTAACAAAAAAACCATGGGAGGAATGTGAAATCCATGTCCCACCCCGAATCAGATGATGAGGGGAAAAGCCCCCAAGTCAAGTTCATTCTTCCAAGGAAGAAGAAAACTCAGCAAAAGGAGTGGCGTGATATCTCGTTCCTTCGTATGTGAAGATACTTCGTCAGCGTCAGAAGAGCGAAATTGATGGATAGGGGGAAATTTCCATTTAAAATGCCCGGTATTTCCCGCAAAAACAACCCGATTGCTGTGGTGATAAAAGAAGCAGTCCAAGAGGGTGAAAATAGATTAAGGTGTGAAGCGTCCATGCAAACAAGAGTTGGAAGGGATGAGTTATGCAACTCCTCGACCGAATTATAAATAATGGACCGAAACGTCCTTAAACTAGGGCGTCGCCTCAAACACGACGCGTCGCCTCAAACATGATGCGTCGCTTCAAACACGGCGATAATAGACTGAAACGTCTATAAACTAGTATGTCGCCTCAAATATGGCAATAATGAACTGAAACGTCCCTAAACTAGTGCGTCGCCTCAAACACGGTGCGTCGCCCCAAACACGGCGATAGTAGACCGAGAAGTCCCTAAACTAACAATCCGCCTCAAACATGACAATAATGGACCGAAATATCCTTAAACTAACGTTCGTCCCTAAGATGGGAATGCTGGACCGAAAAGTCCTTAAACTAGAAATTCGTCTCAAATATGGCGATAATGGACCGAAACGTCCCTAAACTAGTGCGCTGCCCCAAACTAGCGTGTTCCCCGCCGGAAGAAGCAACCGGGACGTTGGGACGTCGGGGCCTGAATTTCGAGGGCAGATGCTAATTGGTGCTATCCGTCCACCTCTTCGAAGATGCCAAGTTGATTTATGGCACCATGTATCGAAGGTTTAAACAGATGCGGCCGATGTAGCAGACTTCGTCAGATTCCCCCTCGTTGAGGGGTTTTTTGATTGTGGGGACGCTCTTCCCTGCAGGCGCAAGCCCCTGCAGTTAATTATGCTACCGCATCGCGGTAACAACTTTCTCCTTCTCCAGATGGTCACTTTGTGTCGTGTGTGTTTATTTTGTTTTTGGTTGCCCGTGGATTGTATACGGAGACTAATTTATGTCGTCGTCCGTAGGGCGTGGATTAGTCCAAATCCGTATTTTCTTAGATTTGGGATTGGGGTTGGGTTTAAGGATACGTTAGGCTCATTTGAGACTAAGATCAACTTAAACGTTTGTTAAGGATACGTTAGTCTAATTTCAGACTAAGATCAACTTAACGGGATCGTTTAGATCCAACAAGAGAGCATTTGGACTCTATTGTTTAGTTTAGTGACATTACGGTCGATTACTAGTTTAAGGACATAGTGATCCAAGGTTAAGGACATCGTAGTCCAAGGGTTTAAAGACCCCACAGTCCAAGGTTGAAGACATCGTAGTCCGTGGGTTTAAAGGGACCCCACAGTCCGAGGTTAAGGACATCGTAGTCCGTGGGTTTAAAGGGACCCCACAGTCCAGCTTAAGGACATCGTAGTCCGTGGGTTTAAAGGGACCCCGCAGTCTGAGGACATCGTAGTCCGTGGGTTTAAAGGGACCCCACAGTCCAGTTTAAGGACATCGTAGTCTGTGGGTTTAAAGGGACCCCACAGTCCAGTTTAAATACGTCATAGTCTATGGAATGTATGGTTGTCGGGACCCGTCACCTTTCTGAAGACGTTGAAGGATTATAATGACATATATCAGAGGAGTTCAGAGATATACCCTTAAAACAATGTTGATTGGGAAATATGTAGTCCAATTTGGGACTAAGATTAAGTAATTAGATTATGAGCACATGGGCTCAGTTAAATCTAAATTGAGGACTTATGGCCAGTCTTGAGCTAAGTCCAATCAAGTTAAAAAATTTAACATTTATTTTGGGCTGTTAAACATTTGTTTGGGCTTGGCCCTTTTAACAATGCTGAGCATTGATTTAGATTTTGACAATGTTTTGTCTCTTATTGAATGCTGAGCATTCATCATAGCTCTGGGCTTATTAAAGAAAAATTTATGTTCTGTCAACGCCCACGTGAAGGACATGTGGCGCTCTTGGCGCTTTGCGCCAGTTAAAGAGCGCAGTGCACTTCTGCTGAGTAGCGCACACATGAGTGACACGTGGCGCGCTTGGCGCTGAGCGCCGGATGATGAGCGCATTGCGCTAATTTATGAGCGCATTGCGTTATTAGTTCAGTTGGCACACATATGAGTGACACGTGGTGCGCCTGGCGCTATGCGCCAGTCCATGAGCACAGTGCGCTAGTTTAAGAGCGCAAAGCGCTAACTGTTGAGTGGCGCACATGTGAGTGACACGTGGTGCGTTGGGCGCTGAGCGCCAGCCCATGAGCGCAGTGCGCTATCTAAGAAGCGCAAAGCGCAAGTTGTTTAATTGGCGCATACGTGGTTGACACGTGGTGCATTTGGCGCTGAGCGCCGATCCAAGGAGCGTAGAAGCGCAGTTCAAGAGCGCAAGGCGCATTTCAATAGCGCAAAGTGCATTTGATCAATTTTTATGATCTAGGACCAAATTTATGTTCTTTTAAAAGAGACTTTGTCTCAAGATTCAAGAACAACAGTTCTTATTTTTGAAAAGGCTTTGCCTTTATAGATCCATGATCTTTAAGAAAATTTAATAATTTTTTTCCTTTATGATGAGATGTTCATGATCTCAGAAAGACAATTTATCTTATAGATCTATGATCTGTGAACGAAGTAAATACTTCTTTATTTTTATAATGAGATCTTTTGATCTTTTTATAAAAGACCTTGGTCTTTGTAGATCTATGATCTTTTTTAAGAAGATAATTCTTCTTTTTAAGAGATGATTTCATCTCTGTGTTCATCATTTATCATCTTTACCTTGAAGAAAAAATCTTCTTTTGCTGAAAGCTATGGTCCTCTTCCTTTGAATTTTTTTTCCAAAGTTTATGGAGGATTTCTCTATTTTAGACTTGAAGTCTTGGGGCCTTTATATAGGGCAAGTTGATTTGTTGAATCAGTTAAAGAGATCTTTCTCTGATTGATTTGGGGATGTTTCCCCACCATTGGATCTTTGATCCTAGGGCTTCTGTTTTACAGAAAGCAATCTTCTTGATTTTAACAAGATTGAAAAATCTTTCCATAACAGAATTTTAATTCGGATTAATTAATGATTTATCATTATTATTAGATCTTTTGATCTAACGGTGGGGAATTTTTAATTCCAGCGCTAGCGCACCCGTGTTTTGCACGTGGTGCGCTGCTCAGAGTGAAGCGCACTTAGCGCTAGCGCACCTGTGTTTGACACGTGGTGCGCTGCTCAGAGCGCAGCTCAGCCTGCACTAGCGCACCCGTGTTTGACACGTGGCGCGCAGCGCGCCCAGTGCTAGCGCACACATGGTGCGCTGCCTAGGGCGCAGCGCAGCCTGCGCTAGCGCACCCGTGTTTGACACGTGGCGCGCAGCGCGCCCAGTGCTAGCGCACACATGGTGCACTGCCTAGGACGCAGCGCACCTAGAGCTAGCGCATCCGTGTTTGACATGTGGTGCGTCGCGCGCCTAGCGCTGGATCTGAAGCGTTGCTTCAATTTTTTGAAATTCAAATTTCAAATAGAGCTTTGCTCTGATTGGGGGAAACAAATGCCCCCCCCCACCGTTGCGCTCACGTGACCCACATGTGAGTGCAGCGGTGGCAGCATCTGCGCCCTTGGATCAACTCAGGAGTTGAAGAGGCGTTTCAATGCCTAAAAATAGGACCTTTGGTCCCTTAGATGATTTTCATCTTCTTCTTTGAGAACTTTTATTCAGAGCATTGCTCTTCAGTTTAAGAACTTTTCAAGAGTAAAAACTCTGTCAAAACTTAGGTAAAGTTTAAAACTTTTAATAAATTAGGGTTCTACCCATTAACCGAGCCTTGCTCTTCATAGATCTTTGATCTAAAGAAAACCCATTTAGGGTTTCATTAATAGAGCTTTGCTCTCTTCAGATCATGAACCCATAGATTTAAGGAGATCTTTTCTTGGGGCTTTTTAGCCCCTGAACAGAGCTCTGCTCTTTTGATAACATGTAGATTTTTTTTAATCTCTTGTGAAGAACTCTTAAGAATTTGTTCATGGATCTTGAAAATCCCAGAATTTTTTAATTCATAAAAATTGATTTTAATTAATTCTTTTCTGACGGATTTTTCCATCATCATTACAGAGCCAGGCTCTTGAGGAATCTTATTCCTTCATGATCAGAGTTTGACAAGTGTCATCTGTCATAGAGCATTGCTCTCAAAGGGAGATTTTCTCCTTTTTCCGAGAGATCTCTCATTTAATGAGAATTTTCTTGAGGATTTCCTCATTTAATTAACAGTCTCATCCAATGATGAGGTTGTTTTATTAATTATTAATTGATAAATTGTCATCCAGATTTTGTGGGCCCCCTTTGGTCCCTCTCCACTGCATTACAATGTGGTACAAATTTTAAAGTACCAAGTGTCAGAATTTAAAATTAAATTATAGCACTGACAGTTGACTTCTGTCCTTTTTTTTTGCAGGCGACATGTCTTTCGATACTTCGTTTCCGTTTGTCCGTTCAGAGGTAGGGTTCCCTGAGGCACCTGTGGACCGGGAGGTTCTCGCGCTCATCAAAGACCATGACCCGGAACACAAAAATCTTCACTTGTGGGGTAGATGGTATGACCAGATTATCAGAGGCCGCCGGAGCTTTTCTTGTGCAACGCCTTCGGAGTCTATCTCGGTGATCCCGTATGCAGATGCACCCCCGGTGAACTATGCCGTGGAGGTGGTTAATTGGACTTCGGAGGGTCTTCTTCAGCCTTCGATCGCTGCAGTACCCGTGCAGCCGCCGGCGGTTTGGATACCTTAGGGCGGCACATATGCCAGGGCGAGTCGCACCCTTGGGGACAACCCAACAACATCGGGCTAACTCCCCGTCATCCGGCCGGGTACTTGCAGTGGGCCCGATATATCTTGTCGGCGAAGAAATCGTAGCTGCTAAAGCTCGGCTTATAACCTGCGGTCTACGCTTCCTTGTTCCAGTATTCTGCACCTCCCACATGGTGGATCAAGGCGTTTTTGGAGCAGTGGAACATCCCGACCCATACCTTCCTCCTATTGGATAGAGAGGTCTCCATCTCTTTAGAAGAATTCACCGAGGTTTCTGGTTTACCGGTCAGGAGGGAGCATTATGAGGAGATGCTTCCTCCGGATGAATATGTTTTTGCCACCAAGCCGGTGGTGATGGGCCTCACGCCAGAGAACGCCATTCAGCACCAGTTTCCAAGTCTGATAAAGGTGTTGAACATGTACGAGAGCCTCTTTCTTGAATCCGAAGGCCAAAGGGTCAGCTTTGCGGACTTCATTGCCCATTTTCTTCGCCCGGAGATTTTGTCGCGACAAGGCGAAAAGTTTGCTAAACTTGATGATCCCTTCGGCTTTGTCTTGGACCGTCGGCCGATACTGGAAGCTGATTAGAAGGGTTTCTTTCTTCCTGACGTCGCGATTGTCCCTCTGTCAGAAATCGCCGCCCCGGGCGTTGATGAAGAGGCGTTCTTTCTCGGTTCCTCAGTTTATGGTTAAGCTGGTTCACGCTTCCTATGCATCCTCGTTACATGAGGCCTTCTGTCTTCTATCCCGCGCATCGTATGGTTGCCGGAATACAAGTGCCCATCAGGATCACCGGGTTAGCCTACCTATACCACGGTCTTAGCGTAGCAGCGGATACCACTGAACCAGAGGTGCATCCTGCCAACTTCCTGATGCATTACTTCACTTCATGGATGGAGCTGCACGTGCTTGGGGTCTTCGGCATCAATAAAAGACCTTCTTTTTACGACAGATGCAAGTTCCCATGGATAATACGGCTGGTTGACGCCTCCATCATGAGTCCGTCACCGCAGGAAGCTAGGGGCTTGCTCCTTCGTCCGCGCACGGTCGGAGATGGAATGTCTTTCACTGACAAAGTCTTGACCATCGGCCAGGAAACTTCAAAAGCGGTGCTGACATTACAAGACATCTTTAAAGACGGGGCCTCCGTGTTGAAAGCCCGGGAGATTCTCCATTTGTACTCTATCAGGCCGGGCTTTCTTGTATTCAGGCAAAATGATGCGGCGCTATTCATGAGATACAACCCACATCGTTTTGCCCAGCAATTGAGTTACAATCAGGGAGTCCCGCTGGAGGCTTTCCTGGTAGAACCTGCTGTCACCGAAGAGGGAATGCGGAGCGCGTTGCATCATTTCATGCGCTTGAACACACGGTCTCACTTCTTTATCAGCGAACCGAGTTGTGTCCCGAAAGCCCTTAATGTACACGTGGCCTGGTACCAACATGCAACGGGTGCTGTTATCAGGGAGGAGAAGCGACTGCTGCTCGACCGCAAGGGTGCACCCCATGCTGGTGATCGAAACGTCCCCTTGAAGCGATGGACCGTTGTCCTTCCTCCGCTAAGAGAAGCTGCCGTGATTGAAGTCCCTCACGACAGGCCTGAGCTACCGGTGCCCCGTGCTCCCGTGAAGACGGCGGATGTACTACCGGTGCCCCGTGCTCCCGTGGAGACGGTGAATATAGCTTCCCCCGAGTCTGGCGTGGGTTCAGATATCTGTACTCGTCGTCCCAAAGTGCCCACCAAGCGTAAACTCGTGCTTGGGGCGACTGGAGCTCGCTCGCAGAAGAGGAAGAAGAAGTCGATCCTCTCTGTCGACGTTGTACTTGGCCAGGAGCCACACGCTCCTTACGGGGAGGGCCTGAGCGAGTATGGGACAAACGAAGGTTTATTCATGCCGCCGGATGATACTGATCTGGCGGCTGCCATTGCAGCTTCTGAGCAATTGGCAAGCCATGAAGCAGGACTGGCTATCCTTGCGCGATCAAGTACCCATTAACTGTATCTTTCATCGTTGCATCATATTTCTATCATCATGTTTTGACTAACACTTTTCCTTCTTTAACAGGCATTTCCTCCGAAGAAGCTCTCGCAGCTTCTCTCAAGACTTTTGAGGAAGAGGAAATACTTCGAGCGTCCTTAGGTATTGGTATGCTTCGGTTTACCGTGTTCCTGCTCCCGTTTCTTATGGGTAATCTGACCCCCCTTTTTTATCACAGGAACTACCTCTACTCATGTTATTCTGAGTGTGGCACCGACTTCGCAGGGCGGTGCGAAGACGCTCCCCGGGTCGGCTATCTCAGTTCCGCCGGCATTGCCGAAAGAAGCTTTACTTATGCAACCGATGACGGATACCATAGTGGTTCCAGAGGTAACTATCGGCGCGGACGATGACGTCCCGTTGACAGAGGTCTTTAGAAGATCTGCCCTCACGGCCCGGGCGGAGAGGAAGCGTAGGATGCGTGCAGCAAGGGAGCGTACCGCCGCCTTGGATGCGGGTGCAGATTCAAGCGCTATTATCCCTGTCCCTAATCCTTCAGAGGATGCTCCGGCTGCCTTGTCTACCGCCTATAGACAGGCAGCTCATGCGGCTCGGGAGGCAATCGAAAAGCCGACCCAAGGTAACGTAACATTGGTTTCTTTTGTCAAAGTTTTAATTTTTAGGTCCTCACATATCTTATCTTGTAGGGCCGATTCTTGCCAAGGAAGTGGTGGCAACCACCGAGCCTGAGGTAGCGACAGGTGAAACAGCCACGATCACCGAGCTCGAAGTGGCGGTGGGTGAGATGGCTATAATCGCCGACCCCGAGGTGGCAGTGGGTGAGATGGCTACAGTCGCCGAGTCCGAGGTAGCCACTCTTTCTCAAGAGTCGGGCACTGCTCCAATCGTCGCTCTTTCCCCATGCGGCTCCTTGCCGTTGCCGGACACTGCGAGTGTCACGACGATTCTTATGGAATCGGGAGATGAGGCTACGGATGGCGAGACCGTTCCGATGGAGGAGGGTGAGGCATTTGCTGTATCCAGTGACGCCATTGTCGCGGTCTCGACCGGCAACTCACAAGGTAGATTTTGGATCATTACTCTCCCCTTTATTCTGCAATCCCTTTCAATTTCTTTTTGACAGCGTTTCTCTTATTTCCAATGCAGGTGTGATGAGCGTCGAGATTGCGCTACCCAAGGAAACGCCATCAGTTACCGCTGTGATGGTGACCACTCCTCTACCTTCTCTCGTACCATCTCATATGTTGGAAGATGCAGATTTGTGACCCATCAGTCTTATTTCTAAGCTGTGTAATTTATGTACTGACATCGCATTATTGCGTCCTTGCAGGAGTCATTTTTGATCACTTGTATCAGGTGTTGCACCCACACTTCTCTTTCCAGTCAGAGATTAGCCCGCTCGCTGGTGTCGGTGAGTATCTTTTCTAACCGACATCCTTTCTTTAACGGGCAGTCATATTATTGCTAATTCTTCTTTGCATTGCTTGTAGCCTTACAAATTGAAGGAGGGGACGAGGGTATCATTGCGCCACCAGTACTCCTAGCTCTGCCCCCTGTTGCAGCCGGTACAGTAGACTCTATTGTTCGTGTATTTTCTTTATTTCTTGAGCCGATATCTGACTATGATTTATTTTGCAGCAATCACGTCGACTCTAGCTCCGTTCGAGTCTCGCATTATAATGCCGGTAGGGCCCTTTTTTAGACGTCCATCTTCAAAAGGCGTCGTGACCAGCCTGCGTATGTTGAGCGAATACGTCGAGGAGCTTGACGCGGAGGCTCCCACATTCGCTGCAGATTTTTCCGCGGAGGTTAATCCTATGCTGGCGACACTCGTGAACTTTCATAGTGAGGGCGTCGTTGAGTCTTGGGTTAATCATTGCAGTGAGATTGAGGCTTGCCTGCATGAGCTCGAGGTCGGACGTCCTGCTCCAGAAGTCCTGGCTGTGAACACCCAGCAGGCTGCGTGGGTCGAGTAGAGCACTCCCTACTTCCGTCATCTTGAACAAGAGGCGGCCTTAAAACGTAAGGAGTGCGAAGAGACTTCAAGCGAGTCTGTCCGACTGCATGCTCAAGTTGATGCGAATGTTGCACAGTTGAAAGTTATCTTTGAAGGCCTTCTGCGATGCATCTCTGACGGGTTAACACTGAGGCAGAAGCTCGACGTCGTCGAGCGGAATGCACAAAATCGTGAGGCATCTCAGCAGGCCGTCGAAGAACAACTTTCGTCTTACTTGCAGCAACGAGCCCAAGTCGAAGCAAAGTTGGCCACGGCAGCTGATCAAGAAAAGGGGATGAGGGAAGTGCGCGAGCGGCTGATCAGACTATTGAAAGCGCTTCCCTCTCCATAATTGTTTTTATACCATTTGTAATTTTGAATAAAATGTATCCATTTTTTATTCTTCCATATGATGTATTTTGTACCCAATTGAATTCATGAATAAAAGATACATTTCTTTCGCGCTATCTTGTGTTATTTCCTGCTTTCTTGTCCTTTCTGTTTTGCCTGCATGTTACCTTAGTAAGCGTAGCCTGTAGAAGACAGAGTGCATTCTGTCTTGAATTCTTTGAGAGGTAGTGATGGCTTAGGAAACAGGTTCAGATCTGCTACCTAAGACTTTTCAACTTTATGAGCCGTGAGGTTCTCATAAAGACTTTTCTCCCTACGAGTCGAGAGGATCTCGTAGGTGTATTTTCTCCTTCGTGAGGATTCCTAAGCACGTTTTCCCTAATAAGTCGCAAGGATCTTATAAGAGAGTTTTCTTCTCTTCCTTACGAGTCGAGAGGACTCGTAAGTGTTTAATGAGATTGACATTATCCGCATTTCACGGCGTCAGAAGTTGCTCCGGGCGTTTCCCACGGGGTCAAGGTTAACTTTTGGCCGTGTTGCGCGGGGTCGTTGAATGACGTATTTCCGGGGCGGGATCATGTAGATGACGTATTTCCTCGACGGGGTCATTTAGGTGACGTATTTCCGCGACGGGGTCATGTAGATGACGTGTTTCCGCGACGGGGTCATGTGGATGACGTGTTTCCGCGACGGGGTCATGTGGATGACGTGTTTCTGCGACGGGGTCATGTGGATGACGTGTTTCCGCGACGGGGTCATTTGGATGACGTATTTCCGCGACGGGGTCATGTGGATAACGTGTTTTCGAGACGGGGTCATGTGGATGACGTGTTTCCGAGACGGGGTCATGTAGACGTAGCGTCTGTTGTAACGAGACGAATGTCGGGGTGGTCTCTAGGTTGTCTGTGAACCGTTGAGATTTGGCTTCTTCTTTTGATAGAGCCTGGGGAGGAAAGGTGTAATTCCTTCTTCGTTTACGCCCTTGGATTATATACAGGGATTGATGTGATATTACCTGTAGGGCAGAAAATTTCATTTTATATATTTTTCTTTCCTCGATGCTCTATCATTTCAGCTTTTATATCGCGAAGGTCGCGATTGCCCAATCATTTCGGCTATTTTTCGCGGTGCCCAATCATTTCAGCTATTTGTTTCATTTTTACTCGCTGCTTTTTATTGCGAGTTGCACAATCATTTCGGCTATTTTTCGCGGTGCCCAATCATTTCGGCTATTTATTTCATTTTTACTCGCTGCTTTTTATTGCGAGTTGCCCAATCATTTCGGCTATTTTGCATGCATATATTTTTACTTGCTGATTTTTCTTGCAAGTGGCCCCATCGTTTCGGCTATTTCGTATGCATGTGTGGCTCGCTGGCATTTCGCTGCAAGCTTGGAATTAGACACCGATTTCGGCATCAGCACCGCTACAACTGGGATATTGCCAGGAGCGAATCATCATTTGCCTCTGTCGATGTCGGACAAAAATGGCTTAGGAAACAGGGTTAAGATCCTGTCGACTAAGGCTTTTAGCTTCATGAGCCATAAGGGTCCCACAAAGGTATTTCTCCCTATGAGTCGTGAGGATCTCGTAGGTGCGTTTTCTCCTTAGGAATCGTGAAGATTCCTAAGTGTGTGGTTTCTCGTAAGTCGTAAGGATCTTACAAGAGTGTTTTCTCCTTATAAGTCGAGAGGACTTACAAGGGTTGTTCACTGTGCAAACATATCCCTAGTCACGGATGGGACTTTATTAGGGAAATGTTTATTCGCGCCCGTGGATTGTATACAAGGGTCAATACTTAACCGCTTGTAGGGCAGCATTGGAGGTTGGGATGGCTGCTTAAGAACAGGTTTAGATCCCTGTAGCTTAAGGCTTTTGAATCCTATGAGCCATGAGGCTCTCATAGGAGGGTTCTCCTTACGAGTCGTGAGGATCTCGCAAGTGTAATTTCTCCTTAGGAATCGTGGGGATCCCTAAGTGTGTTGTTCCCTTGTGATTCATAAAGATCTCACGCAGGTGGTTTCTCCTCACAAGGTCGAGAGAACCTTGCAAGTGTCTTTTAACGAGGTTGCGCCCTTTCGGGTTTTCACAAAACTCACCGGTAGCCCTGCTGTTTTTACTCACGGAGACCTTTCGGGTTTTCATCCGTGCCCATTTTTCTTATGGACATACCGTTTTCTTCTTTTCCTCTTTTTTTTTAATTTTTTTATTTTTGTGTCAGCCTTGGGATGCTGCGGTCCGTAGTAGTTTATCGACATCTCGGTCAACAGCCAGTTTTAGGACATAGTGGTCCGTCGTTAGCTTAAGGACGTTTCGGTCCGACGCCAGTTTTAGGACATAGTTGGTCCATTGTTAGTTTTAGGACATTTCGGTCTGTCTTTAGTTTAAGGACGTTTCGGTCCGAAAAACGGTTACTACTTATAGAGTTTGGGCTTAGGAAGATAGAGAGCGGACATAGGCGTCGTCATCTATCGTTGACCTAGGCCATGACTCGTCAGGCGTAGTATTTCTTTAGGAAGCGACCGTTTATTGGCCTGAAGGGCCTTTCACCATGCATGTCCATGAGTAGATAGGCCCCATCCTGGTAGACCTTGTCTATGATATATGGGCCTTCATAGTTCGGCTCGAATTTCCCCCGTTTGGCACGATTGGGGATCATAGGTCTTTTGACCACTAGCACGAGTTCACCTTGACGGAATGTCCTCGGCCTAGTCAATCTTTCGTATGAGCGCGTCATCTTTGCTTTGTAAGCCTCCAGGTTTTGTTGCGCCATGAGCCGGGTTTCATCAAGGGCGTCGAGCTCTTCAAGCCGAAAGTGAGCATTTTCTTCTTCCGTTAGCTCGTAATGAATCGCCACTCGTAGAGAAGGCAACTCTATTTCAAGAGGGAGTACCGCTTCTGTGCCGAGTACCAACGCATACGGCGTTGTGTTCGTGGCCATTTTGAACGTAGTTCGATACGCCCAAAGAGCTTCATGTAGTCTCTCGTGCCAGTCCTTCTTATTTCGAGACAACGTCTTTTTCACGATCTTCGTCAAAGTCTTGTTGAAAGCCTCAGCTAGACCGTTAGCTCTGGGATTATAGACTGAAGAGTATCTCCAGTCTATGTTATGTTGTTGTGTGAAGCGGCTGATCTTATGGCTTCTATAGGCTGGCCCGTTATCGGAGATAATCCGTCGCGGAGTGTCGAACCAGTAAATGACGTGCGTATTGAAGAAATGGAGAATATTCTCCATCTTTACTTCCCTTAGCGGTACCGCTTCTGCCCATTTGGAGAAGTAATCAATTGTCGCCAAAATGAACCGATGTCCTTTGGACGATGCTGGTTCGATGGGGCCGATTATGTCGGTCCCCCACATTTCGAACGGCCAGCTAGCCACTGTCGGATGTAGCGGATTCGGATGCTGATGGATAAAGTCCCCGTGAATCTGGCATGAGTGGCACTGCTTCGCGTATTCAAGGCAGTCCTGGATCATTGTGGGCCAATAATAGCCCATCCTTTTGATCTTCAGTTTCATCTTCGGCCCGGCTTGGTGAGAACCGCAGAGTCCATCGTGAGTTTCTTGGACGACTCTCTTTGCTTCTTCAGGTCCCAGGCATCTTAGCCATAGAGAATCAAATGACCTCTTATATAGAGTATCATTGACGAAAGCGAAAGACAGAGCTCGTTTCATAAGTTGATGTCTTGAAGACGCATCTTCAGATGTTCGACGAGATTTGAAGTAGTCTATAAAGACTTCTCTCCAATCCTTAGCCTTTTCCTCGTCTTTTATTTGTAGGGCCGTTTTCTCAGTCGCTCCCTTTTTTTCTGACAGCTCCGGAGATATTTATGCCGGTGTAAGAACCCGACGGCTTTGCACGACAATCCTCACGTCGTCAAGGTTTTCGTCAGCCAATTCTTTCGCAAGCTTAGCTAATGCATCCGCTTTGCTATTTTTCGCTCGCGGTATGCTTTCCAGGATATAGGAGGGAATTTGAGTCAGTAATTGCTGCACTCTCTTGCCGTACTTTACCAGCTCTGGCTTGCACGTTTGATAGTCGCCGTTTACTTGACTAACGATCAGTTGGGAGTCTCCGTATATGAGAAGGTTTTCAATTCCTATGTCGATAGCGATCTCGAGACCTGCTATTAAAGCTTTATATTCGGCTTCATTGTTCGTCCTCGGCTCTGTTAAAGAGAAGGCGAAGCGCATTATCCCTCTTTGTAGGGTCACGAAGATGAGGCCTACCCCTGATTTGATTATAGGGGTGCTTTGTTTGCACTTCTTCATGGAAGACGCTCCATCAAAATAGAGTTCCCATCGGGTATCATTCTCTTTTCTCCCCCTGTCGATCGTGTCAAACGTGTGCCCGTCCGGCAATTCGCAAGTCAATGGAGAGTTGGCAGGGATCAGATGCTCAGCGAGGAAGTCGGCGATGGCTTGGACCTTCACTGCCTTAAGGGGACGATAAGTTATCGAGAACTCTATCAAGATCAGGGCCCATTTAGCGAGCCGCCCTGTTAGTATGGCCTTCGACATCAGGTATTTAAGAGGATCCACTTTTGATATGAGATGGACCTCATGCGCCAACGCGTAGTGTCTGAGCTTCGTTATCGAGAAGATCAATGCCAGGCAGTGTTTTTCGATGGGGGAGTAATTATTTTCTGCCCCCAGGAGAACTCGACTGAGATAGTAGAGAGCTCTTTCTTTCCCTTGGTCGTTTTCTTGTGCCCACAGCGTGCCTAAAGAACCTTCGAGGGCTGTTGTGTACAGGACGAGAGGTTTTCCTTTAACGGGAGCGGCCAATACTGGCGGATTCTGCAGGTATTGCTTGATTTCATCCGGTGCGCTTTGGCATTTGCTATCCCAGACGAACGGGATTCCCTTCTTCATCAAATGACAGTAGGGGCGACATTTTCCAGAGAGATTGGCTATAAATCGCCGGATATACGCGAGCTTTCCTTAGAGATATCGCAGCTGCTTGAGAGTCCTTGGCGGAGGCATTTCCATGATCACCTCGATCTTCGACGGGTCTATCTCGATGCCTCGGTGTCGGACGACGAATCCTAGAAACTTGCCCGACGAAACTCCAAATGCGCATTTGAGAGGGTTCATCTTCAAGTTGTATTTCCGAAGGCGTTGAAACACGATTTTCAGATGCCCTAGATGTTCCTCGTATGATTTGCTTTTAACTACAAGGTCGTTGATATAACATTCGATGATTTCGTGTATGAGGTCATCGAAAATCTTCGTCATGGCCCTCTGATAGGTGGCACCGGCATTCTTTAGACCGAAGGGCATCACCTTGTAGCAGAATATACCCAAAGGGGTCCGGAAAGCGGTATGCTTCTGATCCTCAGGATGCATCTTTATCTGATTGTATCCTGATGAGCCGTCCATGAAGGAGAAAACTTCGTGAGTGGACGTATTATCTATCATCAGCTCGGTGACCGGTACTGGAAAGTCGTCCTTCGGGCAAGCTTTGTTGAGATCCCGGAAGTCCACGCAGATGCGCACTGTCCCATTTTTCTTCATCACCTGAACGATATTGGCGATCCAGTCAGGGTACTGAACCTCTTGGATGAAGCCGGAGTCAATTAGCTTCTTGACTTCGGCGTTGATGCTCATCTCAAGCTCGAGCCGCATCCTTCTCGGCGCTTGTTTGACTGGCTTGATGTCCAGAGATATCGCCAATCTGTGCATGGCTATTTCTGGATCTAGTCCCGGCATCTCGGAATAGTTCCATTCGAAGCAGTCTTTATACTGCATGAGCACGTCTTTAAGCGTAGCCTCCTTTTCATCAGACAACAGTTCGCTGACGAATGTCGGCCGCGGGTCTTTTGCCATTCCCAAGTCGATTTTCCTGAGGTCATCCGCAGTGGTATGTATCCCATCTTCCAGCTCTTTTGGCGACGGTGGAAATTCCGAGATCAACTCATCTTCGTTTTCGAAGCACGAGGGGAGGTCATCCGTATTCTCGAGTTCTTCTTCTGACAGCGTTATCACGTGACAGGTGCGAGATCGCTTCCAAGACCGATGTTGATCTAGTTCCACTCTCGCTATACACGTCGCTTTCGGTCCATGCTTCTGTAGTGGGGTTATCCTCCAGCTGCTGGATAGTGCGAACTTGCCGAGTTGATACTGGTATTCAACCCAGTTCTTGAAGGTGAAGCAGTCCTCGAGAGGATGCCCTATTGCTCGGTGATAGGAGCAATAATCCGGGTGAGAGACCTCGCCTGCTTGCTCGGGGTGCTTGGACTCCGGAAGTTTCATCATCTGATGCTTTACGACGAGATCAAATATCTTCTTTATCTTATCTTGAGGAAAAGAATATTCTCGACCAATCTTCTTTATAAAAGAAGAATCCGGATTGTTCGATTCCTGATCGAGTGGTCTCTTGGTTCCGCTTTGTCGCTGTCGAACGCCTTTCCCATTCTTTAGTTTATTTCTGCCTCGGCGTCGGGCCTTTTGTATAACGGGTTGACAAGGAGGAGCATTTTCATTTTTCACAGCCTGCTGAAGGAGGCGTTGCGTCCTGGCTTTCTCATAGATGGCCATTTCGCGATTATGGTCGTCTCGAACCTTTTGACCTGCTTCTCTTATCAGCTTGTCCATTTGTTCTTCGAACGACGGACTGGGCATTTTCACGGCGGGTGCTCGTTCTGGTTCAGGGTTAGCATATTCCCACAGAGCATCTCCTTCTTCATCAAAGTCATGTATGACGTAGCAGTCGCGGAGTAGCTCCCGTTTCTTGGATTGAACATATCCAAGCCCGATCGTTTCCATTCTCCCGTTGGGCAACTTTCGTTGAGTTCCGGGAATGTTCCAGATCCTGTTATAGAACCGTTCTTGTCGAGCAGTTTGCTTAAGGGGTATACCTTGGCGTCTCAAGAGTCTCTTTAGTCCATCCGTGTAGTATCTGGGCAAACAGATGGGCTGGAGCCTGTCAAATGTAGAATCTGCACCATGCCAAATTTCTTTCTCCACTTTGGTTTCACCGGATCGGTAGAATGGGATCGCCTTTTCACCTTTTCGCCTGGGAGGGACGTAGAATGTCTGTAGTTCTTCCACACTGTAGGTATCAAGCGCTTCGAGCTCTTTATAATACTTTTGTGGAACCATGGCAACTTGCAAACTTTGATCTTCGTCGGTGAAGATTTGTATCGACGGCCGAGCAGAGAATACAACATTGACCTCATCTTCCGAGTCGCTGCCGAAGATCAACATAGGGATGGACGGTCCCGGCTTGTTGTATTGGGGCGGTCCTGAATAGACTATCTCTTCTTCCTCCTCGGTATCACTCCCGAAGACCGGAATAGTGGTGATAGCTTTGTTCTTGCCCTCCGGTTTGCGACATCTTTCTGTGTCCTCAAAATCTGGTAAGAAGTATTTTTCATCTTCATACTTTCGGACTTCGTTCACGGAGAACGGCTTTAGTTCCCTTGTCACAGTGTACTCAAGACCATCTTTGAAATACTTCATACACTGATGTTGTGTAGTGGGGATGATGTTGTACTCGTGTAACCAAGGCCTGCCGAGCAAAGTATTATAGCAGGTCTTGGCATCAATGACATGAAACTTGATGTCCGTGACGAGCAGCCCAAAGCATAGTGTCAATATTACAGACCCAAGCGTCCGTGATGACTGGGAGTCAAATCCGGAGATGGTAATTTTATCACGAGCGAGGTGTTGAACGCTCATGCAGATTTCCTTTAACACCCTTACGTTAAGGAGATTGACGGAGGACCCGTTGTCGACCAGGATTTTACCTATCTTGATGTCATGACAGTATCCGGAGACATAAATGGGACGGTTGTGCTCGCACGTCCCAAGGAGGAGATCTTCATCGCCGAAGGTGATATCGGCCGTGTGTACTTCTTCCAGCTCGTCCTTCATCTTTTCTTCGGCAAGGAAAGCTTGGAATTGCTCGGGCTCTTGCAGTGTCTTGATCAAAGAATCTCTTGCTTCTTTTGATAGCAGAAGGGCGTCGAGAATGCTGAGCTACGAGGGTATCTTTCTGAAGTGTGCCAGAACGTTGTAGTCCACCTTGTTTTTCTTTGGAGGGTCTTTGGCTGTCAGCTCTTTGACGGCTTGGTCATCAAGGATGATATCCTCAGGGACCTTTTCTTTCCCCTTATCTCTTCTATTTGACCCACTGTTCGAGGGCCCAAGATTCTTTTCGGGCAGCGTGTGATTGCGCAGCTGAATGTTCTCGCGGTTCTTCGGTTCTTCCCCTTTTTCCGAGGTGGATTCTTTGAAGAGAGGGCCAAGAGCTATTTCTTCATCAGAATCGCTCCCAAAGGTGAGAACTTACGATCCCTCACAGTCAACCATGTGGCAGTAACCGGCAGTTCTTTTTTGCTCCTCGGTCGTATTTCTTTGCCTCCGACGAGCTTTGTGTTTCATCCGCTTGAAATGTTGTCGGTGGGCAACATATCCCTGCCACCATTTTTTAAAAGCGTTGCACTCTTCGGTGGGGTGTGCAATCTTTCAATGATATGAGCAGTAGCTGGGATGTGTTTCCGCTTCACCGAGAATGTTTCCTTCGGAGGGTGGCAGCTTCATTCCCATTGATATGGCTTTGGCGAACCTCTTCCTCGTCTTGAACCTGCTTTTATTTGAGGCGGGTGTACTTTGATCTGGCGGGAGTATCTCAGCCCTCTCGTCTAGTCGCCGGCGTTTGGCCTTCTCAAATATGGCCATTTCACGCTCTCGATCAGCTTTGCTTTTAAGGCGGGCTTCGTTCAGGAACGCATCAATCACTTCGTCTGATGGTCCTTGAAGTTCCGGCTCAGGGTCTGCCCCCAGTTTCTCCGTGTAAGGAGCTTCTTCATCGCCTATTGACGAGTGAGAGATCACATGGCAGCTTGCCACATGATCCTCGGGCTCATCCGACAAGTCTTCTCCACTGTCATCCTCTCTGTCCTCAAGGACGTGGTTGAGAAACTCTTGGAGTGTGACCGGAGTTCGCGCCTTCTGATTATATTCTTCCAACGCGTCAATCTGTTTTTGCAGGTCCGTGAGCTTGTCACCAGGCTTCACAGGCTTCTTGGATTTTTTCTTCTTCTTCGAAGATTTTGACGGCTGGGTGTGAGTGCTTTGGCTATCACCACCGATCTTTGGAGTTGGACACGGTTTTAACATTCCTTCGATGATCCCGGGTTCGAGTGGATTTTTCCACCTGATCGCCGGGCATGTTTGGAGGTCCTTCAGCATTTTTTTCGTCTTGGCTGAAAGAACGACCTCCCATGGAGCTTCTTCTACGAAAGAGCATGATGCCCCCGGTGTATCCATCTTCTTGGGAGTGTATGGCCGAGGCGGGTTCACCTTCCAATTCTCGGATAATACGAATTTTCCCTGCTGATACTAATCTTCTATCCAGCTTTTGAAGATGTAACAATTCTCGATCGGATGGCCCAACATTTGGTGATAAGGGCAATAGTTAGGATTGCTAATGTCGCCTGGTTGCGCTAGACGTCTTGGCTCCGGCAGAGTGATGAGCCTGTTGTGCAGTGCTAGCTCGAATAACCTCTTCGTCTTGTCTCGAGGGAACGAATAAGGGTGTCTCATTTTATCTTCGAGAGATCGAGTTCTATTATTTTGGCGATCAATTGGTCTCAGACCACTGGGCTGCTGTTGAGCATTGGCGACGACGGTCGCTTTCCCCTTTCCCTTTTTGTTCCGAGGCTCCGGCTTTGGAGGAGACGGTCTATGACCCATCTGGTCCATTTGGGCCAGCTTGTCAATCAAGGCCTAGAAAGTAGTCGGCTTGAAAAACATCATGAACTGGGAGATGGTCGCCTGCGGATCAAGAGTGCCTACGAACATGCCCACCGCTGGCGCTTCTTCGATGCGCTGTTCGCATTTCGACCACAGATTCCGCTATCGTATTGCGTATTGAACCCATGTTTCACCTGGCTTCACCCTGGAATTGATCAATGTCGTTATTGGGGTGCGTTCACTAGCACTCGCAAATCGCTGGGTGAATAATAGCTCCATTTCTGCGAAAATCTTGACGGAGTCGTTTGGAAGTTCAGAATACCATTCGAATGCCGTCTATGACAAGCTGCCGACAAATTGGCGAAGTAGCAATTTATCATCACCTCCGGTGTTGCCACATAGAGCCCTGAACTGGGCGACATGCTGGTCGGGATTGCCCGTCCCCTTGTATACATGAAATTTAGGGAAAGTATATCCCGGCGGGTACTTTATCTGGTCATACCAGCCTGGATATAGTCGCCCAGTTTTAACGAATTGGTCGGCCGCTTCATTCGCCTGGTGAGCTCGTATTTGCTGAGTAATGTAGTCATCCAGAGCGGCCTTGGAAATGGTTTCCTCTTTGGCTGCTGAAAGAGCCGGAGGAGGGTTCGATGTCTCCCCTCTGTCGTCTTCAATGATGATAGGAGGGTCTTCAGCTAGAGGTTCTGACTGTAACACCATCCCGACCATGTCTTGGAAAAGAAGTGCCATTCGTTTTATATTAGCCGCTTGTTCTGCTGCTTCTCTGTCCTTCTTTTCGAGGACTCTGCGGAGGAAGTCAGCATCGGTTTCTTGTTCATGACGCTACTCTGATGACGCCTCCGGGCTTTCTTTTGTCCCGTTAAGTGCGGCCATTTGTGTTAGCATTTCCTGAAGCTTCTGTTGCTGCTCCTGGGCTTTTGTCACGGATCGGGTGAGCGGTCGGAGATCCGTCGAAGCGCGGCTTTCCTACTTTCCGGAAGCCAAATAAACAGTATGCACCATTATACCCCCAGACTTGGGACGTTTGGGCTCAGCGTCTTTGTGGTCTGCCGTAGTCATAGGGGCTTTCTCTGGCCTCCTTCTCTTTTGAGCAGTTGAAGTCGAGGGGGCCGTTGCAGTGGGCACCCAAACAGCTGTTTCCTTTTGCGGGTTGGCAGGATGGTTCTCTTCTTGCTGAACTTTCACCTTCTTCTGTCGGCGAGGGTAATCTTGATCAATTACTGAGTCCTGAACCTGTCGCCAGACTTTGTAAATTTTGGAAGAAAGCCGCTGAGGGTGCTGCTCCGGCTTTGTTTCTGTAATATTCTCCATGGGTGGAGTAAATCTTTTCAGTACGGCGGTGGGTGAATTCCTACGCACCCTGTTAAGCAGCTCGAAGCTGTTCCCAGTTGGAACAGCAGCGTTGACCTCCACCGTTGGGGCTGGTGGAGTTAGCCCAGAGGGGGGTTGCCCCCAGCCTTCCTTACTCGGCGCCAGTGGCGACGTCGAGCGTGTCGAGCCGTTGGGATTGTTTCAGCTTTAGGGGTGACTTCGTCATGCCCCCTGTTCTGGTGAGGCGCTGCTAGTACTAGCCTCTTGAAGACCGACATCCGTCGAGCAGCAGTACCCAATCTATCAAAGACAGACCTTGGAAAAGGAACGGGAGCCGGAGTGGTCAGCTTCGTAAAGACCGACCCCTTGACGAGAGAAGCTTCTTTAGTGACCTTGAGAGCAGGAATGACTATACATTTCGGGATGGCCGCTTCAGTTATCGTGGGCTTCTTGATGGGCCCATTGGAGTTCAGGCTCAGCCTGTCGAAGACTGACGCTGTTGGCTTGACATCGGACGACCCGTTGAGAGGGGCCGTGGTAGTAGTGAGCCGATCAAAGACCGACTTCTTTTGCCCTTCTTGCGGCAGCGGGATATTAATGTTCACTGGTGGGAGCATGGTCCCGAAGAACAAACCAGTGGTAGCCTGTGTCACCTGCTCTATCGACATCGTGAACAGGGAGGCCGCATGGGGCCCGTAAGCTATACCTCCAGATGAGGCGGAACGTGAGTTGCAGTTGCAGCTGGAACACTTCATGCAAGTAGACGCCATTGATCTTTCGTTTTCTGCACCTAGAAAGACACCAAATCTTAGTATCTCGAATCCAAGGGCAACCTTTAGCAAACCGTGATTCATTCGCGAACATGACGCACGAAGTGTGGAGTGGAAAGAGGAAAAGGTCCCATCGGGCGTGCCGGAATCTGTTCCCCGCCGGAAGACGCGACTTGGACGTTGGGACGTCGGGGCCTGAATTTCGAGGGCAAATGCTAATTGGTGCTATCCGTCCACCTCTCCGAAGATGCCAAGTTGATTTATGGCACCATGTATCGAAGGTTTAAACGGATGCGGCTGATGTAGCAGACTTCGTCAGATTCCCCCTCGTTGAGGGGTTTTTTGATTGTAGGGACGTTCTTTCCTGCAGGCGCAAGCCCCTGCAGTTAATTACGTTACCACATCGTGGTAACAACTTTCTCCTTCTCCAGATGGTCACTTCGTGTCGTGTGTTTTTGTTTTGTTTTTGGTTACCCGTGGATTGTATACAGAGACTAATTTATGTCGTCGCCCGTAGGGCGTGGATTAGTCCAAATCCGTATTTTCTTAGATTTGGGATTGGGGGTTAGGTTTAAGGATACGTTAGGCTCATTTGAGACTAAGATCAACTTAAACGTTTGTTAAGGATACGTTAGTCTAATTTCAGACTAAGATCAACTTAACGGGATCGTTTAGATCCAACAAGAGAGCATTTGGACTCTATTGTTTAGTTTAGTGACATTGCGGTCGATTACCAGTTTAAGGACATATTGGTCCAAGGTTAAGGACATCGTAGTCCAAGGGTTTAAGGACCCCACAGTCCGAGGTTAAAGACATCGTAGTCCGTGGGTTTAAAGGAACCCCATAGTCCGAGGTTAAAGACATCATAGTCCGTGGGTTTAAAGGGACCCCACAGTCCAGTTTAAGGACATCGTAGTCCGTGGGTTTAAAGGGACCCCGCAGTCTGAGGTTAAGGACATCGTAGTCCATGGGTATAAAGGGCCCCCACAGTCCAGTTTAAAGACATCGTAGTCCGTGGGTTTAAAGGGACCCCACAGTCCAGTTTAAAGACGTCATAGTCTATGGAATGTATGGTTGTCAGGACCCGTCACCTCTCTGAAGACGTTGAAGAATTACAACGACATATATCAGAGGGGTTCAGAGAAGTACCCTTGAACCAATGTTGATTGGGAAATTTGTAGTCCAATTTGGGACTAAGATTAAGTAATTAGATTATGAGCACATGGGCTCAGTTAAATCTAAATTGAGGACTTATGGCAAGTCTTGAGCTAAGTCCAATCAAGTTAAAAAATTTTAACATTTATTTTGGGCTGTTAAACATTTGTTTGGGCTTGGCCCTTTTAACAATGCTGAGCATTGATTTAGATTTTGACAATGTTTTGTCTCTTATTGAATGCTGAGCATTCATCATAGCTCTGGGCTTATTAAAGAACAATTTATGTTCTGTCAACGCCCACGTGAAGGACACGTGGCGCGCTTGGCACCAGTTAGAGAGCGCAGTGCGCTTCTGCTGAGTAGCGCACGCATGAGTGACACGTGGCGAGCTTGGCGCTGAGCGCCAGATGATGAGCGTATTGCACTGATTTATGAGCGCATTGTGCTATTAGTTCAGTTGGCACACACGTGAGTGACACGTGGTGCGCCTGGTGCTAAGCGCCAGTCCATGAGCGCAGTCCGCTATATTAAGAGCGCAAAGCACTAACTGTTGAGTGGCGCACACGTGAGTGACACGTGGTGCGCTGGGCGCTGAGCGCCAGCCCATGAGCGCAGTGCGCTGTCTAAGAAGTGCAAAGCGCAAGTTGTTTAATTGGCGCATACGTGGTTGACACGTGGCGCATTTGGCGCTGAGCGCCGATCCAAGGAGCGCAGAAGTGCAGTTCAAGAGCGCAAGGTGCATTTTAATAGCGCAAAGCGCATTTGATCAATTTTTATGATCTAGGAACAAATTTATGTTCTTTTAAAAGAGATTTTGTCTCAAGATTCAAGAACAACAGTTCTTATTTTTTAAAGGGCTTTGCCTTTATAGATCCATGATCTTTAAGAAAATTTAATAATTTTTTTCCCTTTATGATGAGATGTTCATGATCTCAGAAAGACAATTTGTCTTATAGATCTATAATCTGTGAACGAAGTAAATACTTCTTTATTTTTATAATGAGATCTTTTGATCTTTTTATAAAAGACCTTGGTCTTTGTAGATCTATGATCTTTTTTAAGAAGATAATTCTCCTTTTTAAGAGATGATTTCATCTCTGTGTTCATCATTCATCATCTTTACCTTGAAGAAAAAATCTTCTTTTGCTGAGAGCTATGGTCCTCTTCCTTTGAATTTTTTTTTCAAAGTTTATGGGGGGTTTCTCTATTTCAGACTTGAAGTCTTGGGGCCTTTATATAGGGCAAGTTGATTTGTTGAATCAGTTAAAAAGATCTTTCTCTGATTGATTTGGGGATGTTTCCCCACCATTGGATCTTTGATCCTAGGGCTTCTGTTTTACAGAAGGCAATCTTCTTGTTTTTAACAAGATTGAAAAATCTTTCCATAACAGAATGTTAATTCTGATTAATTAATGATTTATCATTATTATTAGATCTTTTGATCTAACGGTGGGGAAATTTTAATTCCAGTGCTAGCGCACCCGTACTTTGCACGTGGTGCGCTGCTTAGAGTGCAGCGCACTTAGCGCTAGTGCACCTATGTTTGACACGTGGTGCGCTGCTCAGAGCGCAGCTCAGCCTGCGATAGCACACCCGTATTTGATACGTGGCGCGCAGCGCGCCCAGCGCTAGCGCACACATGGTGCGCTGCCTAGGGCGCAGCACAGCCTGCGCTAGCGCATCCATGTTTGACACGTGGCGCGCAGCGCGCGCAGCGCTAGCGTACACATGGTGCACTGCCTAGGGCGCAGCGCACCTGGCGCTAGCGCATCCGTGTTTGACACGTGGCGCGCAGCGCGCCTAGCGCTGGATCTGAAGCGTTGCTTCAATTTTTTTAAATTCAAATTTCAAACAGAGCTTTGCTCTGATTGGGGGAAACATAGCACATCGCCCCAAATACGGCAATACGCTCCCTTAAGTTCTATATTGCAATCGAAATCTCGATGGCGATGATTGCAACTCAAGTCCTACCTGCTACACAGCTACTCCAGCGATGAAGCCACCCTCAAATCCCACCGGCAAACAGATTGGTCACCTGCGACGAAGCTACTTCCGAGAGTTTCGCAAAAAAAAAGGTATGTCCACAAGCGAAATGGGCACAGATGAAAACCCGAAAGACCGCCGTGAGTAAAAACAGCAGGGCTACCGACGAGCTTGTGAAAACCCGGAAGGGCGCGATCTCGTTAAAAAAATGGTATGTCTACAAGTAAAATGGGCACGGATGAAAACCCGAAAGGGCGCCATGAGTAAAAACAACAGGACTGCCGACGAGTTTATGAAAACCCGAAAAGACGCAATCTCATTTAAAAGAGAAAGACAGAGAAAGAGAAATAAAAACAGTATGTCCACAAACAAAATGTTCACGGATGAAAACCCGAAAGGGCGCCATGAGTAAAAACAGTAGGACTGCCGGCAAATTTGTGAAAACCCGAAAAGGGCGCAAACTCATAAAATAAAAAATTCATGTGCACTTGTAAGGTCCTTTCGACCTTGTGAGGAGAAAAAAAAACATGTTTGAGATTCGTACGACTCACAAAGAAGCAACACACTTAGGAATTCCCGTGATTCCTAAGGAGAAAATACATCTACGAGATCCTCATGACTCGTTGGGAGAAATACTTTTATGAGACCCTTATGGCTCATAAAGTCAAAAAGCTTTAGTCGACAGGATCCTAACCCTATTTGCTAAGCCACCTTTGTTCAAATCAACAAAGACAAATGATGAGTCGCTCCTGGCAATATTCCAGTCGTAGCGATGCTGATGCCTAAAAAAGTATCAAACTTCAAGTCCTCTCAAGGCAAATGATGATTCGCTCCTGGCAATATCCCAGTTGCTGCGAAGTTGATGCCTAAACAGGTGTCAAACTCCAAGTCCTTTTACGGAAAATGATGATTCGCTCCTGGCAATATCCCAGTCGTAGCGATGCCGATGCCAAGGTTGGTATCAGATTCCAAACTCGCAATAAAAACAGCAGCGAGTAGCAAAAAAATGCATATGAAATAACCGAAATGATGGGGCAACTCGCAATAAAAATTAGCAAGCAAAAAACATGCATATAAAAACAACCGAAATGTTTGGGCAACTCGCAATAAAAAGCAACGAGTAAAAATATTTAAAAATAGCCGAAATGATTGGGCACCGCGGATAAAAAGCCGAAATGATTAGGCAATCGCGACTTTCGCGATATGGAAAGATGAAAAGATAGAGCACTGCGGCTATAAAAAAAATAAAATAAAATTTCCTCTGCCCTGCAAGCATGTCCATATTGACTCTTGTATACGATCCATGGGCACAAATAAAAGAAAAGGGAACTATATTTTCCCACCAGGCTCCGTCAAAAGGAGAGCCAGATCTTGATGGCAACATCTACAGCCTAAAGATCAGCTCGACGCTCTCCTCATTCCAACAGGGTGCAGACATGACGTCAGCAAAGCTCCAAGGAGCCAAATCAAAAAGGAGTGACGATAAAATCCTAACTCCAGCCCGACGTGCATCTCATGCCAGCAGGATGTAGACGCAACGTCATCAAAGACCCAACAGTCAAACTAAAAAGGAGTAATGGAAAAATCCCAGCTCCAGCTCAATGTTCCTTCTCGATACAGATGCGACGTCAACAAAGGCTCCAAGGAGCCAAATCAAAAAGGAGTGACGGCGAAATCCTAACTCCAGCTCGATGTGCTTCTCATGCCAGCAGGATGCAGATACGACGTCAACAAAGTCTCCAAGGAGCCAAATCAAAAAGGAGTGACGGCAAAATCCTAACTCCAGCCCGACGTGCTTCTCATGCCAGCAGGATGTAGGTGCAACATCATCAAAGACCCAAGGGTCAAACAAAAAAGGAGTAATAGCAAAATCCCAGCTCCAGCTCAACGTTCCTTCTCGATGCAGATGCGACGTCAACAAAGGCTCCAAGGAGCCAAATCAAAAAGGAATGACGGTAAAATCCTAACTCCAGCTTGACGTGCTCCTCATGCCAACAGGATGTAGATGCAACGTCGACAAAGGCTCCAAGGAGCTAAATTAAAAAGGAGCGACGGCAATATCCTAACTCTAGCTCGACGTGCTTCTTTGCCAGCAGGACGTAGACGCAACGTCATCAAAGACCCAATGTTCAAACAAAAAAGGAGTAATGGCAAAATCCCAGCTCCAGCTCGACGTTCCTTCTAGATGTTGATGCGACGTCAACAAAGGCTCTAAGGAGCCAAATTAAAAAGGAGTGACGGCAAAATCATAAACTCCAGCTCGATGTGCTTCTCATGCTAGCGGGATACAAAGGCAATGTTAACAAAAGACCAAGGGTCAAAGCAAAAATGGAGTCACGGAAAAATCCTAGCTCCAAGTCTTGACGGTTCATATACAACCCAGAGACTATCTCGACGTTCCCTCTCATGCCAGCAGGATGCAGATGCAACGTCAACAAAGGCTCCAAGGAGCCAAATAAAAAAGGAGTGATGGCAAAATCGTAAACTCCAGCTTAATGTGCTTCTGTTCATATCATAATATTGCATTTTATATTCCCCAGTCTTATGCGTTTTATAAATAAACAGGTGCTTTTGACGCATGTCTGCCACATATTACAGGGTACAGGTTATTTGGAGCGAAAACAGTGAAAAAGACAAAAGTTGATACAAAAGAGGGACTTTTGACCAACAAGTAGAAGGATCCTAGTCAAGCCTAGATAAAGAACAGTTCACAATTGTACAAGGCAACGCAGGATCAAAAATGTCAAAGTGAACAGTTAAATGACCACTACAAGTTTCACTGAAGATCTGGAGAAGACCCAGAAGCCCAATTGATAAAAGAACCACATAAATGAGAAGCCCAAACAGCAGAGAAGAAACCCTGGAAAAAACACACTGTGTTCTCACTAAAGGGCCGCGGAACCGCGGCCCTACCCCCACCAATGCCGCGGTTCCGCGGCCGTCCAGAGCGCGTGTCGGTGCAAAATTTACCTGGCGGTGCATCGGTGCGTCGGTTGGGATTTTTATGGGGTATTTTTGTAATCGCACATGTGCGAGTCCTGTAACCCTAATTTCCCTATTTCCTTATAAATATGTAATCAAAATACTGTAATAGGGATGCCTCTTTTCAATTAATAAAAATTCAGATTCTTTTGAGGATTGAAGAGCATCATTTCTTGTAAGTTCATTTAATTTTCTGCCTTAGTTTAAAATTAATTTCTTGCCCTAACTTTCTAATTTAATTCTTGCCTTAGATAAATTCTTCCATTGCCCTAGTTTAATCTAGTGTAATCTTTCTTAAACTGCAGTAGGTAAGTGATTTTTAAACATTATTTTTAAAAGATCCCCTAATGAGCGAGTAATTTCCTCGCTTGTTAGGGTTAGGAATAAGGGAGGGATTGAGAGATGAATATCCCTCATCTCTTTCAAGCCCAATAATTTGTAATAATTAGAACTTCATGCACGCATGCATGATCCGCTCCCTACGGCACCCTACCCACGAGGTAACGGTGAAACCGTAGTATAAAGGACCTGACATGCATGACTTCCATGAAGGTTAGAACAATTAGTAGGAAAGGACGGACAAGGATCTAGAGGAAGAAAACTTCGTTTCTTCCCAATCATCCTAATCCCCTTTACTAATAATTGTTATAACTTCTAAAAAGATTTAATCGAGGGCATTGAAAGAGGTGTTAATATTAATCTTATCAAACTCACCTTAGACCTAATCCTAGCAAGTCTCTTGATCATCGTACAACTTAGTTTTTTTTAGATTCAATCAAAAGACCAAACAACCATTGGAATCAGCTCGTAAGAACACTTAGGAAAATTACACATCCCTGTGGACCGACCCGTATTCACCGGCTAGCTGCAAAGCGACGCCGTTTCTGATTGCGGTAAAATATTTTTGGTGATCGTAAAATCTCTTTCAATCAAATGGCGCCGTTGCCGGGGATGGCATAAAAATTTCCTTTTTGTAATTTCGGGTTGATATAAATCATAAAAATCTGAAAATAGAAAATTACAAAAACATTTTATCAATTTTTATCTGTTTGAAGGGTTTTATTATTTGAATCTTGCAGGAACAGCGAAGAATCTCGGATCTGGAAATTTACAGAGGGCAAAACAGAAATTGGTACATCAGAACAGAGGAGGATTTGAACAAAGTAGCGGCAGATTTTTTTTCCAGAGAAAGATCCCTCCACCAGACCGCGATTCCGCGGCCTATCTGCGCCAGGAACCGCGGAACCGCGGCGTGTATGCCACGTCAGATGCTCAATTTTGCATGGTTTGTCTTCTCCTTCTCCCCTCTGCAACCTACAATATATCCTTTTGCGAAATTTTCTGCAGGACTTCTTTGCGCTAAAAATCTTCTTCCCCCTTCTAAATAACAAATTTTCTGCATGTTTCTTTGAGCCGCGCTTTAAAAAAATTAATTGCAAGTGAATTTACTGTTTTGCATAATTTAATCGGACTTTAAGGGGCTATTGACAAGCTCAGATTGGGTGGGGATTTCATCACCCTTCCCAGGACCCCAGAAAGCACTTAAGGCATTTGCATTGACCACTATTAATTAAAAAATACTAGACTCAGCCCTAAGGACTTCGAGCTCAATAGGACAAATGACTAGTCATAGGCATCGACCGTTTATCCTAACCTGACTTTGCGGTGTCTAGGCAAGTGTGTCAAGGCAAGTGGTTACTTAATTAGGACCGCTACTTGTAGCGGGGAGCCTCCCACTTACCTGACACTTACCTGGCCGCAATTGGCGGTGAAGAGGCGGTTTGAGGTCCTATTTCTAATCCTAGTTAGGAGCTGTCTAGCTGACCTAGGTGACCCTAGATCTAGGCCTGATTGTGCATGTGTGGTTGATCGCATTTGTGTCACAAGTTCCTTTTCAAAAATCTTTTGCAAAAATTTCACATAAAATAAAAAAGAAAAATCTTTTCAAAACTTGCAGCTTGTCGCTAAAGAAAACTTGCACCTCACTTACACCACTTCCTCTCATTGACGTTATCTTACCTCCACATTCTGTCTTTCATTTTTTTTTCTGACTACACTACCCCTTTAGTGTATGTCACTTTGGACTATGGACACTAACGCCCGATTAGTCCGTGTTTCGTTGGTACCGACCGACGAACTCTTAGACACCGAAGTCGACATTCCATCCACTTTCTTACCTCCACCTTCAAATTTTTCCTCCGAAGGCATGTCGGGATTCAACCCCAACAATACCTTACTGACGGGAATGATTCCACCTCCGTTAGGTGCGAATAACCCGAATCAACTGCCTGTTGAAGCGCCCGCACGAGTTGCGCTCCAGGATCTCTTCTACCTTGTCCGCAATTCTTTACCTACCTGTCTTTCACCCCCACTGGCAAATGTCGACAATTTTGAAATAAAACCACATTTCATCAATATGCTGCCAAAATTTCACGGTTTGGAATCAGAAGATGCGTATATTTTTATTAATAAATTCCAAAACGTTTGCGCTATGATGAAAACGACCCAATTAAGTGATGACGCTATAAGGCTAAGGGTCATTCCTTTCACCTTATGTGACCTAGCCGAGAAGTGGCTATACAGCACTGCATCATATTCAACTAGAAATTGGGACGAGTTTGTGAAAGCTTTTCTTAAAAAGTTCTATCATCATCACAAAACTGCTAGAATCCGTAATGAGATTATACAATTTTCACAGCTTCCTTCCGAACCATTTTGGAAGTGTTTTGAGAGATTTAAAGACCTACTCGTTCAATGCCCTCATCATGGGATCAAAAGTTGGCAACTTTGCCAAACATTATACGAGGGATTGAACTCGGCAACGAAGCAGTAGCTAGAAACCATCTGTCAAGGTCACTTTCTCTCCAAATCTAGTGAGGAAGCGTGGCAGTTTCTTGAGGATCTTAGTGAACAAACAATTCAGTGGGAGAGCTCCAAGACCACATCTTCTTCTTCTAGTGGTCAATCTAGGGCAGGCATACATCAAGTAGAGATGTCAATTGCTATGAAGGCCGAGATGGCCCCTCTTACGAAAAAGCTAGAAGCGATTGAGACCAAAATCTCGTCGCCATCTCCTGCCCCTGTTATGCCTCCACGAACTATGTGTGGTTGTTGTTCGGCTCCATCACACTTAACCGAAGAGTGTCCTTACAATGCATCTACTCAAAGACATGATCAAGTCAATGCTGTCTTTCAGCAACGACAAAGAAACGATCCATACTCTTCTACATATAATCCGGGTTGGAGGAGTCACCCAAATTTCGCTTGGAACCAAAATCAACAATTCCAAGGAAATAACAATTTTCAAGGGCCTCCTCCACAACAACAAGCACCTCCACAAACTCAATTTCAACAGCAACCTTACCCTAATCAGGTGAACAATTTTGTGCCTAACACTTCTTACCCGCCAAACAATTTTGTTCAACCTAATAATGACAAGGGTAGCTCACCCGAAAGAAGTCTAGATGTGTTCCTAAAGCAATCTACACAGTCTATAGCAAGACTAGAGACTTCTATTCAATCTTTGGTGCAAAACAGTGCCTCACACGATCAAAGCATCAAATCTATTGAGGCACAAATTGCACAACTCAATGCAGCATTGAGCGAGCGAGAAAAAGGAAAGCTCCCATCTCAACCACTGCCCAATCCCGGTCACGTACATGCTGCAAATCAACAGCAGAATCATAACGTAAATGCTGTGACCACGTTGAGATCGGGAAAAGTGTTGCAAAACAATGTGGGTATTCACAATGACACCCCTGCCGGTGGCCCTTCTTCATCTTCTTCACCTTCTTCTTCTTCTTCGTTAGAGCCTATTCTCCATCATTCACACGGCTCTACCTCTTCTAGCTCGAATGGACCCACTTCTCACAACACGAACACATTTACACGGGGTTCCGTTCCAACTCAACAATCTGATTCGCAAAAATTGGACTCAACAACCTTTCAAAATGTTCCTTTTCCAAATCGGTTGAGATCCAATAAACCAACTCCACAGATGGAGAAGATTGTAGAGTTGTTCAAGCAGATCAGTATAAATATCCCTCTTTTGGATGCAATCCAACAAGTTCCTTCATATGCAAAAATCTTAAAGGACTTATGCACCAAAAAGAGAAAGACACAAGTACCAAAGAAAGTTTTTGTGGCTAGTGCTATTAGTGATGCTATTGTAAACTTTTTACCCCCAAAGCAAAAGGACCCCGGTTGTCCTACTATTTCGATAACGATTGGGGACAAAAACATCAATAGTGCACTATTAGATCTTGGTGCTAGTGTCAATTTGCTGCCTTATTCTGTGTATGAGCAATTAGGCGTTGGAGAGCTTAAGCCCACTCACTGCACTCTCCAAATGGCCGATCGATCAATCACCCATCCTAAGGGAGAGTTGGAGGATGTGTTAATTAGAGTTGGGGATTTCATTTTTCCCGTAGACTTTATTGTTATGGATACACAACCTGTCGCTAACCCCCGGAGTCAAATTCCGGTGATACTTGGTCGACCATTCCTGGCGACTTCTAACGCAGTGATCAATTGTCGTAACGGTTCAATGAATCTATCTTTTGGCAACATGACAATTGAGTTCAACATCTTTAAGTTGGGAAATCAGCCTGCCGAGCCTAATGCTAGCGTACTTGATGTTTGCTCGATCAATGAGATCGCGGAGGAGGACTGTGAGTTCGAAAATTTCATGTTCGATCACAGCAGTGTTGACGCCACTAGTGCGTTCCTCCTAGAATCCGACACAGCTTTCACTGCGGAAAACGATTATGAGTGTTTCACCTTTGTAGACGAATTTGAAGACTCACCACTCGAGCTTGAGTCTTTTGCCTTTTCGGATGAGTTAGTTGAACCATCCGACTCGGTTGCGTACACTCGATTTGAACCTTTGATGGAATCCTTCGAGTTTGAAACAGTTACTCCATTGTTACCATCCATTGTTTCACCTCCTAAACTCGAACTAAAGCTTTTGTCATCGCACCTAAAATATGCTTATCTAGGTGATAATGAGACCTTGCCCGTTATAATATCGGCCTCTCTAGCTCTTGAGCAAGAGAAGTCCCTTTTAATGGTCTTAGAAAATAATCGGCAAGCTTTTGGCTGGTCTATGGCGGACATCAAGGGGATTAGTCCCCTCATTGTTGAACATCATATACACTTGATGGATGATGCCAAGCCGGCTAGGGATCCACAAAGACGCCTCAACCCCATTATGAAAGAGGCTGTCAAGAAGGAGATTGTTAAATGTCTTGATAGTGGTATCATCTACCCTATCTCGGATAGCCAATGGGTTAGCCCCATTCATGTTGTGCCAAAGAAATCGGGCATCACGGTCATTACCAATGAGGCAAATGAGTTAATTCCCACTCGCACCCAAACGGGGTGGCGAGTTTGTATCGACTATAGAAAACTCAATGCCGCGACAAGAAAGGACCACTTTCCTTTACCTTTCATTGACCAAATGCTCGAACGATTGGCGGGGCACGAGTTCTACTGCTTTTTAGATGGCTATTCCGGTTATAACCAAGTCCCCATAGCCAAAGAGGATCAAGACAAGACCACATTTACTTGTCCCTTTGGCACTTTTGTTTATCGTCGCATGCCCTTTGGGTTATGCAATGCTCCCGCTACATTTCAGCGGTGTATGATGGGGATCTTTTCAGACATGGTTGAAAAGTTCTTGGAGATCTTTATGGATGATTTCTCCATTTTTGGTGACTCCTTCGATGAGTGTTTACGACATCTTGACGCTGTTCTTACCCACTGTAGGGATAAGAACCTAACTTTGAATTGGGAGAAGTGCCATTTTATGGTACGATAGGGCATTATCTTAGGACATGTCATCTCGCAAAACGGCATAGAGGTTGATAGAGCCAAACTTGAAGTCATCTCTAATCCTCCTCCTCCTAAATACGTTAAAGACATCCGAGCTTTCCTTGGCCACGCCGGATTTTATAGACGGTTCATCAAGGATTTTAGCAAGATTGCTAGACCCTTGACTTTCTTATTGGCCAAGGACACAACATTTGACTTCGACTCAACTTGCATGGAAGCATTCGAGTCTTTGAAACTCTCTCTCATTTCTGTGCCCATTCTTTCATCTCCAGACTGGACGCAACCTTTCGAAATTATGTGCGACGCATCAGATTTTGCCATTGGTGCTGTTCTTGGACAGCACATTAACAAGATGCCGCACGTGATTTATTACGCTAGCCGTACATTAAATGAGGCCCAACTAAACTACACAACAACAGAAAAAGAGTTTTTAGCAGTTATGTTTGCACTTGAAAATTTTCGGCCTTATTTAATCGGCTCTCCAGTTATTGTGTATACGGATCATTCAGCTCTTCGCCACCTTTTTGCGAAGAAGTATGCTAAGTCGAGGCTAATACGTTGGATCCTCCTGCTACAAGAGTTTGACCTTGTCATAAGGGACAAAAAAGGATGTGAAAACGTAGTGGCCGATCACCTCTCACGACTTCCTTCTTCGCCCATACTTGAACTTCCTATCACTGATGCTTTTCCCGATGAGCAACTCTTGACCGTTTTTTGCGAACCATGGTTCGCTGATATAGTAAACTACCTGGCCACCGGCTTGATACCTAACGATTGGTCGAAACAGGATAAACTTCGATTCTTGTCCCAAGTAAAGCATTTTTGCTAGGACGAACCTTATCTTTTTAAATACTGTTCCGACCAAATCATTCGTCGGTGTGTTCCGGAAAATGAGGTTAAGAGTGTGCTGTCTTTTTGCCACGATCAAGCATGTGGCGGGCACTTTGACCCAAAGAAGACAGCCGAGAAAGTTTTGCAGTGTGGTTTCTATTGGCCACGACTCTTCAAGGATGCATATGAATACTGCAAGACTTGCTCCCGGTGCCAACACTTGGGCCGGATATCGCGGAGAAACGAAATGCCGCTCCAACCAATTTTGGTTGTCGATGTTTTTGATGTTTGGGGTATAGATTTCATGGGACCATTTCCTAATTCTTTTAGGAATGTTTATATTCTGTTGGCTGTTGACTACGTTTCAAAGTGGGTAGAGGCTGTGCCTAGCCGAACGAACGACAACAAGGTCGTGGTTTGATTTCTTAAAGAACACATCTTTTCTCGATTTGGGCACCCTCGAGCGATCATAAGTGATAATGGTTCTCACTTTTGCAATAGGACTTTTGAGTCCTTAATGCGCAAATATTCTATAACCCACAAGTTGTCAACGCCATACCATCCCCAAACATGTGGGCAGGCCGAGCTTTCAAATCGGCAAATAAAGCAAATCTTGGAGAAAACGGTTTCTAAAAACCGTAAAGATTGGTCACTTAAACTGATCGATTCACTATGGTCTTTCCGTACTGCATACAAGACTGATCTGGGTATGTCTCCATACCGGCTTATTTACGGGAAGGCTTGCCACCTCCCAGTAGAGATTGAGCACAAGGCATTTTGGGCTATCAAAGAGCTGAATTTATCTTTAGGAGATGCGGGCAGCAACCGAAAGCTGCAATTAAATGAACTAGAAGAGCTGCGGGATGAGGCATATGATAATGCCGTCATTGTCAAAAACCGAACTAAGGTGTTCCATGATAAACACCTTTTGCGAAAAACTTTTGAACCTGGTCAACAGGTTTTACTCTATGACACTCGGTTACATTATCACCGAGGCAAGCTCCGTTCTAGATGGAAAGGACCATTTGTTGTCCGTACCGTTTATCTGCACGATGCGGTCGATCTTGAAAATTCTGAGGACGGTACTTTATTCAAGGTTAATGGACATCGATTGAAACCGTTCCTCATGGCGGACCATTCGGAGGAGCTCCTGTTTTTGCAGGAGCCGATTTACACTGATTGATTTTCCTCCACTTTCACCCCCGAATTTCCAATCAATTTTCCAAAACTTTATTTCAAATAAGTTTGGGGGTGTGTATCATTTGTAAATATATTAATAAGCAGGACATTGCCGACATTATCGACCCTCTTGGTGCAGCATGACAGTGAGGACACTGTCCAGTTCAAGTTTGGGGGTATGCTCGGTACGTCTTCTTCTTTCGCATTCATATGTATATTTTTGCATTTGCATATTTATTTTGAAAACCCATAAAAAATTGAAAATTTAAAAAATTATAAAAATTATTGTATTCAATTTTGACCATATTTAACTTGAGTTTGACAGATAGGTTAACTGGCCAGGAACAACTAGATCTTAGACCTAGTAAATTAAAAACCCTAAAAATAACCTTCTTTAAAGATTAACGGTAGAAAGTATATGTCTTTGTAGTTTATTTAGAACTAGGCAAATTTTGAGTTCACCTTTTGGGCTAAGTTGAAATAAAGGAAAAATATTGATATTCTTATTAGAGTATAAGTTTGAAAAATAATTCCTAGCTTAAGTCTATATTCTAAAAATGTATACCCTACAAATTGCACAATCACGCACCTTGAAACTTGGAATAGTATAAGAGACCGTGAAATGCTCTTGTCTAAAGTCCTTAGTAAGAAGAAAATAAAAAAATGTGTGTGAATAAAGAAAAAAAACGAACACTGGTCTTTGTGATTACTTAAGGCTGCAAAAATAGAAAAAATATTTAGCGAGGGTGCTTCATCACCTAGTGCCTTAGACCAACTAGTTTGGGAGTCACTGCTAAAAGCCTTGGGTGTTGCAAGACTAGGAATTACGCTTTAAAGTGCAAACATATCTTGTAATCGGTTGTTGGTACCTCAAGAAGTATTAACAGTCGCATGAAGGATGTGAATTCACCAGTTAATTAGTGCTTTGGACAACGGACAAGAGTATGATTGCTTGAATTGAATTTCCAAGTGTAGGGATGATTTATACACACACGTGGGGATATATGATTAGAATTGAGATAAGAGAAAGGAATGAAGAATATAACTTGTATCTTTAGTAGAGTTGATAGAAAAATTCCTAAGTGGAAATGGAACCTTAGAAGGAAAACTTAAGAAATGCTGAAAGCTGAGTGAGTCTATCGAACATATATAATCTGAAGTTAAATGATGAGGAAGTGTGAAGAATATGGGTGGATAATTTATGAGTCAATGATAATAGAATTCCTTGTTATAAAACCTAATTGGAGAATTAAAGTCAGTGGGCCTAATTGATAGGATTTTGTTGGTAGTATCCGCTGAAAACCCTCAGGAGACAACACTCCTCCTACTAGGGACACCTAGAGGTTTAACGGCTTGTTGCACGTGCTCAGTGCAATCATGTTTCCCTGCGAAAGTGCGGTTAGGTTTTATCGAGAATAAAATAATAAGTTTGCTCGAGGACAAGTAAAAGATAAGTTTGGGGGTATTTGTTCATATCATAATATTGCATTTTATATTCCCCAGTCTTATGCGTTTTATAAATAAACAGGTGCTTTTGACGCATGCCTGCCATATATTACAGGGTACAGGTTATTTGGAGCGAAAACAGTGAAAAAGACAAAAGTTGATACAAAAGAGGGACTTTTGACCAACAAGTAGAAGGATTCCAGTCAAGCCTAGATAAAGAACAGTTCACAATTGTACAAGGCAACGCAGGATCAAAAATGTCAAAGTGAACAGTTAAATGACCACTAGTTTCACTGAAGATCTGGAGAAGACCCAGAAGCCCAATTGATAAAAGAACCACATAAATAAGAAGCCCAAACAGCAAAGAAGAAACCCTGGAAAAAACACACCGTGTTCTCACTAAAGGGCCGCGGAACCGCGGCTCTACCCCCACCAATGCCGCGGTTCTGCGGCCGTCTAGAGCGCGTGTCGGTGCAAAATTTACCTGGCGGTGTGTCGGTTGGGATTTTTAGGGGGTATTTTTGTAATCGCACATGTGCGAGTCCTGTAACCCTAATTTCCCTATTTCCTTATAAATATGTAATCAAAATACTGTAATAGGGATGCATCTTTTCAATTAATAAAAATTCAGATTCTTTTGAGGATTGAAGAGCATCATTTCTTGTAAGTTCATTTGATTTCCTACCTTAGTTTAAAATTAATTTCTTGCCCTATCTTTCTAATTTAATTCTTGCCTTAGATAAATCCTTCCATTGCCCTAGTTTAATCTAGTGTAATCTTTCTTAAACTGCAGTAGGTAAGTGATTTTTAAACATTATTTTTAAAAAATCCCCTAATGAGCGAGTAATTTCCTCGCTTGTTAGGGTTAGGAATAAGGGAGGGATTGAGAGATGAATATCTCTCATCTCTTTCAAGCCCAATAATTTGTAATAATTAGAACTTCATGCACGCATGCATGATCCGCTCCCTACGGCACCCTACCCACGAGGTAACGGTGAAACCGTAGTATAAAGGACCGGACATACATGACTTCCATGAAGGTTAGAACAATTAGTAGGAAAGGACGGACAAGGATCTAGAGGAAGAAAACTTCGTTTCTTCCCAATTATCCTAATCCCCTTTACTAATAATTGTTATAACTTCTAAAAAGATTTAATCGAGGGCATTGAAAGAGGTGTTAATATTAATATTATCAAACTCACCTTAGACCTAATCCTAGCAAGTCTCTTGATCATCGTACAACTTAGTTTTTTTTAGATTCAATCAAAAGACCAAACAACCATTGGAATCAGCTCGTAAGAACACTTAGGAAAATTACACATCCCTGTAGACCGACCCGTATTCACCGGCTAGCTGCAAAGCGACGCCGTTTCTGATTGCGGTAAAATATTTTTGGTGATCGTAAAATCTCTTTCAATCAGCTTCTCATGCCAGCAGGATGTAGACGCAACGTTATCAAAGACCCAAGGATCAAACAAAACAGGAGTGATGAAAAAATACTAACTCCAGCTCGACATGCTTCTCATGCCAGCAGGATGCAGACGCAACATCAACAAAAGACCCAAGGGACAAAACAAAAAAAGGAGTGATGGCAAAATCCTAACTCCAGCTCGACGTGCTTCTCATGCCAGCAGGATGCAGACGCAACGTCAACAAAGGCTCCAAGGAGCTAAATCACAAAGGAGTAATGGAAAAAACCTAACTCCAGCTCGACGTGCTTCTCATGCCAATAGGATGTAGACGCAGCGTCATCAAAGACCCAAAGGTTAAACAAAAAAGGAGTAATGGAAAAATCCCAGCTCCAGCTCGACGTTCCTTCTCGGTGCAGATGCGACGTCAACAAAGGCTCCAAGGAGCCAAATCAAAAAGAAGTGACGGCAAAATCCTAACTCCAGCTCGACGTGCTTCTTATGCCAGCAGGATGCAGATACAACGTCAATAAAAGACCCAAAGGTCAAAGCAAAAATACAGTCACGGTAAAATCCTAGCTCCAAGTCTTGACGGTTCATATACAACCCAGAGACTATCTCGACGTTCCTCCTCATTTCAGCAGGATGCGGACGCAACTATCAAATGAAATTGGAGCAATGGCATATTCCTAGCTCCAGATCTCGAGTGCAATACATACAACATAGAGGTCCTACAAATGTCTACCCTACTTCAGCAAAGAATCGGTGCGACATCGTCAAAGCAAAAAATGAAGTGACTGCATATTCCTAGCTTCGGGTCTTGACGGCAACTCATATAAAACCCGAAAGACTATTGGAGATCATCCCATCCCAGAAGGGTTATGACTCATCGGGACTCCAAATTGAGCCTAACCTCAAGTAAAAAGCGTCATGGCAAATTCCTAACGCTTGCTCTTCTAACGGTAATATAACCCAAGTAGATTACTTGATGACGTCTTATCCAGCCTCTAAAAGGTTCAGAGATACGACAGTCGTGGGGCGAAGGCATATTCCTAGCTCCGGACTGCAATTGCAATACATACAGCATAGAGGTCCTACAGATGTCTACCCTACTTCAGTAAAGAAATGGCATGACATCGCCAAAACAAAAATTAAGCGACGGTATATTCCCAGTTTTGGGTCTCGACAGCAACTCATATAAAGCCTAAAAGACTATCAGAGATCATCCCACACCAGAAAGGTGCGGTTATGACTCATCGGGGCTCCAAATTGAGCTTAACCTCGAGTAAAAAGCGTCATGGAAAATTCCTAATGCTTGCTCTTCTAACGGTAATATAACCTAAGGAGATTACTTGAAGACGTCTTGTCCAGCCTCCGAAGGGATCAAAGACACGACAGTCGTGGGGCGATGGCATATTCCTAGCTCCTGATTTCAATTGCAATACATACAGTATAGAGGTCCTATAGATGTCTACCCTACTTCAGAAAAGAAATGACATAACATCGTCAAAACAAAAATGAAGCGACGGCATATTCTTAGCTTCGGGTCTCAACAGCAACTCATATAAAGCCTAAAAGAATATCGGGGATCATCCCACACCAGGAAGGTGTGGTTATGACTCATCGGGGCTCCAAATTGAGCTAACCTCAAGTAAAAAGCGCCATAGCAAATTACTAACGCTTGCTCTTGAACAGTAATATAACCAAAGGAGATTACTTGAAGATGTCTTGTCCAGCCTCCGAAGGGATCAGAGACACGACAGTCGTGGGGCAATGACATATTCTTAGCTCCGGACTTCAATTGCAATACATACAGACTATAGAGGTCCTACAGATGTCTACCCTACTCCAGCAAAGAAACGGCACGACATCGTCAAAACAAAAATGAAGCGACGATATATTCCCAGCTTCGGGTCTCGACGGCAACTCATATAAAGCCTAAAAGACTATCGGAGATCATCCCACACCAGAGCAGAGTGGTTATGACTCATCGAGGCTCCAAATTGAGCCTAACCTCAAGTAAAAAGCGTCATGGCAAATTTCTAACGTTTGCTCTTCCGACGGTAATATGACCTAAGGAGATTACTTGAAAACGTCTTGTCCAGCCTCCAAAGGGATCAGAGACACGACAGTCGTGGGGCTACTCGAACAGCAGCTTAAAGACTGCATATCGAGAAATACATCAGTCAATGCGACTGTACCACGAACTAAAACCCTAGTACCACAAACCTAACGGACCACTTTCGTAAAGAATAAGGGTTATCTATATTTCACGTTAGGATACACCTGCGAGATCCTCTCGACTCGTAGGGAAAAACATCTTTATGAAACCCTCACGGCTCATGAAGGTGAAAAGCCTTAGGCGACGGGGATATCAACATGTTTTCTAAGCACTGTGGCCCAACAAGTAGGTCCAAACTGACTCTTGTATACTCTCCACGGGACACATTCTCCAAAATCGCATACCGACGAGAAGGAGAAACCACTTACGAGTCCTCTCGACTCGTAAAGGAAAAATTCTCTTGTGAGATCCTTACGACTCTCAAGAGAAAACGCACTTAGGATTCCTCACGACTTCTAAGGAGAAAATACACCTACGAGATCCTTTCGACTCGTAGGGAGAAACATCTTTATGAGACCCTCATGGCTCATAAAGTTGAAAAGCCTTAAGCGACAAATCTAAACCAGTTTCCTAAGCCATCGCTACCCTACAAGAAAGTCCAAACTGACTCTTGTATACTATCCGCGGGCCACATTGCCAATAAAGTGAAGAAGCTACTTACGGATCCTCACGACTCGTAAGGAAAAATACCCGAGTGAGATCCTTACGACTCACGGAGGCGATGGACACTTAGGAATCCTCACAATTTCTAGGGAGAATATGCACCTATGAGATCCTCACGACTAATAGGGAGAAAAAGCCTTCTTGAGACCCTTACTGCTCATGAAGATAAAAAAAAGCCTTAGGCTACAAGGACCCTAAACTTATCTCCTAAGCCATCAATTCTATGGCCATGCATAACTTTGCACTACTTCACCAACGTACAAACTTATGTGGGCAAAGTAGTGAGGGGCATTTTTTCTCGCCAAAAAATTTTGGCTCAGAGCTTGTTGTTCCCTTATAAATATAAAGGGAAAGCTTCACGTATTAAATACATGCACCCACATGCAAAACATGTAACTATCACCTCAGGTAGCGCCGCACGTGAAGTTCACGTGGACGCTAATGTGCAAAGCACAGGAGCGCATGTTCCCCTAATATTTAAACATAATAAAACAGCTAAACTCTGTTAAAATTTTGTTGAGGCAGCGCCTCACATGCCCCTTACGAGGGCGCCAGCGCCAATCTTGTAAGATTAATCCTATGGTGGCGCCACACGTGCTCCTCACATTGGCGCCAATGTGCAAAGCACAGGAACGCCTATCATAAATAAGAATTAAATTCTTAAGTGGCGCCCACGTGCACAACACGTAAGCGACGGCGCCCAAATTAAAAGCCAGTAGAATTAAATTCTACATGGGTTAATTCTCTAAAAATTGGGATATTCTCTGTTAAACAGAGTCGTTGGATCAAAGATTCAATGGTGATAATAAATCATCAGATGATAAATTCTATTTGGGAAATATTTTCCATCTAATATGGAAAGATTTTTCTCTAACAGAGAATCTTGGATTTAAAATCCAATAGTGATAAAATATCACCAATTAAACTATCTGATAGAATTAAATTCTATGTGATAGAATTAAATTCTATTTGGGAAATATTTCCCTTGATCTTTCTAATATGAAAAGTTCTTTCTCTAACAGAGAATCTTGGATTTAAAATCCAATGGTGATAAAATATCACCAATTAAACTATCTGATAGAATTAAATTCTATTTGGGAAATATTTTCCTTCATCTTTCTAATATTGAAAGATCTTTCTCTAATAGAAAATCTTGGATTTAAAATCCAATGGTAATAAAATATCACCAATTAAACCATCTTATAGAATTAAATTCTATGTGGGAAATATTTCCCTGATCTTCCTCAAACTAGAAAGATCTTCTCTGGTCCAACGGTGATTATAAAATCACTCATCGATCATCTGATAGAATAAAATTCTATCTTAGGAAAATATTTTCCTAATCTTGTTAAACTACAAGATATCCATATGATAGAATTAAATTCTATGTTAGGAAAATATATTCCTAATTTTGTTAAACTAACAAGATATTCATATGATAGAATAAAATTCTATCATAGGAAAATATTTCCTAATCTTGTTAAACAAACAAGAAATCTTCTCTGTTAAACAGGGAGCCTTTGGATTAAAAATCCAACGGTGAATAAAATTCACCGATTGATCTAAAAAATCATTTTGATTGATCATGAAATCAACTATGATCTCTCAATGAGAGATTTTCTCAACAAATTGATTTTTCTCTTCTCCTATAAATAGGAGCAAAGAGATTAATCAAAAGGAGAAAGAAAAAAGGAGACCCCCCATAAGCTTCTGTAAAAATACAGTAAGGCTCTCAAAATAACAGAGAATTTAATTCTCTCAAAGAACAAGATTTCCCTCCTAAAAGCCCTAGGTAAAGAAAAAAGAAGAGATCAAAATATCTCATTTACCTGACATACCCCGTCTAGGGGTTTAACTCTTCTCAAAGAACTTAGTTATTTCTCTAGATCTGAGATCCAAAAGTTGAGAATTTAATTCTCATCGGGAAGAGCTTGTTCTTGAGAATCAAAGATTCAGGAAAGAATAAATTTTAAACAGAGTCCATGATGCTCCAGGAACTCAGTTCCTTCAAATCGAGAACTTAGTTCTTTAAAAAAACTCAACTTAAAATTCTCAAGTATAGTGATTTTAGCGAGCGTTAATGGTCAAAGCGCCAGTGATAGAGGTTTAACCTCTTTGAAAATATCAACAGAGATTTAAATCTTTAAAAAGAATAAAAGGAAAAAAGACCAGCGCCTCACGTGCTTCCCACGTGGGCGCCCCTTGTAACTTTGCCTAGCGCCTAACGTGAAAGAAATGTTCTATTGTTGGATCCGAGATAAAAATGGTCCTTGAAATTCCGCTAAGTTGATCTTAGTCTCAAATTGGACTAACGTATCCTTAATCAAAAACAAATTGAGCCCCAAATGTTCATATATATTTAAGTTGATCTTAATCTCAAACTAGATTAACGGTCCTTTAAATGAAACCAAGCCCAAATCTAAAATATACGGATTTGGACTAACTCGCGCCTTATGGGCAACGACGTAAATTAGTCTCCGTATACAATCCACGGGCAACCAAAACCAAAACATACAAAAACACACACGACACGAAGTGAACTTCTGGAGCATGAGAAAGTGATTATCGCAATGCGGTAACGTAATTAACTGCATGGGGCTTGCGCTTGCAGGGAAGAGCGTCCCCACAATCAAAAATCCTTCACAAACGAGGGGAAATCTGATAAAGTCACGCTACAATGGCCGCATCTGTCCAAACCTCCGATATACGGTACCATAAATCAACTTGGTATCTCCAGAGAGGTGGACAGATAAATCTAAATAGCATTTTCCCCCAGATTCAGGCAAGACGATTTATCCCAGTTCGTCCCCATTTCCGGCGGAGCAACCCTGACGCCAAGAAAACCCAAACCCCACTACCGGCAACCCTCGTCGCCGAGACTTCTCGTCACCAGCACCGCCCTCTCGTCTCCACCACCGACTACCCTTCACCTCCTCGCCTTCCAACAACACCCCAGACCACCACCACCAACTCTGCACTTCCTTCCCGATCACCAAACTCATAGCCACCTCTTCGACGGCAGCACCTCTTCGTCGTCAATCCCCGTCACCTCGCCACCATTCCTCTTTCCTCGCCACCCCAGCAAACCTTTATTCTTATTCTTCTTCTTTCTTCTTTTCTTTCTTTCTTTCTTTTCTTTTCTCGATTCTGATCGTCTCGTCGGAGTTGTGCACGTCACCGACGATCCAGACAACCCAGCCACCGTCGTCGTCTAGCCTAGTCACCACGTCACGTCACTGATCAGCCAGGTCCAGTCCTGCACACGTAAGTTTTGCATCGCGACATTATTTCGACGTCAGACGTGACATCCGCATCTCGACGTGAGATCCGATCAGGCAAGTTTTAAACTTGCAACATGCTATGTTATTATATCGATAATTATATGAATAAGAATAGTGCATGTGTTTTATTATTCAGCAAATATTACAGATTTATAGTTTTTCAGTATCCGTCTTTATCCGTACTAATAATAGTTTATCTAGTTGCATGCTGGAACGTCACAACGTTATCATACTACTATATTAGTTCAATACGTTATCTAAATTGTATTATACATAGTAATGGAAATATAACGGTTATTACAGATAGATACATTTCCCTGATGTGCCTAGCCTTTATGAGCAAGTAATCCATCTCGCCATTACAATCCGATTAATTCTCCGGGCGAAAAAACATATGCATCCTGGCCTTAATTGTGTTTACCATGTTTCGATATTGACTATAGTTTTACATTTGGCTTCTATTTGGGTTAATATACAGTACATGACATGTTCACGACACATTAACAGACTTGTTACTTGGATCTTATTGCTAATGCCAGCAATCCTGACTTGTTGTCCTGACGGACGTGACTTGTTGTCTACATAGACAAAACATGTACATGCTTGATCTGTGTTGGCATTAGATTTATATCTTCAATACCTGACTTGAACACAAAACCTTGGGGGTAAGGGGAAATCAATAATGAAACCTGACTTGTAACTCAACAGTTTGATACTTGTACTGATCAGTCTTTACGGGCTCGGCCAGCCCCGGAATGATGCTACTGACATCATTCGTCTGTACATGTTACATGTTTTCTGCTTAGCGGCATATCTCGGATTCAGCTCGAGAGTCTTGACCATGGTTCCGGGCACGCACGGGATACTATTGAGTTATATCGATGATTCCATTAAATTGATTTCAAAAACTTGTAGAATAGATAACCTAGAATCACATACTTTATGATACACATCACATACATATATCTTACTATTTTATATATGTATTTAGTATTTACATCCATGTTTAATCACATTATCATATCCTGGTTATTGCTAATCTTTTGATAATATGACGTATGACGACTGGGTTTTGCATGGCCCAGTTCCTCTACTTTTATCGCAGGCAGATTAAGAGTACTTTAGCAATCAAGCCGAGCAATAAGGAGCTAGCTATTTAGTTTAGAGACTCTTAGTTTTGTTTATTTCAGCAGTTTTACTTCTATTGATGTGAGCCCATATTGGGACGTGATTCAAATACTATTGTTATTGGTTTTTGATTCGTTTCCGCTACATTTATTTCTTGATTCTATTTACTGTGACAGATGGACATATGATAGATAGATTTAGTAGTTTTACTGTTCTTGATATCCGCTTGACAGCCGTAATGTGACTGTGGAGTGATGATTCCTAGCCACAGGTAGTATGGTTGTGTTCAGTCGAAAATATTGCACATTTGATATAACATTTTTCTTACTTTTCTTAAATATTTAAAAGTGCTTATTATAAATATGAAACATATGAGGTTTTAGCTGTAAAATATCTATTATCGTATGTTTATATATTATAATTAACATTATGAAGAAAAATGTATGCATATAATATTTATATAATATTTTAGCAATTTAAATATGCATATCATATCAAATATCCCTAATCAATATTCTTAAAATATAATATCATATAAAATGTTTAGGATAATATCTCAAAAATACCAAATATTACTAATACTATAAATTGAGATATTGTGCAGATTTAGCTCAGGTCAGGAGATCGAGATATTCGAGATGTCGGGAATCAAAAATCTGCCGATGAAGTTTAAATAAAATCGTAGAATCAATACTGGCAGAGACTCAGGAAAAATTTCCAAAATCCAGACATCACATAAATTTCCACGTGTCACTATGAGAAGGCCCAAGAAGTTTGGAACCATGATCTCTCCAACCCACCGCGCTTCCGCGGCCAAATCATGCATATTGCGGCGGATCCGCGGTCGTTATAAGGAGTTAGGGTTTGGGATTTTTTAGGTAGGATTGTATCAACAAATAACCATATTATGTATCTAGGGTTTCTGCTTCCAGGGCTATATAAAGGACCGAGGGCTAAACATAGAAATCATCACCTTTTACACGAAGCAAATCACCGTCAAAAAACAAGAGATCCACGAGAGGTCCATGATTCGACGTGATAAAGCGACGTGAAATTCGACGGAGCATCTACTTTCTACGAGGAAGAGATCGAGAGCAACCTCTTCCTCTTGTAATCTAAACTCGAAGGATTTGTACTTTTAAAGTTGATTAATAAAGGTAGATCATTAGATTGATTATTTAGCATTTATTTTCTGTATTTATATTATGATCTATCCTTTCTTCTTCTTCTATCTCCATCATGCGCGAGTAATTCTCCGCTTGATAGGGTTCGTAGGATTATGATAGAACAATGGATGAGAAAATATTTTAATTCTTTTACGTCTTATGAAGTTTATAAACTTTAGCAAAAGAATCGTTAACATCCTAATCGGATGCGCTATCAATTTATTGATAGTCTTGACCGCGATTTGATATTAGATTAACAATTGTTTTGTTAATGGCTAGACATGAATAGAGATCAATGAAGGGACAAGGCTCAATAGTAGGGAAACCCTAGTTTCTTCCAAGAACCCTAATCCTCACTCATCACTATCAATTTAGTTTTAAATCTATCAAAAGATAAAAGGAGTCATCTTTATTAGTCATCCATGACCACTAAATCCTTACGAACCCTATAAAAATCTTCTTTATATATATTCTACACCCGTGTTAAACATAGATCTAGAATTTATTCTCCTTTCTACTTCTAATCAACTCGTCTAAAGCAAGATTAAAAGATTCGACATTTCTCTGAGGACGACCCGTACTCATTTCGGCTAGCTACATGCGACACCGTTATTGATTGCAGTTACTACAAACACTTCTTTTCAAACATCAATCAAATGGCGTCGTTGCTGGGGAAACGTGAGTGATATTTTTTTTTGCTATTCGTGTTGAATTCTTATTCGATCCATATCATAAAAATAAAACAAAACGGCAAATTGTGTATTTAACGATTATTGTGCGACTTTTGCGAGGGAATCTGGAGTCACTGTAGCGAGGAGATAAATATTTAGAGACATTCATCAAGACCCAGAGGAAAAAAGAAGGCCACTGTAGAAAAAATTAAATAAAGAAACATAATTTCTGTGACGGAACCACGGCATAAGCATGGTTTTGGCGGCGGAACCGTGGCGAAATTGGGGAGTTGTTCCCCCAAAGTTCCCTGGTATATTTCTCAACTCTTTCTATCTCCTCCGAAAATCCTATAATATATTTTTCTATAGGATTCTTTACAAAATATCGCCGCTCAAAAATCTTTTTGCGTGTTTTGTTTTGTTAATTGTTTTTGCATATTTTAAAATGAACTTTAAGGGGCAAAACCAAAATTCAGATTAGGTGGAGATTTCATCACCCTTCCTAGGCCCCACAAATCACTAAACATGCATGTGCATAACCCTACATTAATTAAAAAATATCTAGACCAAGACTCTAAGGACCGTCGCGCTCAATTAGGACAGAGGAAGGTCGTGGGAAATCTATCGCTTATCCGCGTTACTTTCGTGGTGTCTAAGGCAGGTGTGACTAAGGAAAGTGGTTACTTAATTAGGCCCGCTATTTCGGTGATTCGTATAGCGGATACCTCCTACTTACCTTGCCACAAGAGTAATAAAGAGGTGGTGGAGAATTGATCCTGCGGCTTATCCTTCGAAAGTCTGGGAGCGGTCTAGTGCTTGACCTAGGTGACCTTAGTTCTAGAGTTGTTTGTGCATTTTTGTGATTTGTTGAATCAACCTTCAAGTCCTTCTTTCAAAGCAAAACAATCCAAATAGAGCTTAGTTCCTTACCATTTCACCCTCTTTCTTTTCATCTTCTTATAATGGGCAACCCAAATAGAAGAACTCTTACCGAGCTTTGCTATCCAGAACCAGATATTTCTTGTTTTCATAATTGCTTTGGTCAAAATTCCGACTTACCATGTCTTTAAGAGATCGGATAGAGCAAGGGGAGAGAAACAGTTGGACACCTTACTTCATGTCCTATCAACCACATCAAAATTCTACATCTTCATATGTTGATACTCCATTTAAAGTGTGTGAGAGAACTCCTAAATGCATGTCCATCGCTGAGCATATGGCGAGGGCTAAAAGCCAAAGTTTCAATTCGGTCAAACCGTTAGGAAAACAAACACCATCACTTCCTAAGGAAGATATTGCTACTCGTTTTGCGGCATATATGACATCTGTTGACAGTCCCCAACCAACCGACCAATATCAATATTCTTCTTATCACAATGTTGATCCTACTTCTGCCCAATTTCACAACCATTCCATTCCTATCAATCATACCCGAGTTTTACACCTTCTCTAGACATTTCTTCTGAACAGTCATTTGGAAGTTTTACTTATCCACAAGAATTTCAATCTTCTGCTGAAACTCTTTACCGACCCATGTCTAGTCTTGAACGGACGGTGGAAGAATTTTGGGTAGCGTCGTGCCGCCACGTAGAGGAATTGAATGCGTTCATGGCCGCCCTCATACAACCCAACAAATAAGCAACTAGTTTCGAACTAGCTCAAAAATTTACAATGTATGATACGACAATAGGACAAATTGAGAATTTGGGTAGTGAGCGAGAGTAGTACACCCTTCCAAATCAAACCTCCTCATCCTAAATTGAAATCCACAACTCTAATTTCACAAATCTATCGAGTACACCAAATGATTCACCAATTAAAGATAGAATGTTTGATGAATTGTGCGACTTTGTAGTGTTTGATTTACCCGATTGTGAAGGGTCTATGTCAAGTGAAACCATACCCAATCCTTGTGATCTCTACACCTCCACTCTAGAACCAAAATTGATTGAAAACCATACTTTTGATGAGGTGTCTGAGAATTTTAACCTTCACTTGATTGGGGATATTAACGTTGGGGATATATTGGATGATAAACCCACAGTTGTGGATGAGTTTTTCTCACCAATTCATCAGGTCCTTTCACTTCCGTGTAGACATTATCTCGAACTTTTAACTGTTTTTCCCGAACCCAATATGCGTCTGGAAATTGATGATAAATGCATGATCGAAAAGCAGAACGAAATTCGGCCTTCATTTCCCACATCTGGTTCAGCAATACTCGACACCCTAATTTGTTTACCCATTTCATCACCCACTTTCTTTGGTTCTTCTTCTAATCTTCCTTTAATTTTATCGAGTGTTGATGACTCACACTCCGACATTTCGAGTTCATGATTCTAGAAAGACCACTTGATTTAGACCACTTGATTTAGTCCCTTTTGAGAATGAGGTAGATGAGTTTTTCAAGGCTCTTACCTCCATAATTTTTGACAAATCAAGTGTGTTGAATTCTGGCGCGACACTTATTGACATTGAAACGTTCATTCGAACCATCGATGAAAGTTTCGAAAATATTTTCGCCGACGAACTCACATTCTTAAACGACACGGATTTTGTGATTAATCAACCTCCACCCGAAGAAGTTGAACCACCACCAATTCTTCTTATCCCATACAAGAATGTGACTATTCTTCCCATTCATAATCATTAACATTCTCGTTTTCGTTCACCATCACTGTTCCGTCTCTATCAACCGAGACGTAAACCATACCACTTCTTATCTCCTCCTCACTTCTTCTTGTCTACATATAACATGATCTTCTACCAATCTTGGTGCTATATTGATAAAAATTTTGAATGGTTGGTGTTTACTTTTGGTCTTTGTAAAACTTTATATTGACCAATAACTTTACCCTCCCCTCTCTTTTTAATTTCAAATGCTTAATATTATTTCACTCAAGTTTAGGGGGAGAAAATATTTTGGCTCTTAAAAGAAAATAAATTTTTACAAAATTATGAGCCAAAAATAAGTTTGGGGGGGATTTCACTATTATTAATTCATGTCCCCGTTACTAACTTTTCCTCCCAAGTCTACATTTTTTTTAATCTTAACAGATGACATTAGTGAGGACACTGCTGCAAACAGGTTTAGGGGAGGTTTGTGCTTATTCATGCATTATTTTGCATTATCATAAATATAAGCACAAAAAAAATTTGATAATAAAATATTAGAAAGTGAAAAAATTACATATGAAAGATAGGAATAGTTTGAGAAAAGTAAGAAAGTTAGATATTTTCTTAAACGAAGCTAATAATAAGTAGTTATGAGTCGTTGTCCCAAGGGTTAGTAAGATGAAGGAAATCACTAATCTGAAGATAAAATAAGTTTGAAAACTAGTCCCTATTCTTGAGTCCAAACATTTGAACGTTGATGCTCTACTATACGCACTTGCACACATCTTGAAACTTGGAATAGTAGAGGATACCTTGAAATGCTCTTGTCTAAAAGCCTTGGTATGAAGAAAAATAAAAACATTGTAATATCCGGTCTTCATCTACGCCAATACCTGTATTCAAAACAAAATATTATACCCATTTTACGTTTTATATTAATTTATAATTATTTTGCTTTCCTATGAACTCAACCCTAAGCCCAAGTCCATATCTAAATCCCACATTTTTTCTTTTAAATTTTATTGAGCCCAAGCCCAACAACCCAAATCTTTATTTCAAAAACAACAATTATATTCAAATTATCTACTCTTTCTTTCCTTTTCAAAATTCAAATTTTTGATAACCTCAATTAAATCCAAATCTTACCCAATTAAATTCTCATTAAAATCCTATTAATTTACGTTCCTTACCTCAATCTCTTCTTTATTCTTAATTAAAACCCATTTTTTATTCCTCACGTTTGCTCTCTCTCTCCCTCCTTAAAATTTTTCAATTAATCCCTCACTCACGTTACTCTCCCTCTCTCTCTTCCTTAATTTTTATTAATTAAAATTTCCTCACGTTACATTCTCTCTCTCCTTCACATTCTCTCTCTCCCACGTAACCTTCTCTCTCTCCCTCACAGTCTCCCTCTCTTTCTCCCATTTTCTCCATTCCCGCTCCCTCCCTCGAGGCCACGACCGCGCTCGCCCCACCGATGCCATCACCGGCATCACCTCACCTACAACCCGACGCACCCATCACCTTGCCTACACCCCGAGCCAACCTCTTCCCCACCTCGCCTGCACCACCGTCGCAACAACCCCCCAAACACCTGCTGCCCCCACTGCGTGCCAGCCACCGCCTACACCATCGGTGTTCACCAACCGTCACCCCTCGCCATCGTGACCTCCCCGCCTCCAGCTGTTGCCCTCCACATCCTCCACCCGACCTCTGAGCTCCCAATCACCTCCAACTCGAGCTCCTCCCTTGCTATCAACCTCCTCCGGCCACCGCATCCCACATCGTCGGCGTTCACCCTCTCAAACTCTCTCGTCACCTCCTCTCCCGAGCACCTCGTCGTTGCAACCCATCTTGCCGAGCTCAACTCCATCCTTCAACCCTCGACTTGAGCACCGCCGACCATCATCATCGACCGCCGGCTACCTTGCCAACGGCAGCCCCTTTCTCACCACACCTCCGTGAGCACCAGCATCCCCAACCTCTTCTCTCTCCTTCCTCACGACTCAACCTGAGCCTTCCCTTGCCGGCCCAACCTCCAAGCTTCGGCCACCCGTCGCTGCGCTCACCTCCTCTGAAGCTCGAGCAGCCGACCTTCAGACCAAGCCAATTCCAGCATCCAAGCCGGAGCCCATCGTCGCCGCTGAGCCATTGCACAGAGCTCAATCCAAGGCCAAGTTCAAGCCCAAGGCAAAACCCTTGTCGTTGTTACCCGTATGTGTCTTGCCCGTGAATGCCACGTCATCATCATCACTGTGGCACCATCGACACATCGTCACAGGCAAGTTCAATTACTTGCTTACATGCTAAAATACATATATATTGATATATCGTCCGATAATATCTCGTGATTAATAATAGACCGTATTAATTTAAGTTAATTTAGATTTGGGTATTAATTGAGTCAAATATCTCAAGTTAATTTCGTATAGAAGTTCTTAAATAATTTCGTGTGGATTGAGGGAACGTAATCGACATTTCGATCGATAAACGATTACTTTGTCTAGGTATTCGATATGGAAATCTTTGCGAAAACCAAATCAAATATGGCGGAACTCATGATAAATAAATCTCTTTACTGTTTATGATTATCTTGTGAAAATTTTGATGTAAAACAATGTCATTTCACACATGAAATGACATTTTCGACAACCGACTCAAAATCTGGAAAACACATACATGATATCCCGTAAAATTCATAATAAATCATATTTAAATCGTATCTTGGTTTGCTAAGGCTCGTTATGAAGATGACTGAATAATCTATAAATCTATGGAGATATTTACTGAATTTTAATGTGTTATGATAATGCAAACTGGGGAGAATTACGACCCTGGACTGCAGTCCAGAGCAGTAATCCCAGTTCACCCTTGTTTTGAGATCACCTAATAACATTGCTAAAATGTGAAAATGTGCGGAACCCTATATCGCTACATAGAAAATTTAGTTATATTTCTTACTCCACTAGTTTCATTGGATTCCTTAACTGTATGATATTTTTAACATATTTTATAACGATGATGTGTTCTGCTGAATTCTGCAGTGGCAGATTGTACACATTGAACTTAACCTGACCATAAATCCATGTTGAAATAGAATATTACTGATCCTCTAATTGAGTTGGAAACATAAATGATAACTATAAAAATTGTTCAACTATAGTGTCGCATAATTTTGATCCCAACAGGGTGAAAACTGTGTTGCAAAATGGACTTTCAGTTCAGGAACTGAATTTTCAGTAGCGAACACTTAAAATGAAACGAATGTAATTTGCGAACCCGAAACCCGATCGACTTGGAATAAATCTCGTTGAACTGCCGACTGAGTTTACTTGTTACCGCTTTTGTATCATTTTATTTAATTTTGAACGTATGATTTAATGTGATTTTTTATGAGTTCATAAGATGCATAATAACTTTCATTAAACATGAATGTTTAGTGGCATAAATGCACATATTATACCCGGCCGTAATACCTCTAGTGATATTGCGTTTCATTATTAAGTTTCAGTGTACCATGCATTGTCGAGCGTGAATGGTATCGGTCTAGGAGTGTCAAGTGCGCCAGTGAAAAGTGAATGGTTTGTGATAGTGACAATACAGTGAACAGTGAATAAAACCGCGTTATTGGTGCGTACTTGTACACAACTAGCCTATACTCATAAATAGTGAAACCTAGGGAAAAGGGGAAATCGCAGTGGAAAGGAAATTGTATTTAGCAAGGTCAGTGTTTTAGAGGATGATCATTCGAACAGCGACTCTTATATTTTAGGTTGGACCTAGCGGTCCGGCTGACAGGGTTATGTCCCGGGCATCGTGGGCCGTAGTCTCGGGTATGTACGAGACCCTCGTTAAACATGATCATTCATTTCCACAACTCGATTTCAAAAGTGACTAGAGACCGATAGGGACACAAATCATACATAGTATCAATTATTGACATATTGATTGCCTGCATTTATAATCTCCATCATTATTACTTTTGTTTTTCTTGCCTCTTTGTTATTAATATAATATGGCTATTGTGTCGCTCTGACGACCTGAGTATGCATGCTCAGTGATAGAGGTGGATTCGTCTGATCTCGAGAAGACTGTGAAGATCCAGACCAGTGAACCAGTTACATTTCTCCACTGATATCCCTGGTTAGTTGTCCTCTTGTTTACTTCCATTGAGCTCAGATTTCTTTATATTCGATAGTTTTAGTGACTGCATTCTCTTTACCCGTACTGTTTTTTACTGATTACCATATAATGCTAAAAGCCGAAATGTGACTATGACAGGATTTTTCCTTGATCGTAGGAGCATGGCTAGCCTTATCACCCTTGTATTCCGTATTTTGGGAAGCTGGGCGTGACATGGTTTTGTTGGTATCATAGCCCTGGGTTTAGAATAAGATTGCAGTTCAATTTAGGGATCCATTGAATCATACTGTGTTTCCTTGCTTTCACTTCCATATACTACTTGTGTATCACCACTCAAGTTCATGTTTTGAATCTTATCTACGTTATCCTTTCCTCGTGTTCCGCACCATTAATCGTTATTTTCCTTCGTGTTCCACTATCTGATCACGACCCTTACTTTTCAGGCCATGGCCAACCTTGAGGCAACACCGCTTATCGATGAGGACACTCGGTCCTGCATTTCTTTTGACTGTATATTAGTGAGTTCAGACGACGAGGTCGATGGCCCATAGCTCATTTTCGACGATAGTGAACCAGAGGAAGAGGGAGTCGATGTCGCAATTCCAGAGATCAATATGATTAATGATTCTGACAATGAAGAAAAGGACCCTGAAGAAGAGGATCCCGAAGAAGATCCAATAGAAGAGGACCCACGGGAAAATGCAGTGGAAGTGGATCCCGAAGAAGACCCGATAGAAGAGGATCCATAGGAAAATGCAGTAGAGGAGGAACCAGATGAGGATCCTGAACAGGAGAATCCTGAAGAAGACCCTATGGAAGAGGATACAGAAAGGGACCCGGAAGAGGCAGAACATATGGTAGAGGATTCCGATGAGGAGGCTCCCGCCGAAGGGGAAGAGCCAGTGGAAGAAAACCCTATAGTGGAAGAATCTGAAGACGAAGCTCCAATCCAGGAGGAGTGGGAAGACGAAACCTCGAGTGTAGAGGAACTCGAGGCTGAAGAACCTCAAGCAGATATTCAGGCAAGACATTATGGGAATGGACGCCTCCATCTTAGCGCGAGAACTTATCGCAACTTATTGAACTCCTACAATCGCGACTGACGCGGCTTATTTTCTTTTCTTAGGGCCAAATAAAAATGAGGAATAGTTTAGGGCCACATTTATCTCTCAATTGCACTATGTCAAGATTTTCTGAATAATAAAGTTCTGGTTCAATCAATTTTTTCCAGAAGTATTGTACCTTTAAGCCCGCTTGATTCATAAGTTGATCCTTCTTACAACATTTCTTTCCTTTATTACAAGTAATTATTTTTTTTTCTCATCCTTATCACCAGACTCCTAATTTAGCTGACTTGGAAGGAAGTGCCTTACGTATGGACGGAGGAAGGTACTCGGGATTTTGAGATACTGAAACAGAAATTGACCATGACACCTATTATTACAGTGCCAGACGATTCAGATGGTTGGTGATACACAGCAATGATTCAGGGAAAGGTTTAAACTGCGTTCTGATGCAACACAGTCGTGTAGTTGCTTATGCCTCACGGCAGCTGAAGAATCATGAGAGGAACAACCCAACACACGACTTGGAGTTAGCCGCAGTGGTTTTAGCATTGAAGATCTGAAGACATTACTTATTAGGCAAAAATGTGAAAGTGTACACGGATCACAAGAGTCCGAAATGCGTGTTCACTCAGAGGGAATTGAATATGAGACCACATCGATGGCTAGAATTAATGGCGGACTACGACTTGGAATTTCAGTACCATCCGGGAAAAGTAAATGCCGTACCCGACGCTCTTAGTCGCAAGCCAGTGGCCATGATGTTGACCAGTCAGAGGGGCATCATTGAGGATTTCAGAAGCTCGAACTAGAGATTGTTACACCGAGTGCAATCAGGCGATTTTGGCAGTTACAGGTGCAGTCTTTACTTATAGATCGCATTAAGGCTACACAAGCTGACGATCCTAGATTGCAGAAGTTCAGAGAGCAGGTGGAAGCCGGACTGAGGACAGACTTACTCATACATCGAGACGGTTCTTTGAGTTTTGATAACAGACTCTGCGTTCCCAAGGGAGATGTTAGAAAAGTAGTACTAGCTGAGGCTCACAGTTCAGCTTATTCTGTACATCCGGGAGGCAGGAAAATGTATCGAGATCTGAGGCAAGACTATTGATGGAACATGATGAAGCGAGAGGTTGCACGGTTTGTATCCAAGTGCTTGGTATGCCAGCAAGTATAGCCTGATCACCAGAGAACGGCCGCTTCCAATACCAGAATGGAAATGGGAGCACATCACTATGGATTTTGTGACCGCTCTACCGCGGAGTCCACGAGGCAACAACGCCGTTTGGCTTATCGTCGACCGTCTTACGAAAACAACACATTTTTATACCTTTCCGGCTGGGACAGTCGACAGAGTCGATTGCGGAGAAGTACTTGCAAGAAGTAGTGCGGCTTCATGGAGTTCCGGTAAGTTTAGTGTCAGGTCAGGACACTAGATTCATTCCACACTTTTGGAAGAGCTTACAGGAGGGTCTGGGTACATGTCTCAAGTTGACGGTAGACAAGGTCCAGATGATCAGACAGTGCATTATGACGGCCCAGGATAGACAGAAGAGTTGGACGGTCGTTCTCCTGGGGAATCTATCTGGAAACGTGAGAAGGATATCCGTTCGCGATTCCCACATCTTTTCGAGTGACCGTTTTGTATCGTCGTTTTCTATTTCGTTCTTTTAATTTTAAGGACGAAATTTTTTGTAAGGGTGGTATGATATAATATCCGGTCTTCATCTATGCCAATACCTGTATTCAAAACAAAATATTGTACCCATTTTACGTTTTATATTAATTTATAATTATTTTGCTTTCCTATGAACCCAACCCTAAGCCCAAGTCCAAATCTAAATCCCACATTTTTTCTTTTAAATTTTATTGAGCCTAAGCCCAACAACCCAAATCTTTATTTCAAAGACAACAATTATATTCAAATTATCTACTCTTTCTTTCCTTTTCAAAATTCAAATTTTTGATACCTTCAATTAAACCCAAATCTTACCCAATTAAATTCTCATTAAAGTCCTATTAATTTACGTTCCTTACCTCAATCCCTTCTTTATTCTTAATTAAAACCCATTTTTTATTCCTCACGTTTGCTCTCTCTCTCTCCCTCTTTAAAATTTTTCAATTAATCCCTCATTCACGTTACTCTCCCTCTCTCTCTTCCTTAATTTTTATTAATTAAAATTTCCTCACGTTACATTCTCTCTCTCCCTCACATTCTCTCTCTCCCACGTAACCTTCTCTCTCTCCCTCACACTCTCCCTCTCTTTCTCCCATTTTCTCCATTCCCGCTCCCTCCCTCGAGGCCACGACCGCGCTCGCCCTACCGCTGCCATCACCGGCATCACCTCACCTACAACCCGACGCACCCATCACTTCGCCTGCACCCCGAGCCAACCTCTTCCCCACCTCGCCTGCACCACCGTCGCAACAACCCCCTAAACACCCGCTGCCCCCACTGCGTGCCAGCCACCGCCTACACCATCGGTGTTCACCAACCGTCACCCCTCGCCATCGTGACCTCCCCGCCTCCAGCTGTTGCCCTCCACATCCTCCACCCGACCCCTGAGCTCCCCATCACCTCCAACTCGAGCTCCTCCCTTGCCATCAACCTCCTCCGGCCACCGCATCCCACATCGTCGGCATTCACCCTCTCAAACTCTCTCGTCACCTCCTCTCCCGAGCACCTCGTCGTTGCAACCCATCTTGCCGAGCTCAACTCCAGCCTTCAACCCTCGACTTGAGCACCGTCGACCATCATCGTCGACCGCCGGCTATGTTGCCAACGGCAGCCCCTTGCTCACCACACCTCCGTGAGCACCAGCATCTCCAACCTCTTCTCTCTCCTTCCTCACGACTCAACCTGAGCCTTCCCTTTCCGGCCCAACCTCCAAGCTTCGGCCACCCGTTGCTGCGCTCAGCTCCTCTGAAACTCGAGCAGCCGACCTTCAGACCAAGCCAATTCCAGCATCTAAGCCGGAGCCCATCGTCGCCGCTGAGCCATTGCACAGAGCTCAATCCAAGGCCAAGTTCAAGCCCAAGGCAAAACCCTTGTCGTTGTTGCCCGTATGTGTCTTGCCCGTGAATGCCATCACCGTCATCATCACTGCGGCACCATCGACACATCGTCACAGGCAAGTTCAATTACTTGCTTACATGCTAAAATACATATATATTGATATATCGTCCGATAATATCTCGTGATTAATAATAGACCGTATTAATTTAAGTTAATTTAGATTTGGGTATTAATCGAGTCAAATATCTCAAGTTAATTTCGTATAAAAGTTCTTAAATAATTTCGTGTGGATTGAGGGAACGTAATCGACATTTCGATCGATAAACGATTGCTTTGTCTAGGTATTCGATATGGAACTCTTTGCGGAAACCAAATCAAATATGGCGGAACTCATGATAAATAAATCTCTTTACTTTTTATGATTATCTTGTGAAAAATTTGATGTAAAACAATGTCATTTTACACATGAAATGACATTTTCGACAACCGACTCAAAATCTGGAAATCCCATACATGATATCCCGTAAAATTCATAATAAATCATATTTAAATCGTATCGTGGTGTGCTAAGGCTCGTTATGAAGATGACTGAATAATCTATAAATCTATGGAGATATTTACTGAATTTTAATGTGTTATGATAATGCAAACTGGGGAGAATTACGACCCTGGACTGCAGTCCAGAGCAGTAATCCCAGTTCACCCTTGTTTTGAGATCACCTTATAACATTGCTAAAATGTGAAAATGTGCGGAACCCTATATCGTTACGTAGAAAATTTAGTTATCTTTCTTACCTCACTAGTTTCATTGGATTCCTTAACTGTATGATATTTTAAACATATTTTATAACGATGATGTGTTCTGCTGAATTCTGCAGTGGCAGATTTTACACATTGAACTTAACCTGACCATAACTCCATGTTTAAATAGAATATTACTGATCCGCCAATTGAGTTGGAAACATAACTGATAACTATAAAAATTGTTCAACTATAGTGTCACCTAATTTTGATCCCAACAGGGTGAAAACTGTGTTGCAAAATGGACTTTCAGTTCAGGAACTGAATTTTCAGTAGCGAACACTTAAAATGAAACGAATGTAATTTGCGAACCCGAAACCCGATCGACTTGGAATAAATCTCGTTGAACTGCAGACTGCGTTTACTTGTTACCGCTTTTGTATCATTTAGTTTAATTTTGAACGTATGATTTAATGTGATTTTTTATGAGTTCATAAGATGCATAATAACTTTCATTGCACATGAATGTTTAGTGGCATAAATGCACATATTATACCCGGCCGTAATACCTCTAGTGATATTGCATTTCATTATTAAGTTTCAGTGTACCATGCATTGTCGAGCGTGAATGGTATCGGTCTAGGAGTGTCAAGTGCGCCAGTGAAAAGTGAATGGTTCGTGATAGTGACAATACAGTGAACAGTGAATAAAACCGCGTTATTGGTGCGTACTTATACACAACTAGCCTATACTCATAAATAGTGAAACCTGGGGAAAAGGGGAAATCGCAGTGGAAAGGAAATTGTATTTAGTGAGGTCAGTGTTTTAGAGGATGATCATTCGAACAGCGACTCTTATATTTTAGGTTGGACCTAGCGGTCCGGCTGACAGGGTTATGTCCCGGGTATCGTGGGCCGTAGTCTCGGGTATGTACGAGACCCTTGTTAAACATGATCATTTATTTCCACAACTCGATTTAAAAAGTGACTAGAGACCGATAGGGACACAGATCATACATTGTATCAGTTATTGACATATTTATTGCCTGCATTTATCATCTCCATCATTATTACTTTTGTTTTTCTTGCCTCTTTGTTATTAATATAATATGGCTATTGTGTCGCTCTGACGACCTGAGTATGCATGCTCAGTGATAGAGGTGGATTCGCCTGATCTCGAGAAGACTGTGAAGATCCAGACCAGTGAACCAGTTACATTTCTCCACTGATATCCCTGGTTAGTTGTCCTCTTGTTTACTTCCATTAAGCTCAGATTTTTTTTATATTCGATAGTTTTAGTAACTGCATTCTCTTTACCCGTACTGTATTTTACTGATTACCATATAATGCTAGAAGCCGAAATGTGACTACGACAGGATTTTTCCTTGATCGTAGGAGCATGGCTGGCCTTGTCACCCTTGTATTCCGTATTTTGGGAAGCGGGGCGTGACAAACATAAAGAAAAAAATGGTGAAGAAAAATGAACACTGGTTTTGTAATTACCAAGGCAGCATAAAAAATATAGCGAGGGTGCTTTATCACCTAGTGCTTTAGACCAACTGGTTTGGGAGCCACTGCTAAGCCTTAGGTGTTGCAAGACGAGGAATTACGCCTAAATAAGCGAGCACATTTTGTAATCGGTTGGTTAGTATCTCAAGAAATATTAACGGTCGCATGAAGGATGTATGAGCAATTCCATCTAAAATATTCACCGACTAAAAAGTACTAAGGAAGATGGACAAGAGTATGATAGCTTGAATTGAATTCTCTAAGTGTATGGATGGCTTTTACACACACGTAGGGGTATATGATCGATATTTGGAAGAAAGATAGGAAGAAAAACTAAATGCGGTGTTTTATTGAGTGATGATGTGATTTCTAACATCTTTTCACGACCATTAAGATAGGGCTCATGGCAACTGAAAAGCTAGTGTAGTTGGAAACTCTTCCTTTCAAGTTATTTCATTTTTAGTTCTTATCTTTTTAGGTAACTTTCATCATCTTTCTTTTATTATAGGATTTTGTGGGTGTAATCCGCTGAAAACCCTCAGGAGACAACACTCCTCCTACTAGGGACACCTAGAGGTTTAACGGCTTGTTACACGTGCTAAGTGCAATCGTGTTTCCTACGAAAGTGTGCTATTTAGGTTTTTCTTTTTCTCTCTCTCTTGAATAAATAGTTTGCTCGGGATGATCAAAGTTAAGTTTTGGGGTATTTGTTTAGTCGAAAATATTGCACATTTGATATAACATTTTCCTTACTTTTTTTAATATTTAAATGTGTTTATTATAAATATGAAACATATGAGGGTTTATCTGTAAAATATCTATTATCATATGTTTATATAATATAATTAACATTATGAAGGAAAATGTATGCATATAATATTTATATAATATTTTAGCAATTTAAATATGCATATCATATCAAATATCCCTAATCAATATTCTTAAAATATAATATCATATAAAATGGTTAGGATAATATCTCAAAAATACCAAATATTACTAATACTATGAATTGAGATATTATGCAGATTTAGCTCAGACCAGGAGATCGAGATATTCGAGATGTCGGGAATAAAAAATCTGCCGATGATGTTTAAATAAAATCGTAGAATCAATATTGGCAGAGACTCAAGAAATATTTCCAAAATCCGGACATCACATAAATCTCCACGTGTCACTATGAGAAGGCCCTAGAAGTTTGGAACCATGATCTCTCCAACCCACTGCGCTTCCGCGGCCAAATCATGCATATTGCGGAGAATCCGCGGCCGTTCTAAGGAGTTAGGGTTTGGGATTTTTTGGGTAGGATTGTATCAACAAATAAACATATTATGTATCTAGGGTTTCTGCTTCCAGGGCTATATAAAGGACCGAGGCCTAAACATAGAAATTATCACCTTTTACACGAAGCAAATCACCGTCAAAGAACAAGAGATCCACGACATGTCCACGATTCGACGTGATAGAGCGACGTGAAATTCGACGGAGCATCTACTTCCTACGAGGCAGAGATCGAGAGCAACCTCTTCCTATTGTAATCTAAACTCGAAGGATTTGTATTTGTAAAGTTGATTAATAAAGGTAGATCATTAGATTAATTATTTAGCATTTATTTTCTGTATTTACATTATGATCTCTAACCTTTATTCTTCTTATATCTCCATCATGCGCGAGTAATTCTCCGCTTGATAGGGTTCATAGGATTAGGGTAGAACAATAGATGAGAAAATATTTTAACTTCTTTTACGTCTTATGAAGTTTATAAACTTTAGCAAAAGAATCGTTAACATCATAATCGGGCGCGCTATCAATTTATTGATAGTCTTGACCGCGATTTGAGATTAGATTAATAATTATTTTGTTAAGGGCTAGACATGAATAGAGATCAATGAAGGGACAAGGGTCAATAGTGGGGAAACCCTAGTTTCTTCCAAGAACTCTAATCCCTATTCATCACTATCAATCTAGTTTTAAATCTATCAAAAGATAAAATGAGTCATCTTTATTAGTTATCCATGACTACTAAATCCTAAGGAACCCTACAAGCCTCTTCTTTATTCTACATCCGTGTTAAACATAGATCTGGAATCTATTCTCCTTTCTACTTCCAATCATCTCGTCTAAAGCAAGATAAAAGATTCGATGTTTCCCTGAGGACGACCTGTATTCATCTCAGCTAGCTACACGTGACACCGTTATTGATTGCGGTTACTACAAACACTTCTTTTCAAACATCAATCAGGTTGGCTCTGTCACATGCCGTGTTTACGTATTTTGGGAAGCGGGGCGTGACATGAGAAATACCAATTGATTTAATTGGCCTCAAAGATTATTTGGGGGATTTTATCCACCGTTGGATATTTGATCCAGAGAATTTCTGTTTTACAGAATATATATTCTTGTTTTTTTAACAAGATTATGAATATATTTTTCCATAGATAGAATTTAATTCTATCAAACGGTGATTTTTAACCACCATTGGATTTTCAATCCAAGGCTTCAGAGTATATCTTTCTCATTTGGAAAGATAAGGAAAATACTTTCCCAAATTTAGAATTTAATTCTATTATTGAATTTTTGATCCAAAAGCTCTCTGTTTATCAGAGAAGATCTTTTTTTTATTTAAAAAAAAGGCCAGGGAGATGTTTTCACCTAATAGAATTTTAATTCTGTCTTTTGATGATTTTTTTAATCACCATTGGATTTTTTATCCAACGACTCTGTTTGACAGAGAATATCCCTAGATTTTAGGGAAATAATTCCCCATGTAGAATTTAATTCTACCTGCTCTTAATTTGGGCGCTGGCGCTCTCGTGCTCTGCACGTGGACGCCTGCTCAAGAATTTAATTCTTACATATAAACATGCATCCACGTGCTTTGCACGCCGGCGCTCACGCGTGTATCACATGAGGCGCTGTCTCAATTATTATTTTTTCTGAGTCAACATTTCCCTTTCCAACGCCTTCTTTTAGTCGGAGCTTGGAAATAGTTCCATTACGCACAACATTTTCTGTGCCGAGACTTGAATGCTTTCTCTTTCTAATGTGAAGCAATATTCTTCTTCTCCTTCACAAGGAAAGAACCATTTTAACAGAGCAAGAGTCATTGCTTGAAATCGCCCACTTGCTCCTCGGCAGCCATGGGGTGCCTATCGAGGAAATTATTTCTCGTTTTGCTGCACGCTTGGCGGATCCCTTTCTTACGGATGATCAATGTGACACGGTGATGCACGAGCTCCTGACCCGTAGGGGATCTCCTCTCCCCGTTAGCTCTATTTGACTCCGGGTGATCTTCCTGGCCGTGCTCGATGATATTCCTCCTCATCCAGTGGAGATAACTTTGGTAATGCTCGACACAGCGGAGGACATCGACTGCGTTCATGAGGCATGCTTGATTACTAAGCCTCTGAGGGATCGCTCCGTTCATTTGCCGAGGCAGATATGGGCTCAGTGGGCCATCATGTCTACTTTCACCGATGAGCACGGCATTGATCGATGGGGAGCGAATCTTCATAAGGATCGCTGCTTCGATATGGTGGAGAAGGCTGAGAGGGCTTTAGAAAACTTTGTTTATTATTTTGTAAACCCTTTTAGTTTTGATCCCATGTTTAGTGATCTCTTCCCCATAGAATAAAATGTTTATTTAAATGCATTCCTTTTATCGTTGACTACCGAATGCTTCATTGTATCGTTTAAACATATATGCATCCTCCACGTGTGCACGTGTCATGAGCTAACCTTTCACAGGCGTATATAAATCAATATGCTTTCAATGCCATTCCTCATCCAAGTATGCATATGTTTGTAAGTGAATGCTCAAACATGTGTGAACAGATGGAGGACTACCTATACCAAAAGAATCTGTATCTTCCATTGCTGGGCAAAAATTCCAAGAAGATGATCAATAAGGCATGGAATATTTTGGATAAGAAAGCCCTGGTGACGATAAGACTGTCGTTGACTCCGTAGGTGGCATTTAAAATCTTAAAGGAGAAGACAACTATGGTGCTAATGACGACGTTGGCTTGTGTAAACATACATCGATTTGTGAAAATAATACTTCAGGTACTGTCTGTTGGACCAGTCCTGTTCGGCTACTACAACATAATATATATCTCATTCTTATCATAGAATGTCGGCCATATCCACCGTGTTTGAACTCATCCATAGAAGACATCCTGTGTCAACTAACCTCAATCACTCATGGATTGATCACATATATCACTGCAGACATCTTATGTCTCCTTGTCTCAATCACTCATGAATTGATCACACTTTAATTCTCTTTCGTATATATCCTCTTTCATGTATACATTCTCTTTCATATGTATTCTCAATCTCATAGCATGGATATCATACCATCTTCCACGATATTATAAATCTCGTTTAAATCGTACCCTTTTAGTTTTTGTGAAATAAGTATAGCATAGACATGTATCATAACATAGCACAAGCCAGTATCATAATCATAGCGCAAACTGATAATCATAAAGCGTATTATAAACCGATAACATATAAAGTAAACGTAGCACAAACTAATAAGATAAATAAAGCGCGAAGTATTAACATAATCGTAGCATAATCAATAAAGTAAACATAACGCGGACGAATAACATGTAAAGCGAGCGTAGCGTAAACGAACATAGTAAATATATAAATACTTCCGAACAATTCCATATATATATATTGTTGGGGTCAAAAATTATACCCCGGTTGACCAAGTCAAAGTTAGTCAACCCCAACCCAAGTGGGCCCGAACCCAAGAAAGCGGACCCAAGCTCAAGTCAAGACCGAGTATGGAAGGGACCGGCCCTATGACAAAAAGAATGAAACCATAAATTAGTTTAATATAATTTTTTAGAAATAAATGTATGGAATATGGACAAAAGGCCAAAATTTTGTAAACCTCATGGCTTATGTGCAAAAAAAAATAAGCACATGAAACATGGGAAGGCACAAGTGCCATTTGGAAAAGCCCAAAAGGCTCTATGTAAAGTGTGCAGTCTATAAAAGCCAAACATAATGAGAAAATCAAGATCAACCATCATTCTCTTAAAAATTCTAGGGTTTGTGCCTCTTTCTTCTCTCTCTCAAGTTTTTATCTCTTCCTCTTCATTTTCAATTAAATCAAAAGTTTAGCTCTCTTTTTCTCAAAACTAAATAAAGTTTCACCATAAAATCCTTGAAGGGGAGTTCAGATTTCCCATCAAATCCCTAATAGGGAGATTTTTAATCTCACCTCCCTTTTTCCTCAAGATCGAGTAAAAGTGAGGGGGAGGAAGAAGACCCACATCCAAAAATCCCATTTTGGGAGGATATAAGGCTCAAGTGAGGAGAAAGGGGTCATCTTTGATCGTCTCCAAAAATCTTTGAGGAGTTTAACTCCAAAATCCAAATTCTCAAAGGAGTTTAACTCCAAATCAAGATTTTTTAGGAGTTTAACTCTAAATCCAAATGTTTTGGGAGTTTAACTCCTAATCTACACCCGGTTCCTGTTCGGGAGTTCAACTCCAAGTCCAAGGCTTAGCCCCTTCTTCCGCTGGTGTTTCCAGCAGTCGCGTGCCGCGCATGCGACCAGCCGGCACCCAGCGGCCGCGTGCCGCGCACGCGACCAGCCGGCGCCCAGCGCCCACGCGCATGGCACGTGACCCGCCGGCACCCAGCGGTCACGGGCTATCTCATGCGTCCTTAGCATGCTCCTCACTCCTCTTTTTCTCATACGCTCCACACTCAAAACACATACCCGGTCACGTGCTGGCCCCCTTGACCACCAGCCCGCTATCCGGGTAGCAGGACCCCTGTAAACTCTGCGAGACCCCCGATACGTCCAAAACACAACATACGCACACCGCAAATTACGTTCACATGACTAGTTTTACCCATCAATCAGAGCTTTTCTCGCTCCAAAAGTGTTGGATATAGTGCCCTCTAAGTCAATTATTGGATCGCAGATACGTGATTGCAATGATTGAGGGAGGACCTATACCGATATGAAAGTCTTGCTCGAGATGATAGTATGCTATCTGGTTTGTCTTTATCATCGTATACATGCTTTAGTTCACTATTGCATGTTGATAGAGCCCATAGGATTCTTGCTTGACTGCCAGCAGTATGATGGCGATCATATACGTGGGAGCTGGGGTCTATAAGCACATCCGTAAAGTGTCCCTAGTCGTGGGAGTTTCGAGACAGGGCATCGATACTCCAGAGTAGACTAGTGTATACAGTCGAGACCCCGACGAGGGGCGGTGGCCGGTCTCACAAGCCATTGGTGTCAGTTGGTTCACCTAAGATGTATACAGGTGCTCATTGAGTACACCGGACAGGACTCGCCGGGAACATACTAGTTGGTATTATATATATCGTCAGATAGCAGTTCCCTGGTGACATGTGTACAGGTTAGTTTGTCGACCTGAGATCGTCATTTGTCTCGTGTGAGTTCCCATTGTGCTTTAATTTCTATCCTACCACGCTCAAAGGTGACGTGCAAACAGGTATTTTTTGGGTACTGTCCCGAGCCATATGGAGGCAGTGAGCGGATTGTCGGGGATTCGTCTCTCCCGGTATTGGGGGTTGATGTCGCACAGTGCACGGGTGGCCATCACTAGAAATCCTCGGCCGAGGTAGTGGAGAATTACTGATTTGGATCAGTAGTTTCTCAGGTGGTGATGGGCTTCATACCGACACGAATTATCGCGTTATTAGGGGTCTAACTTTATCCACCCCCCTAGACTCGATATGCGATACTCTTTAGACGAACGGACCGGACTGTATATATATTGTCACTGTTAGGCTCAGTAGGGTTTCTGGATGAGTTCGCTTGTCAGCTTCCCTTCCAATCAATACATAGGCAACCGTTACGTACAACTTGTACCTCTGACGTGCTAATGGTTATACCCAGTGCCAGTCTGTTGATGAGTCATTAGAGTCCCCCACAGACAGTTTCCCAAGTTCGGGTGAAACGTTGTAGAGGCCGTATGGTTTTATGGCAGGGTTCGGAAAATGCACATGCGTTTACGCACGTGTCATATTTCGGACAGATAATACTGGTGGGCTTTGGTTTAAGCCGGATCCGAGTATTATACTGTGTAGATATAATATCTTTGTCTCAGTTGCATTTGTATTCGGTCGTAATACAAATACGGGTATGTTTATACTGTTACGGGGTTATCCTGAAATTCGTTTCGGGATCACTTTTTGGAAGTTGCCAGTTTCCTGTTTTCTATCACCCGTATTTGACATTCGGTTAAATACGGATTTATCTTTTCGTCACTTGGGTGAGTCATGAGGGTGTTGTGTGTGGAAGCTTCTAGATGCTTGTGAGGTGTTCATGGTTCATTGGTTGCATTTAATGAAAGGGTGACTAGGTTAGATGAATCATTCTTGCATTAATGTTAATGCAAGGTGTTTATTTGACTCACCCATTCATTTAATGTTATGGTTACCCTCCTTGCTTCCTACACTCACCCCCCCCCCACCTCCTTATAGTGGCCGGCCATTCTCTTGTGAGAATGATGGTTGTTCATTTGGAAGAAAAGATTATAGTTTTGGTGTATGGAAATTTCATAGCTCATTTCATTCCATCACAGTTTTCAAAAGGCAACTTCATTAACCGTTCGTCCACAGCTTTGGACGAAGTGAGACAAAGTGTTCTACTCATTCTCTACATCATCTTGGTCGTCTCTTTTAGCAAACTTGACGACCGAGTTGCCTCGGTTCAGAGGCGGGAGCCCGTTTAAAGATCCATCGGCGTGGTGCCACCTGGACGAGAAGACTGGAGATTCAGGAGATCGGAGCAGCCGCAACAAAGCGTGGGATGATGGTTGAAGACCGAAGGACTCGGATCGTTCGGTATAACATTTTTACCCACTTTGTAGTTTGTTAGTTTAGCTTTAATGGTAGATCCGGGTTATAGTACACGATAGCGCCAGTTGTAAAAGTTTTTGTTCCGCATTTGGCGTCTGTTAGACGGCCGGGGCGCTACCGTGGACTTACAGTGGTATCAGATCCTCACCATTAAGCTTTACTAACTTGTGCTAACGCGTTTAAAAGATCGATCGAACGGAATTTCCGAAACTACAATTTTCTGTACAAAACTTTCTGTCGATTTTTAATCAGGCCCTAAAATTATTTTGAGCACTACAGAAAATTCAGCAGGCTTTTTGAAGAATACTGGTGAAATTTGGTGGCCCAAATCAACAGTACTGCCGCGGATCCGCGGCCCAAGCCAAGGTTTGGCCGCGGATCCGCCGCCATAGTGTGAGATTAGGGTACCAAATTTCTACAGTAGGTTCTTCACAGTAAATTGTGGTTTCTGGAATGTTTCTTTTGGGCCCATATTTTATTACTGTACAGCAGATGTTCGTAGGGCCCACTTCGGGAAGTTTTGTCGATCGAAATTTTAAACTTGTTAGTATGCAGTACTTACTTTATATCTCCGACCGGGAATGCCATTCGAGCGGTAAACCGCGTCTAATTGCTATAGTTCTTTTAGACGGGTTTGCGAACGTGACATTCGCGTTGATGTTCTGTGTTGTGCTGTGATGTTGCGGATTTGTCGTGGTGGATAGCAGTGTGCAATGATAGTGCTGTTTGGATTTATTTGTACATTTGATATTGCGGGGTGAGCGTCCAACTTGTGGACTGCCGTCACTGCCTGTTTGTATAATATTCTTTTAGGGCACGACCGGCTGAGGTCGATATACCCGTTGTATATATTTTCTTTTATGTACTAGGATTACCACGCGACGGAGTGCACGGATAGCCGGGTTCTGGAGGGCAACAGGTCCGTATCTCATGGCTTTGAGAGGCAGAGGGACCTCACTCTAGAATTGGCAGACTATTCGCCGCACTCGTAGGGGGTACAGGTTGACCCAAGGAGGGGTGCTCAAGTTACCGGATTCCGTGAAGTGCCGGGTGGTCCATTCATTTTGCTGTAGGGGGCTGCCTCTCTTCAGATTTTGGCGGGTAACTTGCCGCACCCGTAGGGGTCTAGGTTTTATTGCACAGGCTATCCACACGACCAGGGGAACGTCGGGTTTCAGTAGCGGCTCTGTGAAACCCGGGGATCCCAGATTATCTGTATTGTTCTGTGATGCTTATTACTTTTCTGTAATGTTGCATTTTATCACGCCTGGATCGATTATTGTATATTGGTATATATATACTATTAGATGTTGTATATGTTTTACACCCGCGCTAGTCCAGTCCCCACTCTGTCGTTAGTTAAGTAACCTAACGGGTGATGATGGGACCCAGTGACGAATGCGGATGACATATACGTACATTTTATTTTTCGTTCTTTTCTGGTGTGATTGAATGATGGGACTGCGTTGATTCTTATCAATGCAAAGGAAAACAAACCTATATTTGATGTTGTTGGAACAATTTTAAAAGGTGTTATTACAAAGACGTTTCTTTTTGTTTTGCATAGTGATATTCAGTTTAGAATATCCTGCACCTCATTCGACGAGGCAAGGGCCGAAATCCCTTCACCGGGAGTGACCCCTTGGGCAGAAGTTTGCGTCAGGGTAATAACTTTATTATAGTCGATTACAAGTTGCTTTGCATCGCAGTATTCAGTTGGAATATCCTGCACCTCATTCCACGAGGAAAGAGCCAAGATCCCTTCACCGGGAGTGACCTCTTTAGCAAAGGTTTTCGCCACTATATTTTTATAAAAAGCTATCACGTTCCTTCAACGAGATCAAGTTCATTACGTTAAAGGTTTTTCGCCAAAAACCAGTCGTAGCCCTCCGTCGTATCTTATGGATGGTCAATAGTATTCAAACTATGTTTGTTGGCTTTCGTCAAGGCATAGTGTTTGGTAGCTGCTGGGTATTTATTTGTAGCATAGATAGATGTGTTGGTTTGGGACAGTCGTATTACCTTGTTGGCTTTCGTCAAGGGTATGTACGGGTGGGTTCAAATTAACCTGGATAATGACGGGTAGAACTTGACATGTGACTTATAATTTGTTGGCTTTCGTCAAGGTCATAAGAGCATGGGGTAAAAATCACATCAGGAGTTTCAAATATACAGGAAACTTGCCAGCCATACGCATACCTTCTGGAGTGTGATAACTTGAGTGGCTTCCATCAAGTTATCATGTGATGATAGTTGGATCCCGATTCTCACTGATGAGTTGGTTTACTCTTCGGGTGATCCCAACTAATTCTTCTTTCAGGTTTGGAGGAGAATTTGAGATAACGGTGGGAGGTTTCCTGATTAGATAAAGTGATAACCATTCTGATCTAGGTTAGAGTGCACGCAGAGTGTTTCTTTTCTCTCTCTCTCTTTGGCAGCGACCTTTGACCGACCCTAGACTATGACTCAGTGACCAAGTTGACCGAACCTTCTTAAAATACTGGCTTTTGGATTGTCTATAGTTGCATAAGTCATTGCCGCTCCTTCTTTTACCCTTTGCATTTCTCAGAACACCCTGTACTGCTACAGATATCCACTTCCATTGGATAGATCTATCGTATGGTTATATACGAACTCGAAGGGACTTCTTCGAGGATGGATCTAGGTTCAGGAGAAATAGAATTGGTTTATTCAGTTGGCTTTTATTATCACCTTCTCTCAGGTTGCGAGGGCTTCTTAGTTTAGGAGAGTACACCTATTACGCTTATTGGATAGTCTTATTCCAAACCATAGGCAGGTGCCGAAAGGTAGGGAATGGAGAAAACCAATTAGCCTAAGTAGGGTGTGCAGAAGGTAATAACTAAAGACAAAGTAAAGAGATTAGAAAGAGGGCAAAGTAAATTACGACTGTTATCATTCACAACCAAACCGCGTACTTCATCGCCACTCCTATTTCATCTTTAATAGAATAAGGTATTATTCAGTTGTATTTTATCATCACCTTCTCTCAAGTTGCGAGTACTCCTAGGATTAGGAGAGTACACCTATTATGCTTACTGGATAGTCTTCTTCCAAACCATAGGCTGATGCCGAACAGTAGGGAAGGAAGAAAACTACTTAGCCTAACGATGGTGTACAGAAGGTAATGAATAAAGACAAATAAAGGGATTTGGAAAGATGACAAAGAAATATACGGTTATAGTCATGAATTGATTTATGGAAGAGGCATTACTAGGAATACCAGGATACCCCTACGAAACATTTTCATGTTTCAGTTTAACTGTGCATTGTTAATTGTAAACTGATTTCCCAATTAGACCCTTGCTCCATGGTATGTATTTACCAGGCTTCATTCTCATATCTGTATAGTTTTACAGATGATGAGTGGGAGTAAGTTATTGGGAATTAGGTAATTATCCTCATTATATCGGAATTCATTGTAATTGGTGATATTTGAGGAAATCACCTGGGTACAGTTTTCAACCTACGATGCACAGGTTTTGAGTTATTCAACTCACCGGACTTATACAGAGTATTGTATGTTGTCTAGTGTCCGTCAGGACAAAGGGGTAGGTCCTCGTACTATGTTCTGTTTACTTGTGACTTCTCTAGTTTTTAGACAAGTGTTTCGTAGAAATACAATGTCTAAGTTTTGAGAAGTTTTGGGTATAAGAATAAAGTAGAGAACCAGGTATCGCAAGTATCGGGATTCTTCAAAGAGATCGAAGATGTAGATTCTTGTGATTGGTATCCAAATGATAGTAATGGTTTTGAGAAACTTGTTTCTCTTTCAGGTTACTCATAATTGGATGGATTCCTAAGTTGAGTAATACTGATTAGCCTTTTTCCATTAAATTGATATGCACTGGAGACAGCTGCATGATTTGAATCTGGTTCCAATTAAATTAGTGCCTCTATTCCTATATTATATATAGAATGGTTCATATCTTAACGATGTTAAGATACGGGGAGTTGTCCATCTTATGCTTAAAACCAGACACTGGATAACTCAAGGCACGTTTCTGTAATGGCTGTTTGTGGGTTGACCCTGGCTTTGACGAGGGTTGACATTTCTACTATCTGGAAGATCAATAGTGATATTGTTCTAAACTCGCCACAGTTTTATTAAAATGGATTTTTCAGAAAACAGTAGTGGGAGTATGGTAGAACTGGAAGTGATTCCAGAACCGCAAACGATTACGGAAAATTTAATAGAACCTATATATTTAATCAGGTTTGACATTCCAATAGCCACTCTGCAGATATGGTGGGTAACCTCAGACACCTGAGAGGTACTCCGGTAGCCTCAAAGACGGTGACAGGGAGGTTCTTGTTTATCCAGACTTGACACTACTGTTGTTCCAGACTATGGGACCCGGCAGGAGGATAAGTATAGCGTCGTTCTAAACTAGCTTTAGAAGTGCGCGTATATATTATTCTGCCAGAGGGTTGTCATAGTCAGTGGGAGCAGCGGAAGCATAATGGGCAAGTAGCTTATGTCTATTTATAGGCTTGAGCAGATATAGCGGAGATTAGATCATCTATTCTTGATGTGAAAGTCATGGGTTTGACTTCATCAGAATAGGGGATGGATCTGTTAAGAAGGTAGTAGGGTGTGATGTCCTGGTATTTGGATGACATACACAGAGTAGGAAGTAAAATTCCTATACTACGATCGGTTGTACTTTGGGCGTCACACAGTTGTTTCTCCACAAAGGATATGGATAGAATATCTGACATTCTGATTACTAGATCTATGGTTTTAGATCTAGATTTGGGTAGTTTCCCAATATGGGTACTTAGACAGTATTCTAATGGTATTTTAGAATAGATGACTCCTGGCATGGTGGTGTACCTGCAGATGATGGAGTCACCCTCTCTAAAGGTGTCTTACAGACTAAAGGAGAGAGGGATGTGCATGATTGGCAGATCACTTGCTTAGGCAATTGAGTCAATCGTGAGATGTCAAGTACCACACCAGATGTTGTATTTGCACTAGTTGCGATAAGTTTATATTAATCTAATCCTGAAGAAACATAAGGAAGTAGTTTTAGAACATGAGTGTATGTTCTACGGATTTGATGACGGCAGCCTCCTTCGGGAGACGGTTATCATTCCAGGCTTCCAAGGTGACCTGGATGACAGAATGATTGTCAGAGTTATAGTTTTCTCTCTGACGATGGACAGTATTATGGACAGGTGGTCCAAGAGGATACTGTGGGAGGGATGGTGCTGGATACTGATTAGGTTCAGTGATCACTACAGTCTAAGAAGTTTGGATTTGAAGTTCATTTATGAACTAGGTCCCATCAGATATCCAAACATATTCTAAGACAGGTATTACTCGATTCGGGAGATGGCTTTCTCCGCGAACTTGAGATTAAGAGAGACATAGAAAGAAACATCAGGGCGGATCCACTCACTGAAGCTATGAGTATGCGACATTGCAATAATAGCCTTAAGTGCAAGTGGAAGATTATTGGATATAGTGCCCTCTAAGTCAATTATTGGATCGCAGATACGTGATTGCAATGATTGAGGGAGGACCTATACCGATATGAAAGTCTTGCTCGAGATGATAGTATGCTATCTGATTTGTCTTTATCATCGTATACATGCTTTAGTTCACTATTGCATGTTGATAGAGCCCATAGGATTCTTGCTTGACTGCCAGCAGTATGATGGCGATCATATACGTGGGAGTTGGGGTCTATAAGCATATCCTTAAAGTGTCCCTAGTCATGGGAGTTTCGAGACAGGGCATCGATACTCTAGAGTAGACTAATGTATACAGTCGAGATCCCGATGAGGGGCGGTGGCCGGTCTCACAAGCCATTGGTGTCAGTTGGTTCACCTAAGATGTATACAGGTGCTCATTGAGTACACCGGACAGGACTCGCCGGGAACATGCTAGTTGGTATTATATATATCGTCAGATAGCAATTCCCTGGTGACATGTGTACAGGTTAGTTTGTCGACCTGAGATCGTCATTTGTCTCGTGTGAGTTCCCACTGTACTTTGATTTCTACCCTACCACGCTCAAAGGAGACGTGCAAACAGGTATTTTTTGGGTACAGTCCCGAGCCACATGGAGGCAGTGAGCGGATCGTCGGGGATTCGTCTCTCCCGGTATTGGGGGTTGATGTCGCACAGTGCACGGGTGGCCATCACTAGAAATCCTCGGCCGAGGTAGTGGAGAATTACTGATTTGGATCAGTAGTTTCTCAGGTGGTAATGGGTTTCATACCGACACGAATTATCGCGTTATTAGGGGCCTGACTTTATCCACCCCCCTAGACTCGATATGCGATACTCTTTAGACGAACGGACCGGACTGTATGTATATTGTCACTGTTAGGCTCAGTAGGGTTTCTGGATGAGTTCGCTCGTCAGCTTCCCTTCCAATCAATACATAGGCAACCGTTACGTACAGCTTGTACATCTGACGTGCTAGTGGTTATACCCAGTGCCAGTGTGTTGATTAGTCATTAGAGTCCCCCACAGACAGTTTCCCAAGTTCGGGTGAAACGTTGTAGAGGCCGTATGGTTTTATAGCAGGGTTCGAAAAATGCACGTGCGTTTACGCACGTGTCATATTTCGGACAGATAATACTGGTGGGCTTTGGTTTAAGCCGGATCCGAGTATTATACTGTGTAGATATAATATCTTTGTCTCAGTTGCATTTGTATTCGGTCGTAATACAAATACGGGTATGTTTATACTGTTACGGGGTTATCCTGAAATTCGTTTCGGGATCACTTTTTGGAAGTTGCCAGTTTCCTGTTTTCTATCACCCGTATTTGACATTCGGTTAAATACGGATTTATCTTTTCGTCACTTGGGTGAGTCATGAGGGTGTTGTGTGTGGAAGCTTCTAGATGCTTGTGAGGTGTTCATGGTTCATTGGTTGCATTTAATGAAAGGGTGACTAGGTTAGATGAATCATTCTTGCATTAAAGTTAATGCAAGGTGTTTATTTGACTCACCCATTTATTTAATGTTATGGTTACCCTCCTTGCTTCCTACATTCAACCCCCCCTACCTCCTTATAGTAGCCGGCCATTCTCTTGTGAGAATGATGGTTGTTCATTTAGAAGAAAAGATTATAGTTTTGGTGTATGGAAATTTCATAGCTCATTTCATTCCATCACAGTTTTCAAAAGGTAACTTTATTAACCGTTCGTCCACAGCTTTGGACGAAGTGAGACAAAGTGTTCTACTCATTCTCTACATCATCTTGGTCGTCTCTTTTAGCAAACTTGACAACCGAGTTGCCTCGGTTCAGAGGCGGGAGCCCGTTTAAAGATCCATCGACGTGGTGCCATCTGGACGAGAAGACTGGAGATTCAGGAGATCGGAGCAGCCGCAACAAAGCGTGGGATGATGGTTGAAGACCGAAGGAGTCGGATCGTTCGGTATAACATTTCTACCCACTTATAGTTTGTTAGTTTAGCTTTAATGGTAAATCCGGGTTATAGTACACGATAGCGCCAGTTGTAAAAGTTTTTGTTCCGCATTTGGCGTCTGTTAGACGGCCGGGGCGCTACCGTGGACTTACAAAAAGCGAGGGGTAATTAACGGCAGTTTAGTCCGCGGCTACCAGAGATTCAGATCCCCACAATCAATAAATCCCGTCCTACCCTAGGCAAGGGGAATCTGTAATACGCCTGACAAGTGATGCGTATTCATATATCAATAGGATGACGAAAAACACTATATATATATATATATATATATATATAAAGTAGAATGAAATGTTGTTTTGAAAATAAAGAGGCTGTGATACACGCACATATCCTTTTGAAATCCAACAGCACATCCTTGGCATTATCGCCTTTAAATCATGAAACGAATCGTTATTTAGAAATGGCTAAAACCTTTATGTTTTTATAATCTCTTAATAGGGATAAATAGTAAGACTCCACGAGCCAATATAATTAAAAGGCCGTATTTGGCTAACCATCAACATCTCATCTAGTACGGAATCTCCCTTCATACGATGAAAACCAATATTCCATTTAATCAAATCATAATAGTCGGTACGGACATCTAGTCTATGTACCCGAATACATAGCTTAACTAGTACGGACAAATAGTTTGCGTACGCAAACACATACATCAAATAGTACGGACATCTAGTCTACGTACACATACAACAATAGAATATTATTAGCACGGATATCTAGTTACGTACACGAATATATTGTTGATCATTCTAAAACATGTATAACATGACAAGTCCTACTCGTATCATTATTCATACTAATATATATATATATATATATATATATATATATAAAAGAAGCATGGTAAGTCTTACTCATATCGTATTACAACATAAAGTATAGTAAGTTCTACACATATCGTACTATAGTGTAAAGCATGGCAAGTTCTACGTAGCATGGCAGTACCAATGATATGTAGTGTAGTATGTGAGTCTGTAATTGTGCAATATGGAAATCATTAGTAGTTGTGTTGGTGTTCTACCAAGTGTGTTTACGATAAGGCTACTAGAACTAAACTATTGCATTATACTAATTAACGGACAAGTTTAATTATTGTAGCATGAACTGTAACCATATCAATAGCATAAGGTAAATATGTTTTATGGGGGTCTTATACGCCATCCACCCGATTCCTCATTCGTAGATAAAATTCTACTGACCGACTACGGCACTAGCTAGTCAAATCTCACGACTGCCGCGCCTCTCCTCGTCGTCTCGGAATCACCCGCAATCAGTCCTATAACCAATAGTAATCATAAACAAATAAGTAAATCCCATCAATATCGATATAAAACCCAACAAACAAAATACGACGAAAAACACCAAATAAACTAGCCAAACAGAGCATCTGAAGTCTGAAGATCAAATGCTCAGACGCCTGATGAAGACGTCTCAAAGAAACAGACTAAAGATAGACGTCTGAAGAACAAATCTCAGACGTCTGGCCAAAACACAAAGAAAATTTAGAGAATTGGCAGACGTCTGATGCATTAAGCACAGACGTCTGAAAAACAAAATGAATTAAACACAGTAGCTTAGCAGACGTCTGAAGCTTAAAATTCTCGAAAATTTGAAGTTTACAAAAACTTTAAAAACCAATTCTTTTGCACCAAATCACCATCTACCATCCAAAACAGATTATAGTCAACTAGAAAACTTCACAAACACTCTACAAATATAAGTGACCATCAAAACCTTGTTTGTACTAGATTGAAACCACAAAAATATGATTTTTATGCAAAAGATATAGTTTTTATGCCAATAAAACTTAAGACTTGGAACTCAAAGAGTTACCTTGGAATGTTTTGAGCAAAAGAGGAGATCAAAGCTTGCATGATGCCACTTGAAGAGTTTAAGATGGTTTCTACTTGAAATGATGAGTTGGTTGTTGAGTTTGTGTCGAGCGAGCTATGGTTTTAGGTTGGGATTTGAGAGGCAGTGGAAAAGAGCCATGGTTGAGAGAGTTTGAGAGAATAAAAGAGAGAAAGAAATGAGGAGAATGGGAGGAAACAAGGAGACATGGGCACCAGGCCATGCCTCTCCCTCTCCCTCCACATATTTTATCCTCACAAAATATCAACCATGCAGAACAAATATTAAGACCGATTACAGAAAATTCTTAGGTTAAATTATGTTAGCCATGCCTAAAATAATTATTAGTTTTATTATTATAAATTTTATAAATATATTTATATGCCAATTTATGAAAACCCAAATTCCATAATTATTATAATCTTAATAAAACACATAATACCATTATTTAAATTCTAATATAATCTTTTAAAATTGTGAAATGTTACACTTACTCCTTTCATGACCTTTGGGGGGCATGGAGGATTCAATCCATCCGTATCATTGATCGTACTTTCTGGGATATTTGGACCGCAGCAACTTGCTGGGTGATTTGGAAAGAAAGAAATAATAGAATTTTTAATAACAAGTATAAAACAATAATTGGGATAGGTAACTAGATCGACACGATCACTGTTTTATGGTCAAGGGCTGCATTCGAGGGTGTGCATAAGAAAGCGAGAGTACATATTCAGGAGGGGGTGGTCGCTGCGCGGATTACACGGCTGGGGTGGGGTGGGGTGGGGGGACAGGCTCGAGGGGAGAGCTGTCAGCTGCAGGATGGGGAGCTGTAGGCACGATGACTTTGCTGGGGCATGATTTTGGGTTATCTCGTGTCATACAGGTTTGCATGTCCTGGTACTTTCTGTTTTCTTGGGCTGGGTATTTGTTTTGTACGAGGTTTGTTCCTCGAAGCTTGGCACTAAGTTGTAGGGGTGTGCCCTCCTTGTATTGTACTTTTGTTGTTCCTTTTCTTTCTTTCTTTGCTGTTTCTCGGAGTTTCGTTAAAATCGGGCTTTGGTTTACCACAACCCAAAAAAAAACATTTGGGGATTTTAGTGCAATTTAGTCCAGTAATTGTAGCTCATTTATTTTTTCGAAGAATCAAATGCCCATTTAAAAATTGCAAATATGCCCGCAGATGGCTATGCTTCAAATATTTTTCACATTAATTAAGCGGCTACAGCCTTTTTTGTTTTCAGTAATAAAAAATAAAATAAAAAAATAAAAAATCTGTAACCGCTCCTTCCCCTGCTCGATTCCCACTAGGGTTTGATTCCTTTCAGTTTCTCATCTCTTCACTTCTTGTAAAACTCGAAGCAAGTCTCTCTTTTTCATCTCCTCTTCCTTTCCCCCCCTAATTTTTGTTTGTATTTTATCTTATTCTCTTTGAATTTTTTTTTGGGGGGGGAGGAAATAACTTTTGGGTCTTGCTGCAGGAGGAAGCAGCAGCAGCAGCAGGTAGATGCTTTCTCGTTGGCTTTTGAATCCCCTTCAAAGAGTAAGACCCATTTATTCTCTTTTTTTCTTTCTATTAATTCGTGTTATCTGGGTATAAATACAGTGATATTGGTTGTTGATTCCTGTTCTATGATAATGAAAGAATGATTGAATTCAAAAAAAATGGCAAAGCCCTAAATTGATGATGGGATTCTTGTCTTCGATAGGGCGACTTCAGAACTTTTTTGATGTAAGGATTGAGTTTGCTTGGATGCCAACAAGGACTTGTAACTATTAATGTAGATTTTGCTTATATACATCTGATCTAGGAAATGGGATTTAAAATGGAATCATATTCTGGATCATAGTGAGTTGGAAAGAAAACTGGGAGAGGATGAAAGAAGACACTAAAGTAGGTAGTGAAAATGGAGGATCAATTGAATGAAGCAATGAAAACCATGGAAACCCTAGTAGCTTTGGCTAAAATGCATTGTGATGCTTACAATGTTCAAAGAGAATGATTGTGGAATTGCATTATCTCTTGCCTAAAATCATTCGTGTCTACTTTTGATTTGCTTTATGTGTAAAGGGGTGGGGGTGGGGGAGTCTGTATTTCTTTTCCACTACAAGATTTTATTGTGATAAATGTAGTCCTTTGTTTCCATCTGAGCCACAGACTTGATTATTCTAGTTAGAAAGCATGTTGTCAGAAATGTCGTTAGATTCTCCAATCAAAAACTAACTATCGACGATGAACAAGGATTCAAAGGGTATTCTATCTCTTACTTTACATGCACATTTATGCTTATTATGAGTAAGGGTAATGTTAGCTAAACTAAACCAACATGATTTATACTTTTTAGGAGTACTTATAATTGCCACCTTCGTACTTTATACGTGCCTTTTAGGCTCGGCTTCTTTTCAATGGTTGGTCTATTGGCTTCATGGGCAGACCCACATACAACTCATTGGGGGCACGTGCCCCCACTGAGATTTTACAGAAAAAGAAATCTCTACTTTGATTTATCAATACAACACCATGTTATGCATGTATATTATACCGAGTTCTTAAATACAACTCAAATGAGTTATTGCTCATGTGGTAGTGCATGATGTTACATAGCAAGAGTTTGTGGGTACAATTCACATCATTCACAAAATTATTTTTTATTTTTTTGGGGATAGCATTGACCAATCATGTTAAGTATGGATTCTTTTGGTGTTTTTTTGCAAACGAAAAACGTTTGGTTCAATGAAGTGACAACATGATAGAAAATTTTGAACAAAATCTTAATAGAACCTTGTTACATACTGTACCCCCTCTCACCGAAATTCCTGGGTTCGCATGGCTTCATACATTAGCTAAAGCTTACTCACAGTTTTTAGATTTGCTGAAGCAATTTGAGATATCTTAACTTACTGTTTTACTAAAGGGCAGATCTGAAATTTTTTAAATTACTCTACCCTTGTGACAGGACAATATGAGGGAAATTCAGCTGGGTTCACACACAGTACAGTCTCATGGTGTTAAACTTGCAAAGTCACACAAACACGATTGGTTTATTCTCATTTTTCTTGTGATCCTTGTGATCGTCTTAAATCTTGTTCATCCTTTTCATCGCTTCGTCGGTAAAGACATGATGACCGATCTGAGATACCCTTTGAAAAGCAATACTGTTCCCGTATGGGCCGTTCTGGTATTTTTCTCCACAATTTTTTTATTACTCACCCGGTTACGGTTATAGGAGATATGTTCACTGTGGTGTTAATGTCTTTTGTATTATCAGATGATTGCGGTACTATTGCCTATTGCTATATTTGTCGGCGTCTATTTTCAGAGAAGAGATGTTTATGATCTTCATCATGCTATATTAGGTATACCCGAGAGGTCTTCATTTCCTCCCTTTTTTCTTCTTACTTTTATCTTATTATTTATGACATAAAAATTAATGTAAAATCAGGTCTCTTATTCTCTGCGCTGATTACCGGAGTCATAACCGTTGCAATAAAGGATGCAGTTGGACGTCCTCGGCCTGACTTTTTTTGGCGATGTTTTCCTGATGGGAAAGAGGTCTGTGCCTCGAGATATTACAAATGATCTCTGTATATGTGGTGTTTCTGTAACTTTATATGTCTTCCTTTTAAGTTTCTTTTACCATGATTGTGAGGATTGGTCTGCTATATGCTCTTCCAGGCGTATGATCGAGTAACCGGAAATGTTATATGCAGTGGAGCTAAAAGTGTAATAAAAGAAGGTTACAAAAGCTTTCCTAGTGGTCATACTTCATGTAAGCACCGCCACTATTTTTATAATGTAATTGAGACATCATTTCATACATAATTTAATGTGATTGTGAGATTTGCAGCAGATTTCTGGTCTAAACTGAGATATTTTAAATTTGTTACTAGTTAGGATGGCTGAAGGTTTAGATAATTTCATATAAACAGTACTTTGAATAATGAAAAAGGCCGCATGTTTATGGGCGTGCATCTTCAAAAATCATCGTCACCGACTCATGTCTATGCATCTTAGTCACACCTCTTTCATTATATATATATATATATATATATATATATATATATATATTTCATTTGAATAACTATTGATTTATGTTATGTTTTAGAACAAAAAAATGTAAAATCTATACTGGCGATTTGCTGTCAAATAGCTACTATTGGCACAGGCTAAAAAAGCCTTATAGAAAATTAATTAATATATTTACTATTTCGCCCCAATTGAACCACTATGCTATATAAAGAAGGTTAATAGAAATGTAAAAAGAGCTTAATAGTAGCCTGACTTTTCCTTTTGCAGTGTCCTTTGCAGGTCTAGTCTTTCTTGCGTTATATTTGTCAGGGAAAATCAAAGTGTTTGACCGTAGAGGCCATGTGGCAAAACTATGCATTGTCTTTCTTCCATTACTTGCCGCATGCCTCATTGGAATTTCTCGAGTGGATGACTATTGGCACCATTGGCAGGATGTTTTTGCTGGTGGTCTTCTAGGTTTGTTTCTGTCGATTGACATCCTGTAATGTACATCAACATAGTGAATTTGATCAATAATGCTTTTGGGTGCTTGGCATAACTGTCTTTTCGAAATGTAATTTTGCAGGTAGCGTAGTGGCTACATTATGTTATCGGCAGTTCTTCCCTTCCCCTTACGATGTGGATGGTAACATGATCTATATATATTTAATCTGAAAATCATGCTCATTATATATCAGTTTATGCTTATCGACCTTTTTGAGCCTAGTAGCTTGTTGCTGTTTTCATATACCAATTCACAACTATATTGTTCTTTACATTTCCATGCTGCCGAATTTAATTTCCTGGTTACCTAGAAAAGGTGGTGATATCATGTGTATCTTGTGATGATCCCCTTTTTTTTATTTATAAAATCTCACTTCTCCTTTTTTGTTGACTCAAAGACCAGATCAATTTGGTGTTTTAAATTTAAAAATAGACCGATCTGGTGTGTTATTTACAAACTTACAATGTGAGCTAGTGATAGGCTATACCAATTATTTGTCATCTGACCTTTTGCACCTTGTGTCGCCTATCCTGAATAGAAATATTTAGATACATTTCTGTGCTGCCAAATTTAATTTCCTTGTTACCTGGAAAAGATTGTGAAATATATCCTGCGTTTCTTTGTGGTGATCATCGTTTTTTTAATCCCACTTCTCCTTTTTGTTGACTCAAAGGCCAGATTAATTTGGTGTTTAATTTAAAAATAGACCGATCTGGTGTTTTAATTTATAAACTTACAATGTGAGCTAGTGATAGGCTATACCAAATATTTGTCATCCGACCTTTTGCTCCTTTTGTCGCCTATCCTGAATAGAAGTATGTAGATACAACATCACTTCGACAGTTGCATGCTTTTGAACTTATGAATTATGCAGTTTATCTACATATCTTTGTCATTTCACATTCAAATATGCAATTCTGTATGCTAACACGAATATATTCATTAGCAAATAAACGAGGCTGGGAATGTGCCATGGTGTTGCCTCTGATTTCACATACGCATTCCGTGTTAGGAAATTAGTCCCGATACAAGCGAGAAATAAATACAATACGGAGCGATAAAATAAAAAACTAGCACAACAAATCAAGACACATAAGATTTGTTCTCGCGGTTCACCCAACACTGACTATTCTGCGTCGTAGAGTCTCTCTACGATATCCATTATATCATTTGTTGGTTACAAAAGCACTCTCAATAAGAAATCTCACGACCTCTCTATAATCTCACGATTACAATATTTTATGGCACTCATAATATAATTCTCTCAATTATATTTACTCAAAATGAATGCTCTCTTTATATAAATCACTTACTGATTTATATCACTCTCTCTTGTGTATATTTCTTGTGATTGAATGATAATTGGATTTTTCTTCTTTTTTTCTCAACGAAAGCTCGCAGACTTTTTATAATGCAAATTTGGAGACAGTGTAGTAAATGAAGCCGACCTCTGCTATATTTAGATTCAGCAATAGCCGATATATTTTGACAAAGAAAAAAGAAGATGAACAACACTCAGTTGTCTCCTTTAGACTTTCCCATCCTTAGTTGTCTTTTCTTTAGCATAGGCTCCACAATCAACAATCTCCTACTTGGAGACATTGCTCAAGTTCTTCACCAATTTTTCATCTTTTCATTTTACCGGGTAACTTAATGGATAAGCATATTACATGCACAAGCCTCTACGAACCTCGCCCTGTTCATCTTGAACCAAGGCCGACAAAACTTGAGAAAAATACAAGTTTTGCCGTATCTACCACCTTCGTCAACATATCCGCGGGATTTTTGACTCCAGTGATCTTTTCCAGTTTCGGTTTCTTTCCCAATAATCTCCGCACAAAGTGATACTTCTTGTTGATATGCCGAGTTCTAGCATGAAATGCGACATTCTTGGCCAACTGTATCGTATTCTGACTGTCGCTCTGAAGTGTCCCCAACTCTTGAATCTCACAAAGTTCTATCATGAGATCTTACAACCACATCTTCTTGGACGCTTCCGTCATAGCTACATACTCTAACTCTGTAGTAGATAGCGACAATTGATTGGAGCTTTGATAACCAACTTACCGCCGTTCCTCCAACAGTGAATACACATCCGGTTGTACTTCTACAAGTGTCTCGATCTTCCGCTAGATCAGCATCCACATAACTATCCACCTCAAGTGAATCTCTTCCATAACATAATAAATAATTAGAAGTACCAATTGAATATCCAAAAATCCATTTTACTGCTTCCCAGTGAGTCTTACCTGGATTTTGCATATCTGCTCACTGCTCCCACTGCTTGAGCAATGTCAGGTCTTGTTCAAACCATAGCATACATCAAACTATCCACTGCCGACGCATAAGGAATTTTCTGTATCATATCAATTTCACTTTGCGTTTTAGGACTGTGTTCCTTTGATAGTTTAAAGCGACTTACAAGAAGGGTCATCACTGGTTTTGCTTACTCCATGTTGAATCGTTTCAACATCTTGATACAGTCTGCTTGAGAAAACCACAGCTTCCTCTCCTTTCTATCTCTTGTGATTTTCATGCCGAGAATTTGCTTTGCCGCACCCAAATTTTTCAAAGAAAATTATGACACCAAAACACGTTTCACCATATTAATTTTTTTCATACTTAAACCTAAAGCATATCATCCACATATAAAGATAGATACATAATATCGCCATCATTGAACTTCACGTAGACAATGATCCGACCTGCAATGTGTAAAGACTTTTTCCGTCATGAATTCATCAAACCTGAAATACCATTGACGAGGAGCTCGTTTCAAACCATACAAGTTCTTCCTCAATCTGCATACCATATCCTCTTTGCCTTTATCTTCAAAACCTTTAGCTTGCACCATATATAGTTCTTCAAGATCACCATGCAAAAACCCGTTTTCACATCTAATTACTCAAGATGAAGATCTTGTACCTCCGCTGTACTTAGCAAAACTCTTATAGAAGTTATCTTCACAACCGGGGAAAATATCAAATTGTAGTCAATTCACTCATTTTGAGAATACCCTTTGACAACAAGTATCGTCTTATATCGCTTTGTTTCATCTGCCTCATTCTTGACTAGGTATACACATTTATTCAATAAGTCTTTCTTTCCAGCGGGTAACTTGGTTAAATCCCAAGTCTTGTTGAGCATCAGCGAATTCATTTCTTCCTTCAAGACATGCTCCCACGCACTGCGAGCACCATCTTACAATACTTCTTCAAGAGTCTCCGGCTCACACGAATCTGTATACAAGATGTGATGATAAACAATATTCGCCGATGGATCAAAAATGACTTTGGGTCTTCTCACGCGAGTACTTCTTCTCAACTCTGGAATCTCTACAGTTGTAGGCTCTGGAATCACCGGTTCACCGACTGATTCAGAATCACCGATCTCTGTGGGAACTCCCGCATCATCACCAGTAGCAGGTTCTTTATGAAGCTATTCATGCTCTTGCGGCAATGGCGTATACTGTACTGGCTCACTGTCCAACTCCACCATGTCAGACTTGGTTGTTGGCTCTTCAACTTGCTTTCGGTCCTTGTACATCTCATTCTCATTCAACACCACATTCCGAATTCGAATGGCCTTGTTGAACTCATAATTCCAAACGCGTCATCCATACTCGTCACCGTCATAACCAAAGAACACACACTTACGTGACTTTGCATCAAGCTTCTTTCTCGAGTCACTGTCAAGTAAGTAATATGCCAAACAACTGAATACTTTTAAATACGAGTAATTAATCAATTTACCTGATCATATTTCTTTCGGAATCTTTCTATCCAACGCATTAGATGGACTGCGATTGATCAAGTAAACAACCGTGTTGACTATTTCGGCCCAAAGGTAAATAAGGAGCCCTGCATGTAGCCTCATACTTCTTGCACGCTCTAAGATGGTCCGGTTCATCCGTTCGGCAACACCGTTCTCTTGTGAAGTCCTTAAAACGGTTCTCACTCTATGAATGCCAAACTTGTATACTCATCACCGTTGTCAGACTTCTTTCTAATAAGAAACACCCAATTCTTCCTCGTGGAATCATCAATAAAGGTCACAAAGTACTTATTTCTTCTCATTGAAACTTGTTGAGCTGGCCCTGACATCTATGTGCACCAACTCTAAACGCTCTACTTTGTGCTTCACACAATCAATCCGAAAACTAACCGTCTTTTGCTTTCCAAGAACACAAGTTTTACAAAAATCCTTCTTGAAACTTTTTAAACTTGGCAGCAACTCTCGACGATGTGCCTCCTTCACATCTTTCTTGCCAAGATGTCCCAATTGGTAATGCCAGAGAGTAGCATCACTAAGTGGAAGCCACCAAGTACTCTGTACTCGCGCCTTTGAGCATATAAAGCATGCCAACACGCTTTCCCTTAGCAACAACTCATAACCCAAAAGTAATCTTCCATTCTCTATTACCAAAAGAGGTAACACGTCCCTCTCGGTCCAACACACTAGTTGAGATAAGATTTTTTTCAATTTCGAAATATGTCTCGTCTCACGCAACATTAGACAAGCGTCACCATTAGTTTTCATCTTCAAAACTCCTTTTCCTACTACCGGATATTGTTCACCATTACCCATGGTCACATGACCAAAATCACCGCTCTCGTACTCAAGGAATTCATATCGTCTAGATGTGCAATGAAAAGAAACGTCAGAATCCAAAAACCAGTTTATAGTCTCCACGGCCTTGCAAGCAGACAATCACAAATTGTTGAACTGCACGTTGGTTACAACATGTGTACCATCATAATTGTCATCTTACCTCTCATTCTTGTATTGTTCACTATCCGCTCTTTTATAATTTGTTTGTGACAATACCAACATTCATTATTTATGCCATCTCTACTCTTACCCCTTGATTTTGATCTCCCGTGCCATCTCCTTCTACTTTTACTCTTATCTCTACCCTCCACGGCTAAAGCAATAGTGGATGAGGAACTTGAAGAATTTTCTCTTGAAACCTTCTTCCTCATCTCTTCATCCATGATGCAACTCATATCATCATCCGAAATGAGAGATTCTTTCATGGTACCCGAGATAGTTTGTGCAGCGGTATTATAAGAATCTGGTAATGAACATAGGAATAAAAGAGCTTGTAATTTTACTTCCATTTTATTCCCGCGCTTTCCAATTGATTTACAACTTGTGTGAAGTTATTCATGTGATCAGCAACGGTATCCTTCTCAGATAATTTCATGTTCACCAACTTCTGCAAGAAGAAGATTTGATTGGACGTCGACAGCTTCTCATATATATTTGAAAGTAACTCAATGGCTTCTTTTGCAGTTTTAGCTTTTGCAATATGGAAAGTCGAGATGAATAGCACCAAAGGCTTTTCTATCCAAAAGATTGTACTTGACCTTTACGGCCGCATCAACCTCTTCACCTTCTTTGGCGACCGGCATCAAACCCAACATTGATTCGTATAGATCTTTTTGATATAGATAATCTTCCATTCGAAGTTTCTACCATGCAAAGTCATGGCCATCAAATTTCGCAATTTTAGTTTTATCCTTCGACATTCTCGCTTGCCGCCGCAGCAAATTTAACCTTCTCTCTTGGATTTTTGAACCAACACCTTCGAATTACAATCCAAGAAGATGGGGAGCGGACACAAGCGTCGCCACTAACTGTAAATTTAGACCGTAGAATCAAAGATCTTTTGGTTCTCTACGCTCCGATAGCACTTGTTAGGAAATTAGTCCCGGTACAAGCGAGAAATATATACAATACGGAGCGGTAAAATTAAACAACTGGCACAACAAATCAAGACACAGAAGATTTATACTCGCAGTTCATCCAACACTGGTTACTCTGCGTCGTAGAAGCTCTCTACGGTATCCACTATATCTTTTGTATGGTTACAAAAGTACTCTCAACAAGAAATTTCACAATCTCTCTCACGATTACAATATTTTGTGGCACTCATAATATAGTTCTCTCAATTATATTTACTCAAAATGAATGCTCTCTATATATAAATCACTCGCTGATTTATATCACACATACTCTTCTTGTGTATGTTTCTTGTGATTGGATGATAATTGGATTTTTTTTCCTTTCATTTTTCTCAACGAAAGCTGGCAACCCTTTTATAATGCAAATTTGGAGACAATGCTTTAAACGAAGCCGACCTCTGGTATATTTAGATTCATCAATAGCTGATATACTTTGACAAATAAAAGAGGAGATGAACAACACTCAGCTGTCTCCTTTAGACTTTTCCATTCTTAGCTGTCTTTCTTTAGCATAGGCTCCACCATCAACTGCCCGCACGCAAACATATAGGTCTCCATGTAAAGACAGTGGATTTTCTCATGTTTTGCCCCTGGGCTGTTATTGTAGACAATGCACTGGCATGAACATGAAAGAATGGTTATTGGATCAAAAAATAAAATCATTTCTAATTATGTATTGCATCAAGGCTTCACAAAGCAACAACCACATTTTAATTTGTACCGGCGACCTCTTTAAGAAATTTATTAGTGATCAAACTTTTTTTTTTGCCCTTGTAGGTTGGGGACCGTATGCATATTTCCAAATGCTCGAGGAGACGCGAGCTGTTGCGAACCCACAAATTGACAATGTGTTATTTAATACAGACCGCAATAGGACAATACTTGATGGATTAGAATCGGGAAGGTCATAGAACTAATGAACTTGGCCACGTTTCCTACATGTATTGTTTTCAAATTCATCTTGCTGGTTACGCTCATCATGCGATGCAAGATTTTGTAGGGAGAAAGTAGAATGTTTTTATATTTGTTAGTACAGGACAGCATTTTGCGATGATTCTTTCTTTGTTTAGATGATGATTGGAAAGCTTTGGGGTTGTGATTATGCTTACTGAATTAGTTTTTCAGTGTAATTGTCTTGAAGCAGTTTAATGGTTAAGCTGGAACTATGGCTTTTATCACTAAAATATATTTTTAATATCCATCTAATCGTACTCATCTCTCCACCCAGCCTTTGTATGGGCCTGTTTGCTTATGTAGGTGGTAGGAAAAAGTTCGCTTGTTCACAGCGACTGTGTGCAGGTTCCTTGGATAGATATGTGAAGACTGCTAGATTTTAATCTGTTCAATGACGTAATGGTTCATGCGTTCTGAGCACTTGGAGTATAACAAGGATCATTTCTACGATTGATATTCATGAATTTATCTATTGATATTTGGATAGAATAGATTCAATGAGCAAAGATGTAAAATTATGCTTTTGATCTTGATCGATTTTTTAAAAAAACCTTTGAAGGTTTATCCCACCACCACTGCTGCCTCAATCAACACGCTGTCATTTGCTACTCAGGATATATGATAATGAAGGTACCATAGTTTATAGATCTATTTTGTCAAAGCAGTTTCAAATCTGTAGCTTGTTAGCCACAATTTGTTGCAACATTTACATTGGTAATTTCGGAATAGCAATGAATATTATATGTTCCTAATCTTCGTCAGTAGTTTTTATGCTAATTTGTATCGTAATGAAATTAGTTTCTTATCTTAGTTAGGTTATTTTTTGCGCAATTATATAAACTTCACCGTCTCTGGTTTTTTTTTTTTACTACTTCGGTCTTAAAAAAGACAAGGTGCGATACAAGAAAAGACAAGGTGCGAAATGAGGATATTCGTGCAAAAGTTGGTGTAGCACCCGTGGAGGAGAAGATGCGGGAAAACCGGCTTAGATGGTTTGGTCATGTGCGACGCAGACCTATGGAAGCACCGGTTCGACGAATAGATACTCTCGATATGGGTAATGGCAAAAGGGCAAAAGGGAGACCGAAGAAAACATGGATGGAGGTGATACGAAACGATATGGTTGCCAAAGGACTCAATGAAAGTATATTGTTCGATAGAAGTGAGTGGAGACAGAGGATTCATGTGCTGGACCCGGCGTGATTCTCATGTTGGTTCATGTAGCCTACCCCATATGCTTGGGATAAAAGGCTCAGTTGTTGTTGTTGTTGTTGTGTTCGGTCTTAAAAAAGCTTTCACCAGTTTTCCTCTTGAATAACCTGATCTGCCTAAAGTTCATTAAATCAGTATTATTAATAACATAAAGGCAAAGTCACCAGATTTGGGAAAAATCTACTCTAGAAGGGCTTGCACCACGCAAGCCCCTCTAGAGCCCTTGGATGGGGTTCCCTTGCACAAAAGGGAAGCCCATCCAAGAGCTATGCAAGGGCTTGCACAGTGCAAGCCATTCCATAGTAGTATTTTCCCCAGATTTGTACTATACAACAATTCAGCTGTTTTCCTTTCAGTACCCACATATAATAGCATGACATGTGAACACATAAATTGACTTGTGGGAGCCATCCATTGGAATCTCATATCCTCAGGTCTTATGTACAGCCATCATCCTACATTTGGGATCTCATGCCTTTTTATCTTCTGGCAAGATAAATAATTTTTCTATTCAGAGTTTTTTATTCATGAAAATATAAATTATGTTTTTATAGAACACGTATATAGATTGCATAATATCTGCCTTATAATATCCAGATTATATGCTGTCATCTGCCTCTCTTAAATTAAAGTAGATAAAGATTCTAATAGGATAGAATGTATGTTCAGACATAGGAAAATCACATTTTTTAAACTTAGAAGGGGTGGGGGAGGATTTAGAAAAGGAGAGAAGAATATCATGACCTCAATAATGCTACTGATTGCATCGATCACTGACCTTTCACCTTGTGGACAAAAACGTAGCATTCATGTTAAATAATGGCTGTAACTTTCCATTGCCAATGTCCCGACAAAAGCACTAGTCTTCTTCTAACGTCCTTGCCATGTTCATCCAAAGTGACATCTCACCATCTTCTGAAATGTCCAAATGTAGTATTCACCCTGTATATATTTAATGATATCCAATTCAATACCCCACTGATTAAAGCTCTTGCATATATCAATGTTACATCTTATCTAGCTTCATTTTCATCCACTCATCTTTGTACCTTCTCATCTCTTTCTAAGCCCAAAATCTGTGGAATTTTGGTTGACATTTTGCTCTCACAACTCCAGTTATTCTTGATCTCTTTGTACTTAATTATCATTAGCAGAACTAAAACCTCCTTCAGGCTTGGAGGTCAGTCTTCTTATATCTACTAGTTCTGCCCTTTACTTTATTGAATTCTTTTTTGTCCATATAATTGATTTTTACTGTTTGAGATTTAGGAAGATGAACCATTTGAAGTCTTATTATGCCTACCGTCTTTTCTCTGTCTTGAGTTCACGGATGAACATAATTTGAATCTTCTTTAGCATTAATGCTTTAGATGTTGAAGTGCACTTGGCTGTTTATTTTGCAAATTTGCTCAGAAGTAATTTACAGAAAACCTGAATAATGGTTGTTACGGAAGACCCAATATTATTTATCTCCTATATTTCTCATGGAACTTGAGATTAGGTTTTATGCAATCCTGGTTGATGTGATTAAATAAGAAAAAAGTGCTATTAATTTTTGTTAGTTTACTAAATTCTACCAAAGACCTGAATTTTATTCTGTTTCCATCATTAAAACCATATATGTTGAACCCTCTTTACAATAGAGGAATCTCTGTGATAATTATCCTTCTGACAGCAGTTTTTCTGTTTTGCTGATGCTTGTCGAGGCTAAATATGTTGTGAAATATCCTTATCTAAATTAACGGGTTCTTGAACAGCAGAAAATGGCCGATACTCGGTTGGATTCTCATACCATAAGATCCCATGGAGTGAAGGTGCTAAGGGTCCACGTGCATGATTGGCTCATCCTTCTTCTTCTTGCAGGAATCGAAGTTGTATTGAATGTTATAGATCCATTCTACAGATTTGTGGGTAAAGATATGATGGCTGATCTCAAATATCCTTTTAAGAAGAGTACCGTGCCAATATGGGGAGTTCCAGTATGTATTCTTGTTCCTTTGACGAGATATCATGTTGCAACACTTGCGCGCAAACGAACACAAGTCTTACTTCGGTTGTTTTGGTTAGATTATTGCAGTTTTACTGCCTTTTGTGATCTTTGTGGCGAAGTACTTCAGAAAGAGGGACGTCTATGATTTGCATCATGCAATACTAGGTAAATAATTTCATCAGTAGTTTTTGAAGGAAAAAAATAATTCTATCTTTATCCATTGGTTTTAAATTTTGACATGTTCAAGTAGGCCTTTTGTATGCTGTGCTTATAACTGGTGTTATAACGGATGCAATTAAGGATGCTGTTGGTCGACCGCGGCCAGATTTCTTCTGGCGTTGTTTCCCCGATGGCAAGGAGGTGAATGAGAAATCATTGAACCGATTTCAAAATATGAAGTCGTCTATATTTTTTTTTAATGCTAATGCTGTTTTTTAATTTTACTGCTTTTGGCTTTAAGATCCTTATGACATGGATCGATATGAATTTTTTTCTGTAGGCTTATGCAAGACATGGAGATGTGATATGTCATGGTGACAAGGGAGATATTAAGGAGGGACATAAAAGTTTTCCAAGTGGGCATTCTTCATGTAAGCAATACTAGAACCTATCATCTATTGCAATAGCCGTCAAATAGTAATACAAATATAACAGCTTCGGCTGTACTAGCCTTGAGAATAACATAATTGCTTGCAAGCAAAGAGTTTGATTGGGGCACCATCATCTTTTGATTTGGATCTTGACAAGCTCTCCAGAAGAATTGGAGGGAAATTTGGTATAGGTTTTCTCAAATGTCTTCGTATCAGAACGTGTGCATCACGAGATTTTTTCAATTTTGATGTACGCTGCAGTGTGGTTCAGTGGCTTAAATCTTTTGATGGTGCATATGGAATAAAATTTCTTATTCAGTTCTTCCCGGTTTTTCCTTATATTATAATTTTTTAATATATTGAAGCTCATTTATTATGATATATTTGCTTATATGCAGGGACATTTGCAGGATTAGGTTATCTTGCATGGTATCTCTCAGGGAAAATCCAAGCTTTTGACCGCAAGGGCCATGTTGCAAAACTCTGCATCATATTTCTTCCCCTTCTAATAGCAGCTCTTGTAGCAATTTCTCGAGTCGATGATTATTGGCATCACTGGCAAGATGTATTTGCTGGTGGGATCTTAGGTTTGTTTTCTTTTTGTTTTCTCCCAACTATTTTCTTCTCTCTTAAAATATATGTACAAATGTTAATTATATTTGTGGAATTTTTCATTCAGGATTGGTAGTTGCATCATTCTGTTATCTGCAGTTCTTCCCACCCCCTTATGATGCACAAGGTATGCAATTTTCCTGCATGTATATATTTTTATGTTATCTTGAATAACAAATATCACAAAAATGGAAATAATAATATGAGGGTGTATCTTAAATAGTTACATTTTAAGAACGTATAATAATGTTCACTAAACGGTCATTACTCATTTGGCAATATCTTGTAGAGGTCATATGCAGTTTATTTATAGATCAAATCACATAGTTCGCAAAAGATTAAAATTTTTAAACTGGTGCACTAATTAAAAAAGTTAGAACAAGTCCTTCTAATTGGATGGAAACATGGGCATAATAAAAGATGTCATAGGCCTACTTATAAGGCAAACTCTCTAGATCGTATTTTGCATGAAAAACATATTATAGGTGCCTCTATATATTAATTATAGTCTTTTGCACACGCATTTCGTCTGCCCAGAAATATAGCCTCCTGCATGATATATTGTTTACTGAAGACACCTGTAGTTGTTGCCTGCACTCTTATGAGCATCAACAATAGCGAAAATTATCATCGACGGATTTGTTACTTAATTTTTTTTACTTCCAAATCTGTAAAAGCATTTAAATCTCGAATGTACAGGTTCTTGATACTTATGACTTAAATTTTACAGGTTGGGGCCCTCATGCATATTTTAGGATGTTGGCCGATCAATGTCAAAATGCGCAGCCGAACACCACGTTGAACCCATCAGAACAACACACGGAGATGCAAATGGTAGATTCAATCCAAGACCTAGATGATGTAGAAAGTGGTAAGAAACTCGAAGGAGACTCTTAATGTTATTCGTGAAATTCATGTAACATTAACATTTGGCCACCCTATTTTCCCCTTTATACATAAAATCTATGTGCTGGATACCATAAACTAGTCAAGTTTTGTATGTGGGTAATCACATTGTTGTGTTTAGTGATTGTAAATGTTTTAGTTGTTATTTAGTTGAAATTATAGGGGTATTCCAGTTGAAACTTTATTATAATATTTTTCTTTGATAATTGACATAGACTATAACAGTATCGGGCCTCCTCATGCCTCATTCTGCGGCATCTGGTTGAAATCAAGCAAATTCCTTCAATGAGAAGGAAGAAAGCGGAAGTAATATATGACCCAGTTTTTTGCCTTTTGTGCTTTCTGTAAGCTGCCTTAACTGCTAAAATTTTCATCAACATACAAAAAATGGGTAAATTTTATACCAAATTTTCACCGTTTTGAGAAAACAACTATTGAACTCTACAAATGCTATAAGCCCTCCTGAAAGCTAATTTCGTTGAGAAAATGGAGGATATTTTCTAACCTGGAACTATCATATTTAGTTTATTTTGAGGTAATTTAGTCCATGTACATAAGGTTATTCAAGAGATTTTCAGTTTATTTGTGCCTCAGTTAACAAGGTTATTGAAGAGTTTTCAGTTTATTTGTGCCATAAATAAGTTAAAGTTAAGGTAACCAGCATTTTCAGATGATACTGCCAGTTCAGGTGAGATTCATGACATTTTTAGAGTTTAAGTTCAGGTGAGGTTCATGGCATTTTAGAGTTTGAGTTCAGGTGAGGTTCGTGGCATTTTTAGAGTCTAGTGGTGCTATCGCAAAAAATTTGAAAATTCCATGATGCTTTATAAATATAGAAGTAATTGTGCCTTAGCTAAGTTGCCCAAGATATGTGTATGTTTGAGAAGGAAGATGGCCCATCCAACTAAAATAAATTATAACTTAAAAATAATAAGGCTCATTCTCATCCCTACCCTCACATAACTTAAGGAAACTTAGACCTGTTTGGATTGGATTATTTTTGGTCAACAAGTGATTAAAAATCATATCAAGGTGGACCCCAACTAGATAGTGTGTTTGAATCTTTCTTTTACTATTCAATAAGTGATTGCTTTACCTGGGTCCCATCACGACTAGTTTAAAAATGAAATATTTTCCCACTTAAAAATAATTTAGGAATTGCTAGATTATTCCATAAGTGATTATGGCTTATGGAATAGCAGAGTTGACCAAATAATATACCATAATATCCATTGTCTTTTTATCCAAATTTTAAGATGACATTAATGATGCGTTCTTTTGTTCATTTTAAACTCAATAATCACTTATCTATTTTTTCATCCAAACATACTATCTATTTATAATCACTTTTCATACAAAATCATCCAAACACTAAACAACTTATTTGTCATAAGCACTTATAAGTGATTTTTTTTTTCACTTTTTCCAGAAATAATTGCACGTGATTATGTTAAAAATAAGCTAATCTAGCTTAGCTCCTTAATTTTGATGTAGTAGGCCCAAAACCTGAAAGTTCAAATTAACAAACATGCAACATTTCAATGAAGGGAACCCAAAAGTAGATAACTGCCGATGAGCAATAGCTCAGCTACTATGGACACTTTCCTCTTAAGGAGAGTGTGGGGTTCAAACCTCAGAAACCCTCCTGGGAAGTGACCAAATTAATATTTTCGGGGTAAATTCATGGGTCCTCTGGATGTGTGTGTGATGGGTGCGTGTGTGTTGTGTGCATAGGTTAGGGCTTACGGGTTAGTGACAAAATAAAATAAAATAATAAGTAACTCTATTTTATTTGCAATTTTGTTATTTAATATTTTGATATTTCAAAATTTTAAATTTATTTTCTATTATTTTTCTATATTTAAGCTTTGCTATATCTAAGGGGCAAAAGGCCCAGGGCCAGGCCCAAAATAAAGTGATTTCCGCAATCTTTATCTAACTTATATATTCTCTATCAAAACCCTAAATCTCAGCCCCTCTCGCTCTATCTCTTCGGCCGATTTCTCCACTCGAAGGTAAAACCCTAATCTTTTTTCATCTTTGTATTAATTTCATTTCTCTTGTTTCTTCATCAACAATCTCTAAAAATCTCATCATTTTTTTGATAAATTTGTTTCCGTGTGTAGCGACGATGAAGTTTAATCCTAGGGTTTCGAGCTCTCGCCGGAAGAGCAGGAAGGCGCACTTCACGGCGCCGTCGAGCGTGCGTCGGACGCTGATGAGCGCGCCGCTCTCTGGCGATCTCAGGAGCAAGTACGGCGTCAGGTCGGTTCCGGTGAGGAAGGATGACGAGGTGGTGGTTGTGCGTGGGACCTACAAGGGCCGCGACGGCAAGGTGGTGCAGGTCTACCGCCGCAAGTGGGTCATCCACGTCGAGCGCATCACCCGCGAGAAGGTCAACGGCTCCACCGTCAACGTCGGCATTGATCCCTCCAAGGTCGTCATCACCAAGCTCAAGCTCGACAAGGATCGCAAGGCCCTTCTCGAGCGCAAGGCGAAAGGGAGAGCCGCCGACAAGGCCAAGGGCAAATTCTCCGTCGACGAGGTGGCTGGCGGCGCATCTCTCCAAGAGGTCGACTGATTTCCATTCTCGTTTTGTTGTGATTCTGGGTAATTGGATGATATTTTTACTTGTTATTTGATGATATTTTTGGATTGTTATCCTAGGGCTTCAAATTTATCCATGTTTGGATACTTGGATAGAGATTCATGTAGGAAAAAAATGTGGCATTTGTGTTCCTTTTGGTGAAAAATTCGGAGTGTTTTTATATCAAGGTTTGGTTTTGGCTCTTAAAGCATACGATTTTCATAATAAAATATTTTTAGGCTTTTTTTTTGTTAGCCTTCATATTTAAATATTTTTCTGTCCTCCATAATTAGAATTTATTAGAATTTATCTGTAGGCTCTTATATTTATAAGTTATTCATGCAGCATCATACTTCATTTTTGAAAATTAATCCTCCCCGCCATCGCCACCGTCCCCGGTCTCCACCTTCTTTCTCTTTAACACGGCCGCCGCCTTCCTCTTCTTCTTCTTCAATCCATCAACACCAACTTTTTCCTTCTACTTTTCACCGCCACCATCACCACCTTCTTTTTCTCAACCCACAAACGCCGCCGCCGCTATCCGTGAAAGAAGAAGAATGGCCGCGACGGCTGTAGGTTGAAGAAGAGAAAGAAGAAGGTGATGGTGGCGGTGGTGTTGAAAATGAGGAGGAGGACGAAAGAGGCAGTGGCGTTGAGAAGGAGGAGGACGGCGTTGAGGACAGGACGGCGGCAGGTTGAAGAGGAGGAAGAACACGACGGCGGCAGGTTGAAGAGGAGGTGACGGCTGGAGAGGAGGTGGAATAATTTTCAAAAGTGAAATAGGGGCTGCCGGAGTAACTTATAAGTATAGAGTGCTACAGTTAAATACTAATTATGGAAGGGCATAGAGTATAGGGGTTAACGGAAAAAAAACCCTAATATTATATATATATATATATATATAGACAAAATAATATTTTTATCTCATTATTTTCTAACTCAATTTCTTTAAATTTCTTAACCGATTATCTTCTAACTCAATATTTTATCAATTTCAAAACATATTTTCTCCCAACTCATATTTATTTTTTAAATTAATTTTATAACTCATTTCCTTCCATCTTAATTTTTCTTCAATTCCATAATCATCTTCTTTCTTAATTTTTCTTCAATTCTCACATTCCATTATCATCTTCTTTCTATCCCTCAATTTCCCACCACACACCATCTTCTTCTTAATTTTCACAATCTATCGTCATATTTATTTTCTCAATTTCAACCATTGGTTTCAAACAAAACTTCAACCCATTATAATTTTTTTCAAAATCTTTTTTTTTCTATTTTCACAGTTCATTTTTTTTATTTCAAACCAACTTGAGAAGCTCTTCTCATTATTCTTTTTATAAGCAATTTATTTCATATTTTACCGTACAACCATCCCATCTCAAAATCCCATATCTAATTTAAGAAAATATAAGGATATAAAAAGGATGAGAGGTAAAGGAAGTAAGAGGGATATATTGAAAGAAAGTGTGAGAATTTTTTTTATCCAAGGTGAAATAAGATAAAAAAAAATAGAAGAAAAAATTTCTCAATAAAAAAAGAACAACTAGAGAGAGAATTAAAAAAATTAGCTATGAACCTTTTTTTTATCCATAGGAACAGTCCTAGTTTTTGAAGCCTCCGGATTAATGTTGAAAGTCGGCATCCAAACAACCATTTTTGAGGGATTGATCTATTCCACTGGAAAAAGGTAATCTTGATTTAAAATCCATGGGATTAAATCTATCCAAACATTTATTTGTTGGATAAGCTTCAGACATACCTTCAATTCATAATCGTATCTTGACAACACAAAATGTAAATTTGCACCAAACCTTTACCAGCATTATCTATTTTCGTCTCCTCTTTAAAACCCCAAGCTTTTATGAAATACTAGACACTCGAAACTCTAATCAATGTTCTTTGTTCCTATCATCCTCATCTTACGCTGACAATCGGGCGAACAAATAATAGTTGATCGAGTATCATTTCTAGAGGTAGACCCAAAGAAAAATCAATGGAAGCAATTGAAGAACATAATACCCTATGTTTGATGTAATAGATTCGTGTTGCTGCACATCAATAGTTTGGGATTAAATAGATGGATGATGAAAGTAACAGAGCTGAAGCCTAAAGAGGAATGGAGGTGAAGATGTAGAAGAAACGAGCACACGCTGGTTCGCAAAATATACCTATTAAAGTATCGATTAACCATCGACCTCATGTTTAGTAAACATAACCCATCATTGGTTAATTAATTAACCAACATGATATGAGTGGTATTCAAATCACTGCCATGGAAGAACACACCAATAATGATGAACTCGGAAGGTTAATGATGCTTATGACTCAAAGAGGATTTTGGAAAACGCCCTTTTTTTAGCTCCATCGTGGTTGATAGAGCTCTAGCCTTTTTCTGAGTTCATTCTCATCCTCTGCTAGGTAGAAGAAGCATTTATTTTATGCTAAACTTAATTATTTGGACGTTAACCATGCTTTACGAGCAGAAAATGATTAGCATTATCTGAAACTTGAGAATTGATGAGCATTTGCTTTATAATAATTCTACAGACAGGCCTCATGTTTTCACAATTTCGCTAATCATGTTTGTTTGTTTCATGTTTTATTTAAGATGGAAACCCCAATCCAACACATTGACAACCTATTTTGTATCAAGTTTTGTAATGACGAACAGAATCATGGCGTGTACCCTATTGTCCGTTTAGTTTCAAAATTGAGTAAGCATATCATGTTATTTTCCCTTTTCTATCAAGTGATGAATCTCTGGAATAAAGATAATCTCTACTGATATCTCTCGCACAAACAGAAAGCTCATTGTTCCTTAGGAGAATGATGGCAGAATTACGTCGTTAAATGAACTAAAGACACGCGCCGGAAGTGTTTGATCTTCAAATGTAAACCTGCCGGGGCAAATGGAGTTCAATGGATGTGCATGATTATTTTGTAGGACTATCCTTGGCATTGTGGTTTTTTTGAGGCATTGACGCATCTGAGTATTACAGTTTTTTGGAGTTAATTATCATAAAGTATATTGATAAGTTTAAAATTTAAAATAGATGAAAAATAGATTTCCATTTTTCTTTCCATTTTATGTAAGAAAAATTCTTACTTCGGTGACAAAAGAAGAATTAGCTTTGGAAAAGGTTGCAGATTTCATAACAAAAAGGTATTATTTTCTTCCCGAAAAATAATGTGTACTCATTTGTCCTTATGAACGGATGGTTTATGCTCATCATGCTCTATCTTATTAAATTAAAAATATATAATAATAAAAATCTGTATCATTCACTTCATCTTCCTGAGAAAGAGTTATACTTTACCTACCGGCTTGAAATCTTATCACAATCAATCCAAAAGGCAAAACACCCTCAAAGATCAAAAATTTAAAAGCAAACCCCAAAGATTATAAATTAACTAATTAGGACCCTGCAGATAACATCAGTAAAAGTAGTTGTGATGCTAAAAAGACGTTTTTACCCCCTTGAATGGCTACTTCCAGTCCTCTGTCCGAAGCTCATTTCTTTGATGCCCGAAAGAAGAAACTTTAATCTTTGCATTAAATACAAATAAATAACTAGATGGAAAAAAAAACACATACATATATAAGCAAATATCGCATTAAAGCAACAACAATTTCTACAACAATAATTTCACCAATTGGATGATTCAAAATAACAAAAATCATCAAATTTGATCAATCGGCGGCATGCAAATCATTCAAGATAACAAAAGAACATACCTTTCTCCAATTCTGAAACTAACACCTCCCAATTACAAATAACCAAATCCAAAATCAAGCAAAAGGACACACCTTTCTCCAAATTTCGAGATCAAATCCCCAAAACTAAAAACCCACATCCCAAATCATACAAAAAGAAAACGGTAGCAAGCAGAGTCTTTGAAGGGGATGCAGGATACCTTGACACCCAAGATCTTGATGTCGTTCCTGGTATAGAGCTCCGTAGTGGAAGCCATCATGGATGGAGAAGAGAAGACTTTGAAATGAAGAGTTTTTGTATTGAATACTTTGAGTTTTGGTGATGAATGAGGATTTTGGAGGTTAGGGGCAATTGAGACATTTAACATATTCCAGCTAACCATATAAATCCCTAACCTAGGGTCCAAAATGGATTATTGTAATAGCGAGTCTTATTTAGTTAACAGTAAATCATTAAAGGTTGTTTTAAAAAATTTTGATCTTTCAGAATGTTTTCTCAAAATACCCAACCTTTTTGAGGGTTGTATATCAAAAAAAAAAATCTTGTATTTTATATAGGTTGAGCATTTTCGCTGCTGAAGAAGATATACACCAACTTTGGTTCCCTTTCTATTTGTGCAATGAGGGTTATGATGGAGGAAGTAGATAGTTATGTTGGTGGGGTATTTTGAAATTCAAATTATGCAAAGTAATAATCAGGCGGATCTAAAAGTTGGCTCTGTTTCTTCCTTGTGTTATTTCCATTAAATTTTCATTTTTTACACCTGGTTTTGTATGAGGCCATGTCAGTAGAATTTTTCCACCCAATTTTCCATTTTTACACAATCAAGAGGGATGTCCTTTCCTCACAATGTTCAGAAATGGACTCATTATGAAGATTATCTCGGTCACAAGGTTAAAATGCATTCAAGAAAGCATTGACATACATTCCTTTGCTTTTGCTTCAAGAATTCCAACTTAATTTAGTACATTTTTTTGGATTCGGTCTTTTCGGGAATCTACCTCGCTTTGGAAAAGAAAATTATACCTTATGAGTCAATTGCCTAAAGTTGAAGCTTTGTTTAAAACGTTAACAGTTGATAAATAACATGCAATCGAAATCAATTTATGCATGTGCGCTACAGTTTCATGAGCTGCATATGGTAAGTTTTTGCCTCTAAAATTTTAAATTCAATAAGCTAAGAAAAATTCAATAAGCTAAGAAGCACGGTCTTGCTTCCTTTGAGTTGAAGTCGTTCCAACACTAACATTGAATGTGTTTTAATGAACGTAATAAAGCTTGACTGCACAAAACCCCAACGTTGTTTATCATGTATAGCATCAATACGACCATTCCTCCTTATATACGGGCCATACCCAATCAAGTGATTTAGTCCACACTCCCTCTGTCCATCGACCAATCCCTCAAAAATCCTCAGTTCAAACTCTAAAGGCTCAAGTGATTCTCTAATTTAACTTTAGAGAATGTTTCTTCTATAATTTAACTACAACAGGTTTTGAGCAATCAAATGATTATATAATCTGCAGGTCTGCATGCCCTATCATCATTATCGGTATCCGCACAAAAACGGAACCTTAAGTAACTGATAGAATTTCTTGTCTATGTATGATCAATATGTGCCCCCCCCCCCCCCCCCCCAAAACGATTTGAAAAGTTTCTTGCCATCTTCAATTTACACACAGCACATAACAGTGGAAATTTCACTCAATACATTACACATCAAGATCAACTATATTACTTTTACCAAGAACCTATGACAACAAAATGCATATGTTTTCATATTGAATCTGCATATATTTAACAATATTATGCGATCAAACAATTACCATAAACCATTTTATCTGTAAGAAAACCTCCTTGGAAATGCATCGGGCCTAACATCGATCTGATATACAATCCAGGTCGCATGAAGTATAAACTAAATGCATCATGAAGTATGGTATATCTCTAAATGAACCGATCTTGGATCTGGATATTAAGTCGTTGATGTATGCCACAAATTCAACAACCTTACGGTTGGATCTCCCGCAATATATCAAGATAAATTAAAAATTACTAAGATGCGGCAAGTTACTTTTCAATTGAAATTGCATTTTGAGATTTGGAATCATGCTACACGGTGATCTATTTATTTTGTAATAAAGGGGAAACCTTCAATAAAAACAGCTCTTAGATCACCAAATAAATATTGAATTGCAAAACTTCAACTTTCCAGCTGCTGAAACCAAAAACCTTGCTAAAAATATATACGAAAATGAGCTAGAACAGTACTAATTGTGATAAGAAAATAAAACTCCATTCTTTCAATGTTTGTATTACATTCCTGCGAAGTCCCACAAAATCAAGTAAAAATATGCTAAAAAAATTAAAACAGAAACATAAATATAGAAATAACCTCTGAATTCGAACAAAGTATTGAAACATCAAGTTTGTTTCTCACCTGTTTCACTCAAGCTAAATCTAGAATATCGCAAGTATGTTTGATCTTTAGTTGATAGAATCAAGATTCAGGATCATACCAAAAGAATCATGGCTTTCCATGCCAGTTCCTGAGAATCCTGAAAAAGAAAAATGCAAAAAAGGAGACAAAGTAAATTGTTGGAGAACACAGAGAGTTATCCACAACACGCAGTAAGAATATCAAAAGTTTCGATAACTACCTTCCCAACGCAAACCAGCTGAGCACTTGCAAATGAAGAAGTTGTTCGAAACACTTCTCAAAATACCTTTCCCCCATCTGCCGCGACATAGATGCAGATATGTCGGGTCAACTCAACAACTAACCTAAGCTAAACTAAACACTAAAACCATTTTATTAGGACGGTAGACTTTCCAAGCTTGAATGAAACAGACCAACCATGAAAACATTAAGAAATAAGATGCATCATTTCAAAAAAATAAATGTCACACTTTTCCCTGAAATTTCATTGTGTTTATTCGCCAATGCACAGGGCTTATGGACATCTCACAAAGAAGCTGGTAGTTCTCCCCGTATCTTTGCAGTCTTGGCCCTTAATCTCTCCATAAACTGTGGATTAGCTCTGAGTCGATCTTTGACATAACCAGTCCTCGCTTCTTCCACTAATTTATCAGCTTTCCGTGCATCGTCTATCAAAGCATACAGAGTCCTTAAACAATCTTTCCTGTTTTCCTCCCGATGTTCAAACCTTGCACCATAAGGAAGGATCATCAAAAAATTAGTTTTATGCATGTGTAAATATTAGTTTTATGCATGTGTAAATATTAGTTTTATGCATGCGTGATGCACAGGTATCATGGCTGCATTACTTCGGTTAAGATTGAATCCACAAATAATAGATGTATGGACATAAAATTCCAATTTTGTTAGGGAGTGTACATGTAAGATGATAGAACGAGAAATAGATGCAAAAATAATGTTGGAAGGGAGTAGAGACTTCGGAAATAACAATAATTGAAGTGGAATGTCTACAGAGCTTGTTCACAATGTGCGCAACAGGAAAAAAATGAAGGAAAAGCCTGAGTCTGTTCATGGGTTGAGCATAAAAATTTTGACAAGTATTTTAGAGGAGGAAATATCTCATCGGATTTTTGAGTGGGTTGGGGAATGGGGACTGAGGGGTAGCATGGTGGCAGGGTATCACCTATCAAGTGAAGCTGCTATAGGGCAGGTTTGGCATGGGGGGGCTGCCCTAAGAAACTCATCAGGACAGATAATATTTGCATCCAAACTGTTTTATAGCAAAGGGCATATATTAGAAACTGAAGGAAGACCTCTCTGGATGGTCTTAAAAATGCTTCCACATGAAAATTAAAGGCATTATGAGACAAACTCAAAATTAATTGCAGATTTTGTGAATGGCCAGTGCACTATTCCTTCGACGCTAAACATATATTATTTTTTTTTGGAAAAAAGAGCAGGGTTCATAATGAACCCGTCTCATATGCAGCTAAACATATATCATCAAAGGTATACAATATTTGTTGAAGAATCTTGAGGCAGTATTTGTTCATTCTCACAGGGAAGACAACATAGTTGCAGATAGCTAGGCAAAAGAATGTCTCATCTCTGAATGTTCCAGCTCCTACTCATCTTTTAACCACCCTATGCATATTCAAAATCTAGCTAGAATGGACTTGTCTCCATTGCATATTCTCAGGATAATTGCTCGATTTCATTTTCAAGAGAATAATCTGGTTACTATCTTGCTCAGTTTCAATGAAGGAGTTTGTAAGGAAAAAAAAACTATTCCTGTTATTGTTTCTTTGTAAATTTTGATTCAATCATGTAAAAGGATATGGTCTGTAATCCATTCTTGAAATTCAATAAAAATTTGGACTGTCTGTGGTCCTAAAATTTCCAGCTGTGCAAAAATGTTTCACTAATTGGCATTCGTTTACAGTATTTATACATGTTTTATTATCCTGATTAACATTTCATCATTAGGATGAGTATTTTGAAGAAAATCAAATTCTGCTTACTTAGATTTGATCCAGTTCTCAAACTACCATAAAACTCAAAACCTTAAAACTAAGGTTCTAAATCAACTTAGCCTGATGAAACCCCCAAGGACGAATGTTATAATAGATAAAAACAGATTTTATCTAATTATAACCATGACATATATAAGAAACATTCCGAGGCGATGAGTGCATATATAATTATCTGTACTACTATAACTCAGTCTAGGAGGGTAACAGGGCATTCCTGTGTTTAATTGAAATAAAATATTCAGAATAACAAAAAAAATCCTTAATTTTAAGACGGTCCACATTGTCGTTTTTTGCATGTGTGATGAATGTCGGTATATGTTAGCATCATAACAAAAGATTTGAAAAAAATCTTGAAAGACTTTATATTAAGATATAGATGTTTAGTGTTTAGAGACTTTTAGTTACGATAATGAAGATATCCACATCAAAACCTTTATTTTAATACACATGTGCATCGCAGATGCAAAAATAGCATGCAAGTATACAATGTTAGTATTATAAAATAAAACAAGTATACAACAGTACACATATACACCATTTGCAGAACATTGCATATTTAATCAAATGGGCCATTCATCTTTGATTAGGTGCAATCTGAAGAAGACCCCTAAATGATGGAAGAGGAGGCACTAGTCAGTTAAGGTATTTTTGGCGCTCTTTTTCCCTTTGCATTCTATGGTTGTGGGAACATCAGCAGGTGCGGGGATAAGTATAACAATGCAACTTTAAAAGCTTGGATGGCTTAGAGCTTAAACGGGGTATGGTCTGGGAAAGCTGGATTGTCCTCTTAAGACAACTTTTTCTTGGGACACATATTGTTTTAATAAATGACATGAACCGCAATTAAAATGTGATTTCAAAGATCAAGAGGATGTTTGCACGACAAGGTATCATACTTTTCCCATGATTTTCAACACATAGCATGTATTTGTATGGATTATATCCAGGATTCAGGATATTTATGCAAAAGGAGAGGTGTTCCAAGTAAAAGTCAACTTTCGTTGTATACACTCCTGAGACCAAGGTTGTTCTTGTAGTAAACAATCATGTAGACTCGTCGATTTTCGTTGCAGCACCAGTAACCTCAAGGTTAGTCCCTTTTGATATTTACTAATCAAATTTACAAGGGAATGGTCATTTTGATAAAGACTATTTTGTATTTTGAGATTGGTTTGGTGTTCTGGCGTTTCTTGCAGAAAACTTGGTTTTAGTTCACAATTTCAAACCTCATAGTCTGCTTGAAGTTAATTTACATAAACAGTGAATATTTTGGTCCTAAGATATAAAATAGTTTTTCAAAGACCAACATATCTTCAGTACACGAAACTACATCCAAAAAGGCGACAAGGTTCAAAATAGTCAACCAAAAAAAATCTGCTGCAATAAATACCGGAACACGGAACCAATATAGTATCCTCGAGCCAAAGGTATTCAACATAATTTACAAGCGTCGTCGTGATACAAATATGAATTAATAATTGAATGTGCCGTCATTCGATTCTTGCTTATCAAGAACCCTTTCAATGAACATAAAGGTTGAAGCATGAAGAGTCATGGGGTTAAATCTTTTTAGGAGCTACAGTGAAGGAACAAATTTTCAAAATATTGCCCCCTATGTGATGGAACCGATATTGCATTAGAATAAACATAAATCCTTGTCATGCAAGGGCTGAAGGTTATTGATCATTTTAAGCATAGCATGAAGTAAAAGAGGAAAAGAAAACATCATGGACACAAATTTGATGCATGAAAACATTTAAGACATGAAACACAGTATACCTCTCGCTGGTGATTGTGAGCTCATCTTTACCCGAATTATATCGTTTTGCAACTACTTCTCGCAATCGACGAGAAGCATGCCGTGAAAGCCCTAGCTCCTTCACAGTCACCCTTAGTTTGACTAGTCTGTTCTTTGGGTGCCAAGAATTCATACCCGGAACCAGTACAACACGTGATTCCCACCTCAATACTGGGCCCTCGCCAGGCGGATCCTCCGATTTGGACTTCTTTTCTTGTTTGGTAATTTCATCTTCTGCAGGAGGCTGATCTGCTTCCATTAGCTCAGTACATTCTACAACCATTTCATCTTCAAACTGCTTGAATAATTCATAAGCTTTCTCAGGTTCCATCTCTCCTCTTTCACACATGTCTCCTAACTCGTTGAACTTGGCCTCAACCTTCTTCTTTATCTCATCTGAAGCATGTGATCCAGATTTAGAAACACTTTCAAGGTTAATAAAAAAAGGTGCCAAAATGGACTATTAGAAAACACATTAGAAGTTTACCACTAGCAATCAACATCATAAACTTGCTTGGTGTAATAATGATGAAATGAAAAAAATAAATGTGAAAAACAAGAAGGATGTGAACCACAATTTTTTTTAAGAGCCCGTCATCACAATCTTTCGAGGTCTGCACAACAAGAAACTCTTTTCTCGTCTAAAGACCATCCCCACAACTGAATTAGGCCCTGATGTTGAAATTAGAGTAATTCGAATGTTTCTGTTAGTAGTTTGTTAGTAGTTAAATTGAATAAATCTCCTAGACAGGTTTGTTAGTAGTTTGTTAGTAATCAAGTTGAATAAATCTCCTAAACAGATTATGTGCCGATGGAAATAGTTAAACAGTTGAGATTTTCTAGGCTAAAAATTTGCTCTGCTTTCAAATCACGTTTAGCTTGTAATGCCTATTTAAAGGCTTTGTTTTTTATTCTAATAAAGATGATCCGCAGAATCACTTTTGCTTCCAATTTTTCATTATTGCTCTGTCAAAATCTCCAACAAAAGTGGTATCAGAGACAGGTTCTTTCAGAACTGGGAATTTTCTTTGACTGCTTCATTCGCAAACATGGCTGCCAACGCCGGTGTCAGTACTTCACAGCCACAAATTCCGCTGTTCAAAGGAGATTCATATGAATTTTGGAGCATCAAAATGAAGACACTGTTTCGATCTCAAGATCTATGGGATTATGACGAAACAGGATATGAAGAAAATAAAGAAGACGAGACTCGCAACAAAGAGCATCTAAGCTCTCTTCTTCATCCAGCAGGCAACGGATGAGCCGATTTTTTCCAGGATAGCCACAGCTACCACGGCCAAGCAAGCGTGGACCACGCTCAAGCCTGAATATTAGGGTTCCTCCAAGGTAATAAGGATAAAGTTGCAATCCCTAAGGCGTGATTTTGAAACTTCTTCCATGAAAAATAACGAGTTTGTGCAAGATTTTCTGGCAAGAGTTTCGTCGGTTGTAGGGCAAATGAGATCCTACGGAGATCAGATATCAGACGAAACAGTCGTTGCCAAGATTCTAAGGAGTCTGCCATCCAAGTTCGATCATGTGGTGACTGCAATCGAAGAATCTAAAGACCTGTCCACCTTCTCGTTTGATGAACTGATGGGATCACTTCAAGCTCATGAGGCGCGAATCAACCGATCTAATGGAAAGGAAGAAGAAATAGCCTTTCAGACCAAGGGGGAGTCTGAATCCTCAAATCAATATGGAAGAGGAAGAGGTCGAGGAGGCCATAGAGGCAGGGGCCGAGGCAGAAACAATACTGTCAAGTGCTCATACTGTAATAAATTTGGGCACTCTGATAGGTATTGTTGGTCCAAACCAGAAGAGGCAAATTATGCTGAAGAAAAGGAAGATAACTTCCTGTTTATGACAAAAGCAACAACAAAGAAGAATGACATCTGGTACATTGATAGCGGCTGCTCTCATCATATGACCGGAGATCGCTCCAAATTCAAAGAGCTCGATGAGACTGTCAAATCACAAGTACGGCTTGGAGATGATAAACAACTACAGATTAAAGGCAAGGGCATAGCTGAGATCTCAGTAGGTAACTAGAAAAAATTTATTAAGGATGTTCATTTTGCTCCATCTTTAGCACACAACTTGCTGAGCGTTGGACAATTGAATGATTCTGGTTACATGGTGGTATTTGATGATTTTAAATGCACGGTGAAACACAAAATCACTGGTAAAATTCTTGCTTGTGCTCGTATGTCATCAAATCGTACGTATGCTCTTGATTTTGCTGAAATAACAGAAAGAGCCATGGTGAGCAAGACTCTTGCGAAAAACGAACTATGGCATCAGCGATATGGCCATCTAAGCATTAAAGGACTGCAGCTGCTAAAGAACAAGCAAATGGTGAATGATCTTCCTGTCATCAAGTCATTAGAGAAAGTCTGCGAAGGGTGCATGATTGGAAAGCAAGCAAAACAATCTTTTCCGATAGGAAAATCAAAGAGAGCTGAAGATATTCTCGAGCTCATCCATGCCGATCTGTGTGGTCCCATGAGAACAGAATCATTAGCTGGCAGTAGGTACTTTCTCCTATTTATTGATGATTTTAGTAGGATGAGCTGGGTATATTTCTTGAAGCACAAATCAGAAAGCTTCGAGTGCTTCAAGAAGTTCAAGGCACTTGTGGAAAAACAAAGTGGGAAAGTTGTAAAAATACTCCGTACCGATCGTGGAGGTGAGTTTACCTCAAAAGATTTCGATGCCTTTTGCGATGAACAAGGAATAAGAAGGCAGCTCACAGCACCGTATACTCCCGAACAGAACGGCGTGGCTGAACGCAAGAATCGGACGGTTGTGGAAATGGTTCGATCGATGTTGAAACAGAATGAAATACCAAATTCTTTTTGGGCTGAAGGAGTTGCAGCAGCTGTTCATATTCTCAACATCTCACCGACCAAAGCAGTATGGAACCAAATTCCGTATGAAGCATAGAGTGGAAGTAAACCCTCCGTAAATCATCTTCGAGTGTATATGTTATGTCTTGCTTACAACAGGACGACATAAACTAGATGGGAAATCACAAAAGCATGTGTTTATTGGTTATTGCAATAAATCAAAGGCTTACCGAGTATATGATCTCTTGAGTAAAAAGATTACTGTTAGTCGCAATGTTGTATTTGACGAACATGCCAGTTGGGATTGGGAAGCCAAAGACAACAGCCAAATCCCTCACATTCAGACTGAAGAAGAACAAAGTGCCCTTGAACAAGTCGAGCCCGAAAATGATGGTTCGGAAGGTTCACAGTCTTCAACTCCGGAGAAATCAAGCCCAGTCTCAACATCTGAAGAATCTTCTCCGAAAGAGCCAGCTCGGCTACGTAGAAGTGAGCGGGGGAGAGTTCCTCGACGTCGGTTTGAGATTGAGGGGAACGCAACTTCAGCACTGGTTCTATTTGCTGGGGACCCAATCACTATGGAAGCAGCCATATCCTGGAGTTCGAAGAAACAGGCCTCAGTGGCTTTATCTTCGACAGAGGCCGAGTATGTGGCAGCTGCTGCAGCAAGTTGTCAAGCAGTCTAGTTAAGGAGGATTCTAAGCGACTTGGGGCAAGAACAGATCAAAGCTACTAGTATGAAATGTGATAACAAGTCAGCAGTGATGTTAGCAAAGAATCCGGTGCACCACAGCAGGACGAAACACATCGAAATCAAGCATCATTTTATAAGGGAGCTGATTGCTAAAGAAGAAATTCAGTTGGATAACTGTGGAACCAATGAACAGATTGCAGACTTATTAACCAAGAGTTTGCCACAAGCAAAACATGAAGAGTTCAGTACACAATTGGGAGTTTCAACTTTCGAATAAAGGAGGAGTGTTGAAATTAGAGTAATTCGAATGTTTCTGTTAGTAGTTTGTTAGTAGTTTGTTAGTGGTTAAGTTGAATAAATCTCCTAGACAGGTTTGTTAGTAGTTTGTTAGTAGTCAAGTTGAATAAATCTTCCAGACAGATTATGTGCCGATGGAAATAGTTAAACAGTTGAGATTTTCTAGGCTAAGAATTTGCTCTGCTTTCAAATCACGTTTAGCTTGTAATGCCTATTTAAAGGCTTTGTTTTTTACTCTAATAAAGATGATCTGCAGAATCACTTTTACTTCCAATTTTTCATTATTGCTCTGTCAAAATCTCCAACACCTGATTGGATATAGAGTTAGAATAACTGTAGTTTATTTTTAAGTGGAGGCAGAGAGGATGTAAACTGTGGTTTGCAAGCCTCAAACTCCAAAACGGAGTTTTGTAAACTTTGGTCAGATTGGAGTTGAGACAACTGATGTTGTCTCAAGTTTTGGGCTGAGATAAGTGTACTTATCTCTACTCCGAAATGGTCCCCAAACAAGGTTTAGTTAGCATTTTGAATTTAGCTTTCTAAACTTTATGGAACTCCAGTCTGCAAAACTAAACTGTGTTCCCATACAGGGCCTTAATTATCACATCCTTTCATAACTAGACATTACAACTTAAACTAACAAGCTCTGACGAGCAACAATCAATCCATGCAAGAAGCTGTCTATGAATGGTTGTCAAACTCTAATTATATGATACAATTAATTGATCCCCATTCCCCTACATCTACTCATCCTATCATCTTCCTTGTTTGATCGCATCTTTAATGTGCATTGTGTAATCATTCGTTTGTCCATTCAAAAACCTAAAACTTTTTAAACAAATGAACGATTATAATCGAAATGTGACAAAATTACCTGGTAGCAGCTTGTGATAGCTGACCATATCTTCAAGAATCCCCTCGCACTCCTTCATGTCCCCCATAACCCCGTGAGCGATCGCATCCTGAACCATGTCATCCCACTTCTTGTCGTCCATGTCAAAGAACTCGTCTTTCATCATCTTCTTCTTCACGTGATCCTTCACATCGAGCATGCACTCGAGCTCCTCCTCGGTCTCGTACAACGCCTCGAAATCAGACTGTATGTCTTCGTCCTTGACGTCGTCCACCGGCGGCCTGTCCCTGAGCTCTTCTAGCAATTCATCGTCAGTCTCATGATGATCGCCGGCGAGTCTCCGAGAGAGGACCGCCTCGAAGATCGAAGGGAGGGCCTGCTCGTCGTGACCGTGGAGGTAGAGGTCGATGCGTCGCTTGAGCTCCGCGTTGTCGACGCTGGCGACTGGATTCGGGGGAGAGTCCGACGAGGAAGCGGATTCGGGTTCTGTTGGCGGCGGCGGCTCCGATGATGAGGAGAAAAGGCGGAGCTTTGGAGCTAATTTGGGGAGGATTGGTGGCGGTGGAGGAAAGCGAAGAACATTGCAAGAGAGGTCGAGAGATCGACGAAGGACGAGGCGATTCATGGGGGCGCCGGCGCCGGAGCTAGGATTAGGGTTTTGGAAATGGGGTTTCAGTGAGGTGAGAGAAGAAAGGATAGGCCTCAGTTGAAATTGAACTGAATATTTTGGGGGTGGGCTCAACATTCTAAGGATGTTTTGGCTAGTGGACCTCCAAATCTGAGCTATTTTGAAAAAAGCCACCAAATTCATCGCCAACAATAATAAAAAAAAGACCTTCTGTCAAGTAAACCAAGACAGCCCTTAAATTAACTTAACCATAGGTCTATAATTTCCTAAACTCTCCTCCACCACCAATTTTTTGCCAACGGTTGGATTTGAGGGTTTGTGAGGTATGAGTGGCCATAAGGTCGAGGTCGAGGTCGCGATAGGAGAAGGAGAAGGAAAGGAGGGCAAACGAGGGAGACCCGATGTGAGAAAGAAGGGTTTTTGAGGATAGAGATAGATGGTAAAGTGTAATTTTAGGCCCCTGACGGCCATATTAAACTCCGTTTGCATGTAAGTTAATTAAGGCCATATTTGGGAACACCGTCTAGTTTAATAAACTGGAGTTTCATAAAGTTTAGAAAGTTAAACTCCAAAATGCTAACTAAACCCAAACATGGCCATTTTGGAGTTGAGATAACTACAGTTATCTCAACCCAAAACTTAATATAACTGTAGTTATCTCAACTCCATCTGAGCAAAGTTTACAAAACTACGTTTTAGCATGGTCACAAATTCGTGATTCGGTAATAATTCGGCGGGTCGAAAATTCGGATTCGGGCAGGATTCGGGAAAAAACGGCGGGTATTCGGGAAAGATTCGGTAAGTGTTCGGGAAGGATTTCCAGCAAAAAATTAATATAAAATTAATATATGAGATGCTAGATTTTGATTTCGTGAATTATTTGTTGTTTTTTGAATAATTCGGTTTTTTTTTTTTGAATAATTCGGGAATTATTCGTTAATAATTCGGCACGTTCGGTGATGGCGAATAATTTGCAGATTTAATCGGCAGTCACATAATTCGCGAATTATATGACATAGCATTTTAGAAGTTTGAAGCCAGCAAACCACAGTTTGCATGCTCTCTGCCTCCACTTAAAAATAAACCAAAGTTATTCTAACTCTATATTCAAACATGGCCAAAGAGATTTGGGGGCTGTTATGTTGGGATTATGTGCCTTTTTTTAATCTTTTTTTTCTTTTTCCTTTCTCATTTCCTAAAAAAAATGTTGTATAAAAGAAGCTTATTAGCTCAACGTCATAGCTGAGCACGATTATGTGGTTGTTCTTCGCTTTGTTTTTTTCCTTTTCTCTTCTTTTTTTATTTTTTAAAATTTTAAATGCCAGTATGTTGCAAATCAAAAGCATTACAAGCACATCTTTAAGTACTAATCTGGCATGATTGCACACCAATTTCTAATCCTTCAAGAGAACTAAAAGAATCACAAAGCTTAAAAACCGTGAACTCAAAATCTTATCAAATTTTTAACGACCACTATTTCTATAATATTATTTTTGTACAGTTACTTTTATAGTTGGCGGTATTCTATGAAAATACTCCTTTCCGCTCTCTTAATAAAACTTATATATTTAAAAGAGCATTCCTGTATCAAGAATCCATATATGCCGAGCTGATTTCAACGCAAGAGTTCCAACCTCAGTTGACGTGTTTGAACTCCGACTAAATTATTTTTATTTTATTTTAAATCTCAAGTTTTAAAATAATATCAATTTTTTATAGCCAAATATTTATTAATATTTTAAAAGAAGAGAAACGATATGATTTTTTTTTTTGGATATATATGTTTGTTATTTCCCAAGTTTTAATCACAATATAAATGTGTTATAAGAATAAAATGTGAATCACTGTCTTTATACATTAATTGTTGTACAACATATAAGTATATAATTTTTTTCATATAGTATGTTCATATTTATGCAGTTTTTCACGTATTGTCATTTTGCAAGAGTGTAGCATAAAAAAATTGAAATTGTTGATGACGCATTTTATTCAGTTTAACATAGTAGTGATGACATATGTTAAATTTATTATGATCATTTAGTATTAATCATACAATTATTAGTAGTAATTAAGTACAATACTGTATAGCTTATTTCAGCAATTAGTATGCCTATGTCTGCATATATTGTTCATATGTATTTGCATAAAGCAAGCACGTTCATATCAATTATATTATGTTTTTACATTTATCAGTATATGGATAAGTTTGGAGTAATTGCCTATTCATTTACTTTTGTCGTCACACATTATTTCTAAACACATTCAAGTTATCAGTTTGTACATCATATAATTGTATATGTGATGATAACAATTTTAATATTTAAATCCCCAAGTTTTAATTTATTTGTTTCTTATTTGGATATATTTGTTTTGACTGGGTTTTTTTTGTTTTGGTTTTTGGGGATTGATAGGATTTTAATAAATCTTAAGCCCTTAATTTTTTTCTTCTATGCCGTAACCTAAAACACCGTGACTTCGAAATTTCTTCTTCTCTTCCGTTTATGTATCTCTGATCTGAAATCTGACGACAAGAGAATCGAACGAAATGAGAAGAAGATATCATCCCTCTCGCCTCGATCTAATTCATCGAGACATCCTCTACTTTACGATAAGAATGATCCTAGATCATCCTTTCTCTGTAAATCCCCTCTTACTTGCTCCTCCTCTTCATACCATGCCTCCGCTCATGTCCCGCTTGTGCTTACAAAATATAATTATTATTTTCTTGTATCTACTGCATAGTAAGTAAATAGTATGGTATATTATATATATTTATATCATACAAGTAATGATATACTGTGTTGTTGATATAGTATATTCATATTATTGCACCAGTTTATCATATATTTCTAATGTTGTTTACATGTTTAATTATATTTTTTGAATGTTTTTTAAATATTATAATAATTTAATTATGTTTTATAGTACGTGCACAATCAATTTTTCATATGTAGCAGCATATAGTTTGTAGTTGTTTAATTTGTTAATATGTTATTTAAGTGTGCACATAGTCATGAATGCTGTATAGCTAATTATTTCATTGCGCAAGCAGCATGGTATAACACAAATATTCAATTTATTATTGATTTCAGTAATGTTATTTTTCTATCGTACATATCTATTATCCATTTATTATGCATATCGCTATAATAATCATACATTCAAATTTAATTTGTAATTCAATATATTTTAACAAATTTTAGTGGTTTAGTTAGTACAAATGGATAAATTTATATTAGATATGTGTAGCAATCATTAAGCTAGTAATTTGCATATAGTTTCTGGTAAAAATAGATCATTATAATAATACAGCAATGGTCGGTATTATCATATCAAAGAAATGGTTGTACATAGTTTTTATGTTATGCGCATCACAGAGCAATTTATATTTTCAAAAATTTGCTTTATGAATGATTGTACATGCTTAGGTTTACTATATTATATATGAGATTATTTATATGAAAAAGTTAAGATCGATCTTTGTCGTCAAAATTTAATTTTTAATTTCATATTGTATTATCATTAAAATATATAAAATATTATGTGTAGTACTTCTTAATAAAATTATTTAAACGTAACGAATCATTGACAATATATATCGCTGCACTTACTTCACATGCTCAGTATTTCATATGTACAAACAATTACTGTTTGTTACAATAATACTATGTCTACTGATCCAATTTGCACATTATATATAAATACACTATCATCACATTAGTATGCACATAGAATATTCGGAGTCCAAATGCGGTGAAACTTGGACTCACGTTCACCTAACATCCGGGGCAACCTTTCTCAAGTTGGTATTGTTTTAATAGGAGTTTGTTATATACCGGTTTTCTGCTCTTGTTTATACTGCTGCTATTCTGAATTCGGCTGTTTGCATTTCATATTGCTTGATGAACCTGACATTAACCACTTAAATACTTGAAACTCTTGAATCCCATGAACATGACACGTGTATATATATATATATATATATATATATATATATATATATATATATATATATATATATATAATATGAGAATAATGGAGAAAAGAGGCCAGGAGGGGATTTCCTCCTATGGCGTCGAAAAAATACAATCTCCACCATTCTTTCTGACGATCGGCATACGCATCATCATCGTTATCATCTAAGATGTGCATGCACCAAATTTCTTGTGATTCCACCATTTTTTCACCGTTGAATTAGCAATGTAAAAAGTTCTATTGTCGGTAAACCGTTAATTTTGCACCAACTAAATCAACGGTGAAAAAATGGTATAATCATATGAAATTTGGTGTATCCACACCTTAGATAATAAAGATGAACGTGATGTATGCCGATCGTCGAAAAAAATGGTGGAGGGTGGTGCATTTTTCCGACGCCATAGGAGGAAATTCCCTTATATGGCACATTTCCTCCATTAAAACAACCCCTCTCCTATCTCTCTCTCTCTCTCTCTATATATATATATAATGGGGATGGGGTAGCTCGAAGAATGGGGATATTTATATATAACAAAGGATCATACTTGTTCCTCATGGTACCAAAGAATACGGTATATTACATTATATATAAATCTTGAATTTCGTATTGCTGTTGATTCGTTAGAATTATGGAACATCTTAGTTGTAGAGTGTTTTTCGCCACCCTCTTGAGATATGAATGTGTTGGCTTGTCAGACATGTATAGATTTCCCTTGACCGAGATAAGCAAGTGTTTATTGATTATGAGAATTTTAATCTCCGGCAGCCGCGGACAGAACTGTCGTTAATTACCTCTTATTTTGAGATGAGAGAAGCTCCGATTAACGAGTCGTACGGATCATGCGAACTCAGCGTGCAATATATGTGTGTCGTGTTTTGAAAACAGTTTTGAGAGTGCTTGGCGCTTGTGTCCGTGGATTGCACGGGTTGCGCAAAGGATTGGCGCTTGTGCCCGTGGATTGCACGGGTTATGTAAAGGATTGGCGCTTGCGCAAAAAATTGGTGTCAGCGCCACATGTGTCGCACGTGCCTTTGCGCAAGCGTTTGGGCCCGTGGATTGTATGGGTTGCGCTTGCGTAAAACATTGACGCCAGTGCCACGTGTGTCGCACGTGCCTTTGCGCAAGCGTTTGTGCCCATGGATTGCCCTGGTACAAACGCTTGGCGCTTATGCCCATGGATTGCACGGGTTGCGCTTACGCAAAAGATTGGCGCTTGGCGTACGCGTCCGTGGATTACATGGGTTGTGCCTGCGCAAAGGATTGGCCCTTGGCGTTCCTGGTATGGGCGCCACACCATGATGGTTTTCCCCAGAGAGAAACCCAAAGGTTTTCCTTTTGATTGGATCATCCTCAATCTTCTCTTATTTGGTCCAAAATGTTCTCATGAATCTTCAAAACTTCGGATTTGAATCTTGAATAATAAAAAGAGGTATCTTTTTTCTTTTTCCAAACTTTAGATCTTGCCACAATGAGGTTTTTAGAGGTATCTTTTTTCTTTTTCCAAACTTTAGATCTTGCCACAATAAGGTTTTTGGAGATGGGTTCTTTTTTTTCTTTCTCTTTCCTTTTTGGATCTTGAGATGAAGGAGCGAGACAAAAATCTCTTCTTCTTGAGATTTGATGGAAAATTCACTTTTTAATTGGTTTGTGGTCTAAAATCTACTTACTTTTTGAAAAAAAGAAGGTTTTCTCCAAATTTAATTGAAGAAGCAGCTTGACGAAAGAGAAGACTCTCAAAACCCTAGTATTTTTTAGAGAGAAGAAAAAACTTATCATTTCATCATCTCATTGGGTTTAAATACTCTTACATATCTGCATATTAGCCCTTAGGATTTACAAAGCTTTTTGCATATTATTTTTACATTATTCATACTTATTACATATTAAATCTATTCTATTACAATTTAATTCTTTTCTTGAGATGGGGCCGGTCTCCATGCTTATGCTTGGACTGGTCTGGGCTTGGCCCCACCTGCTTGGACTTAGGTTCGGGTTTGGGCCCACTTGACTTGGATTCGGGCTTGGGCCCACGTTTTAGGCCTTAATTTCAACCTTTTGATTTTGGTCATGGGGTGTAATTTTTTACCCCAACACCAGTTACATAATAAAGTTGCCTCTCCAATTCCAAAATTCGAACAGAATAATTAAGTACAGTTGCAACCAACAAAGATGGCTTCTTCAACTGGAAGACATCACGCATTGTTGCTAAAGGGACGACTTGCCAGTTCCTCCATTGACTGCATAAAAGAAAAACAAACATTATAATATGCAATAAAATATTTATTAATTACATGGCATCAAATAATATTAGTAATTGCCACCTTTTTTACACCCAGTCTTGTAAAGACCTTTTCCGCCACAATTTCAACAAGTTGTTTATTGTTATTGTATTTTCTTTTGCGGCAGCTCCAACCAAGAAGGAAGTCTAGTTGCTTGCTTGGGAATTTTTTCCCTGCCATATTTCAGGTTGTGATCTTGTTGGTTTTTATTCTTTCCATATAGTTATGAATCATCTTTCATGCTGTATAACAACTGCATCAAGCTACAAGGTAAAGCCATTAAACAAGTTTATCCCTCTCAGAACCATTTTTGCTAATCTTTGTTATGGTAACTACATTATAGACAAACTAAAAGGTTACATGATTGATACAAGAATTACAAGGTAAGAAAAGATGACATTAATGAATTTAAACATTAGACTTACCCTCCGAAGCCATTGGGTTATTCCCTGATGGAGGTCCTTTTCGGGTCTCCGTCAGATATTGTCTTCCGTCGATCTTCCGGTGGATTTTGGAGTTGATCTCCTGTTGCGTGTGGGTCTCGATGGATTTTGAGGAGATTGGTGATTTGGAGGAGTTTAGCGCCGAGTATCTGCAAAGAAGTCCCGGGTGGTTTGGTACCACCGAGGACCCTCCGACGATCAAGTTAGCACTAGATCCGAGCAGAGTAACGGCTAAGCGGAGTCAAAAATGGCTTACTTGACCCCTCTGTGATTGGGGTTTATATAGTGGCGGCAGCACACAGCAGCAGGCGCGAGAATCTCGCAGGCAGTTACGCTCCCGACGTCACGCCCGCGTAAAGAGCGGATCGTCCATTAATGGGGATCGTGGTGGCATGGAACGTGGGATGTTGCTGGCGGAGAATCTGCACGTGGCGAGATTTACGGAGCGGCGGTTACGCCTGTGAGTGGTGGAGTTGGTCGGTCGGAGGGACCGAGGAAGATGGCCTCGGCTGGGGAGCTCAGAGACGAGCAAGAGGGCCGAGGAGTCTTGGTCCTGTGGCAGCTCGGGGCGAGCTGAGGGGTCGAGGATGCCAATTTGCAGAGGGCTCCGAGGAGGGCCAGCTTGTGCTTGCAGGTCGGGTACAGGGGTGGCCTGGTCGGCCCCAGTGGGTCCCTTCTTCTGAGTTCAGGGACACGTCATCCGCCACGTGTCCTGATCATGGAGATCGCCAATAGTGAGTATCATCATTAGCCCCCCATTCTTATCTCGACTAGCTGGCGGGTCGGGTCAGGAGTGGACTGCCGGGCCGCCCGGGGCGAGCTCCCTCTTAAGGTTTCGTCGGGACACGTCCCCGGGCTGTCGTCTGTCTTTTCTGTCAGCGAATCAGAGCGAGATCTTTGCATTTAAGGAAGGTGCGTCGGTTCGTGCATCCCGCCACTAAAGCGACGGTCCACGTGTCAAACGTCGGTTGGTCGACGCGACGTGCACAGACCTGCGGCGTCTGATGGGGTGCGGTCCAGTGTGGGAACGACAAGTGGAGCAATCGGAGCCGTTGGATGCGAGGAGGCGTTTTGGCGGGAGATGAAGTGCGCCGTTGGATGAGGTCATTTGCGGTAATAAGTAGAGGTGGGGCCCATTCTATGGCCCCTACTCTTTCATATTCCCTTTCTTCTTAAGTCTTGGCTGCTCGGTGATCGTCTTCTTTCTTCCGCTTTTGCTTCCCGAGGACCCATCTTCTTTAGGTTAGATGTCTTCTTTCGGGGGATCTGTAGATGTTGTAGGAGTAGCTTTTAGGGACCCTTTAGTTGAGCCTGAGTCTTCTCGGGGAGTAGGGATCGGACCCTCTTCTCGGGATCGCGTGGCGGGGGCAGCCCCCACGGAGGAGGTGGTAGATGCTGCCCCCGGCGCCTCGTGTTGGGTGAGGCATGAGAACGAGCTCGCCAATGCTCGGGCTCGCTTCCACATCCCCTCACGTTAAACGCTTCGTCTAGCCAAGGAGGGAGATAGGGCAGACCAAGTGCGGGGTAGGGAGACCGTCCTGTACTTGGAAGCCTTTTGGGGTGGAATGCGCCTGCCCTTCTCTCCCGAGGTCGTCGAAGCGCTAAACTTATTTGGGTTAGCCCCTGGCCAACTAGTGCCGAATTCATGGAGGATTCTCCTAGGGTTTCTGATCCGCCTGAAGTTACAGGCGGTTCCTTTCAGCCTTTCCCTTCTCGATTTTTCCCTCGTTTCCAAAAATCATCCTGGGGGTCGAGCGGACGACCCGAGGTGGGTCTACGTCTCCTTTAGAAAGCGACAGGGGGGTGCCGCCGGGACAGGGTTTGTGGCCCTGCCTTCTTCCATTCACGACTGGAAGAAGAAGTTTTTCTTCGTTTCCCCTCCCGAGGGTGAGGACTGGCCCGTACCTATAAAGTGGTCGAGAGAGAAATGCTTGCCGGGGAACCAGTCCAGTGACCCCGTCGCGGTGAGAGTGGCGTCATGGGATCCTATCCCCCGGTTCGACGTGTTGCTATCTGAGAGGGTCCTGAGTTGGGCCGGGCTCAGCCCCGTTGAGTTCGTTGGTAAGTTAGGCTTGCTTTTGGCTTTTATATCTCTCGTGTCGCTGACTTCTTTGCATTTGGTTTGTGCAGGACCCATGGATATGGACGAGCTTCGAGCTTTCATGCACCAGCCGAAGAAGGTCATGAAGGCTGGGGAGGCAGCTCTTCTCGTGCGAAGCCTGCCCCGGCTCCCTCTCCTCCGGTGGTCATGTCCAGAGAGCGTTCGGGGGCGGATCCCGCCCTAAGGCCGAGCAGAGCGCCGGGCCAAAAGCGGGCCCGAATTCTGGAGGACCCGGTCTCGGAGGAGGAGATCGGCTCCCCATCGGAGCCTCTTAAGAGGCCTTCCCGGAGGTCTTCCCAGGGCCCGCCCTCGCCGATCATGGCGCAGGAGGGGGGCCTCCAGTTCGCGGTGCCCTCGGGGCTATCAGTCGCGGATAGCCTGCTGCACGACATAGAGAAGTCGGCAGGGGG